>JAYESA010000008.1:119246641-119981641 GCA_036927795.1 Iris macrosiphon | reverse complement strand
ATATATATATATATATATATATATATATATATATATATACGTGCTAGTATATATGTTAGTGGGTATAGGCGGGGTATATAGCGTAGGTTGAGATATCTGATACCGAGGGTATCCGGTATCTCAATGAGGCGAGTTTGAGGGTTTATTAGCTTAATGAACTAGTTTTGATCTAGAATTTTAGGGGCACCCTAGTTTGACCTAGACTTGACCGTAATTGCCCCCGTTGAACGCAAAAGTCAATGTTTGACCTAGTGTTGACTTTTTGGACCCCTGGTTGATTTTTTGACCCAGATTTTACCGGTTTGACCCGTTTGACCTAGAACAACCCTAGTAGCTTATTTTTAATTATTTTATATCTGTATAACTCTTTAGAATCCCGTTTAATCTTGCTTTTCATAATAGGTCCTTGCGACACCAGTTCGGATCGCTAGTTACTCAGGATGTTAGGCGAGTACATTCTCTGATAGCTTTTATTATCTGATAATTATTATGATTAATCTTCTAGTATAGTATTATCTGATTTTTCTGGCACGACACGGACTAGTATTTCTGGATTCATTTACTTGCGACACGTAAATTTTATCTTTCTGGCCTCTATTCTGGAATCACCTACTAGCATCACCTACTGGCATCACATCCTGACTCACTACAGGCATCACTCATATTTCTGGCTGGACTCATACTTGATTTGCATGTCGGGTCTTGGATTCACTTGTACTAGTCGGGACAGGGAAATACTCGAGTAGACATGTAAACATTCCCAACTGGAATTACTGGAATCACCCCCTCGTGTCTAATCTGGAATGATAGCAGCCGCGCACCCAGGGCGCGATGAGCCGTACTTACCTCTAGCCGTTTACATGTCGAAACAAGTATTTCAGAGACACGAGTTCATTTTTTCTTGTCTGGATTCTCTTGCACTTCTTGACTGGTCTCACTTATACTTTCTGGACTGGACTCACTATATTTATTCTTGCTGGACTCACTTCACGTCATTGTGCACACACTTGATCTTAGTTTAGTTTTTTTGTATCTTGCAGTCATTACTATCTTGCTTCTGATTTTCATGCATCTTTACCTTTATGCACCAGTTGATAGATTTATATATATTTCCTTGTTCATACTTTATTTTCTTCACCTTGTGCTACTTGCTACAACTGCTTTATAGTTTTTATCATTTAACTGGAACTGCTGTTAGAGGTGTACTTGCTCCAATTCTGACTGGATATATTTTTCAGAGGATCCGGAGGATTGGTGTCCGACATTTTATGGACCTCAGCCTGTCGATGGTGCAGACAGGGACACCCTAGTTCAGGAGTAATTTTTGGGTTGGTAGCCGGGATCACTAGGACCTCAGTTGTATTTATTAGCTTTTGGTACGGATTTGTCCCCGGCTTTTGGTTGAGACCTTGTATTATATTTGATTCAGGATGTTGTTGTATTATTATTATTATTGTTGTTGTTGTTATTTTAATAGTAATTGTTTAGACTTTGTAGTTGTTAGACTTCTGTGTTATCTTATCGTGCTTAGATTCGTGATTGAGTACTTGTGTTATCTTTATCATATTGCTCCTCCGTTTGGAGTTGAGATCTTGACAGGTATCTATATTATTGTATGAGATTGTTAGCTAGATAGTAGACCTAGTCATTGTTCTACCGTCGTTGCTGCGGCGTAGGCTGGACGTATCCATGACTCATGCCCGATTTTCTGGTGCGGGTTGTGACATATTTTTGGTGGCGGCACACGCAGGTCTCGAGGTTTTCAATTAGTGCGATATCGTGGTAGTACAATGATTTAGTTGTACTACTGTGAGCCTGCTCTAGGAAATAGAATCTAGGATGAGAGTGTACTCAATCACGACTAGGAACAATTCTAATCTAATTATTCTGAAATTGCTTTCTTTTGAAATATTACTGTCCTTCTTTGATGATATCGTATCTTGCACTATATTGATTTCTTTTGATCTGTGTCCAGGAAGCCTCCGAAGACACGATCCCATCATACCGTCCTAGCAGTTGCCACCGAGTGGTCTGCTACCTCTCGTCCTGCTCGACTTCAGGCAGCTGCTACCGCTCCACTCACCACTCCTGCGGATGAAGGAGCATCTGTTTCTCTCGGGGACCCTCCTCCACCTGTCGATCCGAGGACTACCCTAGTCGTTCCAGTGGTACCTCCTCCACCACCTCCTGCATCAGTAGACGCCGCACAGTTGTTTGCGTTCTTCAGGGAGATGATGGATGCGTAGCACCGTCAGGTGGATGTGATGAGGCTGGGCATTGAGAATGCCCACCAGGTGGCCATGACGACAGTCAACAGAGTGGCTCAGATCCAGCCACAGGCAGAGCAGGCACATCATCCGAGGCCGGGCAGCATCATCGACTTCCAGAGGATGCAGCGTAAGGAGTTCCGGGGTATAGAGGGGATCTAGTACGCGAATGACTGGATAGAGCAGATTGAGGGGATTTTTCGACTGGCATAAATTCCAAACAGCATGCAGATAGAGGCAGCGGGCAGTCAGATGTTCGACCTTGCTTTGACATGGTATCGTACTGATACGAGGATCACGGCACCAGGGCTTACGTGAGAGGCTTTCAAGAGGCTTTTTAAGGAGAAGTTTTTCCCAGATGTGGCTCTTAGTGCCTTGGAGAGCCAGTTTGAGGCACTCGTCCAGGGGAGCATGCTGGTGGACAGCTTGAGTGAGGCAACAAAGGCGAGAAAGTTTCACAAGGGCTTGGTCCTGGCGGTCAAGTCTTTGACTAGGAGTGACCACGAGGCAACTTTCGAGCAGATCGTAGGGGACGCTCAGAGGGCAGAGGATGACTTGGAGCTCAAGTCCAAGAGAGGCAGGGATGATTCAGGTAGTGCGAGTGGTAGTGCGGGACCGGCTAAGCGTCCCTATGTACAGAAGATAGCGCAACAGGGTCAGGATCAGAGAGTGCCCACTTGTGCCTACTGCAGGAAGGCATGACACACTTGGGATATTTGTAGAAGGAGGCTGAAGGTGTGTTTGTTCTGTGGATTCGCTGCTCACCAGATACGAGATTGCCCCACTGTACCTCCATTGGGTAGAGCACAGGATCGGAGAGTTGGAGCTAGGCCACCTGTGGCACAGCATCATGCCCCGCACCAGCAGAGGAAGATACCCCAGCAGGGCAGGGCTTTTGCGTTGACGGTCGAGTAGGCCGATGCTACGGGTGTCAGGTTAGCAAGTCTGTCTCTTTGTTCTTCTTTCCGTCATTTTCTATTCCTTGTGGTGTGCTTCATTAGTACCTGTTAGACTTTTTTTTGTGCTGTGGTAGATAGTGTAGTGACCCTGATTGAGACTGTGATAACATGACCAGTAGGACCATGATCTTATATGTTGTTTAGGTAGAATTTTTTGACTGTGATTATTGGGGGTTTGACTTAGAAAAAGTACGATCGACTTTAAATTTTGAGGACAAAATTTTCTAAGGAGGATAGGCTTGTCACTACCCCATTTCCAGGGCAGCTTATTTTTTTATTTTAATTTGGTAAATTATGTATTGATCATAAATATTTGTATTAATATTTAATTATTTGGTTGTATTTATTTTTTATTAGTTATTTTAGGATTTTGGCTAGTTTGGACCGATGTCAGACCCTAGTGGACCCATGTCAGACCCAACCAACACCCTTATCAGACTTATTTATTGGCTTAGAATAGTTATTTATATTTTAATTAGTTAGTTAGAGTGATTAGGGATTTATTAAAGTTTATTTGGAAACCCCAAACCCAAATCCTATTTTGCATGACTTAAGAAAGGGGCATTTGGTCATTTCACCTAACCCAAACCCTAACCCGAACCCTAAACTTATTTCTTGGCTGGCGAATCTTTCCCCCCCTTTCATTTCCTTTATTATTCTTCTTCATTCTTCTTTCCATTCTCTTCTTCTTCCTTCTTCCAATTTCTTCTCTCCAAGTAAGTTTTCTCCACTTCCCTCTCTTCCTTCATTTATTTCTTCCTTAGATACAAATTCTAACCCTTTGCTTTTCCCTAACCTAGGTGTGTAGAGCTTAGAATTGGTGTTGGAGCTTGGGTTGGAGGCTTGGAAGCTTGGTGTGGTGGATTTGTGACTTTTTAGAGACTTTGGCCTTGGGATTCCAACTCCCAAGAGGTAAATCCTAACTTTTCTCCTAGTGATTAATCTAATATAGTGTAATAGTAGTTTAGAACCTTCCTAGACCTTAGGGCTACCCATAGGAGGAAGTTGGAGCTTGTTTCGATGTGTTTGAAGACTTTGACATTAGGTTTTGTGTCAATTTTGGGTGAAATCCGAGATTGGCCCAATTTTGCGTGTGGTCTTAGGTTAGACGGACCTAGGTAGACGTGCTTGGGTGTCTTAAGGGTGAGTACGTATCACCGTTCCGACATGTGAGATCGTGTCGCAGAGATTTGGGCGTTTCGGGCGATTTGGGGGTTTTTCGTCGTCGTGGGTTCCACATATGTGAGTGTGTGTATCTATATTTGTATGTGTGTGTGTGTGTATCTAGGTGTGTGTGAAGAGTAAGGTAGATAGTGAGTGAGAGAGAGAGGCGAGCCGCAGCAGCTAGCACAACATAGCTGCTGCGGCAGCAGGCCGCGCAGCAGCAGAATTCAGCAGCGGCAACAGCAGCAGCCGCATCAGCAGTGCGGTATCAGCAGCAGCGCGGTTAACCCCCCTTTATATATATGTATATATTTGCATATATATATAGATGTATATATATGTATGTGTATATAGACATATATATATTTACATAGATAGATAGATAAGTATATATAGATAGGTATATGTATATACATATAGATATATATAGATAGTTAGATGGATATGTATATAGATATATAGATAGATAGATAATAGGTTAGTATATATATATATATATATATATATATATATATATATATATATATATATATATATATATATATATATATATATATATATATATATATATATATATATATATATATATATATATATATATATATAGGTATAGTTAGCTAGTTAGTTGGTGAGATGAGAGGGCAAGGTAAGGTATCTCAATACCTTGAGATACCAAGGTATTGGGGTATTAGGGGTAGGTATTGAGGTATAGCCTAATACTAAGTTATATATATATATATATATATATATATATATATATATATATATATATATATATATATATATATATATATATATATATATATCTTGATGTTATATATATAATAGTATATGGTAGTATATATATATAGATAGTTAGTTAGTTAGATAGTGTTAGTGAGGGGTAAGGCTTGAGTATCTCAATACCTTTAGATATCAAGGTATTGATGCAAGTGAGGTATCGGAGGTAAGGTATTGAGGTAGCCTATATACTAGGTTATATATATATATATATATATATATATATATATATTGAGGTTATATATATAGTAGTATATATATAAGTATATATATAGATAGTTAGCGAGTTAATTAGAGATAGATAGGGGTAATGCGAGGTATCTCAATACCTTGAGATACTCAAGGTATTGGGCATCGAGGCGAGATATTCAGCGTTTGCCTAGGAATGGGTTTAGAGTTGCTTTTATATAAATAGTTATATATATATATATATATATATATATATATATATATATATATATATATATATATATATATATATATATATATATATATATATATATATATATATATATATATATATACGTGCTAGTATATATGTTAGTGGGTATAGGCGGGGTATATAGCGTAGGTTGAGATATTGGATACCGAGGGTATCCCAGTATCTCAAGGAGGCGAGTTTGAGGGTTTAATAGCTTAATGACCTAGTTTTGACCTAAAATTTTAGGGACATCCTAGTTTGACCTAGACTTGACCGTAATTGTCCCCGGCTTTTGGTTGAGACCTTATATTATATTTGATTCAGGATGTTGTTGTATTATTATTATTGTTTTTGTTATTGTTGTTTTAATAGCAATTGTTTAGACTTTGTAGTTGTTAGACTTCTGTGTTATCTTATCGTGCTAAAATTCGTGATTGAGTACTTGTGTTATCTTTATCATATTGCTTCTTCGTTTGGAGTTGAGATCTTGAAAGGTATCTATATTATTGTGTGAGATTGTTAGCTAGATAGTAGACTTAGACAGCGTTCTACCGCTGATGCTACGACGTAGGCTGGACGTACCCATGACTCATGCCCAATTTTTGGGTGCGGGTCGTGACACATTTTTGGTGGCGGCCCACGCAGATCTCGAGCTTCGCAATTAGTGCGATGTCATGGTAGTACAATGATTTAGTTATACTGTTGCGAGCCTGCTCTAGGAAATAGGATCTAGGATAAGAGTGTACTCAATCACGACTAGGAACAATTCCAATCTAATTATTCTGAAATTGCTTTCTTTTGAAATATTACTGTCCTTCTTTGATGATATCGTATCTTGCGCCATATTGACTTCTTTTGATCTATGTCCAGGATGCCTCCGAAGACACGATCCCATCGTACCGTCCCAGCAGTTTCCACCGAGAGGTCTGCTACCTCTCGTCCTGCTCGACTTCAGGCAGCTGCTACCACTCCACTCACCACTCCTGCGGTTGAGGGAGCATCTATTTATTTGATAGTATTTTTATGCATTCGCATCGATCGGACAATGAGTATTGGTGGAAAACAACCATGCATCATGGCTGCTACAAAGATAGTGGAAAGCAACCATGTGTCACGGCTACCAATAGTATCAGATAAATGAGTCATTGGTTAGCTGGATCAACCGCTGCCGATCCTGAGTTACTCGGGGACCGTACTGCATATAAGATAGTCTATTGTATTGGCTTGGATAGAGGACTGCCCCTAGGTATGCATTTGTGTCTAGATGTGCATTTGTCCCTAGAGTATTTGAGTATAGCTCACGAGACACGCCGCGCACACCCTGAAACAGAACAATCGGCTTGGCTTGCTTATATCGAATATAAAACTCTGTTTCTAAATATGTTTCCAAAACAATATAATATGACTCCGTTCTATGCTGCATGTAACAAACCTATGTAAAACTAGAAAGATCATTAGTAATGTAATATTTTACAACATGATTACTTAGTGTTGGTTTTAGTGAATGCTTGCTTCTGTTCAGTTGTTTATTCTCATCAATACTTATAAAAGTGCTGACCCACCAACAGTTTATTTGCTTGCAGGTACTGGATCGTCCGAGGGAGCGATAGGCGTGCCTCATCCCCAAGACCCAAAAATTCTGGTTTTGATTGCCTCGAGCATGCTTTCGTATAGAGGGGCATAATGTATGGAATGATGCCTTTGTAATAAAGAGAACCTAGTCCCTCGATTTGTCCCGAATACTTAGTTGGCTAAATGCATTGCATTACAACAATGTCCCTCCACTGCTTACTCGATTGATTTGATGATAGCCAAACTTTAACGATATTGCCTTGTGCGGGCGCAACCCCAGGCTCGTACGGTATCACGTCCCGATATCAAACGGCCATACGAGCCCCGTCGGGAGAGCCGAGGTGCGGTGATTCGCGTCCGGTACGCCGAGGCGCGGTGATACGTGTCCGGTCCCGACGGGGGAAGCGGTGGTCGGGCGGCCCTCGGGGCCGGGGCATGACAACCACCGGATAATATAAAGTGCTCCAAGAAACATTAATGAAAGATGAAAACAGGTAAAGTAAAATGGAATATATAGCACGTACAAGATCATGTAAATATATACCGGATCATATGAGCATGTACATGATCATTTAAAACAATTGATGTAACATGTAAGTTCGGGATTTGGAAAATATGGCATAAGCAGTGAATATGTAAGTAAACCAAGACATGATCAAAGTATAAGAGCAAGCACTGACTAAGCAGGAAATTGACTCCATCCATCAATCAAGGCCAATCAAGAAGTACTGCTTGCTATATTAGCTAACTAGGGTTATCATAATTCCTAATTACTAACAAATGCAATCTCGAGAATTTTTATGGTTGCATGCCCTGCAGACTATCCAAGCTATCCAACCAAAACTTATCTATAGAAGATGCACAACCAACATGACCTGCATCCTAATAAAGTGGCATAACACAATGGTAAGCCCAAGTATGCATCACACAATAACGAGCCATGTCTTCTCTATGCGACTATGAGCTAATAATAATATACATGTACATGATTGCCCCTGTCATGCCCCAATCCCAAAATACGTAGGACTAGAAATACATAACATGCCATCTACGTATTCAACCAGACTCTTGTCCGACTCAAATACGTATAAAATATAAATAATGGAAAATTTTCTAATATGACAAGTCTAGCTACATCTCATCTACATAAAAATAAATATCAAGAATGAACAATATATTTCATGGTCTACAGCCCAGTAACTTATATATTCGAATAGATCCAAATAAAGAATAAGAGTATATCAAAACTAGGCTATATCAACAAGAATAAACAGTATGAATAAATAAACATAACTCCTGTAAAAATCATGTAAGTACCTGGTACCAATGTCTGCATGACGAGGCGATACACATTGGCAACTCCAGAATCTCCACAATCGTCTATGCTGCAAAACTAGCAAGGGACCAGGTCCACAGAGGGATGTAATAAAGTACAAGAAACAACATGCCAAAGTAATAGTAATAATATGCCAAGTGCTCACGGGTAACTAACATAACCAACTATGTTAATGCATCTGAAAACGTACTCGTCCGCTAAACCACCTAGGCATGTAGGTCTCAATTGACACGATAATAATTGGACAAGAATAGTAGTAGTAGGTACGTACATGCCCCGTCAAGGTAACTGTAGAACTATAGGGCCCGAAGCACAAGCATCAGTAGCAAGTAGTAAGTGGTAGCCCAACGGTACGGTAGGTTCTTCTCAAACCCCATGTATCTTGCGTCTTATGTCCATAACATGCAAGACAAGTTCTAACTATGTCTCGAGTCAACTAGGAAGATACAATCAAGTCAACTAACTCATATCATAAGTCATGTCCTAACACAGAAGTCAAAATCCTTGAATATCTCAAGTAAGGCTTCTGAACATGAAAGTCGTGTACAGTGTCCTAGGGTATGTCGTGCAAGAGTTGCACATATGAAGTAATACGATGACAATACTATCTAACGATACCCAATTCTGAGTATGAAAGTCGGCAATCGATTACAACTCGGAAGCTAAGTATGGTAACGGCCCTAGGGTCACAAAAAATACATGCAAAGAACTAGAAATAGAATCAAGAACTAGTAGTAGCAATAAGCACAAAATACTAGAACAAAAGTAAGGTACACTTGGCTGCTGCCTGCTACTGCGGTACTATCAGAATGGTGTCCTCAACCGAAGGTGCAACGGATCCAAGTTTTCCTATTATAACATGTTCTCATCAATACTCACAATATAATCTAATTAATATAGAAGAATAAGATCGTTGCACAACGGTGACTAGTATTGCGACGTTCGTGCCAACAATCAAGCAGTCTCATAGCGTAGGATAGCATTCCAATAAACACGTACCATGCTACTGCCTCTTACATTGTGAGGGTCTCGTACATCTTGTCATCATACGTATGTTTAGGTAATTATATGAGTTTAGATATGTGTACTCCTTTGCGTACGTAGATATACTACGATGTCCCAAAACTCGCAACAACACTAAGCTATACTTCGAACATGCATATTGCCAATCAAACATGCATGTCGACCCCAAATAATAATGAATTAAATTCTGGAATTTATATTTATTTAGTGAAAAATACCAAAACAGTCATCGTTGCATGCACAAAGTTTCGTTGCGCGTTAACTAGGTGTTCTAGCTACTTGACAACTAGTTTGTTCATGCAAGATTGCCAACTTGCATGAAAAATTATTTAATATATAAAATATAATAATTAATATTCAAAAAATTATTATTTAATTTCTAAAAATTCATATTTTAATAATACAATGACAATATCTATCAAAACTATGTTATTATGGTTGACACATTGTCATGCATTGGTTTTCGTGTCATCAAAAAATAGTTTTCATATAAAATTAGGGTTTCTCATGCATGTGGGTTTCATCATTTGTCATATAACATGTTTATGGGTTCATACAAGGGTTTTTACCTGGAAAAAATAATTATTAAATAGAAGTTATGAAACTTACCTGTTCGCAATTACGACGGAGACTCTTCTTGCGACACAGACCTTTTGGAGGGCCAAACGGACTCTAAACTTCACAAAACTTGAGGGGTTACTTAGAGGATTCAAGTATGATATAAAAATAGGGTTTTTAGGGGGTTTTCTTCTGTAGGAGTGTCCAAAATGTTGCTGCAACCAGCAATAGTTTTTGGCCTCAAAGGGGTGGCCGAATGCTCCTTGTGAGTTGGTAGGCCCTTGGGGCTTGAGTGTGAGGCTTGTGCATGATGGAAAAATGAAGTAGAGAGGGAGAGGGAGGCTATAAAACTAGTGAGAGGAGAGGGAGGGGTCGGCTAGGAGGTGGCGAGTTGTGAAGGGGAGTTGCTATATATATAGTTATTATTTGTAATTTGCCCTAAGCTTTAGTTCAGACCTAAGAGCTTTGGTTTAGATATTAATAATGCTTTGGGTGAACTTGGGTCTAGTTGTTTGGGTCTGGCTTGGGTTTGAGCGCAAGTGAACAAGAAGGTTCTCCTTCGATGTCTCAAATAGGGCAATTATTGTGTTATTGGGTTGTTGTGCATGTGCGAGGGTTTAAGTGTGATAACATAAATTAATGAGTGAGGGTTGAATGTGGGTTGTGTTCATGTCTCACAAAAATTGGTTTGAGAGTCCAAGTAAGATGTTTGGGCTCGGTTGGGTTCAACTAGCCAATTGAAGGTAATTTTACAATGTCATTGGTTCGTGATATTTGTCAATATTTTTTGAGCATGGGGGAGATCAAACTAATGCAAAATTCACATCACAAGTGTACTAGATACAGTCAAGGTCAATAATGTGAATTTGATTGGAAGAAAAAATGTCATGCATTGATCAAAATATCAAAGCCATGGCAAAGTGTCATATATATATATATAATAATTTTAAAGATTAATAATTTATCCTTTTTAAGAAAATAAAATAAATTTAAAAATACTAAATTATCCCTATTCCAAAATGAGGGGGCTTATAGCCCCACTCAATGATATTGTAGAAATGTGTCCCTCACGGCGGAGACCTCCAAATCCATCTAGGTAAGACGACAAGCTAACGAGACTGCATGCAACCTAGAGATTCTTTCCTCCGGATGTTCTAATTAATTAAGATAGGTTTTTTATCTTTAACATTTTTGTTTAGGATTATGGGTGTGGCATTTCGCAGAATCCATCCTAGACATGTACTTTCCTCGGGGATATGCAAGATTGGACAATAATTTGATAAGCACAAATACAAGACAAGATAAGAATAAAATCAAATGGTTATAGACATGACTAGCGTGCGCTATAACAAGCCACAACAAGAATATACGTGTCAAGAATCTTAGGGCGCTACTATGAGCTACTATCAAGCATGTATAGGACAAGGATCATGAGTGTACTACTGCGAGTCACTATCAAGTGTTTGATGATAAATAAAAGAATGAAACTAGGTTTATACAAAACCCTTTCTTTGTTTACAAACAAGAAAAATGAGTACAATTAATCCTATACGAGGATGTTAAGTACAATGAAAATAATTCTGGGAAAAAATTGCTATAGGAGTCTGATCTGCGATCGATCACTTTGTCCCTTGGACCACACGATGATGAAGAAGTGTTGTAGAAGAAGAAGCTTCAAAGGTTGCAGGTGGGATTAAAATGTCAACCAACAATCTCCCTCTATCTTTGCTCTCTCTCTCTGATCTCTGATAGTGCCCTGTGCTTGTGCGCCTATTTTCTTCTCTGTGCCCTCTCTTTTCTAATCTCTCTATTTTTCCCCTCTGTCCCTGTGATCAGGGGTCTCTATTTATAGAGATCAGTTACAATAGCTGTCCAGTCGACGTAAAAGCCAAGCTGTGAAGAGAGTTGCACCTTTTACACGGAGGTTTAAATAACTGCTACCCACGTCTGAATGACCTTCTAAATCTGCGTATGACACGTGTTCCATTATAAGGTAACACGTATAACTGCTTCTCGAAGATCATGACATGCAAGCCACGTAGGTAACTGCCCCTCGCGTAGAGATGGTTGGCGTAAAAACCAAATAACTGTCTCGTTGGCATAAAAAGCCTAGTTGGCGTAAAAGCCTAGTTGTGAAGAAGACTGCCTCCTTTACGTTGCGGTTATGACAACTGCTACCCACGTTCAAAATAATCTTCTTAGTCTGCGTGTGACACGTATCCCTTTATGAGGTAATGCATATAACTGCTTCTCGAAGATTATGGCATGCAAGCCACATAGGTAACAACCCCTACGTAAAGATGGTTGGCGTAAAAGCCAAATAACTGTCTCCTTGGCGTAAAAGCCAAATAGCTGTCTTGTTGGCGTAAAAGCTAAACTCTGTCTTGTTGGCGTAAAAGCCAATACTCTGCGTAAAACTTGATGGTTCATGAATAATAGATAACCAGCATAAAATAGCCAATTATCCATCACGACTGAGGTTTTGAGCATATTCTGGACTAAATAGCCTTATCACATACCTTGGAAAATATGGCCGAGTTGGCGTATTTCGAGGAGATAGCATACGGCGTACTCCTATAGTTAAAAATAGCCTGGTTGGCGTAACATGCAAGGATGGTGATGTGAGCGTATTAGTCACAGTTTTAGCTTTTCCAGTCAATTATCCATCACGACTGAGGTCTTGAGCGTATTCTGGGCTAAATAGCCTTATCACATACCTTGGCAAATACGGCCGAGTTGGCGTATTTCGAGAAGATAGCATACGACGTACTCCTATAGTTGAAAATAGCCGGGTTGTCGTAAAATGCAAGGATGGTGATGTGAGCGTATTAGTCACAGTTTTAGCTCTCCCCTGTCATGACAAAATCTTAAGAATAGAACCAAATCTCGTGCATTAAATGCAGATATATGCCTCGAGCTCTGTACAGGAAACAGCTTTTGACGTGGCGTCTGATTTTGTCTTTATCTCGAGCGTAAAACTCCTTTCTGCCCATGTAGAATAGGTAGCGTATTCTTTAAATGCGTAAAAATGACTTATATCAAGAATATATCGCTAAACGATAACCTGGGCCTCTGTGCAGAATCATCATTACAGCCGTCCTCTCGGTCGCCGTGCAGTACTTTTATCAGGAGTTAGGTTTACTGTTCTGTCTGACAAATTCATCCGAGGAATACGAAGAGTTCCTCGTACAACTTTACGCTGCATTAAAAACAAACGTATTTTGAACTTTACGCAGGAGGGTAAAGCAACCTTTTACGCCAAAATAGTCTTGAAGCATTGCTTTACGCGTACAGCTCTGAAGCCATATTTTATGCCAAACAGCCTTCAAGCTCTGTTTTACGCGTACAGCTCTGAAGCCATATTTTATGCCAAACAGCCTTGAAGCTCTGTTTTACGCGTATAGCTCTGAAGCTCTTCATATACGCGTACAATTTCCCAGCATATTTCATGCTTCTACAAGACCCCCTTCAAAGTTTTTGGACTTGGCTAAGTCCGGAATACTTTGAACAAGAAGTATGAAATCAGCACATACTTACTGTCCGCCTCTTTCTCTCTTGAGCAATGACAAAGCAAGGCTGGAGCTGGCTCGCACCAATATTTTAAACTCCAGGAATGAGGGGATGGCTGCTTTGGCGGAACAGATCAGGGATTTAACTACTCCTCCCCAATGATGTACTTTTTTGTTTCTCCTGTAATTTCTCAGAGATAATAAAGATAAATTTTCTGACTTTGTGGACCCATCACTTTGGAATATGATAGGCTAAGATAAAAGTGATATCAGAGGTATTATTAACATGATATACTTTCGTTAAGGTTTTGCTAAATGTAAATCTATTCAGAGGTAATATGAACCTGATAGAATATAATCCACTAAATTTGTGTACCAAACACTATCAGAGGTAATATGAACATGATAGGTTTACAAATTAGTTAAGCATATCCATTAAGAGGTCATATAAATCTGATAGAATATGATCCAGCTAACCTTTGTGCGTGGTATCGTCAGAATAAGATCTTCATCATACTCCGTTAAGCAAAGGAGATCAAGTATAGTACTTCTTCAGGAATTTGTCGTTGATAGGAGCCATTGCCAAATTTCTATTAGGCTTGGCTAATCTGTAAGCGCCATTTGTAATTATATAAGGGCACTCCATTTCTTTACGATTGTTTGTGTAAACTTTGGACATTGTACTAGAGGTAATATGGACGTAGTACAATATCGTATTTGTTGAGGACATCCCACTGGGGGATCTTTGGTGGACCTATTATTTGTTGCGCACGTTCAGTGCAAATAATAAGTTCAAAATAAGCCCTATCAGAGGTAATATGGACATGATAGGTTTTGTGGCTAGTAAAGACATCCTGCTAAGGGATTTTTTTGTGGACCCGTTACTTCTTGTGTATCAGAGTGCAAGTAATAGGTTTGAGACAAGTCCTGCCAGAGGTAATATGGTCGCGGTAATATGTGACTCTGTGGGGATAGTGGAGAGACGTAGTCCAGAGGTATTATGAACATGGACTGACTTTTTATTTGCTGGGAAAAATAAAGATAGTTCAGAGGTAATATGAATATGAACAATTTATTTCCATTGTGGGCATCCCACAGGGGTTTTTTTGTGTGGACCTATTACTTCTTGTGCACGAGAGTGCAAGTAATAAGTTTAAGATAAGCCATGCTAGAGGAAATATAGACATTGCAGTTTTTGTGGACCTAACACCACTAGCGTACTTAGAGTTAAGTACGGGTGCTAAGTTGAGATGACAACCGATATTAGAGGTAATATGGACATGATAATCGATAGCCAAAACTCGGAAGGTTTGCTCAGAGGTAATATGAACATGACAAACTCAGCCTGAGAGAAATATTATGACAGCAGTTCAGAGGTAATATGAATATGAACTAGTATCTGAAAATCTCATTGAGGAGTGATTCGTTGTGTGTGGTCTATCCGAACATGAAGATAGACCAAAGGATCGCTCCGCTGGGGAGATTGATGGGATGATAGCCCAGAGGTAATATGAATATGGCTAGCGTCTAACGAGATTGGTGCAAGTAGACCTAAGGATTGCTTCGCTGGGGGAATTTTGAGGATCCATCATCCATTGCGTATCCGAGATTCTTGGATACGGATGATGGCTCTTTATAGGAATTTGTGACGAAGGAGAAAATGTTGCACATAGGCATTCGCTGGGGATGCCAAATTGCTGAACATATCTATCCAGAGGTCATATGAACATGATAGAATATGATTCTCGATCTTTGATGATCGAGAAAATATTGCACATAGGTACTTGCTGGGGATAAAGAACCAAGAGTTGATTTGTACATCTTGGTTGTGGACTTATTACTCATGGCGTTCCTCAAGTACAGATGATAAGCTGAAATGACTAGCACTATCAGAGGTTATACGAACGTGATAGTCGAAAGTCGAAGAGAAGAACTTCACTCAGAGGTAATATGGACATGGAAATATTCTGAAAATATCTTACTCAAAGGTAATGTACACGTGGTAAGATATGGTGGGGGTAAAGAAAACAGGGCAGAGGTAATATAGGAAATGATCATTTTTGTGGTGATAGATTTACTCTGCTGGAGAAAGTGGAGAGACGTAGTTCAGAGGTAATATGGACGTGAACTGATTGATAGCAACAACCTGGGAGGTTTGCTCAGAGGTTACTTGGACATGGCAAACTCAGCTGGGGATAAAAAATTTGGACGTGAACCCATGTCCGAAAAATTACTGGGGAGTAATTTTCTGAGTGGGGATAGTCCTGAAGGATGCTCATCTGGGGAGACACCGTCTTCTCGTTATAAACACAAAGTGATGACTTTGGTGTCAATCAACTCCTGGATTTTCCTTTTCAGCATATAGCATGCCTTCGTGGGATGATGAATGTACCGATGAAAGAGACAATAATCTGGGTCATCGACTTGCCAGTCTTTTTAGGGTATCTGATGTTGGGTAGCCGAAGTTTGTTTTCCTTTATCAATATATTGAAGATTTCAATGATGTCATCCTCATTGAAGGAGAAAGTCCTTATTGGCTTTCGAGCTCCCGATACCTGGGTCGTACGGTCCTCAGAAAAGATGGTCATAGTTGCATCATCTTCGGACTCAGAGGGAATTCTACCCCCAGCTTTGGATGCTGCTCTGTTTTGTCGAGGGAGACCACCCCCAGCCATGTCATTGTCTGGTTCTTCTTCTTCTTCTTTTTGTTTGCCTTTGTCCACAGAAGTTGATTTAAAAGGACCTGCCTCTGGTATTACAGGATCAGACTCTAGAGGTTTGGAGTTTGTAAGAGATGCGGTAAACCCTAACCCAAAATAAGTTCGTTGACAGTAAGGATCACCATGTAACGGTATTTGTCTGTCTTTTCCATAATTGAGGCCCTGCTTCAACTTCAAATCATAATCCATGTTTTGCATAATTTTTAAAGCTTGTGGGCTATATCTGTGGATTTGCATTCTCCCAACCTCAGACTCATGGGATTCTTCTTGTACAATCGGTTTATTCCATATTCGACCGAAGATTATTTGATGCTGATCGTTGCGAGTCGGTGAACAATAAAGACAGATTCTTCATGTGGCCCATATGTCATGACGACGTTAGGTATTGACACTACTTCCCACATGATCTCCCCATGCTTGGTAGTTAGGGGAACTAAATCCTGGTTTGGACCCCTGTCTTTGCGTTTTTGGATTAAGAAATCACACAAATAAGGGAGATTAGCAGCAGAAGAAGAAGGCTTATTCTGCCTTTTTTACATCAGTAGGCATGTGGAGATTAGGAACCATAACCCTTTCTCGGCCATAGGAATACAACAGTCCACCCATGTGAGTGGCATATGATCCATCATCTGTTTGAGGAGCGTATCTTCCTGTAAGAGGAGTCTTCTTTATGCGGACAGACCTGTCATGGCATAATTTGGATTTTGACACAGGTTCGCGTAAAATAGGAAAAGTCCTCGTAATCTGTAAAGTGGGTATCTTCTTCCCTTGTGGGCGTACAAGCCTAGCGGTTGGGAGATCCGCCACTCGTTTTCCCTTGATGTGATCCTAGGGTCCATCTGCCTCATCATAGATAGGAGATGTATTTTTATGCACATGGCACGTTTAAAATTTTTTAGTTGGCACTGAGGCCTTGTCAGAAATTTTGTCTGCCACGTCACAGACGGAAGGCAAAGTTTTACGCGTAGGGCGCATTCTAAACTTCTGGATTGGCACTGGGGCATTGCCAGAAGTTTTGTCTGCCACATCACGGATGGAAGACAAAGTTTTACGTGCATGGCATATTTGAAACTTCTGGATTGGCACTGAGGCATTGCCAGAAGTGTTGTCTGCCACGTCACAGATGGGAGACAAATTTATACGCACAGGGCATATTTGAAACTTTTGGATTGGCACTGGGGCATTGCCAGAAGTGTTGTCTGCCACATCACAGACGAGAGACAAAGTTTTACGTGCAGGGCGCGTTTGAAACTTCTGGATTGGCACTGAGATATTGCTAGAAGTCTTGTCTGCCACATCACAGACGAGAGACAAAGTTTTACGTGCAGGGCGCGTTTGAAACTTCTGGATTGGCACTGAGATATTGCTAGAAGTCTTGTCTGCCACATCATAGACGGGAGACAAAGTTTTATTCTCAGGGCTCATTCTAGACTTCTGGATTGGCACTGGGGCATTGACAAAAGTTTTGTCTGCCATGTCACAAACGGAAGACAAAGTTTTACCCACAGGGCGCGTTCTAGACTTCTGGATTGGTACTGGGGCACTGCCAGAAGTTTTGTCTGCCACGTCACAGAAGGGAGGCAAATTTGTACGCACAGGGCGTGTAGGCACAATTTTGTTGATCAGAGAGTGAGAGCTTGCAGGAAGGGTAGAGGACATCTTAAGCATCCATACTTTACGCAGCTTTCTGTTATTCTGGACAGAGGAGGAGTGAGAGTTACCCCCTGCATGAAGCATGTCTTCATAAGCAGATTGGTCGAACTGGACGACCAAAGTCTTCTTCGTTGATCCGATGGATACAACATCGTGTTGAGCAATTTCTTTCTCGTCAGAGGAGAAAGTTTTTTCCAGCAGAGTCACCATCTTGTGTTTGATGATAAAAAAAGAATGAAACTGGGTTTATACGAAACCCTTTCTTTGTTTACAAACAAAAAAAATGAGTACAATTAATCCTATACGAGGATGTTAAGTACAATGAAAATAATTCTTGGGAAAAATTGCTATAGGAGTCTAATCTGCGGTCAATCACTTTGTCCCTTGGACCACACGATGATGAAGAAGTGCTGTAGAAGAAGAAGAAGCTTCAAAGGTTGCAGGTGGGATTGAACTGTCAACCAACAATCTCCCTCTGTCTTTGCTCTCTCTCTATGATCTCTGATAGTGCCCTGTGCTTGTGCACCTATTTTCTCCTCTGTGCGCCCTCTTTTTTTTGATCTCTCTATTTTTCCCCTCTGTCCCTGTGATCAGGGGTCTCTATTTATAGAGATCAGTTACAATAACTGTCCAGTCAGCGTAAAAGTCCAGTCGGCGTAAAAGTCAAGCTGTGAAGAGAGTTGCACCTTTTACGCGGAGGTTTAAATAACTGCTACCCACGTCTGAATAACCTTCGTATGACACGTGTCCCATTATAAGCTAACGCGTATAACTGCTTCTCGAAGATCACGGCATGCAAGCCACGTAGGTAACTGCCCCTCGCATAGAGATGGTTGGCGTAAAAACCAAATAACTGTCTCGTTGGCATAAAAAGCCTAGTGGCGTAGAAGCCTAGTTGTGAAGAAGACTGCCTCCTTTATGCTGCGGTTATGACAACTGCTACCCACGTTCAAAATAATCTTCTGAGTTTGCGTGTAACGCGTATCCCTTTATGAGGTAACGCGTATAACTGCTTCTCGAAGATCATGGCATGCAAGCCACGTAGGTAACAGCCCCTGCGTAAAGATGGTTGGCGTAAAAGCCAAATAACTGTCTCCTTGGCGTAAAAGCCAAATAGCTGTCTTATTGGCGTAAAAGCCAAACTCTGTCTTGTTGGCGTAAAAGCCAATACTCTGCGTAAAACTTGATGGTTCATGAATAATAAATAACCAGCGTAAAATAGCCAATTATCCATCACGACTGAGGTTTTGAGCGTATTTTGGGCTAAATAGCCTTATCACATACCTTGACAAATATGGCCGAGTTGGCGTATTTCGAGGAGATAGCATACGGCGTACTTCTATAGTTAAAAATAGCCTGGTTGGCGTAACATGCAAGGATGATGATGTGAGCCTATTAGTCACAGTTTTAGCTTTTCTACTCAATTATCCATCACGATTGAGGTCTTGAGCGTATTCTAGGCTAAATAGCCTTATCACATACCTTGGCAAATACGACCGAGTTGGCGTATTTCGAGAAGATAGCATACGACGTACTCCTATAGTTGAAAATAGCCGGGTTGGCATAAAATTCAAGGATGGTGATGTGAGCGTATTAGTCACAGATTTAGCTCTCCCCCATCATGAAAAAAATCTGAAGAATAGAACCAAATCTCGTGCATTAAATGCAGATATATGCCTCGAGCTCTGTGCAAGAAACAGCTTTTGATGTGGCATCTGATTTCGTCTTTATCTCGAGCGTAAAACTCCTTTCTGCCCATGTAGAATAGGTAGCGTATTCTTTGAATGCGTAAAAATGACTTGTATCAAGAAAATGTTGCTAAACGACAACCTTGGCCTCTGTGCAGAATTATCATTATAGCCGTCCTCTCGGTCGTCGTACAGTACTTTTGTCAGGAGTCAGGTTTACTGTTCTGTCTGACAAATTTATTCGAGGAATACGAAGAGTTCCTCGTACAACTTTACGCTGCATTAAAAACAAACATATTTTGAACTTTATGCAGGAGGGTAAAGCAACCTTTTATACCAAAACAGTCTTGAAGTACTGCTTTACTCGTACAGCTCTGAAGCCATATTTTATGCCAAATACCCTTGAAGCTCTGTTTTACGCGTACAGCTCTGAAGCCATATTTTACGCCAAACAGCCTTAAAGTTCTGTTTTACGCGTATAGCTCTGAAGCTCTTCATGTACGCGTACAATTCCCCAGAATATTTTATGCTTCTACATCAAGCATGTACTCATGTCAAGTATATACAGGGTATAAATTATCCCCAAACTATACAAGGTCATCTGGTCATGTAATCATGTCAAGTGTATATAGGGTGTAAATCATCCCCTATTATACAAGATCATCTGATCATGCTAAGAAATCAACAAGGTCAAAAAATATATTAAGAATGGACGAAATCAGGCAAAATCAAGCAAAACAGACAAATTTGGATCATCCGTCGGATTGTCGCAAATCATCGTCGGATCGTCCGATTTGTTATAGCAAGTTTGTGGGCCAAAATTCGGATCATCCTTCGGACTATCGCGGACCACCGCCGGATCATCCGATCGACCATAGTTAGCCCGGACTTAGAATTTTTTAAAACTTGTTCTAGCCGCAGAAACTTTGTTTTAATTCAGAATTTGGAATTTTAAAAGTCAAAATTAAATAAAATTAAATTACCTACAATATTAGAGCATTAGATTTTACCAATTCGAAGTTTTGATAGATCAATTTCAAAGAATACTACAAAAATAGAAATCGAAACGTGTCCGGATCCTACCAATCTCAAAAACAGTCGGGTACAAGCTATGCAAAGTCTCATGTAGAATACACAACTATGTTCCATGAAGGTAAGTCTAATATTTCTCTAGATACCGAGTTCGACTACCAGGCCAAAATCAAGATCTAATAGAAAACCAAAATTTAGCTCAAAACAAAATTCATAAACATGTACATGGACAAGAATCATGCAAGAAACATATTTAACAAAATAAGTTTTGAAATAAACTAAGCTCTCAATACCAAGAAAAACAAATGACAATAAATACAGTTGTTCAATAGTTTGACAAGATGTGCTTGCCTATAGTCAAGCTCCTAGCCTAAACCTTCAACTCTACCACCAAGAGGGGTTCAGAAATCTCGCTCTTAGGCCTCAAGACCAAGCTCTAAGCTCCTGCAGAAAATAGAGAGAAAATAAAGGAGAGAGAAAGTGAAGAGAGAGAAGAAATAAAAAAGAGAGAAGAGAGAAATTGAATGAGTTTATATAGAAGTCAAGAATTAATCGTGACCATTGGATTTGCTATGTCAACGATCCACATCAAGATCCAAATCAATCTCATCCATTCAAAAGAAAACCAAATATCCAATGGATAATAGGATACTTCAGAACCAAGAAACCATTGAATAATAGAGTGAATCAAACACTACTTATAAAATATCCAAACACTTTTCATGTGAAAATATCCTGGTCGGATTATCCGTCGGCATTTCGCGGATCACTGGTGGATCATCCGAGTGAAAAAAAAAACTCTACTTCTAGAAATTTCAGGTTCTCCGTTCTACTCGCAGGTCCCAGTACGGGTCTTTGGCAATGCCAATGGATATTCTACCGGTCCAGGGCAGTCTTGTGATAAAATATAGTTGTCACAAACTTAGGAAATCAAGATTGTTGCATAAGTCTTTAAGTATTTTCTCGAGAACAGGAAACCATAAAATCTCAAGTTACAATACATAAATATGCATCCATATAAGAGTATAGATACTGTGAGACGAGTCTCATATTAAAGGACGCACCCCCTGCACTTACCTGTCGATGATGTCGTTGAGATCGAGCCCCATCCACCGCGCCCAAGGTGTTACCACTACACTCACGACCCGAGACACACACACACACACACACACATACATATATATATATATATATATATATATATATATATATATATATATATATCTCAGAATATATATATATATATATATATATATATATATATATTCTGAGATATATATATATATATATATATATATATATATATATATATTGTTGGAGTGGGTGGGGTTACCTATGTGGAGAATATCCCGGGGTGCATCGAGCGCCGTGTATTGGAACATTTATGGTAGGCAAATATTATATTGGATTTCGATCTTTGACTTTAATTATATATTTATGATTGGATCTTTCATATATTAACTTTCCATATAATTGGATTTCCAATTATGGTAAGCTAATTTATGATTTGATTTCCAATCAATATATAATTGAATGTAATTGAATTTTTATAAATATTTTGGCTTCCATATATAGATTTTCATATGGAACCCCTAATTAATGCATGGGTTTATATAAAGGCTCATGCAATATACCATAATATGATAAATAAATAAGAGAGAGAGGAAAAAAAGGTGACAAGAGTGCCATTGCAACTTTGGAGAGGAGAAAGAATGATTGGAGGCCATTTCAGAGAAGGAGATCAATTTTGGGTATTTCTCATTATCTTTTTTCTTGGTGGTTGTAATCTATTTTCTGTTCCAAAGAGTTACGGTAATCCGTGCTGGATCGGTGAGGAGCTTGTAGAGGTATAATCTCTTTATTCCATTATTGGAGCTTCTTCAGGGTTGGACTCCGATCGTCTCGTGGTTTTTTTATCTGAATTTTTTACGTAAAAATATATGTGTACGATTTGTGTTTAGTATTTTTTGGTTTGTACATTTTTCTCGGTTCTCTCACAGGTACTCTCTGGTTTGAGGAACGATTTTCGTATTTCGTTCCAAATAGTGTAGTATAAGAGCAAGGTTCTGGAATTTTAGAAGGGTATCAGGAGTTGACATGCAAACCAGAGAGGAGAGACAGACACGAAGTCGGTACGCATGATAAACCAAAATGGTTCTAATTACCACTATTTGTAGAGCAAGTCCAAGCATTGGTACGAGAACTTCGAGGGCTATCTGTAACACCCCGTTTCGCTCAAGCGGACTGCCATTTCAAATGGCAATAGTGCAGCTGTCCCGACCCGCTTTGCCTCGAACAAGAAGCAAAGGATATCCAGACTTGTCCCTACAGTAATCCAGCTTAGGCTTTCAGAGGCTCGCTTGACGTATCGCTCTACCGAGGCGAATCATCGCTAAGGTGGGTGGCTACGGTAAACTTGTCTTTGCTTAGCCAGCACACATAAAATCTGGAATGTTCATGCTAGTCGCTAGGTGAATAACCCCATGCATGCTAATAAATCCAACGCACCTAGCTAAGGGAATAATCCCAACTTGTATTGCTATGCTAGAATATGGAAAATGAAATACTGCTTATATATGTTCAAACCCTCGCATGTTAAGTCCCTAACGGTTTTATCTCTCGGCTTACCTTCGGGCCCGAGCAAACGTGTTGCTTATGTTTCTTAGAACACATGCTTGTCTGCTTGTACGTTGCCTTGACTCAATACTTGTAACATAAGCCAGGCCAACACCCTATTTTACAGGATATTGTTCAGAACGACTATGAGAATGGAAATCAGGCAATGCCTCTAGTCTTGTACCATTGTTGCCTCAACAACAATGACTCTTGTCTTGTACTCTTGTTGCCTCAACCAAGGCCCCGTTCGATCATGGACAACTAGTGCACAGGGTAACGGTCTCGCGGGCGATGCTGGGGCACTGGCATCGCCCCGGTCCGGGCGAGACAATTGTTCTTAGTCTCTTGTTCAGCGGAATGGCTTGCAGCACCTCTTGTACTTTCGTTGCACACCATTCTCGTCAAAGACTAAATAGTCTCTTGTTCGACGGAGTGGTTTGCAGCACCTCTTGTACTTTGTTGCATACCATTCTCGTCAAGACTATACCGTCCATTATGGCATACGTCAGTGATTGCCTTGTATTTAACTTGTTGCATGCTTGCTTGTAAATAAAAGATAAACAAATCATCCTCGCTTAGCGGCTATCCGCGTGCGAGATACTGTATCGCATGAAACAAATTAACTAAATACCTGAACGATCTTGAAATAAATACTCGTGTTTGCATATGCTATGCTCCTGAATGTTTATACTTGCCCGTGCTCTGATTTATAATGTTTTCCTTGGACAGGGAAGGTAAAATGGTAAGTTGGTAAGTCTCGCCGTGTTTCCTCTCATGTTGCACGGCGCACTGCCCGACACGATTAGGCTGTTCAATGTTTGCATGAAACTGATCCTAAGGCAACTAGAAAGACAACTTAATAGTTGGTGCACGAAACTTATATTACGTGTTTGGATTTGTCGAGTGGGCGAGTAGCTTCCCCACCAGTGCATTCAATGTACTGATAATCCACCAGTTTGTATGCAGGGTGCGGGAGAACCTCGTTCGGTGCGGATGCCTCCTTCGTACGTGCTAAGGCCAGGAGTTCCCTCTGAAGTCTTGCAACGGTGCGTCCGGAACAGAAGCACATATACAAGACATAATATTGGAACATAGTCCGAACATCGCCTGAACATCGCCCGTACAATTATTCCACAATTGCAGCCACTTGGCATGCTTTTACTGTTTCCGAGAGAGAGGCTTGAGCGACTTGTAATCTCGGCTATACGCCGCCTGTAACACATGTTTATATCAATAAAAAGAGCTTGCTTTACTTTAACTTATTTTTTAATGCTTCCGCTATATTGTCAACTCAGTGAACCTGTTACCAAATTGCTATGCGTTCATAACTCCGCTGCACTCGGACAATATGTGCGACTCTGTGGCTTAGAACTCTTACCGCCAGCCAATGAACCACGGCCTTGCACGGGCGTGGATCACGCTCGTGCGGTATCACGCCCGGATGGGTCAAAGCTATCGTCACGCGGGAGTGCTGGCGAAGGTGATTTCCGCCTAGCGGGGACGGCCGATTAGCCTGTGCGAGATCGGGGTGTGACATAGTGGTATCAGAGCCTGGCTTCTACGCCTTTGGAATCTATTTCGATATCTCTGTTTTGAAAGCTCGTTCGTGGGTTATGTGCATGCTCTCTCTCAATGCCTCGATGGGATGTTCCAACAATAAGTCTAAATACTTCAAAATGTATTTTGAATGATATGATTGCTTGTCTGGTTGTATGCTGTGAGTGGCCTTTGTGCCAACCTGTGCGAACCCTTAAGAGTATCGCTAGTAGCTTGTCCGATTTTCACTAACTCTAAGTTTGGTTGAATGCATCTATTCGAGGGACGCCTTGAACTAGTGCACCATCCAAGACTTAAGAAAAGGTGAAACTCGACTGCTGAGACTTTGCTATCACTAAGCTGGTTGACGTGTTCACGCTAGAGGGGCTCTTCGAAAGTGTGCACGATCCAGTCTAAGCGATATTCTGATTTTGATGCTTGTGCAAGTGAATATCCAAATGAACAAGTACCACGACTTGTCTACGATTGCCTCAACCCTAGATTACTGCTTGTCCTTAGAAAGTCTCGAGGACGAGACTTTTCTAAGTTGGGTAGGATTTAATACCCCATTCCGCTCAAGCGGACTGCCGTTTCAAACGGCAATAGTGCAGCTGTCCCGACCCGCTTTGCCTCGAACGAGAAGCAAAGGATATCCAAACTTGTCCCTACAGGAATCAGCTTAGGCTTGCAGAGGCTCGCTTGACATATCGCTCTACCGAGGCGAATCATCGCTAAGGTGGGTGGCTACGGTGAACTTGTCTTTGCTTAGCCAGCACACATAAAATCTGGAATGTTCATGCTAGTCGCTAGGTGAATAACCCCCTACATGCTAATAAATCCAACGCACCTAGCTAAGGGAATAATCCTAACTTGTATTGATATGCTGGAACATGGAAAATGAAATACTGCTTAAATATGTTCAGACCCTCGCATGTTAAGTCCTTAACGGTTTCATCTCTCGGCTTACCTTCGGGCACGAGCAAATGTGTTGCTTATGTTCCTTAGAACGCATGCTTGTCTGCTTGTACGTTGCCTTGACTCAATACTTGTAACATAAGCCAGGCCAACACCCTGTTTTACAGGATATTGTTCAGAACGACTATGAGAATGGAAATCAGGCAATGCCTCTTGTCTTGTACTATTGTTGCCTCAACAACAATGACTCTTGTCTTGTACGCTTGTTGCCCCAACCAAGGCCCCGTTCGATCATGGACAACCAGTGCACAGGGTAACGGTCTCGAGGGCGATGCTGGGGCACTGGCATCGACCCGGTCCGGACGAGACAATTCTTCTTAGTCTCTTGTTCGGCGGAATGGCTTGCAGCACCTCTTGTACTTTCGTTGCACACCATTCTCGTCAAAGACTAAATAGTCTCTTGTTCGGCAGAGTGGTTTGCAGCGCCTCTTGTACTTCGTTGCATACCATTCTCGTCAAGACTATACCGTCCATTATGGCATACGCCAGTGATTGCCTTGTATTTAGCTTTTTGCATGCTTGCTTGTAAATGAAAGATAAATAAATCATCCTCGCTTAGCGGCTATCCGCGTGCGAGATACTGTATCGCATGAAACAAATTAACTAAACACCTGAACGATCTTGAAATAAATACTCGTGTTTGCATATGCTATGCTCCTGAATGTTTATACTTGCCCGTGCTCTGATTTATAATGTTTGCCTTGGACAGGGAAGGTAAAATGGTAAGTTGGTAAGTCTCGTCGTGTTTCCTCTCATGTTGCACGACGCACTGCCCGACACGATTAGGCTGTTCAATGTTTGCATGAAACTGATCCTAAGGCAACTAGAAAGACAACTTAATAGTTGGTGCACGGAACTTATATTACGTGTTTGGATTTGTCGAGCGGGCGAGTAGCTTTTCTACCAGTGCATTCAATGTACTGATAAACCACCAGTTTGTATGCAGGGTACGGGAGAATCTCATTCGGTGCGGATGCCTCCTTCGTACGTGCTAAGACCAGGAGTTCCCTCTGAAGCCTTGTAACGGTGCGTCCAGAATAGAAGCACATATACAAGACATAATGTTAGAACATAGCCCGAATATCGCCTGTATAATCATTCCACAATTGTAGCCACTTGGCATGCTTTTATTGTTTCAGAGAGAGAGGCTTGAGCGACTTGTAATCTCGGCTATACGCCGCCTGTAACACATGTTTATATCAATAAAAAGAGCTTGCTTTACTTCAACTTGTGTTTCAATGCTTCCGCTATATTGTTAACTCAGTGAACCTGTTACCAAATCACTATGCGTTCATGACTCCGCTGCACTCGGACAATCTGTGCG
Organism: Iris macrosiphon; assembly: GCA_036927795.1. NCBI lineage: Eukaryota > Viridiplantae > Streptophyta > Magnoliopsida > Asparagales > Iridaceae > Iris > Iris macrosiphon. The sequence continues at coordinate 119,954,508 of JAYESA010000008.1, read as the reverse complement.
ACTCTGTGGCTTAGAACTCTTACCGCTAGCCAATGAACCATGGCCTTGCACGGGCGTAGATCACGCTCGTGCGGCATTATGCCCGGATGGGTCGAAGCGATCGTCCCGCGGGAGCGCTGGCGAGGGTGATTCCCGCCTAGCGGGGACGGCCGATTAGCCTGCAGGAGATCGGGACATGACATAGTGGTATCAGAGCCTGGCTTCTACGCCTTTGGAAACTATTTCGATATCTCTGTTTTGAAAGCTCGTTCGTGGGTTATGTGCATGCTCTCTCTCCATGCCTCGATGGGATGTTCCAACAATAAGTCTAAATACTTTTAAAATGCGTTTTGAATGATATGATTGCTTGTCTGGTTGTATGCTGCGAGTGGCCTTTGTGCCAACCTGTGCGAACCCTTGAGAGTATCGCTAGTAGCTTGTCCGATTTTTACTAACTCTAAGTTTGGTTGAATGCATCTATTCGAGGGACGCCTTGAACTAGTGTACCATCCAAGACTTAAGAAAAGGTGAAACTCGAGTGCTGAGACTTCGCTATCACTAAGCTAGTTGACGTATTCATGCTAGAGGGGCTCTTCGAAAGTGCGCACGATCCAGTCTAAGCGATATGCTGATTTTGACGCTTGTGCAAGTGAATATCCAAATGAACAAGTACAACGACTTGTCTAGGATTACCTCAACCCTAGATCACTTCTTGTCCTTAGAAAGTCTCGAGGACGAGACTTTTTCTAAGATGGGTAGGATTTAACACCCTATTCCGCTCAAGCGGACTGCCGTTTCAAATGGCAATAGTGCAGCTGTCCCGACCCGCTTTGCCTCGAACGAGAAGCAAAGGATATTCAGACTTGTCCCTACAGGAATCCAGCTTAGGCTTGCAGAGGCTCGCTTGACTTATCGCTCTACCGAGGCGAATCATCGCTAAAGTGGGTGGCTACGGTAAACTTGTCTTTGCTTAGCCAGCACACATAAAATCTGGAATGTTCATGCTACTCGCTAGGTGAATAACCCCCTGCATGCTAATAAATCCAACGCACCTAGCTAAGGGAATAATCTCAACTATTATTGATATGCTAGAACATGGAAAATGAAATACTGCTTATATATGTTCAGACCCTCGCATGTTAAGTCCTTAACAGTTTCATCTCTCGGCTTACCGTCGGGCCCGAGCAAACGTGTTGTTTATGTTCCTTAGAACGCATGCTTGTCTGCTTGTACGTTGCCTTGACTCAATACTTGTAACATAAGCCAGGCCAACACCCTGTTTTACAGGATATTGTTCAGAACGACTATGAGATTGGAAATCAGGCAATGCCTCTTGTCTTGTACTATTGTTACCTCAACAGCAATGACTCTTGTCTTATACTCTTGTTGCCCCAACCAAGGCCCCGTTCGATCATGGACAACCAGTGCACAGGGTAACGGTCTCGCGGGCGATGCTGGGGCACTGGCATCGACCCGGTCCGGGCGAGACAATTATTCTTAGTCTCTTGTTCGGCGGAATGGCTTGCAGCGCCTCTTGTACTTTCGTTGCACACCATTCTGGTCAAAGACTAAATAGTCGCTTGTTCGGCGGAGTGGTTTGCAGCGCCTCTTGTACTTCATTGCATACCATTCTCGTCAAGACTATACCGTCCATTATGGCATACGCCAGTGATCGTCTTGTATTTAACTTGTTGCATGCTTGCTTGTAAATGAAAGATAAACAAATCATCCTCGCTTAGCGGCTATCCGCGTGCGAGATAGTGTATCGCATGAAACAAATTAACTAAACACCTGAACGATCTTGAAATAAATACTCGTGCTTGCATATGCTATGCTCCTGAATGTTTATACTTGCCCGTGCTCTGATTTATAATATTTGCCTTGGACAGGGAAGGTAAAATGGTAAGTTGGTAAGTCTCACCGTGTTTTCTCTCATGTTGCACGGCGCACTGCCCGACACGATTAGGCTGTTCAATGTTTGCATGAAACTGATCCTAAGGCAACTAGAAAGAAAACTTAATAGTTGTTGCACGAAACTTATATTACGTGTTTGGATTTTTCGAGCGGACGAGTAGCTTCCCCACCAGTGCATTCAATGTACTGATAATCCACCAGTTTGTATGCAGGGTGCGGGAGAACCTCGTTCGGTGCGGATGCCTCCTTCGTACGTGCTAAGGCCAGGAGTTCCCTCTGAAGCCTTGCAATGGTGCATCCAGAACAGAAGCACATATATAAGACATAATGTTGGAACATAGCCCGAACATCGCCTGAACATCGCCTGAACATCGCCTGTACAATCATTCCACAATTGTAGCCACTTGGCATGCTTTTACTATTTCAGAGAGAGAGGCTTGAGCGACTTGTAATCTCGGCTATACGCCGCCTGTAACACATGTTTATATCAATAAAAAGAGCTTGCTTTACTTCAACTTGTGTTTCAATGCTTCCGCTATATTGTCAACTCAGTGAACCTGTTACCAAATCGCTATGCGTTCATAACTCCGCTGCACTCGGACAATCTGTGCGACTCTGTGGCTTAAAACTCTTACCGCCAGCCAATAAACCACGGCCTTGCACGGGCGTGGATCACGCTCGTGCGGCATCATGTCCGGATGGGTCGAAGCGATCGTCCCGCGGGAGCGCTGGCGAGGGTGATTCTCGCCTAGCGGGGACGGCCGATTAGCCTGCGGAGATCGAGGCGTGACATAGTGGTATCACAGCCTGGCTTCTACGCCTTTGGAATCTATTTTGATATCTCTGTTTCGAAAGCTCGTTCGTGGGTTTTGTGCACGCTCTCTCTCAATGTCTCGATGGGATATTCCAACAATAAGTCTAAATACTTTCAAAATACGTTTTGAATGATATGATTGCTGGTCTGGTTGTAGACTGCGAGTGGCCTTTGTGCCAACCTGTGCAAACCCTTGAGAGTATCGCTAGTAGCTTGTCCAATTTTTACTAACTCTAAGTTTGGTTGAATGCATCTATTGGAGGGACGCCTTGAACTAGTGCACCATCCAAGACTTAAGAAAAGGTGAAACTCGAGTGCTGAGACTTCGCTATCACTAAGCTGGTTGACGTGTTCACGCTAGAGGGTCCCTTCAAAAGTGCGCACGATCCAGTCTAAGCGATATGCTAATTTCGACGCTTGTACAAGTGAATATCCAAATAAATAAGTACAACGACTTGTCTACGATTGCCTCAACCCTAGATCACTGCTTGTCCTTAGAAAGTCTCGAGGATAAGAATTTTTCTAAGTTGGGTAGGATTTAACACCCCGTTCCGCTCAAGCGGACTGCCGTTTCAAACGACAATAGTGCAGCTATCCCGATCCGCTTTACCTCGAACGAGAAGCAAAGGATATCCAGACTTGTCCCTACTGGAATCCAGCTTAGGTTTGCAGAGGCTCGCTTGACGTATCGCTCTACCGAGGCGAATCATCGCTAAGGTGGGTGGCTATGGTAAACTTGTCTTTGCTTAGCCAGCACACATAAAATCTAGAATGTTCATGCTAGTCGCTAGGTGAATAACCCCCTGCATGCTAATAAATCCAACGCACCTAGCTAAGGGAATAATCCCAACTTGTATTGATATGCTAGAATATAGAAAATAAAATACTGCTTATATATGTTCAGACCCTCGCATGTTAAGTCCCTAACAGTTTTATCTCTCGGCTTACCTTCGGGCCTGAGAAAACGTGTTGATTATGTTCCTTAGAACGCATGCTTGTCTGCTTGTACGTTGCCTTGACTTAATACTTGTAACATAAGCCGGGCCAACACCCTGTTTTACAGGATATTGTTCAGAACGACTATGAGAATAGAAATCAGGCAATGCCTCTTGTCTTGTACTCTTGATGCCCCAACCAAGGCCCCGTTCGATCATGGATAACCAGTGCACAGGGTAACGGTCTCGCAGGCGATGCTGGGGCACTGGCATCGACCCGGTCCGGGCGAGACAATTGTTCTTAGTCTCTTGTTCGGCGGAATAGCTTGCAGCGCCTCTTGTACTTTCGTTGCACACCATTCTCGTCAAAGACTAAATAGTCTCTTGTTCGGCGGAGTGGTTTACAGTACCTCTTGTACTTCGTTGCATACCATTCTCGTCAAGACTATACCGTCCATTATGGCATACGCCAGTGATCGCCTTGTATTTAACTTGTTGCATGCTTGCTTGTAAATAAAAGATAAACAAATCATCCTCGCCTAGCGGCTATCCGCGTGCGAGATACTGTATCGCATGAAACAAATTAACTAAACACCTGAACGATCTTGAAATAAATACTCGTGTTTGCATATGCTATGCTCCTGAATGTTTATACTTGCCCGTGCTCTGATCTATAATGTTTGCCTTGGACAGGGAAGGTAAAATGGTAAGTTGGTAAGTCTCGCCGTGTTTCCTCTCATGTTGCACGACGTACTGCCCGACACGATTAGGCTGTTCAATGTTTGCATGAAACTGATCCTAAGGCAACTAGAAAGAAAACTTAATAGTTGTTGCACAAAACTTATATTACGTGTTTGGATTTTTCGAGCGGACGAGTAGCTTCCCCACCAGTGCATTCAATGTACTGATAATCCACCAGTTTGTATGCAGGGTGCGGGAGAACCTCGTTCGGTGCGGATGCCTCCTTCATACGTGCTAAGGCCAGGAGTTCCCTCTGAAGCCTTGCAACGGTGCGTCCAGAACAGAAGCACATATATAAGACATAATGTTGGAACATAGCCCGAACATCGCCTGAACATCGCCTGACCATCGCCTGTACAATCATTCCACAATTGTAGCCACTTGGCATGATTTTACTGTTTCAGAGAGAGAGGCTTGAGCGACTTGTAATCTCGGCTATACGCCGCCTGTAACACATGTTTATATCAATAAAAAGAGCTTACTTTACTTCAACTTGTGTTTCAATGCTTCCGCTATATTGTCAACTCAGTGAACCTGTTACCAAATCGCAATGCGTTCATGACTCCGCTGCACTCGGACAATCTGTGCGACTCTGTGGCTTAGAACTCTTACCGCCAGCCAATGAACCACGGTCTTGCACAGGCGTGGATCACGCTCGTGCGACATCACGTCCGGATTGGTCGAAGCGATCGTCCCGCGGGAGCGCTAGCGAGGGTGATTCTCGCCTAGCGGGGACGGCCGATTAGCCTGCGGAGATCGGAGCGTGACATAGTGGTATCACAGCCTGGCTTCTACGCCTTTGGAATCCATTTCGATATCTCTGTTTTGAAAGCTCGTTCGTGGGTTTTGTGCACGCTCTCTCTCAATGTCTCGATGGGATATTCCAACAATAAGTCTAAATACTTTCAAAATGCGTTTTGAATGATATGATTGCTTGTCTGGTTGTATGCTGCGAGTGGCCTTTGTGCCAACCTGTGCGAACCCTTGAGAGTATCGCTAGTAGCTTGTCCGATTTTTACTAACTCTAAGTTTGGTTGAATGCATCTATTGGAGGGACGCCTTGAACTAGTGCACCATCCAAGACTTAAGAAAAGGTGAAACTCGAGTGCTGAGACTTCGCTATCACTAAGCTGGTTGACGTGTTCACGCTAGAGGGTCCCTTCAAAAGTGCGCACGATCCAGTCTAAGCGATATGCTGATTTCGACGCTTGTGCAAGTGAATATCCAAATGAACAAGTACAATGACTTGTCTACGATTGCCTCAACCCTAGATCACTGCTTGTCCTTAGAAAGTCTCGAGGATGAGAATTTTTCTAAGTTGGGTAGGATTTAACACCCCGTTCCGCTCAAGCGGACTGCCGTTTCAAACGACAATAGTGCAGCTATCCCCATCCGCTTTACCTCGAACGAGAAGCAAAGGATATCCAAACTTGTCCCTACTGGAATCCAGCTTAGGTTTGCAGAGGCTCGCTTGACGTATCGCTCTACCGAGGCGAATCATCGCTAAGGTGGGTGGCTACGGTAAACTTGTCTTTGCTTAGCCAGCACACATAAAATCTGGAATGTTCATGCTAGTCACTAGGTGAATAACCCCCTGCATGCTAATAAATCCAACGCACCTAGCTAAGGAAATAATCCCAACTTGTATTGATATGCTAGAATATGGAAAATGAAATACTGCTTATATATGTTCAGACCCTCGCATGTTAAGTCCCTAACGGTTTTATCTCTCGGCTTACCTTCGGGCCTGAGAAAATATGTTGATTATGTTCCTTAGAACGCATGCTTGTCTGCTTGTACGTTGCCTTGACTTAATACTTGTAACATAAGCCAGGCCAACACCCTGTTTTACAGGATATTGTTCAGAATGACTATGAGAATGGAAATCAGGCAATGCCTCTTGTCTTGTACTCTTGATGCCCCAACCAAGGCCCCGTTCGATCATGGATAACCAGTGCACAGGGTAACGTCTCGCGGGCAATGCTGGGGCACTGGCATCGACCCGGTCCGGGCGAGACAATTGTTCTTAGTCTCTTGTTCGGCGGAATAGCTTGCAGCGCCTCTTGTACTTTCGTTGCACACCATTCTCGTCAAAGACTAAATAGTCTCTTGTTCGGCGGAGTGGTTTGCAGCGCCTCTTGTACTTCGTTGCATACTATTCTCGTCAAGACTATACCGTCCATTATAGCATACACCAGTGATCGCCTTATATTTAACTTGTTGCATGCTTGCTTGTAAATGAAAGATAAACAAATCATCCTCGCCTAGCGGCTATCCGCGTGCGAGATACTGTATCGCATGAAACAAATTAACTAAACACCTGAACGATCTTGAAATAAATACTCGTGTTTGCATATGCTATGCTCCTGAATGTTTATACTTGCCCGTGCTCTGATTTATAATGTTTGCCTTGGACAAGGAAGGTAAAATAGTAAATTGGTAAGTCTCGCTGTGTTTTCTCTCATGTTGCACAGCGCACTGTCCGACACGATTAGGCTGTTCAATGTTTGCATGAAACTGATCCTAAGGCAACTAGAAAGACAACTTAATAGTTGGTGCACGGAACTTATATTACGTGTTTGGATTGTCGAGCGGGCGAGTAGCTTCCCCACCAGTGCATTCAATGTACTGATAATCCACCAATTTGTATGCAGGGTGCAGGAGAACCTCGTTCGGTGCGGATGCCTCCTTCGTACGTGCTAAGACCAGGAGTTCCCTCTGAAGCCTTCCAACGGTGCGTCCGAAACAGAAGCACATATACAAGACATAATGTTGGAACATAGCCCGAACATCGCCTGAACATCGCCTGTACAATCATTCCATAATTGTAGCCACTTGGCACGCTTTTACTGTTTCAGAGAGAGAGGCTTGAGCGACTTGTAATCTCGGCTATACGCCGCCTGTAACACATGTTTATATCAATAAAAAGAGCTTGCTTTACTTTAACTTGTGTTTCAATGCTTCCGCTATATTGTCAACTCAGTGAACCTGTTATCAAATCGCTATGCGTTCATGACTCCGCTGCACTCGGACAATCTGTGCGACTCTGTGGCTTAGAACTCTTACCGCCAGCCAATAAACCACGGCCTTGCACGGGCGTGGATCACGCTCGTGCGGCATCACGCCCGGATGGGTCGAAGCGATCGTCCCGCGGGAGCGCTGGCGAGGGTGATTCCCTCCTAGCGGGGTCTACCGATTAGCTTGCGGGAGATCGGGGTATGACACTATCATTATGGCAAGAAGGGCCACATCAAGCAGAACTATTTCGCTTGGAAGAGAGAGAAGAATAACAACAAGGGGAAGCAGGGCAAGAACAATACAATGACTCTCCCAAAATATAGAGGCGATGTGATCATTGTAGGTGATGGGGTTGTCATGAACCTCATCTGCGATGGCAACTCTTGGCTGGTGGACTCAGGTGCTTCAGCGCACGTATCTCACAACAGGGCACTATTTGCTACTTACACAATAGGCGACTATGGAGTGTTGAAGATGGGCAATGAAGATGTGTTGAAGGCAGTTGCCATTGAAGATATGCATTTGAGGACAAAGATGGGTGCGATTCTTGTTCTGAAAGATGTTTGTCATGTCCCTGATATCCATTTCAACCTGGTATCGGTTGAAAGGTTGGATGAAGAGGGTTTCTTCAATCTCTTCGAGAACAATCAGTGAAAGCTTTCCAGAGGTTCGATAGTGATTGCCAGAGGAAGCAAGAGGTCCGGACTCTACTATATGGAAAAAAGTACATATAGGGCACATGAGGTGAATGCAACTACTAGTGTGTCTACCGAGTTGTGGCATAGGCGGCTCAACCACATCAGCGAGAAGGGAATAAGCTACTTGGTGAACATGAAGGTGATTTGAGGACTCAAGTCTACAAAAGCTGGAGAGGTGCATGCACTGTTTGGCGGGGAATCAAAATATGGCATCTTTCCAAAGTCACCCAAGTTCAAGGAAGCTGTGGTTGCTCGAGTTGATTTACTCGGATGTCTGCGGTCCTATGAAGGTAAAATCTATTGGTGTTGCTTCTTACTTTGTAACGTTTATAAATAATTATTCTAGAAAGGTATGGGTATATGCCTTAAAGACCAAGGATCAGGTGCTTCCCACTTACAAAGAGTTTTAGGCCTCCGTTGAATAGAAAATGGGCAAGAAGCTGCTATGTGTTCGGTCGGGCAATGGCGGAGAATATATCAGTCCCTTTGATGCATACTGCAGAGAGCAAGGAATACACCACCAGAAGACTCCTCCAAAGATACCTCAGCTCAATGGTGTAGCAGAGAAGATGAACATGACGCTGATGGAGAGGGGGCAACTATTGGGGTCAGGCTCTTTATATAGCTAATTATATTATTAATTTATCTTCTAGTGCTCCTTTGCAGGATGATGTGCCTGACAAAGTAAAGAGCCATCATACAATCACCTGTAAGTTTTTGGTTGCAAGGACTTCGTGCATGTACCTAAGGACGAGAGATTCAAACTTGGGCCGAAGATGATGTGGTGCATCTTTGTCGATTACAGTCGGGATGAGTTTGGATATAGACTCTAGGACCCCGTGGAAAGAAAGCTCTACAGAAGCAAGGATGTTGTATTCGTCGAGGATCAGACAATGACCAACACTCAGGATCCCAAGATGTCTTCTGAGGCTGAGGAATTTCCTGAGTTAGAGTTATTCCACTTCGAGCAGTTTTTAGAGGATTTTATAGAGGATCCAGTTATGGGGGAGCCAGTACATGAAGTTGATCGCAACCTTGATTATCAGCCTGCTGATGGTGGTCAGGGTGACCCTCAGGGGGATGAGCATGCCAAGAAGGTAGTTCCTGAAGGGGAGGAGGTTTTTGGTATACAGGCAGCACCAATGGTTCCATTGAGAAGGAGCGATAGAGAATGTCGACTATCTACAAGATACTCACCGGGTGAGTATGTGCTACTAACTGGCAGTGGAGAACCTAAAAGTTTTGCAGAGGCTATGGAAGACGAACACAGGAAGGAGTAGATGGAGGCCATGCAAGAGAAGATGAGTTCCTTGGAGGCCAACTTTACTTATAATCTGGTACGGTTACCAAAGGAAAAAAAGGCTTTAAAGAATTGATGGGTGTTCAGCGTGAAGCAGATAGATGATGCTACTCGCCCTCGATACAAAATAAGGCTGATAGTTAAAGGCTACGGTCAGCGAAAAAACATAGATTATGATGAGATCTTTTTGCTAGTCATCAAGCAGTCATCTATTCGGGTGGTGCTAGCATTGGCAGCCAGTTTTGACTTGGATGTCGAGCAAATGGATGTGAAGACAATATTCCTCCACCTTGATCTTGAGGAGGAGTTGTACATAGAGCAGCTAGAGGAATTCTGTGAGAAGGACAAGTTACACTTGGTCTGCCAATTGAAGAAGAGCTTGTATAGTCTGAAGCTGGCTCCGAGGTAGTGGTATATGAAGTTTGAGTCATTTATGGGGGAGCAAGGTTATGCATGGACGACGTCAGATTACTGTGTATTTGTTAGGTACTTTGTCGAGGATAATTTTAATATTTTACTGCTCTATGTTGATGATATACTACTGGTGGGTCAGAATGCCACTAGGATAACGAAGTTGAAGTGCCAACTGGGCGCGACCTTGTCTATGAAAGATTTGGACACAAAGAAGACTATTCTTGGGATGGAGATCAGCCGAGAGAGAGAGAGAGAGAGAGAGAGAGAGAGAGTCCAAGTTGCTACACTTGTCCCAAAATAAGTACATTCACCGAGTACTTCAGCATTTCGGGATGGACGGGTCAAAAAAAGTGAGTAACCCCCTTGCGGCTCACTTTAAGTTTACTGAGGAGTATTATCCATCTACCAAGGACGAGAAGAAAGATATGGAACGGGTTCCATATGCCTCAGTTATGGGTAGTCTTATGTATGCTATGGTGTGTATGAGACCAGACATCGCTCACGCAGTTGGCATAGTTAGCAGGTATACTTTTAATCCTGGAAGGGTACATTGGAGTGGGGTCAAGTAGATTCTTCGATATCTTCAGGGCACTGCCGATTGGAGATTTTATTTTGGTAGTGACGAACCGAAGCTGGTTGGGTATACCAACGCTGATATGGCTGGAGATGTAGATACGAGACGATCGACTTTGGGCTATGTGATGATATTTGCTGGTAGAACAATATCGTGGCAGTCAAAGTTGCAGAAGTGTGTTGCCTTATCGACGATAGAGGTAGAGTATATTGCGACGACAGAGGCTTGCAATAGGTTACTGTGGATGAAAAAGCTATTACAGAAAATTAGGCTAAAGCAAGAACAGTATCCTTTGCTTTGCGATAGTCAGAGTGCTATTCACCTTGTGAAGAACCAGACATTTCATACCCGGTCCAAGCAGATTGAGACCCAGTATCATTAGATACGGGATATTATGGAAAAGAAGGAAGCAGCGCTTGAGAAGGTTCATACAGATGACAACGGAGCCGACATGTTCACAAAAATTCTTTCAAGGGAAAAGTTTGAGTACTGCAGGCGGATCATCGGGATGACGCCCCCCTCCATATAGTTGTGAAGGGGGAGATTTATTGGAGTGGGTGGGGTTCCCAACCTATGAGAAGAATACCCCATAGTGCGATGAAAGGCCATCCGTGTGTCGAAAAAGCTTAAAAAGTGCATCGGACGTCGTGTATTGGAACATTTATGGTAAGCAAATATTATATTAGATTTTCATCTTTGACTTTAATTTATATTTATGATTGGATCTTTCATATATTAACTTTCCATATAATTGGATTTCCAATTTATAGTAAGCTAATTTATGATTTAATTTTTTATTAAATATATGATTGAATGTAATTGAATTTTCATAAATATTTTTGGCTTCCATATATAGATTTTCATATGGAAACCCTAATTCATGCAAGATTTTATATAAAGGCTCATGCAATATACAACAACATGAGAAAAAAAAAGAGATGAAGGCAAGAGTGCCATTGCAACTTTGGAGAGGAGAAAGAATGATTGGAGGTCATTTCAGAGAAGGAGATCAATTTGGGTTTTTTTTTTGTCTTTTTTCTTGGTGGTTGTAATATATTTTCTGTTCCAAAGAGTTACGGTGATCCATGTTGGATCGGTGAGGAGCTTGTAGAGGGTGTAATCTCTTTATTCCATTAGTGGAGGTTCTTCAGGGTTGGACTCCGATCGTCCCGTAATTTTTTCCATCTGAATTTTCCACGTAAAAATCTCTGTGTCTACGATTTATGTTTGGTGTTTTTTTAGTTTATGCGTTTTGTTCGGTTCTCTCGCAGGTACTCTCTGATTTAGAGAACGGTTCCGCATTTCGTTCCCAACATATATATATATATATATATATATATATATATATATATATATATAATCTTTTAATAGTTACTAAATCTCATTAAAGCTGAACAAAATATCTTGGCTATAGTAAATAGCTCATGCTACATAAGAAAACTGGATTATCTGTCAAACTTAAACTTAAACTCATCCACCAGAAATATGGATATTTAGACAGATATAGATGAAATCATGGGTTTTAAAAACTATTACATCATACGATTGCATTGGCAGCACTAAGCAATTCTAGGCTAAAGATCAACACATTCCTTTCCAATGGGACAGGTAATTACAGAGCCTTTCATTTCACCCTTCGGATTAACAATAACGCCCGCATTATCTTCAAAGTATATGTAGACGCCATCATTTCAGCAAAAGGCTTCCTCTGCCTGACAATGACATCAGGCATGACCTTCTTCTTCGGATCAGGATTCTCTGTTTTGACGGTGGCCATCCACTACCAAAATATAATAAAATAGCGATATTTTTAGCGACGTCATATAAAATATCGCTAATATTAAAGACTTGAGCGACTCCAAAAATAAACGTCGCTATACGTCGCTGTTGGAGACACATAGCGTTGTTTAGCGACTGTACTTCAGTTTTTTAAAAGAATAGTCGCTATAAGCTTCTTTAAGGTAGCCAAACGTCGCTGAGTTTTTTGATTTAGCGATGTTGATTTTTTCGATTTTTAGCGACGTCTATAACGTCGCAAACTTTTGAATTAACGACGTTTAGCGACGTCTATTTATAACGTCGCTAATTTTTTTATTAGCGACGTCATAAATAGACGTCGCTAAACGTCGCTAAATTTTTTAATATAGAGTTCAAGATTTTATTTTTTCCCATTCTGTCGAACTCCTCCCCAAAATTTTCAAACCCGCTCTTTCCCCCCTCTCGGTGAAGTACCCCCCTCCGGCGTCCTCCACAGCCCCCTACTCCGGCATCCCCCTATCCCTACCCCCAACTGGCTCCCCCACAGCCCCTACTTCGGCTCCCCACCCCCTGAGTGCCCCCCTCCCGCAAGACTCCTTCCTTCCGACGTGGCTCCTCCCCTACAACGACCTCAGGCTTCTCATCCTCCTCCTCCTCCTCCTCTAGGTAAACCCTAACCTCCCCCCCCTCTCTCTCTCTCTCTCTCTCTCTTTTTCACAAATGCTGACATGATATGACACTGACACGGACCCGATATACACACATTGATACAGACACGACATAGACACTGTCACAGATAAACCCTGACACAGACACGATATATACACACTGACACAGACACGACACACACATATACTGACACAGACATAACACACTATCACAGACACACATACTAACACAGACACGACACAATATATATCCATGTAATTAATTAATTTACCATATTAACACACATTTTTGTTATAAAATAGTATTGCATGTGTGCATTTAACTTAATTGATAATTGATAGGTGTGACCATCCTAAATAGGATTTCTATATATGTATCGGAGAATCAAGTAAGAGATTTTACTTATACATTAATGTCGTGTGCGGAATAAATTCATATAGGGTGTAAACCCTATCCCTAACCCTAACCTTATCTCTCTCTCTCATAGATACGGACACGATATTTGATAGTCGACATGACACATACACAGATATAGATACGACACGAGATATGATACAGACACATGCACTGACACAATATGTCACTGACATGACATGGGACATGACACCGACCCTAACCCTAACCCTATCTCTCTTCACTGACACGACATAGGATATGACACAGACCCTAACCCAAAGCCGAGACACGACACAGACCCTATCCCTATCTGAGTTAATTAGACGTGATCTTAGGTTTCAAGTGAGGTATTGTACAGTGCACACTTATGTACAGTGCAGTGAGGGGGTGTGTGTGTAGATATCTCGGTGCTGCAGACACTAACCCTATCGTAATCCTAACTTGGATACACACACACACATGCGGACACTAACACTAACCCAAACTCGAACACGCGGATACACTAACACGCATACACTAGTCCTAATACGGACACGAACACACACACATGTTTGTATCATGTCATCTCATGATACGTATGGTAAAATTGTAGGACACATAGATATGAAAGGTTAGGACACGATATCGAGGATAAGGTTATAAGCATTTTATCGGACACGGACACACGCATACATGTCAAGTGTGGATATCTAGGAGTGTATCAGTGAGTGTCAACTATGTATCTTGGACCAAAAAAAATTGACACTGGATATCCATGACTTGACTTTTCAATTAGAAAGTCATGGCCTAAACAAATGTCAAGTATGGATATCTAAGATATATAATTGACACTCACTGATAAAATACAATATGAGTATCCAGGATACAGAGTTGAACGAAGAAGTATCAGTGCTAGGACTAGGTGTCTCAATACATGTACTGTATTCCTGAGTATTTTTATATGTGTGTAGACGAGTAGGTGTATAACATAATTGGGTATTCCTGAGTATCAATGTTAGGACTAGGAGTATCAGTGCATGTATTATATTTAAATGAAGAAGATAAATTTTCATAAGAGGATTAAAAATATCAATATAAAATCTATTTAGACTTGTGACATGAATTATAATTTAAACTATTTTCTTGAACGATGTTTATTCATCTTTGCATATCTGGAGTGAGTGTCATTTGGATAATATATACTACCAAATATTCACATGAGTATATACTTAAACGATGTCTATTCATCTTTGCAGAAGTATCTAGAAATGGATATGAATTACTATCTGCGTCATCGTTCGTGGATGTACAACCATCATCCTGATGACATGTGCGATGTGGGGATGAATTCATTGAGGGTGTACAACAGTTCTTGTAATTCGCCAAGGTATTCCCTCAGTACATGGACGGTACCAAAATTAAGTGTCCGTGTGTAAGATGTCGCAACTTAAAATATTATCCAGAAGTGGAAGTCACATATAATTTATACTCAAAGGGTTTCACGCCGAATTACTATTAGTCGATCGCGCACAGAGAACTTGTGTCTTTAGCATCGGAGTCGGAGCCTTATGTGGAGCAGTATATGGATGTCTACGACCATGCTGCTTATGACGACGGGTGGATGAACATAGTTTTTGATGCGGTGGTGCCTAGTTTCTATCCGGACAATCATGATGCAGCTGAGGAGGCACCGAATGCCGATGCTGCAAAGTTTATGGAGTTTCTGGAGAATGCAAGGACTCTATTATATCCTGGTTGTGAGGATCATTCACCGTTGGAGGTGGTTACAAGATTGTTGAGCATCAAATCCAATTTTAACAAGTCGCAAGAATGCTATAACCGACTGATGGATTTGATTATAGAGATCTTGTCAGAGGGTGCTAAGTTGCCTAAAGACTTCTACCGATCTAAGAGGATGGTGAGATCGCTCTGGATGGGATATGAGAAAATTGATGCATGTCACAATGGGTGCATGTTGTACTACAAAGATGACAAGGATGAAGATGCGTGCAGATTCTATGGTGCTGATCGCTACAAGGCCACTGGTAGAGGAAAGTTTGTCGGTGCAAGAAAGCCTACCGATTCGATACACTACTTCCTTTGACGCCGCGGTTGCAGAGGTTGTTTATGGTGAAGGAGACTGCAGAAAACATGAGTTGGCATAGGCAAAAACAGATCGAAGGAGTATGGATCACCCATCCGATGGAGAAGCATGAAAGTACTTTGTTCGGGAGTATCCAAATTTTGTTTCAGATCCGCGTAATGTCAGATTGGGGCTCTCCTTCGACGGTTTTACCCCATTCGGACTTTCGGACTCCTAGTATTCGTGTTGACCTGTGATCGTCACTCCGTACAATCTACTGCCTTGGATGTGCATGAAGACTCTGTATATGTTCCTAACTGTTATTATCCCGGGTCTAAAAAATCCGAAGAGAAATATCGATGTGTATTTATAGCCTTTGATAGAATGAGTTGAATCAGCTGTGGAAAGTAGGTGCCAACACGTACGATGTTTCTAGAAAGCAGAATTTTCAGACGAGGGCAGCACTTATATGGACCATCAACGACTTTTGGACTATAAAATATTATCGGGATGGAGCACTCATGGTCGTCTCTCATGTCTGTATTGCATGGACGGTACTAAGGCTTTCCATTTGAAACACGGAGGCAAACCGTGCTTCTTCGATTATCATCGATAATTTTTGCCGAAGGATCATCCATACCGGAGGAACATGAATGCTTTTCGTGCGGGCATTATGGATAAGGCCAATCAACCGCTAAGGGCCCGGATACACGATATGGAAAGAGGTAAAAGATTTACCAAGTGCTATCGGAGAGGCTGCTAAGGGGTACAAGTGTGACAGATTTGGTCGTATCCATAACTGGACGAAGACGAGTATATTATGGGATCTGTCATATTGGAGTACCAATATGATCAGATATAACCTTGATGTCATGCATATCGAGAAGAATGTGTTTGATAACATAATTAATACTGTAATGGAGGTAAAAGAGAAGACGAAAGACAATCCGAAGGCCATGTTGGACTTAGAAGAAATATGTAGACGTCAAGTATTGCATTTGATAGATGAGGGGAATGGAAAGTTAAAGCAGCCTAAGTCAATTTTCTCACTGGATAAGGAGGATAAAGGAAGACTTTGTAGGTGGATTCAAGGTCTAAAATTTTCAGACGGATACGTGTCGTACTTGAGAAGATATATCGACCTCAAGGAGAACAAACTGGCGGGTGTCAAGAGCCACGATTGTCACATTTTTATGGAGAGGTTAATTTCGATTGAATTTCGAGAATTCTTACCGTAGGTCATTTAGGATATATTGACAGAGCTCAGTATATTCTTCAGAGATCTTTGCTCTACTAAGTTGCTCGTCGATCGTCTAGAAAAGCAAGAGAAGGATATTGCGGTAACACTGTGCAAGCTCGAGAATGTGTTTTCTTTTGGATTCTTTGACTCCATGGAGCATTTGCCAATTCATCTTTCCTATGAGGTACGTATTGGTGGTCCTGTCAGTTATCGGTGGATGTACCCGTTCGAGTGGCATTTGAATCACCTAAAGAGAAATGTGAAAAATAAGACATGAGTTGAGGTCTCTGTTTGTGAAGCTTATGTTCTTGAGGAGATACAAACTTTTGCTCAACGTATTTAAAACTCATATTGCTACTAATAGAACGAGATCTTCGAGAAACGATGATGGATATTAGGAATGTAATGATGCAATACTGAAAGTATTTAATGCGTCCGGAAAGCCTTCGGGAAAAATAAAGAAAAGATATTTGAATGACGACGAGCTAAGGGTTGCTCAGTTGTATATATTACTCAATTGCGACGAGGATGAAGTGGAGAAGCTAGAGGGGTAAGTAATTAATACATCCACATTTACGCTATCTCAATATAATAGTATAAGCTAATATTATGCTACTATTCAGCAGTAGCTTCATTATTTTTAGCACATATAATGATGAGCTGAGGCCGGTTAGACCCTACATAACAGATGAAGAAGTAGAACAAGAAATGAGACATCATTTTTCTTCTTGGTTGAGCGCATATGTAAGGAGCTCGATAATTACTTTTTCTGTATGCACTTGCATAATAAATAACTTACTATCACTACTTTAATATTTAGGTCGATCGTCTAATAACACCCGAGACTGAATCTATTAGAACTCTAGCCAACGGTCCAATTACTACATCAAAATATGGCAAAGTTATTGTATGAATGGGTTTAGGTTCAAGTCAACAAATGCTCCGATCAGAGACAACTTTCTGGATCTTGATTCCATAAAAAATAGTTGTTTGTGTATCAAATCTTCAAACTACAATGACGTCGATTGTCACGCCCCAGTCTCAAAATACCGAGGGACTAGTCATGTGGCAATGGCCAGTAGCACAGCTCCAATGGACAAACCCAATTTAATGGACCCGTTAGAGTGCACTTAAGCTGTAAAAAAAAACACAATGGTCTATGATACATGTCACAGTCTAATTCTAATCTCATCCACAGAAACTAAACACAATTCAATATGATAGACTAATCAAGATAAAGAAATATAGTCCATCAACAAGTCCAAATAAAATGTGTCTCGGGGAACAACCCGATAAAAAGTTAATACACCAATCCAAGTGTCAAGATATAGAATAACTGGAAGCAGAAATAACTTAGTATATAATAGAATAATCAAAAGAAATCCTCTGGCACAACCTCGTCCTCTGGTGCCAGTACTTCTCCAACATCAGCCCTGTCCCGTATATCTCGGGGTATTCCTCTTCTGCTGTACCTGGGGACATAATCCGGATCCAGGTCCTCAAGGGACATATCAAGGTACAAGAATAACTCAAGCCAAATAAAATACAATATATAAAAAGAGATCCTTAGGACAAGCTATGTAACCAGCTATACGATATGCAAATGAGAGCATCACTAGTACTCAGGCTGAGACCACTACAAGCTCTGTATCGGGGAGCCGGTAGCAGTAATATCACGTAATGGGCCAAGCTCTGGAACAGAGACTAAAGCACCGCAATAATAATATATATATATAATCAGCCTGTAGCCTGTGTGTCTTTTCCCACCCAATGTAATCACACGTCTCATGTCCACAATATCTCATGTACATAACACGCAAGATCATGACCTCTAACTAGTATATCGAGTTATAATGATATCTATGTATATGCAAGTCTTATGTCACAAATCCTGTAAACCTATACATAATCACCATGAATTACTCAGAAAAGATTATGTCACATGAATAGTGTTAAGTATCCTATGGTATGACATACTTGGTAAAGCAAGCACACAAAATATATAGGATCATGGTATCAACTCTCTAAGTGACATTACACGACTCCGCGTACGGCGTCGACACCCGAATCTTGTTCGGATGCTAAGCAATGTCTCACGGTCCTAGGTTAAACAGGTACAACACAGAAGTATATGGAAATAATACAAGCAAATAATAGCACATGATCTTCTGCAAGTTGGCAAGGTACACTTGCCTGGATTCTGAACTCCTTCAGTTGCTCCTACAAAAGAGGAATCTCTAGGTACGCCTCCAGATGCTGAAACAAATATTACTATTGCTCTCAGAATACATGAAATAGCTAGAATTGACTACCCATAAGTCTAATTTGGACACAGGAGTAGAATTGACAGTTTTTGGTCAAAGCGGGGTCCACTTGTGGCCCACTTCGCACCAAAAAATGTGCTAGAGACAAAGTTCTCTAAATTCATTAAACTTAGTGTCTACGAGTCCAAAATAATGATACGAATCCAAACAGAATGTCCAGAACTGGATTTTGATGAGCCAGTCACGAAATTGCCCGTCAAGTGGAACTATGGGGCCCACGAAACGGTATTTTGTCAACGTTCTCAGAATCGAACCAAACTTGGGTCACAGGACCATCGTAATGTTATGAATCCGATAGCATAAGTTTCATTGCGAAACAACAAGCACACACAAAATTATGACGAGTGTCAGAACATGCTGATACGGGACTTTTAGACGGATACGCGTTGATTCCGGTGTGTACGCACATCCAAATCAACTTTCTCTAAATTCCATACATCTGTGTTGATGATACGCACCTTTTGATACAATTTTGATATGACAAAGTTGCCTCGTTTAGCGGAACGCATCCCATTTCGGGTATATTCGGGTTTAGAAAACCAAGTTTTTGGTCAACTTCAACCGCGGATAAAACACATGATACAACAAATTAGAATAAACTAATTAAAGAGATTAAATCTCAGTTATGTTGTTTAAATTACTGTTCAAGTAAAATTTAATAATATTAAATAGGTTAGAAGAAAAATGACCATGAACATGGGTGTTTGGGACAATTTTCAGAACTATAAATTGGGTCATTTTTTCCTATTTTACGTCACAATTTGCAACCGACACAGGACACGATACCCCGAAATAATCAGGATTCAAGAGGGTCATGTGGTCTTCGCATATGATTTGATAGATCGATATTTGGATAACTGTGCAAAGAGATACGAGAGTGGAAAGTAGCATACCTCGTTACTACTGTGCTCGGGATGTTGGAGGGCCCGTCTTCGCGGCGGTGGCGCACGACGGTCCGACGGCTGAAGGCTGCCGCGAGGTTCGAAAATGGGAGAGGGTTTTATCGTGGTGGGGTTCGGCTAGCTAGGGATTTTATAGGGGTTCGGAGCGGGCGACTACAGGGAGGGGAAGAGGTGAGGTCGGCGGCGGTTGGGGGAAGGGGAAGTGAAGGGGGTGCTAGAAACGGATACTGAAGTTGAAGGAGGGCGAGTCGGGTTCGGGTCTACGGGTACGGGTTGGGTAGGATCCGAGTTCGAGTTGTATTGGTTTGGTTGGTTTAGCTCGGTTTGGTTTGGTTTAGTTTGGTTTGGTTTGGGTTGGTTTTGGTTGGTTTGAGTTGATTTAATTAAAAATAAAAATATTTGCTATAAAAAAATTAGTTTTAGAGCCCAATAAATTTTACAAAAATTACACAATACTCTATTATTAATTATACACCCAAAAATATAATTTTTTCACTATTTTAATAATTAATTTAATACACAAAAATTTAATTCCATAAAAGAATATTAATTATAATTTACTAAAAATTACAGAAAAATGTTCCAAAATCTCAAAATATTATAATTAAAATTCTAAAATAAAATTCTAAAAATTAGAGTGTTTATAATCTACCCACCTTAAAAGAATTGCATCCTCTCAATTAAGAAAATAAAATATAACCGGTCAGAAGAGATGACGCGGTTGCAAGACATGTTTGTTGAAGCACGACACAAAGGATAATGGACCATGAATAAGGAAAAATTGAGTGGAAGGGTGAGGGTATTGTTCAAGCAGAAGAAATAAAAACTATAAGAATAGATCAACACGTAGGAAAGAAATAAAAACTTTTTTCTAGGCAATGAGAGATAAGTAACTCAAGAGTAAAAGAGCCTGGTTAGAACGAAGATCAACTATAGCTTATGAAAACTTGGGTACCACTGACATATTACTAATTTAGACTAACAAGTTCATGCTAACATAATACTAGGTATAGGCTAGGGAATGGAACGAACTGGCACATGCTAAAGTATTACTAAAAATATTCGCTATTATAGATAGCTATGATAAAACTAAATCATATTCGCTACTCCTCGAGTCTGTGCCTCATCCACTGTCATCACAAAAGCCTGTTCTTGTCCCTGTGGTGGCGTCCTTTGCTGTTGTTGGGCCGATTGAAAGAGTAATGTTTGCGATGCCAAGGGTTGCCTCGGCTGATATCCTGCCGGTGTTGGTAAAACTTGATGGTTTACCATCGGTGCTCCATTTTGACGCTCAAGGCAATCCTTGGATGAATGTTGGCTGGATCCGCAAATCAAATATAATCCCAATTTGCGTCTGCACTCGCTCTCGTAATGACCTCACTTGCCACAATATTGATATGTAGGCTGTGTCTGCGGAGATACTCTGGATGGATGGTGCATGTGAGGTCTCTTTGCAGCTTCTCCCTGTGGTGCTCAGGCTGGTGCTAATGTGAACGACCATTTCTGGCTTGACTCTCTCCTGGTGATGCGCTCCATGCGTCGGGCTGCAGCAAGAACGTCCGTATAAGAAGTAGGTGCAATATAGCTGATTAATCTCTGTAGCTCAAAGCTAAGTCCGTCAAAGAACTTCTCCGCCGGGCATTGCTGGGCCTCTTGATGAACCTATTGTTGGGCTTGCATTATTGCGTAGAATATTTGGAATATCTGATGACCATCCATCGGCTGTCTTGGTGGAAAAATAAGTATCGATGGAGTAAACTACGGCGGTGGTGGAATATCGTCTAGCCGAAATCTCGAGACGTGCTGATATGCTTGATTGCTTTATTGGGTGGAGGGATCTCCACTTAATGGCGTCACTACATCATCGTAAGTGATCACAACACCTTGTGATGTAACCGTGGGAGTCTTATTATCGGCTCGTTGATCCATTACTCTGCATCCAAAGTAAACTATGGGAGGTGCACAAAGGAATCAAGGTAGGATGCAAGTCAAGAAATTATTTTGAAGTCGATATAGAGGTCAATAATAGATCAACAAGTGGATGAGATCCTATAATTTATCATATCCTAATTACAGGCTTGCTCGATTCCTTAGTTGAAACCAAAGCAACATAGTCGTAGACCTGCATGGGCCACCACAAAATCTATGTCACGCCCAGTCCCAAAATACCGAGGGACTAGCCACGGGGCAATGGCCAGCAGCACAGCTCCAATGGGCAAACCCAATTTAATGGACCCGTTAGACTGCACTTAAGCTGTAAAACAAATATAATGGTCTACGATATATGTCACAGTCTAATTCTAATCTCATCCACAGAAAGTAAACACAATTCAATATGATAGACTAATCAAGACAAAGAAATATAGTCCATCAACAAGTCCAAATAAAATGTGTCTCGGGGAACAACCCGATAAAAAGTTAATACACAAATCCAAGTGTCAAGATATAAAATAATTGGAAGCAGAAATAACTGAGTATATAATAGAATACTCAAGAGAAATCCTCTGGCACAACCTCGTCCTCTGGTGCCAGTACTGCTCCAACGTCAGCTCTTGTCCCGTATATCTCGGGGTATTCTTCTTCTGCTGTACCTGGGGACATAATCTGGATAAAAAAAATGATATTAGCTCGGTTTGGTTTAGTTTGGTTTGGTTTGGATTGGTTTAGGTTGGTTTAAGTTGGTTTAATTAAAAACAATAATATTTGCTATAAAAAAAATTAGTTTTAGAACCCAATAAATTCCAAAAAAATTATACAATACTCCATTATTAATTATACACCCAAAAATATTTTTTTTACTATTTTAATAATTAATTTAATACACAAAAATTTAAATCCATAAAAGAATATTTATTATAATTAACCTAAAATTACAGAAAAATCTCCCAAAATCTCAAAAAATCATAATTAAAATTATAAAATTAAATTTTAAAAATCAGGGTGTTTACATTGATCTAGGCAATAATTTCTTTGGCATCTTACGAGAGATTATAGAGTTGACATATAAATATTGCATAGAACCTGCTAAGATCTTGCTATTCAAGTGTGAATGGTTTGATCCGATTCAAGATCAAGGTTGGAACATTGACAAGCATGGTCTTGTGGATATAAACTCCAAGCATAAATATCATGGCTACGAACCATTTGTCCTATCAAGTCAGACTCAGCTCGTATAGTTCATAACTTATCCTAGACGGGGGATAGCGAGGTCGGATTGGTGGGCAGTATGTAAGGCTAAAGATAGAAATACCTTTGACGTTGACGAAATAGCTTATCAGGAGGACGAGCTACCTCTTGTAACAAATATTGTAGATGACTCAACAGAAGTTACTCATTACACGACTAATAATATAGAAGAGAGAATTATTCGAAGAGGAAGACGAAGACGAAGATAAAGTAGATAAAAGTAAAGATGAGGAGGAAGAGGTAGAGGAGGACGAGGAAGGCGAACAAGGTATATTTTCTGAAGATAATTGAAAATAAAATATTTTTTCTATAGAATATAGTATATTTTGACTGTAGAATATACTATTTGGACGAAGACATTTATTATATTTTGACTGTAGAATGTACTATCCATTTAGACTTGTGACTCTACTAGTTATTTACTGTACAATTCTATTAATGCTGTGAGATATGCATAAGATTTTGACAGCAGAATATACTATATATTTGTTTATTTGTTCTATCATCATATATTGTTATCAGGTATGACAGAACGACGTGGAGCATTCGGCAGGTCCCGAGGTAGACGGAGTATTCCTCTGGTACTTCCTACTGTTGGTTCTGGATCCTCGGTGCCAAGTACTATAGTATATCGACCAGTCACATCTCCGACTATGACGACGTTATGTGGTAGCACTCCTGGGATGAGTAGTTCCAGGCCTGAGACTACTCCCTCGTCTAGCGTTCCTCCTGCTGACGAAACCACGGAGACAGATGAGCATATGATGGAGGTTGAGCCAACGTTGTCTCGACATTAGCTAGATCCTCCATGCGCACCTCCGGACGAGACGGGGACGAAGATTTGGGCCAACGGTATAAAGTAAGTCAATTAGTTGGTTTAGCATAATATATATCGTTTATTTCCTTATTCATCATATATTCACTTTTTCGATAAAAATAATTATCTCTGTATAGATATCGTCCATCGTCGGTACAGAGACGCCTGGGCCACTTTATGAGGTACAACTATGGTGGCCCTTGGATCAACTACTCTGATGCTCCGGATGAGAGGAAGGTATTCTTGTTTGCGTACTTCAAGGTAAAAGTATATTATGTCAATCATCTAATTTTTGCATATTATATAACTTACTAAATTACTTCTTGTAGCAAATGTATTTCTATCAATCGTACCGGGCCGAGTTGATCGAGCAGATATTTTCTGCCTTTGCCGCCAAGTTGATCCGTGATGCTCTGGATGACCAGAAGGCTCGTGATCGCAAAAAAAAACTGATCCAAGGTTGGATCACACCTGAGCAGTGAACTGGGATGAGGGCTAGATTCAATGATCCGAGGTACAAGGAAAGGTCTGAGAAGGCCAAGGCGGCTAGGAAGAAGATAGCAAAGTGGTGTGGTGGCTTGATTCCTATTACATAATATTTCTGTCGTTTGGTATATTTTTCATTTCAGATATATTATTTTAATACAAGTACAATAAAATGGTAGTAGGATAAAATATTTAATTTTAGTTCTAAATAATATATTTTTAACAGGTACAGAGGGGTGAGGATGCCAACATGGTGACCGTCTGCCTGTCTACCCATCGAAAGGGTGGGAATCTCATTGGTGAGAGGGCCTCACAGACATTTGTAAGCAGTACTTTACTTTGTGTTAATTTAATATAACTTAGAAAATATGCAAATAAATATCCATGTAGTTAGTAATAAGTACCTTAGACACATTAGCAATTATCGAGTATCCAAATTTTTTTAGGCTGCTTGAGGGGAGACTGCTAGTGTACCTACAGTGGGAGAGGCTGGTACTTCCCCTCTCCAGCTTCATCGGTGGACGAGCTGTGGGTGACCGTCGCTGGTGGTCTCCAGAGGGGTAGGTACTATGGTATGAGATCCTATGGCTCCCTTGTTACGACGCAGTCATCTCCACGACAAGTGCGCATTCCCCACAGCCCTCACAGGCGTCAGCCCGAGTCCAGGAGATCGTTGACTGTCAGATTGTATCTCTCTGTGACGAGTTGCTGTGAAAGATGGAGGAGCAGTCCCTGTCCCAGCCGTAGGCAGACGATGCGACGCTCATCGCACGATTTGATATGCTCGAGCGTAGCATCATGGAGCTCAGGGATATGACAGATGATCTTAGAGCATCGACAAAGCGCAGCGTGATAGAGCTACAAGCATCACAGCTGTCCATGGGCGAGAGGCTGACGATGATGCATGATTCAATGGTTCATAACAGTACAAGGCTATTATCTACCATGGATTCATACAACCATCGACTAGCAGAGTTGGAGCGGATACGTCCTCCTGGTGCGCCTTCATCGACACAGACTCCACCGACGTCACTGCCTTCTCCATCGACATCGGTGTCGATTTTACAGGAGTAATATGATTTGTTCTTATCCCTGATGCTCGTCGGTGGTCATCCTCCTACAGGTCCACAGTAGTCCTAGTTAGGATAGTTTACTGGTTGTTTGTGAAATTGACCTATGATATTTGGTCATTTATAAATATTCTTTATTTTTAAGGCTTTTAGACTTTAATTTTTGTACTCAGTTGTGTGGATATTTATTATATTCTTTACGGCGAGATTTTCTCCAGACTCGGTTTATAATCCTAATATTTTATTTTCTTCAAAATTTACTATATTATTCATATTAAATGTATGTTAATTTACCGGTGTTGATTGTTCAACCGAAGGGGTCGGGGAACACAGAAAATTCAACGGAGGGTTGCTTCGGATCTATTTATATAAATTATGAATTCACAAACTGCAAGAAAATTGGTTTAGAAATAATTTAATATTCATTTTAATATTTTTTTACTGAAACTTTAGCGACATTTTAGCGATGTTTAGCGACATTTAGCGACATTTAGCGACGTTTATATACGTCGCTAAATACGTCGCTAAGTACGTGGCTGAATATCGCTAAACTACTGACATGACAGTATTTGCCAGGTCAATATAACGTCGCTAAATAGAAAAAAATTATCGACATATAGCGATACACAATACGTCGCTAATTTAGCGACGTATCTATGTTGCTAAACGTCGCTAATATAGCGACGCAGATACGTCGCTAGGAAACGTCGCTATAGCGACGTTTTGCGACATTTGTTTGGTCAGCGACTAGCTTAATTCGACTTTATTGAAACGTCGCTAATTATGTCGCTAAATATTTTTAGCGACATTTTTATGTCATTTAGCGATATTTTTAGATGTCGCTAATTTGACTTATTCTGATAGTGATCACCATGTCACCAACACAGGCAGATGGGAGCCGGTTAAGCCGGCCCTTGATGTCACGATCCGCACCCAGAAATTTGGAAATGAGTCGTGGGTACGTCCAGCCTACGCCGCAACATCGGCGGTAGAACGTTGTCTAGGTCTCAACAATATACTAAACATAACTCACAACCTGTCAATGATATAAACTCCATAAGAAGTACAATGAATAAACATCTCTCAATATCTCATAATGTATACTCAATGACAATAACTACAATAATATAAATGGCACGATAAAAGATAAGAAAGAATGACATAAGTCTAACACAACATCTCAAAATAGAGATAAACCACAGTCTAGCTGTCCAACATAAAAAGTCTCTGCAAGTCTCAAATTAAACTCCACAAAAGTCTCAACATAACTAAAATAAACCTCAAAATAAGTCTCAATGCATAAAATAAATGCTGTCTAAACGGTTGCAGGTAGTGTCTCCTCTAATGGAATAGACTCCTCTAAGATCTCTGGTATGTAGTCTGCATCTATACCGGGTCCATAATGTGTAGGACAGAAGTCCTCAAGATCCTCTGGAAAAAATATCCAATCAGGATTGGAGTGAAGTACAAGCACTAACAACAGTTCCACATATATTGACAAAAACTATAATACAGTGTAAAGAAATACAAGATGGATATAAATATTGGCAATAAACAATACTGGAATAACGAAATACTAGAAATAGAAATATTAAAATAATGTCATCATCAATGGTACATCTAGCAATGAACAGAAATATAAGTGCATGCCAGAACAATGAACTGGTATATAAGTGAATGCTAGAACAATAACTAGAGCATAGGGAAAATGCTAGATCAATAAACTAGAGATACATGTATAGACTATCTAGCTAAGTGTGTGAAACATCAGCATATCATGTGATCGGCTTGGGACTGATCAGGCTTGTTACATATGATTAGCTATGATTCATGTAAGGTCAGACTAACCATCCGGATAGCTATGATGCGAGTAATAGTCAGGCTAATCACATGTAACAGGCTATGAGGCATGTAATGGTCAGGTTGTACCGACGTGAGGTGTGGGTGAGCTATAATGCATGTAGAGTTGGGTATGATCACATAAGCTACTAATATCTCCCCGTCCCCAGCTAGCACGATGGATTCCAATCACGACTCCTTGTGATAGGTCTCGATGATGCCAACTCGTGTATACATAGTGTCAGAATCATGTATGCAATACAACTAGAATAATAGAGATAATTAACATAATAAAAACTGTCAGAGAATGTACTCGCCTGTAGTCCTCTGCTGGAAATACAAATATCCTATTTTCGGGGTCTTGTCTGAATGATCCAACAGTCCTATAGACATCAATTAATAATAATATTGTATCAGTCGATACACTAACATACATGCAATCATAAATACCATGAACTCAGAGACTACGCTAGGGGTGACACTTGTCATCTACAGGGTCAAATGTGCATCTAGCTGCACGGGTGTCACGTCTGCAATTGCTGTGCAATCAGGTAGTCAAACACTAACACGGGTCTCGCCAGTACGTTAGTGTATATAAGGAAGTTAAGTCACAATCATCCAGGTTCCATGGTCAAAGCAATTACGGAATATCCGTAATTAACACTAGGGTCTCACAGTACATATACGATTATGTTCATGCTAGTATAGTATTTAATCTCATATATATATATATATATATATATATATATATATATATATATATATATATATATATATATATATATATATATATATACCAACTTGAATAATATATGCATACGCGTACGTATAGGCATACGAGTTGGGTTCATTTGCATAACGACTAGCAATCAACAACTAATGAACTTGCCATGGAACAATATGCGATATCCTAACGTCATTCACACGTATATAAGTTCACAAAATAAAAAGAATAACTCGAACCTGCGCACGCGTGAACGGGGTATTCGACATTGAGGTGAGGGGAGACTCGGCTGCTCCTGTTTCTGCTCAGGCGAGGCTCGGCCGCGTCGTCAAGGGATGGCTCAGGTGGCTGCTGTCGTTCAGTCGAAGGAGGGGACGTTCAGGCGAATGGCAGCGGGGTCGGGTTCAAGCGTATGCTGTCGATGAGTCGTCGAGTTGCTGCTGTTTGTCGAGATGGTGGCTGCGATGTCGTCGGCTTCAGGCGATCGTGAGGTGTGGGTTCAGCAGTTCAGGCGAGTGCTCCGGTCGGGTT
The DNA here is from genome assembly GCA_036927795.1 of Iris macrosiphon. NCBI lineage: Eukaryota > Viridiplantae > Streptophyta > Magnoliopsida > Asparagales > Iridaceae > Iris > Iris macrosiphon. The sequence goes on along the minus strand of JAYESA010000008.1, from coordinate 119,926,117 downwards.
GGTTGATGGGAGGCGGTGAGAAGCGGTGTGCTGGCATGCTCAGGCGGTCGGGGTCGGCTCTGGTGTGGGCTTCTGGCGAGTTCAGCAGGGTCGGGTCGCTCAGACGAGGTACAACGATCCGGTGGGTTGGTGGTGGGACTGGGCTCCGGTCGGCGGTTGAAGGGGATGGTGATGAATAGGAGATGGGGGGGATGGTGTCGGCTGGAATAGTTTAGGGTTGAAGAAAAATAAAGAAAAGAAAGTTATATATATATATATATATATGTCTCTGTGTGTGTGTGTGTATAAAACTAGGATTGGTGTTGAGGTTGACCCAGAAAGTGGGCCAGTCAACACTCCTCCTTGGAAAAAGGCTTGGCTTCTCATGTAGAAATTGGAGGCTAGGATTTCATGGTTTCAAAATGGAGGGCCAAGGTTTGATTAGGGTTGATGTTGAGTGTTACACACTCCAAATTTATGAAGAAAATTCACATGAAGGAAAATGAGATTTCTTCATGTGTTGGTACAATGGGGTGTGGACACCTCAATACACTTTTGCATAAAAGTGCCCAACAATTAGGAAATTACACAAGGTAGAATTTTTGGATTAATTTAATTAAAACTAATATAATTGGTGTTATAAAATTAATTAGAAGTACATGGGGCTAAAATTAATTGGGACACAAGTATCATGAATGTGGAAGACTCAAAGTAGAATATTATCCTAATTTGGGTTGCACAAAATGGGTCAAGATTGTGTCTCCAATTTCGATTAGAATGTACAACGATGTAAAGTTGGATTTATATAGAATTAAATATAATTGTTTGCGACGAATGTTGTGCGACTAAAGTGAAGCACAACAGGGCATAGTTATGAGTTACACAATGATCAAAATAGAAGACTGGCATGTCTAGGACAAAGTTATAAAATTTGTAGGAAGGCAATGACTAGTGTAGTGCTCCAATTATCGAAACAACGGTAAGGTACATCAATTGAATATAATTACAACAATTAAATATAAATAAATATCATGCAATATTAACACATTAAATTAAATAAATGAAAAGACAAAAATACCCCTATTTTGAAATGTGGTAGTGACACTTGATCCCTTTTACTTAAATGATGTACAAATTCTTGGCCCCGGTGTTGTCGGCACAGTTCACTGTCGCCGCCACCTGGAGACCTAAGGACATGCGTAACTTGCTTCCAGCAGGACATCCTCGTCCTCACTTAGACATCTCTCTCTCTCTCTCTCTCTCTCTCTCTCTCTCTCTCTATATATATATATATATATATATATATATATATATATATATATACACTAAGTATTAATCTTTTTAATAAATTACTAGTATAATTGTATACCTATACACATTTATATATATACACATTAAATATATGTATATGCTAATATATGTAAGTATAGATATATATTATATATACTAAAGCAATTATTTTAAGTTAAATGCAATTCTAGGTTATTGGGAATATATGAAAATGTGAGGGGGGTAGGGGGATTACATAGTGGGACAACGAAATCTATTAGTATACTGTATTCAATCTTGTAGTAATATATATATATTAGAATTTGCTCATGTGACAAAATTACCACGTATACGGTTGTATTCATCCGTCTTGGCTCTTACATAGTATTGATAATTCGTTATCTTTATGTAGATAGGGTCACAACATTTTTCTTACTTGAGATTTGGGAACACTAGATTATTGGGACAAAAGTATTTATTAGAATATTTTATTCAATCTTGTATCAGTAAATATATAGATCAAAATTTGTTTATCTGACGAAATCAACATATATACGATTGTATTCATCTGTTTCGACCCTTATATAGTATTTACGATTCGTTATCTTTGGATTGATTTACTCTTGAGATATTTCTCTTAAGAATTCGTCTAATAAGAGAAGGAATACAAAACTGTAAACCGCATCGGAGACTCCGTTAATTTTCTCGGTTCGACACCGATTTGATAAATTATCAAACTCTATTCACTCTCCTAAGATTCTTTGATGTAATGGAACGTTGCGAACTTTGTAGACCTATCTTATAATAATAATAATAATAATAATGCAGGCACCACTTTGGTATGATATCTCATCAAACTCTATTCATTCTCCCAGGGCCGGTCCAGAGTTCATGGGGGTCCTATACAAACTTTTAAAATGGACCCTCATATATAATTAAAAAAAACACTTAAATAAAAGCAAATGAAAAAAAATATTACCACCAAAAATTGAACCTAATATCTCTTGAGTGCAAGTCTAACATAATAGCTACTACACCACAATTGTTTGTGTTTAAAAAGGTTCATGATAAAAACTAGTTCTATTTTCGATACAAAATTATATATTATATATACAAATGCTCTAAAACCATCCGGATGGTTTAATATTATGGAACAGGGTGATTCCATTATATGAAACCACCTGGATAGTTCTAGAGCACTACTATATATATATATATATATATATATATATATATATATATATATATATATACACTGATATTTTTGGACTCTTCTGTTCTATGGGTCCTAGACGATCGTCCTGGCTACCTTGAGCCAGGACCGGCCTGCATTTTCCAATTTTCTTTGATTTAATGAAAAGTTACCAACTTCATAGTCTGTTTTTATAATTATAATCCACCTATTTCTCCATGTGCCACACTGCAACACAGCATAAGACACCGCCACCAACATTTGACATATGCCCAAACTACATCACTAAGGATCGGCTGATAAATGCTTCTAGTTAGTTGTCCCTAGTAGTACAATTAGAATTAATATGCTATTACAATAACCATGTATTCTACTAACAATTAATATTGTGTGTATAGAATCATGTCATAGACATAACATCTTACGTACATGACACTATGCTATTAATATGTAACAATTATACGTAGGTAGTCGATAGAATTTTTGAATTCCACCTCCGATGTTTTCAATCAGGACCGGTCCGGAAGATTTTCGTTCTATCCATAACTAATTTTGGTTATTTTTTGATCTTTTTTGTGGATCGGTTCTAGGAGGTCACCTGAGACTTCGATCTCTTGTAAGATCACACGAAGCCGGAAGAGTTATTCTAAACAGAAAAGAGTTGTCCAAATCCAAAATTTTGTTAGACTTACCTCTGAACTGGTCCTGTATCGAATAAACGATTGCTTCCCATTAGCAAAAGTTGCACAGAAGGGAAATTTGGCACAATGAATCCAGCGTCCCATCTCAATGTGTCCTGCCTGTAAGATTAGTGCAAGAAGATGCAATTACTTCAAATGATTGGCCATGGCATAGAATAAGCTAGAGGGATGAGTTGGGTTCCATGTCCAGTAATGCCACATGCGGATCAAGTGGGGCTCTCACATGCATGTCCACTCCACTCATCTTCATTCTTCCCCCACCCCCAAATTGAAAAATAGGTGCAGGCCATGTGTGCATGTTAAGTAGAGGAGGTGAAAGTTGGTGGCCACTTCCATGATTAATTGCATGCATGTTGATGATGCCTCTCTCTCTCTCTCTCTCTCTCTCTTCTCTCTCTCTCTCTCTCAACTTATGGGTTAGTTAAGTTGTTCTCTTTCTGGTTGCTAACATGGCAAGATTCCTACTATGGCCAAAGAGGAAGTGCTGTGTTTATGCTCTTTGCTAGCTAATCATGCTACATGAGAGGTGTAAAGTATTGACTTTGGTTTTTGATGATCAAACTAAGGGAGGTGGTGAAGAAATTACGACCAAGTGTTACCTTAGGCTCATGCTATCTTAATTCCTCTTTTGTTGTTGTGCAGGACTTTGGGGGATAATTTCGATGGCAATAGAGAAAGTTACAAAAAATTCGTACAAAAATACGTGTGAAACGAAAAATACAACAACTAACAAAAGAACGATTACAAGCTTCTGAAAATATATGCCTTAAGAAAATTTGCAACACAGTTGCTACAACAAGAATGGAATTGCAGAAGAAAAAACAGTTAGATCTACCCGTTGATCCAAGAGATTAGGAACATAAACCAATTGTGGAAGCAAATCTGAATACATCGTTTGGCTAGATTAATCTTGTAGTGAATCTATATTTCTATGGTTCGATCTTCCAACTTGATATGACCATAATTGATAAAGATGAATTCTTTATCTCTCTTAGAGTAGAAGAGAAAAGAGAAAACTCTTTTATTATTCGCCGTACAAATTTGGGACCATAACCCTAAAGAATATATATATACATATATATATATATATATATATATATATATATATATATATATATATATAAAATTCGGTCCTTCATCAAATCAGATATATCTTTAAGGTATCTACACATTATCTCCATGACAATTAAACCCATAAGCTTATTTTCCATTCTTAATTTGGCCACTTTAATGTGGCTTAATTATTTACATAGTACAACACAATTAATTTTACATGTGTGCCCCCCTAATCGTTGAATAATTCCAACAATCTTCCAATGAACCAGATATATAATCTTACAAATGTGTTAACTTTATGAGCTCAAAAATTATTATTTTGACCTTAGGATATATCCGAAAAATCTCGTCTAATAACCCTATCAATATAGGATCAAAGCGGTCTTCGTCACATTTAGCGTATCTAAACCATCAATGGTCATATATACCATTATAGCTAAACGACATAGATCAATAATGGGTGCGTAGCATAAAAATTACATGCAGTGTAATCAATACATGTCTATTTTCAACTTTCCTCCTTTACTTTAATGAAATCAATACTTTAACATAATGAAATATAATGAACTTAATTTTTCATATATCTGATCAGAAAAATATCCAAAATACGTAAATGTGTCTAAATCTAAATATATAGCACCAAAAATACATAAAACACAAACTCTCACTATACTGACATATCCTCAAACAAGAGATAACACCCATATGAGTAGTGTTCTTATGAAAGACCTTGGGTAGTAACCCTTTTGTGAGCGGATCAACTAACATGGAGTTCGTCCCAATGTGCTTTATGAACACTTGTCCATTCTGAATTCTCTCATTCACAACTAGGAACTTGATATCAATATGCTTTGACCTATACGAGCTTCTGTTGTTGAATACAGTACTGTTGATTTTTTGTCACAATATAATGTGAGTTGTCTTTTAATACCCTCCAGTATGCGCAGCCCAGTGAGAAAATTTTAAAACTATATTTGATTGGATGTCTTATAGCATGCTATAAACTCTACTGCAATGGTTGAATTAGAAGCTAAAAGTATCTGTTTGACACTCTTCCAAGATATAGCTCCACTAACCAATATGTAAACATAACCTGATGTGGATCTCCTACTATCTTGGCATCTAGTAAAATCGGAGTCAGAATATCCTATGATCTCCAAATGATCTGATATCCTATAAGTGAGCATGTAATCCTTTGTTCTTTGTAAATATCTCATAACCTGTTTGGTTGCTTTTCATGATCCATCCCAGGATTACTTTAATATCTGCCTAACATACCAACTATGTATGCAATATCCGTATGCGTACACACTTGAGCATACATAAGACTCCCTATAACTAATGAATAGGTAATCGATTGCATTTTTTTAATTTCATGGATATTCTTTGGACGATGCTGAGACTGAACATGTCTTCTTTAGCGACAAGGGTGTCACTTGGTTTACATTCCTGCATGCCAAATCTTTTAAGCACTATATCAATATAGCTCATTTATGTTAATCTAAGAATACCTCAAGAACGATCTTGGTGTATATGGATTCCTAATACAAAAGAGGCGTCACCAAGTCTTTCATCTAAACGTTATTTGATAGAATTTTTTTAGTGTCGTGTAGTATACCTATTTCGTTTGTAGCAAACATTAAGTTATCGACATTCAAAACCAGAAAAATGTTTACTCCCACTGAATTTGTGTACACACAATTTTCAACCGTGTTTATCTCAAAATAAAACTTCGCAACCACTTGGTGAAATTTGTAGTACCATTGACTAGAAGCTTTATTGAGTCCATAAATGGATTTGTTTTCAGTTTACAAATCATATTCTTTGGGTCTTCCGACACAAAGTTTTTTGGCTACACCATATAAATTATTTGGTCAATGTTACCATTAAGAAATATCGTTTGACATCCATTTGATATAACTCAAAATCAAAATGGGCAACAAGTGCCACATACAATGCTTCTAAAAAGTCTTTTAAAGAAACATGAGAGAAAGTCTCTTTAAAATCAATCCCTTTCTTTTGATTAAATTTTTTAGCTACAATACTTGCTTTATATATACCTCTTCACATTACCCTTCAAATTTTTCTTGGTTTTAAATATCCATTTGCAACTAATGGGCTTTGCAACGTTTGGTAATGTGACAAGTTTTCAAACTTTATTGTCTTGTGTAGATTTATACTCTTCATTCATTGCCTTAATCCAGTTTTGAGAGTTTGAACTTTCAATGGCCTAACAGAAGTTGATTGGATCATTTTCCAGTATTCTACGGTCTTCTTCACATTTTGAGAAATATGATAAAATCATCCAAAATTGTATTTTTTTCTTTCTTTCTTTGGTGGACCATCTTAATGGCATTAGTTTTTGAGGTGGTTTAGTTTGTTCCTCATGAACAATTAACTCATCTTGAATATTGGTGCCTCCATGTTGTCTTATTAAGGTAGCCCAACATTGACTTGTAAAGGTAATTCGACATTGTCTTGTTGAGGTTCTGGATTCACTTTTTGATCAATGACAAGTATAGAAACCTGCACATCGTCAAAAGTAATAGTAGGAATAGAAATTGATCCTACCTAAAAATAATGTCCCTGATTTTATTTCTCCCCCGAACTTTACTTACTAAAAATATATTGCAATTTTTGTCTTAAATTTTTTTTGTGGTATCGTAAAATTTATATCCCCTTAATCTCTCAACATAGCCATAAGTAGCTGCTTACAGTTTTGCAGTTCAAATTTTTTATGTGGCCTATAAGGCCATGTCTCATCTGGACAATCACAAACTTGTAAATGCTCAAAACTAGACTTTTCGCCTATCCAAATCTCACAAGGTATTTTTGTAGCCACTTTAGTTGGCACTCTATTCAGAATGTAAGCTCATATTTTGAGTGCTTCATCCCAGAGTGACTCTAGTAAGATAAAATTACTAATAATACTCCTTATCATATCCTTAAGAGACCTATACCATTTATGCTAGATGATCCTGGCATGGTGTACTATGGAATGATTTTGAGTGCAAGATTTTAGTATAAGATGTAATAGTTTCAAGCGAATATAGGTTATCATAAACATTAAGAAAAACATTACCAAAAATATTTTAATTTAAATATAGATTAAACTTATTATTTCTAAATAAATAATAATGACCATATTTGTCTAATAAAGAAACTAAAAATAAATTACATCTAAAAGATAGTACAACAAAAATGTCCATGAAATCCAAATAATAATTAGTTCCTAATAATAACCTAAAATACACTATTGCTTCCAGTTCTACCGACTTATTGTCACCCACCTAGATGTGTCTTTCACCATCACTTGGCTCTAGGTAGCTCATACAATCATGCATAGAAACATTGATGTGGGTAGTTGTACCAGAATCAAACCACCATGTATTTTTAGGTACTGATACTAAATTATCCTCAAAATAGACCAAATTAAGAAATGTACCCTTCTTTATATGCCATGTGGTACTTTGTGCATTCCTTTTTTACGTGTCCCGATTGTCACAAAAGAAACAATCCTTAGGTTCAAATTATTGTTTCTTTTGAACTGGAACCTTAGCAACTTCTGTATTATCTCTTTTTGCCCTTATACTTGTCCTTAGGGGTGGTAGCCAAATTGACATTTTTAGTCTTATCTTGATTCAATCTCTCATATTCTTGTACACAGTACAAAATGAGCTCATTTTGAGTCCATTTTTTCTTTTGGCAATTGTAACTGACCTTAAACTGGTTGTACCTTATAGGAAGTGAGAGTAATACCAAATGCACAAGCAAGTCATCAGACAGGTCGAGCTTAAGTGTCTTAAGTTTTAAAGTAATATGAGACATCTCCATGATGTACTTTCTTTTGTTATCATTGCCCTTATACTTCATGGTAACCAAGCACAACAAAAGTGTGCTTGTTTTTGCCTTATCATTCTTTGCAAATCATTTTTCGATTTCAATAATGAATTATTTAGCACTGGTAACCTCATTAGATACTGCACCCCTAAATGCATATGGAATATCGCACTTTATGATTATCAGACTCATGTGGTTTGAACATTTTCATTTATCAAAGTTTGCTCTATCGGTAGAGGAACTGTCTTCCTTAGGAGCAGTGTGGCTCTCAACCCTAAGTGCAAGGTCTATATCCGTACTGTTGAGGAAAATGCAAATGTTCTCTTTCCAACACTTAAGTTTATCCCATTAAGCATGGAAATTGTATTCCGATTAACAGATATCGTAGCAACATTAGCTGTAAAGAGAACTAAACAAACAAAAAAATAAAAATGCTCTAATTAGTAACTAAAGATAATAGTTAAACAAATGCAAATAATGGTAAATCCCATCTTAAGATACCTAGCACACTGTTAATATCAATAATTTGAATAGTAATATTAACTATAAGTGGTACTCTCAGTGTAATGATTAAAGTTGAAAATAACTCATGTCAAATAATAAGCCTTGGATCGGATTATTATTCAAAGTAGAATTTACTATTGTCACACATTTATCATCACTTGGTATGTGTGCAATTCGACCAAGTATTAACTTTTCTTTGGCCCGACTAATACACGCATGAATGTACACATATTCAAACATTCGGTGTTCCTCATAGACTATCTACACAAGATAGGTCACTTTTGTGATATCTTGTTTAATTGATCTAGTTAGAATGTTAGACAACTATTGCAAGTCACAAAGAAGCACCAAATAATTTGAATGTTGTCTTAATTTTATATAGCTGGATTATGACTAAATCCTTATGTAGATGCATATTTACAAGATTGTAACTCAAATAAAATAATCATAAGCATATAAATCTCTTTGCATGACTTAAACCATGGATTTTTAATTTGACTAAACTGAGCATTATCAACATAATAAAATTCATGTAATAATCTACTGAAGATATGCATCTAGAGAAGAACATATAGTCGAATAGCTTAAAATTTTCCTCTCATTTGTGAAAACTATCGACGACTATTTAGCAAAATACTACGTCAAGTTTGATAAACTTCTTGTGGTAATTTAAGCCCACATCATTGCTCTTCTGCATGAAATTATGGTACATTTGCTACTTATTCCAATATGATAACAATGGTAAAAAGTGTTGCTAAAACATATTTAATAACTTAATTTGACTATTGTGTTTCCATGGTATTTCAGGCTCATTGTGTTTCAATAGTGTGGCATCTCTAATGCCCCATTGTTCTTAATTAGACCATTTGTCTATGTTAATATTTCTTTGTGTTTAGAAGTTACGAAATATATTTTATCTAAATTTTTACAAGTTCTTTTTTAATTAACAATATAAGTTCATTCATAAATGACCCATCCATAATACCCTTGATCCCAACATCCATCAACTAAGATAGAAACACAAGGATTCATTATCAATTTTTATCGAACAATCACAACCCTAAATTAAATTAGATCGATGGATCTAGGATTCCTAACAAAAATAAAAAATAGTTTATGAAACTTTGAATTCATGAATCAAACAAGAGAGACTATAATACCAATTGTTAGATCTATCCGTTGATTCAAGAGATGATGAAGATAAATGAATTGCGAAAGCATACTTGAATTTATTGCTTGGCTAGATTGATCATGTTGCAAACGTCTCTTTCTGTGATTCGATCTTCCAATTTGATACAACCCTAATGACAAAGATGAATTCTTTGTCTCTCTTTGTTAATGGAGATGCAGAGTAGAAGAGAAAAAAGAAACCCCTTTCTTATTTGTCGTACAAATTAGGGACTATAACCCTATATATATATATATATATATATATATATATATATATATATATATATATATATATATATATATATATATAACTAATTTGGCCCCTCAATAAATCCATTATATCTCTAAGGTATCTACACATTAGTACTAGGACAATTATACCCTTAAGGCTATCTTCTATTCTTAATTAGACTACTTTAATTTGGCTTAATTATTTAGATAGTACAACACAATTAATTTTATATCTGTGGTCCCTAATCGTTGAATAATTTTAAAAAAATGGTTTTGCTGGAATGATAACGATTATTGTTGCTCAAAGTAAGATTCGACCATTTTTTGTGATCTGCTCTCAGGAAGCAACAAGTTCTTCCATAGAACTTTTAGAATGCTCCTTCTCATCATCAGAATAGATGGACATCACTTTGTTGTTTCCTAGCTGCTGCTAACTCTCCTCTCATAATGTATAATTTATAAGTCTCTCTACGCAAAAGAGAAAGATGATTGTATATATTTTCTAAGTTACTTTGTGCTAACTTGGTATTTGTACACGTATCTTGGGTCTCTAAAATTTTACCCCCAAGAAACGGCCTGCATCTCTGCTCATACATATATGTGAGTTCTTAGAGAGTTTAGATTTTCCAACATGGACACCTTTTGTCTCCTTGTTGCTATAACATGGCCCGAAACAAAGCTCCAACATCCTTGTGGTATCATACCATTATAGCATTAGGTCCTAGCCTCTTTGTAGTAGTAAACTACCATTCTTTGTCTTTCAGCATAAGTCTACATGCCTATTTGTAATGATCTAATTTCGTTAGCATTAGAGTGACTTAATGGTAAAATAGTAGTTTAAGTGGTCCATCTGTCTTACTATTTCTTAATGTTAGAGAAGCAGTTGCTAAGACAAATACACAATATAACATATGCCATGTTGTATACTGGAAAGGGCGAATATTTCTTGTTTTACAAAAATTAGGACACACACAACTTACATATCATTAAAAAATGTTTGCCTTCATGACTCATACACAATACAAAATTATAGGAGGTAATTTTCTCATTATTTATCTAATAAGAAACTATTTTTGGTTGTGCCTTTGTAATTTTGATCTGGTATGTAAGAAAAAATAATGAATAATTTTTAAAAATGTTTCTAACTGGTGAAGGAAATTTTATCAAGAAATTTGGATAGTATTTCTCTTCTAGGTGAGAGAAGCCTTCAAACAATAGTACAAGTAAAATTTACTATATAATGCTTGCTCTGATAATTACTCTGAGTTCTCATCTCTAAGTTGCGTTGAACTGACACTAGGGAAACAAATATGTCTAAGGATGTTGATCTTAGTGGCACTCAATGCCCTATCGTGCATAGTTCCTATTCCGGGTTCTATCTTCTCAACTTTGTCATTTTGTATCTAATTATTATTTGGAACATAGTTTTTATTTTCTATTATTAGGGTTTATTAAGTTTGATTATTAGAGATCTGATCCTACCATTCTATTTTAAGCTAAATTCTAAGTGTGTATTTTAATATATGAGCTTTTATTTGTTGACTTACACATGAGATGTATTAACTTAAGTGATAAAGCCGCCTAGATCAGACTCACAATAGGCTCGGGCATGGGTGAAGGACACTAAGTGGTGCCTTGATGGCACATTTGTAATCCACACGTAAGGAGCATCAGGCTGCAGTAGTACAGTACAAGAGAGCTACATAGGTAGTGCCCCTGTGCTTCTATATTGTATTAGTGTCATTGTTTTGCTAGCCTCATTGTTGCATGTTGTTCAGTTGTAACTACACTTTTAATTAAGAAGTTACTACTAATAACTGCCTAATTCCTTAGGGAGTTACTGCAATGCCCTGCTCTCTACTTGCATTGGGCTAGTTTGTTGGCTTGAAGGGCTTGGTTGGACTTGGATTCATACGGAGGAATCGTGCAGAGATCTTAGTATTTTAAATGAACATCTATTCTTCATAGTGGATAATTTTGATCCTTCTCTCATTTACCTTCATAATTAATAAAATGATGCTACTAGTCTTTGTTTCTATATATCATGATTCTGTTAATAGTAAGTAAAAAAGAACCAAGATAGATAAAAGAGATTAATATCATTGATGTTAACTTGCTGCCATAAAACATGGATTATTGAACCATTATTATAGAAATATGGAATATAGTGATGTTGCTTTAGACTTGTGTAATATAGTGGTGTTGTTACTTTATCTTATAAAATATGATAATATTGTTTCATACATAGAATTTATGGAGAAATTTTTGGAATTGTTAAATCTCCAAGTAAGAAATCCTTAGACTGAGACACAAGAAAATACAAAAATCCCTAGAATGAGAAGTATGGTATCATGAGCAACGGCTCGAGAAATATGGTAGTCGAATATATTGCGTAGTTATTTTAGTTTATGTACCATACATATATTTTATAGTTAAATTGTTTATGCATTGCATAGTCATGGACAACTTGTGCACAAGGTTTAGCTTTCCTAAAATGATCATCGCGACTGATTCAGCCTATGAGAACATTATAGGAGCCATATTGAAGTACTAGCATGGGGTATTACAGGACCTTTAGTAGGGCTAACTATCCGAACTAAAAGAATGCAATATAATACAGGGTGATTCAGAAAATTTTAGGGGGCTCGTTATCCGCCGCTGAAAGGAAGCCGTCTAACCCAAGATAGTCCAAGATGGCTTATGGTGCCAGTGACCTTTATATAGTTAGGCTACATGCTAATATCAATATACGTGCCGTCCTATCGAATTATTTGTACGGACAAACTCACGACACACTTATATTTTATGAAGGCTAACAATTGACACAAGGACATACTTATGACATATTTTTATATTATGACTATTAACATGGTTTGTAGGAAAGGATGATAGCCTTGGGTATATAATTCATTGTGTCAAGGACACATTTATATTCATATATATTTCGGTTTATAAAAATATTAACTGATGTAGATTGCGATAATAATATAATCGAGATTGTGTATATTATAGAAGATAAGTCTAAGAGATGATTCAGTTCTTGGAGATTTTAATCCAATTATTACAATTGGATGAACAAGATTATAATTGGGTTTAGAGGCTTGAACTATTATTATTAGATTATGATTCAAAATCGTACTCTAGGACAAAATGATTGATGATATTGTTATCCTTGGATTGAATTTAAATTGGTTTTAAATTGACCTGGGGAGCATATTGATAATGACTTCAGATTTTGCTAAAAAAAATTGACATTGATTATTGTTGGTTGGATTATGACAATGTTGGAATTAACTTTAAATTATGGATAGATTTTTGAGTATTTGACGTCAGACTGAATTGGACGATGTTAATAGAGATTATGATAATATTGAAAAGAGTAAAATTGTATGCATAGTAAGTAATTCAGATTTGGTTAAGTTATATTCTTGAATTGAGAAATTCTTGAGAGATGAAAACATGGATTAATTTAATACTAAATTCTAAGATAGTTGGATTCTTCTAGAACTGAGCATGGATGTATAACTGTGGTTGGGACTTTGATCCATTCAGGTTTGGCAAGTTGTTTGATAATTGAAATTAATCCCTTAAAAATGGTTTGGATTGTTTAAGATGCAACACTTATGAATTGAACGAAGATGATGGTTAATTTTAGAAGTAAGTACAATGATATCGATAGGATAAGTCTAGACAGTGTGATAAGTTTCTTGTAATATTTATAAGAATTTATGATGGATTGATATTAATGGATAATTATAATATAAATGACTCCATGGAAAGTGGATATAGTTGGTTTTGGTCGTATTCCTTTGATTCAGGATAGAATAATATAGTGCTTGGGTAGATTATTTTAGTCTGACTTTGTTTTCTTGTATCTACATCTTAGTTTTTAGTAGTATCCTACCAAGTTCTAAACTTTGGTTTTGTGCGAGGCATGTCATTAATGAAGGCAGAGAATGATGGTGATGTTGGAAATACTAGATCGAATTTGGTGGTATAAGTTGTTTAATGGATTTGGCTAAGTTATGAGTGAGCTTGTATTTTTATGACAACAAATTATGCAAGGAATATTCAAGTTTGACAAGAAGGAAGAGGCTTCATAGAGTTCATTGAGTTCATCTATTTGAGTATTATGGTGTGGCTATGGATTTAGAAGAGTATGCATAGGCATAAGAGAAGATAGTTAATATAGGTGCAATTATTGTATGTTAAAAGATTTGCTTAAGTATTGACAACAAATAGAAGGTGTTTTATAAGTGTTCTGGGCCTTGATCTGCATGTTCATTGGATAAATCATCTTGGGAGCTTGGATTAGATATTATGTAAGGAGTTTCTTTCTTTGGCTAGTTGATGCAAATGGAGGAGTTTGTTCTTGTAAGTTTCAGGGATAAAACTTTTTCTGAATGATTATTATGTAATATCCCGATCCACGTGGTATATTATGCTGGATTGTTGGCTCGAAGGCTTGGTTGGACTTGTATTTACATAAAGATCTTGGTGTTCAAGATAGAAGGTTATTCTTCATATTGGTAGATAATTTTGATCATTCTCTCATTTACCTTCACAATTAATAAAATAATATTTTTAGTATTTATTTTCAAGCAATGAGATATTTAATGCTAAGTAAAAAAGAACCAAGATAGATAAAACAGAGTAATATCATTGTTGTTAACTTATTATTGTAGAACATGAAGTATTAAACTATTGATATAGACTTATGTAATAATATTGTTGATTATGTTATCATGTGGAATATTATACTACTATTACAAACATATAGATCATCGTACTATGGTTCAGAGATTAAATTTGTAGAGAAAAGTTTAGGACGGGTTGCCAAGGTAGAATCACTGTACTGAAAAGTAAGTAAATTTGGTAATCCCTGGATTGGAAAGAATAGTATGAGCAATGGCTTGAGGAAGTGTGGTAGTAGAAAAGATAATGTGTTGTGTAGTTATTTTAGTTTTTGTACCATGCATATATTTTACAGCTAAACTGTTCAGGCATCCGTATGATCATGGACCAATTGTGCACAAGATTTGGGCTCCTCGAATGGTTGTCGGAACACCAAAATTGAATCTACCTATGGGGAACAAGGATAATCAATGTTGATCAAGCACAGATATTTTGGAACCTTCTATGGGGCTACCTACCCGCACGTGAAAGGATCATCGTCTTAACATGAATAGTCCATGATGGATTATCGCCAATGACCTTCATATAGTGCATGTGTAAACGAGATATGAGCCATAGTGCATTTTTTCTAAATGAGTCATGAACATGTGGATCAATAGGAATGAATTCCTACATCTCATGTGTACACATGTGCACTAGTACACTCTATTGCTATTGGTCCACACGTGCATGGCTCATTTAGAAAAATGAACACTATGGCTAATATCTCATTTACCCTATATATATATATATATATATATATATATATATATATATATATATATATACATATTATGAATGTAAACATGATTTGTAGGAAATGATGATAGCATTGGGTAAGATTCATTGTATTCATATATCCGTTTATGAAATTATTTACTGATGTCATATGCATGCTTTATAACTGCTTCTGAAATGTTAACTAATCCTAAGACAATATTAAAAAGATCACATAATAGTTTTATCTGCTTCCATATGATTATCATGTTAATTTAGTTGAGTTGGCTAGAGGCCAATTACTAATGCATTTCAAACATGTTGACATTCCTGCCATGTGCGGAGTTTGCTTGGATGTACCGAGACGTTAGAGCTTGGATTGGCAACTTGAATATGTTTGGCCGTAGATGATTTATTTTGTATATAAAGGACATAATGTTTAAAATCGTTGTTTGTATAGTTTCTTGAGTTATAAACCTTGTGGCATGTTTCATTGTAGTGAGAGTGAGTGCTTGTATTCGAGTTATTCTTTTGGCTTCTATTGTAATTTTCCTCAAATTATCAATAAAAAGAATTATTTTTGTATATCTTATGTCTATTCAACATTGTTTTTGCTTATTTTCTATTGTAATGACTTACTTTCTAGTATGTTTTATCGATCGTGATGGATTTTGCTTGTACAAGTACAATTTAGACTTGTACGAAATCACACCCAGTATCTTTCGGTTCTATGAAACTGGGACATGATATATATATTAGTCTCCAACACTTAGAAGGAACAACATTTAGTCTCCAACACTTAGTCTCCAATCACAGAGAATATCTAAGAGAAAAGTGAAAATCTGTTAGCTCTTTATTGAAGCCAAAACTTTTTGTGACAACATTTTTCGAGTAAACCGTCATCAACGCTTTGTCTAAGTTTTTGAACAAATGAAGGTGACAAAGAGTGTTCCTTAAGTTCTTCCAAAATTGTTGGTTCTTGTGAGCGGATCGACGGAGATGGTCGAATCTTGCTTTAAGCAATGATGATCTTAATAATCCGAGTAAACTTTTTTGTTATCTAAATCTCACATATTTCTACTGTTTATTATTATTATATTATTTTTGCAGATTATTCTACTTTAGTGATTTTAATCCCTGTCAATATTTTATAGCAAACTAGACTTATTGTCAGAAGATTAGTATACACATACTCGTACTTATATTTTTGAAATTTTACAACATGTAGTGTTAAATGTCTTGATCTATTATAAATGAAAATAGCTAACATCATTTCTCTCTGTAAAAAAATCAAACCATTTGTGTGATGATCCACTCCGTTCAATGCGGAGAGCTGAATTCAAACGACGTAAGTGCGATGAACCGTCTCTCCTTGCTTGGCTAGATGACTCTCTTAATGCAAAGGCATTCAGACTTGGCTCTTCAAAAGGAGTTCAGACATAGACTTTCAAAGGCACGCTAAGATTCTAGCTCGGCCGATGTGATTCATCGCTATGGTGAGTGGCTCCGATGAACTCGTCTTTGCTTAGCCTGCACAGCTAAAATTTGGACTATACATGCTAGATCGCTTGACGATAACCCTTGTATGCTAATAATGAGTTAAACCAACATAGTTAAGAAAATAACCCCATCTTGTATCAATTGTTATAGAACATGGAATTTTTAACCTGTCGCTAGAGATATTTGTTTCGTAAGGCAATTTATCTATGTAAAGTAGA
The DNA here is from genome assembly GCA_036927795.1 of Iris macrosiphon. Lineage (NCBI taxonomy): Eukaryota > Viridiplantae > Streptophyta > Magnoliopsida > Asparagales > Iridaceae > Iris > Iris macrosiphon. Next base: position 119,909,066 of record JAYESA010000008.1, on the reverse strand, counting down.
TTTTCTTATGATGTCATACTATATTGCTTCACTTGGATGCAACACTGTTACTTAGATAATGCCACAATCAGGATGCACGATACAAACATGATTCACTCAAGTTGCACTACTAGAATAAGTCAAATTAGCGACGTTTGAATATGTTGCTAAATGACATAAAAATGTCGCTAAAATTTTTTTTGTGACGTAATTAGCGACGTTCCAGTGAAGTCGCATTTTAGTTAGTCACTGACAAAGAAAATGTCACAAAATATCGTTATAGCGACGTTTATTGGCGACGTCTAGGCGTCGCTAATTTTTTTTCAAATTAGCATGTTTAGCAATGTTACGTCGCTAAATTAGCGACATGCCATTTGTCGCTAAATGTCACTAATTGTTTTCTATTTGGCGATATTTTGTAACACATTTAACAATATTTTGCTGACCTGGTAAATATTGCCATGTCAGCAATTTAGCGACATAATTAGCAACGTTCTGATACAGTTAACTAAACGTCGCTAAATTACACAAAAAAGATAAATCTAAAAAAATTTATGCTTGTAGTTTGTCATATAATCAGTCATATATCCTTGCAATATCATATTTCATAAAAATAGACAGACCCGAAGCAACCCTCCATTGAATTCCTAGGTTCGTCGACCCCTTCGGTGGAACACTCAATACCGATAAATTCACATACATTTAATATGAATAATAAAGTAAAATTTGAAAAAAATGACACATTTGAATTACAAACCGAGTCTTAAGAAAATCATGTCGTAAAGAATGCAATAAATATCCAGACAAGTGAGTGCACGAAATAAAGTCTGAAAGCCTCAATAAATGTATAATATTCATAAATAATCCAATATCATGGGTCAAAATACAAACAACCAGTAAACAGTCCTAACTCGGACTACTACGGATCTGGAGGAGGTGAGAAACGGCATGCATCATGGATAAGAATAACTCATATTGCTCCCGTGAAATTGACACCGATGTCGATGAAGAAGGTAGTGACATCGGTAGAGTAGGTGTCGATGAAGGCTCACCAGGAGGACGTATCTGCTCCAACGATGCTGGTCGATGGTTGTATGAATCATTGGTAGATAACAGCCTCATACTGCTAGTAGTCATTGAATCCTACATCATCGTCAGTCTCTCACCCATGGACAGATGTGATGCCTACAGCTCCATCACGCTGTGCTCTGTCAACGCTGTAAGATCAGTAATGCCATGCTCCGTACTCTCGGCCATATCCCTGAGCTCCATGATGTTGTGCTCGAGCATATTAAATTATGCGATAAGCGTCACATCATCCAGTTGCGGCTAAGACCGTTTGTCATGAAGAGACGCAATCTGATGGTCAATGGTCTCTTGCACTCGGGAAGACGCCTGTGAGGGCTGTGGGGAATACGCACTTGTAGTGGAGGCCATAGAGGACTGCGTTGCGATAAGCGTGCCATAGGATCCAGTACCATAATACGTACCCCTCTGGAGACCACCAGCGACGGTCACCCACAGCTTGTCCGTCGATGGAGCTGGAGAGGGCTGCGAGGAAGTACCAGCCTTTCCCGCTATAGGTGCAATAGAAGTCGCCCGCTTACGGAGCCTTAGATACTCGGCCTATAAAAGTATGAATACTTGGTAATTTCTAATGTCTAAGGTACTTATTACTAACTAGATGAATATTTATTTGTATATTTTCTAAGTTATATTAAAATTAACACAAAGTAAAGTAATACTTACATAGGTCTATGAGGCCCTCTCATCAATGAGGTTTTTGCCCTTCCGATGGGTGGCCAGGAAGACGGTCACCATGTTGGCATCCTCACCCCTATGCACATGTTAAAAATATATTATTTAGTACTAAAATTAAATATTTTATCCTATTACTATTTTATCGTACTTGCATTAAAATAATATATCTGAGATAAAAAATATACCAAACGACAAAAATTTTTTGTCATCGGAATCGAGCCACCACACCACTTTGCTGCCTTCTTCCTAGACGCCTTGGCCTTCTCAGACCTTTTCTTGTAACTTGGATCATCGAATCTAGCCCTAATAGAAGTCTACTGCTCAGGCGTGATCCAACCTTGGATCAGTTTTCTTTCACGATCACGAGCCTTCTGGTCATCCAGAGCATTACGGATTAGCTTGGCGGCGACAGCAGGAAACATCTGCTCGATCAACTCGGCCCGGTGTGGTGGATAGAAATATATTTGCTACAAGAAATAATTTAGTAAGTTATATAATATGCATAAATTAGATGATTGATATTAAAACCAAATATACTTTTACCTTGAAGTACGCAAACCAGAACGCCTTCTTCTCGTTTGGAGTATCATAATAGTTAATCCAAGGGCCACCATAGTTGTACCTCAGAAAGTGGCACATGCGTCTCTGTACCAACGATGGACGATATCTATACAGAGATAATTATATTCATAAAAAATTGAATATATGATGAATAAAGAAATACATGATATATATGATGATAAACCAACTAATTGACTTACTTTGTACCGTCGGCCCAATTCTCCGTTCTCTTCTCGTCCGGAGGTGCGCATGGAGGATCTCACTGATGTTAGGATGGCGTCAGCTCAACCTCTGCCATCTTCTCATCTGTCTCCATGGTTGTCAACAGGAGGAACGTTGGACGAGGGAGTAGTCTCAGGCCTAGAACTACTCTTCTCAGGAGTGCTTCCACGTAACGACGTCGTGGTCGGAGATGTGCCTGTTCGATATATTGGAGTACTTGGCAACGAGGATCCAGAATCAGCAGTAGGCAGTACCGGAGGAGCACTCTGTCTACCTTGGGACCTACCGAACGCTCCACATTGTCATGTCATACCTGATAACAACATATGATAATAGAACAAATAAACATATATATAGTACATTTTATAGTCAAAATATTATACATATCTCACAGTATTAATAGAATTGCATAGTAAATAACTAGTAGTGTCACAAGTCTAAATGGATTGTACATTCTACAGTCAAAATATAATACATGTCACAAGTCCAATTGGATTTATTTTATTTTTAATCATCTTCAGAAAATTTATCTTGTTCGCCTTTCTCTTCCTCCTCTTCCTCTTTCTCCTCATCTTCACTTTCATCTACTTCGACTTTATCTTCGTCTTCCTCTTCGAATAATTCTACCCCTTCTATATTATTAGTTATGTAATGAGTAAATTTTGTTGAGTTCACATCTACAATATTTGTTACAAGAGATAGCTCGTCCTCATGACAAGCTATTTCGTCAACATCAAAGATATTTATAGCTTTAGTCTTGTATACTGCCCACCAGTCCGACCTCATTGTTTTTCGTCTAGGATAAGTTATGAAGTACATGAACTGAGCCTGACTTGATAGGACAAAAGTTTCATAGCCTTGATATCTACGCTTGTAGTTTATATTCACAAGACCATGCTAAGCAATTTTCTAACCTTGATCTTGATTCGGAATGAACCATTCATACTTGAATAACATAATCTTAGTAGGTTCTGGCCATAATTATATGTCAACTCCACAATCTCTCATTAAATGCCAAAGAAATTAATGTCTGTATTGACGTCTTTGTAGTTCGAAGATTTGATACACAAATAACTATTTTTCGTGGAATCAAGATCCAGGAAGCTGTCACTGATCGGAGCATTTATTGACTTGAACCTAAACCCATTCACACAGTAACTTAGCCATATTTTGATAGCAGTAATTGGTCCCTTGGCGAGAGTTCTAATAGATTCAGTCTCGGGTGTTATTAGATGATCAACCTAAATACCAAAGAAGCGATAGTAAGTTATTTATTGTGCAAGTGCATAAAAAAGAAATTACCGAGCTTCTACATATGCGCTCAACAAAGAAGAAAAATGATGTCTCATTTCTTGTTCTACTTTTTCGTTTATTATCTAGGGTCTAACCGACCTCAGCTCGTCATTATATGTGCTAAAAAATAATGAAGCAACCGTCGATTAGTAGCATTGAGTAATATATACAACCGCCGATTAGTAGCATTATACTATTACATTGAGATAACGTAAACGTGGATGTAGTAATTACTTATCCCTCTAGCTTCTCTACTTTATCCTCATTGCAATTGAGTAATATATGCAACTGAGCAGCCCTTAGCTCGTCGTCATTCAAATATCTCTTCTTCATTTTCCTCGAAGGCTTTCCGGATGCATTGAATACTTTCAGTATTGCATCAATAGATTCCTGATATCCATCGTCATTTTTTGGAGCTCTCATTCTATTAGTAGCAACATGAGGTTTGAAATACGTTGAGCAAAATTTTGTAATCTCCTCGAGAACATAAGCTTCACAAATAAAACTCTCAACCCGTGCCTTATTTTTTACCTTTCCTTTTAGGTGATTCAGATATCACTCGAACGGATACATCCACCGATAACCGACAGGCCCATTAACACATGCCTCATAGAAAAGATGAATTGGCAAATACTCCAAGGAGTCAAAGAATCCAGGAGGAAATAACTTCTCGAGCTTGTATAGTGTTAAAGCAAAATCCTTCTCTTGCTTTTCAAGACGATCGACGAGCAACTTAGTAGAACAAAGATCTCTGAAAAATATGCTGAGCTCTGTCAATGGATCCCAGACGACCTGCGGTAAGAATTCCTGAAATACAATCAGAATTAACCTCTCCATGAATACGTGACAATCGTGGCTTTTCATACCCGTCAGTTTATTCTCCTTGAGGTCGAAGAATTTTTTCAAGTTCGACAGGTACCCGTCTAAAAATTTTAGGCCATGAATCCACCTAAAAAGTCTTCCTTTATCCTTCTCCAGTGAGAAAATTTACTTAGGCTGGCTAATTTAACTTTCTATTTTCCTCCTCTATCAAATGCAACGCAGAAAGTCTGTATATTTCTTTTAAGTCCAACCTGGCCTTTGGATTGCCTTTCGTCTTCCCCTTAACGTCTATTATAGTATTACTTATATTATCAAACATATTATTCTCAATATAAATGACATCAATGTTATGTTTGATCAGATTGGTGCTCCAATATGGTAGATCCCAGAATATACTCCTCTACGTCCAGTTATGAGTGCAACCAAATCCGTCACACTTGTACCCCTTAGCAGGCTCTTCAATAGCACTTGGTAAATCTTTTACCTCTTCCCATATCGTGTATTCGGGCTACCTTGGCGGTGGATTGGCCTTATCCACAACGCCAGTACGAAAAGCATTCATGTTCCTCCGGTATGGATGATACTTGGCATAAATTGTCGATGACAATCAAAGAAGGATGGTTTGTCTCTGTGTTTCAAGCGAAAATCCTTAGTACGGTCCTTGTAATACGGACATGAGAGACGGCCATGAGTGCTCCATCCCGATAATATTCCATAGGCCAAAAAGTCGTTGATGGTCCATAAGTGCTTCCCTCATGTAAAAATTTTGCTTTATAGAAATATCGTAAGTGTTGGCACATACTTTCCATAACTGATTCAACTCATCTATCAACGGATGTAAATACACATCGATGTTCCTCTTCGGATTATTCGGACCCAGTATAATAATAGTTAGGAACATATACTGAGTTTTTATGTACATCCAAGATGGTAGATTGTACGGAGTGACAATCACAGGCCAACACGAATATTGGAAGCCCAAAACTTTGAATGGGGTAAAACTATCGGAGGTGAGCCCCAATCTGACATTACGCGGATCCGAAGCAAAATTTGGATACTCTCGATCAAAGTGCTTCCATGCTTCTCCATCGGATGTATGATCCAACACTCCTTCGATCTATTTTTGCCTGTTCCAACTCATATTTTTTGTAGTCTCCTTCATAATAAACAACCTCTGCAACCGCAACGTCAAATACAAGTAGTGCATCAAATCGGTAGGCTTTCTAGCACCGACATATCTTCCTCTACCAGTAGCCTTCTAGCGATCAGCACCACAGAATCTGTACGTATCTTTATCCTTGTCATCTTTGTAGTACAATATGCACCCGTTGTGACTTACATCGATTTTCTCGTATCCTATCCAGAGCGATCTCACCATCCTTTTAGATCGGTAGAAGTTTTTAGGCAACTTAGCACCCTCCGACAAGATCTCTATAATCTACTCCATCAGTCGGTTATAGTATTCTTGTGACATGTTAAAATTGGACTTCATGCTCAATATTTTTGTAACCACCTTTAACTGTGAATGATCCTCACAACCAAGATATAAGGAAGCCTTGGATTCTCAAGTAACTCCATAAACTTTGCAGCATCGACATTCAGTGTCTCCTCTACTGGAATACGTGTTACGCCCAGTCCTAAAATATGTAGGACTAGAAATACGTAGCATGCCAGCCGTATGTATATGACACTTCAATGTGTTAGAAAATCATAAAACACACGTACGCTGTAATATGAATAAATAATTTACAAGTGGTATATATATTGTCAACACAAGTCACATGCATCTATATCTCATCCACAAATACAAGTAAAGAAGTACCAAAATAAATAACTAAAAGTCCCAAGTATGAAGTAGTAAAAGAATAATAGTCTGGTGGAGACAAATCTACTACCAAATGACTATATCAACTAAAACGATAGAGGAGAACAAAACTCTATTATAAAAAAATGCCAAATAAAGAAATTACAGAAAAAAGATCCATCAGCTATGAAGTAGTCATGGGTACTCAAGGGGTAAGACCTCATCGACAGAGAAAGATATGTCAGGTCCCGGTCCGTACACCTGCGGATAATCCTGATCGTGTATATCTGGAAAGGGACCAGGTCCTCAAAGGGACGTAATAAGATACATAAAAGCATGCTAATAATGTAATAAAAGTAAACATCCAACATGGTAGTCTAACCAGCCGATGTGATATGCATTTTAAGAACAAGTTTCCCGTGTATGGACTATCTAGCTAAATAATGTGATGGGCATAGTTCTCTCGGAGATCCAGGGGCCTCAGGCATAACGTCTTTTGATTGTCAAAGGCCTGCAGTATATATAAGGGTCATAACACCTCGCATCTCCATTGGAGCTTACGGACAAATAAAAGGAAAGTGTAAAGGAGATACATACACTTATTGTTCTTCCCACCTAATTTTAGTAATGTGTCAAATCCATAGCATGCAACACCTCTAGTAACTGCTAAGTCAGCTAAAATAATATATCTCTATTAACAGTTATTCCTTATCTATCGTATGACCTTTACGTAAAGGAGGCCAACCTATTACGCAAGTCTGTGTCCTACATGAGACTCACAACATGTGTCAGGGCCGGAGAGATATAAGAATATCTCATCTCCATAGGGCGGTCTCGTTAAAACTAAATCAACATACAAAATAAAAATAAGAGACAATAGACAATGCAACCGTCGTTGCACCCATCTTTCTTGGACGCAAAATTTTATATATGCCAAAATAAATAGAAATAAACAACAACAAAAAATATATAAAAAATGAATGTAACTAAACAGTACCATGGCAAGGTATACTTGTCTGGCAGAAAATCTGTGGAGTATGGACGTCTAGAAGACAAGCACGAGGGACCGAAAGGTAGGGACTCTGAACAAAGATCTTCGGATAGTAAAATAAATAGGCTGAAAGTCTCCAAAATCAGTGAGATAGTCAGAAAACTCTACCCTTTCGTCCAATTTGAACACATGGACAAAAAAAAAAAGGGTTAACGCGGTATCTATATGTGGTCCACTTTGTACCAAAAAATGTGCCAAGGCTAAAGATCTCTAAATTGGACAAATTATAGGTCAGCATATCCTAAACGATGATACGAACTCAACGGTATATCCAATTTTTAATTTCGATGAGCCGATCACAAAATCGAGCCCACGAATAGGCGGTTGGGTCAACTATCTCGGAATCGCATGAAACATGGGCCACAGGTCTAGCGTAAAACCATGGATCCGTTGGCACAAGTTTTGTCGTATTCCGACGAGCGGTTACAAACTTCTAGGATATTTTACAAAACGTCAATATGGGAGACTTTCAACCTATATGGTTTAATTTTGGCATGCATACCCAAATCAACTTCTGCAAAATTTTACACGTCCGGATATACCATGCGCACCTTTTGGTGCAATTGGTACATGACGAGGTAGCCCAGATTGTCGGAACGTATTCTGTATCGCAAGTTTTTCAAGTTATTGAAAACTATTTTTCATGATTTTTAACTAATTAATTAACACAAAATTAATGTCCAATTATACGTAAACAATAGTCATTTTGAAGACGTTTAGGTTGTCTTCAGGACTGTATACTTAGTTCTCTAAATTACCTAGTATTTTGGCGGTTATTCGCCCTTGAAAACGGGGTTTTAAAACATAAAACTATCGTATATATACATACTTGAAATCATTTTTTTCGAGTTTTTGAGCCTAATTTTCACCAACTAAAACATCATATTAATTATAGAAATCCAAAGTTTCCTAGAGAGGGTTAAGTAGGCTGCCCAGAAAATTTTACAGATCACAAAACGGTCAAATAGATTGGGAGATACAAGCAAGGGAAGTTGGGTACCTGGGGGTTAGGTTCCTGGGTTGACTGTCGGGTTTGTCAGTTCGGCGAGCGTGCGGCGGAGGGTCTGACGTCGGCAGAGAGGAGGAAAAGGATTAGGGTTAGGGTTTTGTTTTGGTTTCGTATGTATAAATATATATATATATATATCCAAATCGAAAGGTGGGGTTCCGTCGGGTTTGCCAGGGCCGCGCGGGTCTGGTAGGGTAGTTTGTATGCGTGTGTATGTGTTAGAGTTAGGTTTGGTATTAGGGGTTTGGGGTAGGATAGTCTGTTGGTTGGGGGGGTTTGCTTTTTCTTTTCTAATAAATATTTTTTATATATATTTATATATGTGAGTGTATAATAATACAACATAATATTTTTAGTAGATGAATTAATTTCTAGGAAACAGAATTTATGATACTTTTAAAGATAAAAAAGGAAACTTTTATAAAAATAAAAGTTTAATAATAATTATATAATTAATCAAAGTGTTTTATTCATTACTTAACAAGGTGATTAATAATATCTAATAAAATAATAAAAATATATATTAATTAAAGAAATACTTAAAATTGTAATTTAAAAATTATAGGGGTTTATATTCTACCCAACTTGGGTTCCTGGAAATTAATGTTAATGCATGATAGTGAAACGAGAATATTATACGGTAGAAAAGAACAAAGTAAAATCATACCTTATGCTTCGAACAAATACGTAAAATATTTGTGCATGTCATTCTCGCGCTCCCAAGTGGATTCTCCTAGCGAATGGCCTCTCCATGCCACGCGAACCAGGGGGATAGATTAATTCCTCAACACCTTATCTCGATGATCAAGAATCTCCACGGGCTGCTCTTGGTAAGCCAAGCTTGGCCCGATGGTGATGTAGGAGTGATCGAGAATATGATTTCTATTTGCGACATATCACCTCAGTTGTGACACATAAAATATGTCATGCACTCCCTCAAGTGAAGGTGGTTGTGCTAGTCGATACGTAACTTCTCCAACTCTCTCTATCACGTCAAATGTTTCAATGTACCTTGGACTCAACTTTTTGCGTCCTCCAAATCTAATAGTCCTGATAGTTGGCGAGATCTTCAAGAAAACATGGTCACCTTCCTTAAATTCCAAAGGACAGCGATGAAGATCTGCCCACTTCTTTTACATGTCTTGTGCTGCTCGCAAGTTAACCTGTATCATCTTCACCTTCTCCACGGTGCTGACAACCAACTTTGGTCCCAAGATCTGACATTCTCCTACGTCGCTCCAATACACTGGAGATCTACACTTCTTTCCATACAATACTTCAAATAGAGCCATTTGGATGCTCGCTTGATAGATATTGTTGTAAAAAAAATTCACAAGATGTAGGTGGTCCTTCTATGATCCTCCAAAATCCAACATATATGCCCTCAACATATCCTCCAATGTATGAATCGTATGCTTCGACTGCCTATCTGTCTGCAGATGATATAACGTACTGAACTTCAAACGAGTCTCAAGACTCTCCTACATTCTCTTCCAAAAGTGAGATGTGAAATACGAGTTTCTATTTGATACAATGCTAACCAGAACCCCGTATAATCTCACGATCTGCCTCATGTACAAATCGGCTAGAGCTTCTATAGACTTGCCAACTCAAAACGGCAAAAAATAAGCTGACTTGGTAAGCCGGTCTACTATCACCCATACTGTATCTTTTCTACTTGGACTCTTCAGAAAACCTGTGACAAAGTTTATAGTGATGTGCTCCCAATTCCACTCAGGAATCGGAATTGGTTGCAATAACCCTACTGTCCTCTGGTGTTCAGCCTTGACCTGCTGATACACTAAACATTTGTCTATAAAGCGAGCTATCTCCCTCTTCATCCCATGCCACCAAAAGTGCTATAGCAAGTCGCGGTACATCTTGGTGCCTCCAGGATGAATAGAATATATCGAACTATAAGCCTCTTCCATCAGCTCCTGTCGAAGCTCTCCGTTGGGAACATATAGACGATCACCACATCTCAATGATCTGTCAGCATTAATACGCAATCTTGTCTGCTTTCCTGCCTAGGTCCTCTCTCTTAACCTCCTGAATCTAGCATCCGTAGGTAAAGCTGCCCTGATCCTCTCTTCTAGCGATGACTATACTTGCAAATTGACTAGTGTCCCCTCTGATCTGTGTAATATAACCTCTATGCCAAGCTCCTGGAAGTCCTCCAGTAACTTCCTCTATGTTATCAAGAAGAGCGCCATGGGCTTACGGCTTAACGCATCTGCTACTATATTAGCCTTGCCTGGGTGATAATACAGCTATCTCAAAGTCCTTTATTAACTCAAGCCACTGACGTTGCCTTATATTTAGCTCCTTCTATGTGAAGACATACTTGAGGCTTTTGTGGTAAGTATAGATCTCCACTCGTTCCCTATATAAGTAATGTCTCCATAGATTCAAGGAAAAAATAACGGCTGCATGCTCCAAGTCATGAGTTGGATAATTTTTCTCATGTACTTTCAACTCTCTAGATGTATACGCAATCACCTTGTCATGCTGCATCAATACACATCCCAATCCTTTTCCCGATGTGTCTATATAGATCATGTAGCCTCCTAATCCGGATGGAATGGTCAATACTGGTGTTGTGGTCAGACGCTTCTTCAACTCCTCAAAAGCGGCTTGACACTCATCATTCCATATAAACTTTTGTTCCTTTCACGTCAACCGAGTCATAGTCTCTACTATCCTTTAGAAGTTTTTTATGAACTATTGGTAATATCTTGCAAGTCCAAGAAAATTCATCACCTCTGATGCTAATGTAGGAACGGGACATGTCTCGACTGCCGAGATTTTCTTCGGGTCTACAAAAATGCCATCTCCAGTGACGACATGTCCAAGAAAAGAGACCTTACCCAAAAAACTTATATTTATTGAGCTTCACATACAACCACTCTCTCCTTAATGTCTCTAAGATAATTTACAAGTGCTTGTCATGCTCCTCGTGGCTCTTTGAATAGACAAGGATATCATCTATGAAGACTACCATGAACTGGTCCACATACTGATGGAAGACTCGATCCATCAAGTCCATAAAGACAACTGGAGCATTGGTCAACCCGAATGGCATGACCATAAACTCGTAGTATCTATATCTCGTCCTGAATACGGTCTTCGGAATATCTTGCTTTCGCACCTTCACTTGGTAGTATCCCGACCTCAAGTCTATTTTTGAGATTACCTTGGCTCCACTAAGCTGATCAAATAAGTCATCGATGTACGGCAGAGGATACTTATTCTTCATAGTCACAGCATTCAAGGCTCTGTTGTCAATGCACATGCATACTGACTCATCCTTCTTAGGTACAAACAATCCTGGAGCTCCCAAGGGTGATGCAATCAACCGGATGAAGCCTTTCCCCTCCAACTCATCTAACTACGCGTTCAGCTCATCCATCTCCTTTTTTTCTAATCTATAAACATGCGATGCTATAGGAGCTACTCCTGGGGTCAACTCAATTCATAATTCCATATCTCTATCCGGAGGCAGCCTTGGCAATTCTTCTGGAAATATGTCTTAAAACTCTAAAATAATGGAGAAATAAATAACATCGTCCAATGCCATCTGAGCACGGTCATGCATCTCAGTGGATCCTCGTGCAAACTCAAGATTTGGCTGGCATGGTACTCTAAAGAGAATGCTTCCTCCGTAGCAATCGAAGAAAGCATGATACCTTCTTAACCAGTCCATCCCAAGAACATCATCAAATTTTGACATAGGAAAGACTAAGAGTTGAGCCTTCATCTCTCTGCTATGAATTACTACAGAACAAGATCTATAAATACGGCTAACAGGTACAACTCTACCCCAGTGAGAATTCTAACACAACTAGATAAGGGTATAGTGGCAATATTGTGCTTGGCAACAAAACTAGATGATATGAATGAGTGTGTGGCTTTCGTATCAAATAATGTCACAGCAAAAAAAGTAGCAACAAGTATAATACCTGCTATAACATCAATCTTCTACTCTGTGTCATTTATCTCCATAGAAAAGTTTTTCCAATCCTTTGAGGAGGTCCCTGTGGCCTGGCCCTCGCAAATTGGTCCTCTTAGGTAGGTTGCGGTGGTCCTCGCTGAAATCCTCCACCTTCTGGAGGTCGAGGTGCTCCCTCTCCTGGTGCCCTGGCCTCGTCATATGCTGAGCTGGTCACGGTGCTGGAAGTGCTGGCCTCTGCATTGGTTGAGGAAGTGCTAAGGTCTGTTGTACCGGGCTGTCCCTCACTAAATGATGTCACAATCCGCACCTCAAATACTGGCCCAAAAGAACTCGGCAATCCCTCTGAATATTCCCTAACTTCCCACAGTGATGACAAAGGAGCTTCTCTCGGGACTGATAGGGTCCCGCTCTCTGCTGCTGTTGTGGTTGCTGCTGTGCAAAAGGGCGTCTAATGGGTTCATCCTGAGGCACTCTAACTGGTACTGCTAGTGTGGGGCATCTCCGCGTCTGCTGTGTCTCCTTCAAAAGGAGCTCCTGACTTCTCGCTTCCTGTAGAACTGTCGCATGGGATATCCTCGAATGCGCACTAGTAAAATGCCGAATGTTAGGGGATAACCCACGGTGGAATCTCTTGGCTCTCTCTAGCTCAGTGGGAATCAACATCTCACCAAAATGACTCAGTTGGCTAAACTCTGTGTCATACTCGTCCACAATCATATTTTTTTGCTTGAGGTGAATGAACTGCTCATAGAGGACATCACGAATATGGGCAGGGAAAGAACCTCTCGTTGAAGAGTTCTCAAAACTCCTTCCATGTTAGGTCGGTGCCATATTGTCTCTGCTCGGCCTTCCACCAGTGATGAGCATTGTCCTAAAGCAGAAGGTCTACTGTTGTCATCCATTGGTCCTCGGGTAACTTTGATGCCTTCAGTAACTTCTCGGTGCTGATGAGCCACTCGACAACCTCTAGGGGATTCTCCGTACCTCTGAAGTTCTTTAGGTTCATCTGAGTGAAATCTTTGACATTGCCCTTATAAGGTCGTGGCATCGGGGCTGGTGCTGGAATAGGGGCTGGTGGTGGGGGGAGGTGGTCTATTCATTATAGCTATAAGATCTTGTCTCAACAGCTCATTTTGCTGCCAGTGAGCCTGTAGCATGGCCTCCATGAACTGGGTTGAGGTAACATTCCCGTCAGGCTGTAAAAACTGCGAAGGTGGCATGAAGGGTATTTGCGTGGAAAATTGAGGTTGCCTACTGGGTGGCGGTGGTGGAATACTCCCACCTTGGAGATCTGTAGTCTGCTGTGGCTGGTGACCCACCGGAGATACTGGAGTCTGAGGGTCCGTCTGAACTGATGGGGGCGTCTGGCCTGCCTGTAATGGTTGTCTCGACTGGAGTAGTGTAGTCGGGGACATCATCAAGGAAGGAAAAACTCTATATTCCTCCTGAGTTGCTGAGTCGCCTGCTGTGATGGCGAGGGGAGCAATACGTCCGTTAGAATGATTCATCTTGCTAGACACGAAGATAAGGACAATGTTAGAACAAGTTCAAGATAGATGCAATTCAAACAGTCAAGAAGAGTACGAAATTGGAATTCAAAGGAGGTGATTAAATAAGTAAATGAGATCCTATACTCTAATCTTTTGTAGGCTTGCTCGGTACAGTAACGTAACCAAGAAAAGATATTCTTGACCTGCATGGGCCACCAGAAAAATATGTCATGCCCCAGTCCCAAAATACGTAGGACTAAAAATACGTAGCATTTCAGCCTTATATATATGATACTCCAATATATTGGAAAATTATAACACACACGTATGCTGTAATATGAATAAATAATTCACAAGTGGTACATATATTGTCAACACAAGTCACATGTATCTATATTTTATCCACAAACACAAGTAAAGAAGTACCAAAATAAATAACTAAAAGTCCCAAGTATGAAGTAGTAGAAGAATAATAGTCGGGTGGATACAAATCCACTACCAAACGACTATATCAACTAAATGATAGTGGAGAACGAAACTCTATTATAAGATAAAATGTCAAATAAAGAAATAACAGTAGAAAGATCCATCAGCTATGAAGTAGTCATGGGTACTCAGAGGGTAAGACCTCCTCGACAGAGAATGATACATCAGGTTTTGGTCTGTACTCCTGCGGATAATCATGATCATCTATACCTGGAAAGGGACCAGGTCCTCAGAGGGACGTAACAAAATACATAAAAGTATGCCAATAATGTATTGAAAGTAAATATCCAACATGGTCACCTAACCAGTCTATGTGATATTGAATTTAAGAACAAGTTTCCCCATATGGACTATCTGGCTAAATAATGGGATGGACATAGTTCTCTCGGAGATCCAGGGGCCTCTGGCATTACGTCTTTCGATCGTCAAAGGCCTGCATTATATATATAAGGGTCATAACGCCTCGCGTCTCCAGCGGAGCTTATGGAAAAATAAAGAAAAATTGTAAAGGAGTTACATACGTTTACTTGTTGTTCTTCCCACCCAATGTTACTAACTTGCCAAATCCATAACACGCAACACCTCTAGTAACTGCTAAGTCTGCTAAAATAATATATCTCTATTAGCAGTTATTCCTTATCCATCCCACGACCTTTACGTAAAGGGAGCCAGCCTATTACGCAAGTCTGTGTCTTACATGCGGCTCACAATATGCGTCAAGGTCGGAGAAATATAAGAAAAACTTATCACCATGGGGTGGTCTCGTAAAACTAGGTCAACATGCAAAATAAAAATAAGAGACAAGAGACGACACAACTGTCGTTGCACCTAAGTCTTTTTGGACGCACAATTTTATATATAAAAAAATAAATAGAAATAAATAATAGAAAATAAATATGCAGAAAATGAATGTAACTAAATATTACCGTGGCAAGGTATACTTGCCTGGCAAGCAATCTGTGGAGTATGGACGTCTAGACGACAAGCACAAGGGACCGGAAGGTAGGGACTCTGAACGAACATCTCCGGATGCTGAAATAAACATCAACAACATCTCTGAAATCAGTGAGATAGTCAGAAAACTCTACCCTTTCCTCCAATTTGGATACAGGGACAAAAAGGTAATTTTTTGGGTTAAAGCGGTATCCATATGCGGTCCACTTTGCACCAAAAATGTACCCAGGATAAAGATCTCTAAATTAGACAAATTATAGGTCAATAAACGATGATACAAACTCAATAGTATATCCAATTTTGGATTCCTATGAGCCGATCACAAAATCGCTCGTCAAGTCAAACCGTAGGGCCCACGGATAGGCAGTTCGGTCAACCATCCCAGAATCACATGAAACTTGGGTCACAGGTCCAGCGTGATACCACGGATCTGTTGGCACAAGTTTCGTCGGATTCCGACATCGGTTACAAACGTCTAGGATATTTTTCCAAACGTCAATACGAGGGACTTTTGACCGATACGGTTTAATTTCGGTGTACACACACGTCCAAATCAACTTTCACAAAATCCCACACTTTCGGATATACCTTGCGCGCCTTCATGTATAATTTGTACGTGACAAGGTTGCCCAGATTGGTTGAGCGCACTCCGTATCACGAGTTTTCCAAGTTGTTAAAAACTATTTTTCATGATTTCCAACTAATTAATTAACACAGAATTAATGTCCAATTATATACAAACAATAGTCGTTTTGAAGCCGTTTAGGTTGTCTTTAGGACTGTATACTTAGTTCTCTAAATTACCTAGTATTCTGGCGGTTATTCGTCCTTGAAAATGGAATTTTAAAATATAAAACTGTCGTATATATACATACTTAAAATCAGTTTTTTTTTGAGTTTTTGCACCTGATTTTTACCAACTAAAATATCATATTAATTACAGAAAATAAAATTTTCCTAGAGAGGTTTAAGTAGGCCGTCGAAAAAACTTTACGGATCATGAAACGGTCAAGTAGATTGGGAGATACAAGCAAGGAAAATTGGGTTCCTGGGGGTTCGATTCCTGGGTTGACTGTCGGGTTCGTCAGTTCGACGAGCGTGCGGCGGCAGGTCTAATGTCGACGGAGAGGAGGAAAATGATTAGGGTTAGGATTTTGTTTTGGTTTGTTATATATATATATATATATATATATATATATATATATATATATATATATATATATATTAAAAGGGGGGTTCCGTCAGGTTTGCCTCGGCTGCACGGGTCTAGTAGGGTAGTTTGTGTGCATGTGTATGTGTTACAGTTAGTTTTGATATTAGGTGTTTCGGAAGGATAGTCTGTTGGTTGGGGGGGTTTGATTCTTCTTTTTTTTTCCAATAAATATTTATATATATATATATATATATATTTATATATATGAGTGTATAAAAATACAACATAATTATTTAGTACATGAATTAATTTCTAGAAAAAAAATTATGATACTTTTAAAGATAAAAAGGGATAGTTTTATAAAATTAAATTTTAATAATAATTATATAATTAATCAAAGTGTTTTATTCATTACTTAATAACGTAATTAATAATATATAATAAATAATAATAAAAATATATTAATTAAGGAAATACTTAAAATTTTAATTTAAAAATTATGGGGGTTTACATCGCGATTATCCGGATTAAAACTAGGTCCGGAAGCGTCAAAAACCATGTTCACGCACCCGTCGTCATAATCAGCGTGGTCGTGAACATCCATATACGGCTCCATATAAGGCTCCGATTCCGATGCTAAAGACAGAAGTTCTTCGTGTGAGGTCTACTGATAGTAATTCAATTACGAATACAGTGTTGTAAATACCCCCCGCCGTCGACGTCGAGCTCGATCTCGACCACACCCTCCATCGTTGACGTCGAGCTCTATCTCGATCTCGACCACTTCCCCCGTCGTCGACATCGAGGTCGAGCTTGACCGCACCCTACTGCCATCGTCCAGATCTCGGAGTGGAGGAAAACATAGAGGAAAAAAAAGGTAAGAGAGGAGAGAAAAAGTTGAGAGGGGGTGTTGGTGGGGAGGGGGGGGCGCCAACAGTAACTACACTCCAAAATTACACTATGAGAAGAGGTTTTGTTTACTTCTAATAAGCAGCGTTTAAGAGTGAAGTTGGAAAAAAATTACAAATACAGCGTTGTAAACCCCCTCCCCTAAATTTCTTAATTTATTTAAGAAAAATTTAAATTCTTGATCAATCTCTAATTAGATAGAGTTAACAAAAGAATAATAAATGATAATGATAATAATAATAATAA
The DNA here is from genome assembly GCA_036927795.1 of Iris macrosiphon. Lineage (NCBI taxonomy): Eukaryota > Viridiplantae > Streptophyta > Magnoliopsida > Asparagales > Iridaceae > Iris > Iris macrosiphon. Next base: position 119,891,374 of record JAYESA010000008.1, on the reverse strand, counting down.
TAATAATAATAATAATAATAATAATAATAATAATAATAAATAGTTGATATAAATAAAGGAAGTTACATAACTAAAACCTAAATTATGAAAGTATAAATATAATTAAAATATATAGTTTACATTAGATAAATTGATATCTATAAATATTTATAGATAAGTGTTAATTATACTTATCTAGAATAATTAATTACATAATAAATATTATATAGGGATAAGCAGGAATTCATTTAAGTATATAGAAATCAAAGAGATACATATCCTTATGGCATAGGATATAACTAAATAGATTCAAATAGAGATAAAGGATAATTTAAATGCTAATTAAAATAAACTCTATCCCTACTCTTTGTCATGCTTATATCTCCAGGATATAATATAGAACTCTCCTCCTTCCGATTAGGCTTTATTTATCTTATATAAGAAGCCATCAAAGCCTTCGTCCTCCCATGGTCGTCTTTCTACCACCGATGAAGCACACTACTGCCTCTATGCCTATGACTCCGCGAGACAGAACCTGTCCGCGTGCGCGGGTCCCCTTGGCCGATGCCTCATCATGCTGGCGGCCCTCAATCCAGTGAACCCTGCCACCTTCCGTCCGGTGCATCCACCATAATTGCTTTCGCAGGCGCAGTGGCAAGTCCGCATAATCCCATGCACTGGACGAAGCCTAGCCAACGGCGATAACTGTGCAACCAATCACCGATGTTTTCGACCGTGCCTCCATGCGAACCATCTCCACGAGCGTTGCCACCCCACCGTCGCATGACAACGAACACTCAGTCGACTGTGTGCAAGCGTGAGCTGCAAATAAGAGCCGCAAGAACCGTCTTTGTAAATCGTACTTCGATGTCGAACTCGCCTGCTTAGAGCGCCGACCTTCCTGAAACTCTAACAACTTCACCTATATATATAACGTTGCCATGCCTTCCTGCTAATCGTTGCAAATCCATCCTATACCAATATTGCTTTCCGCCAACCCATCACCATCTTTACCATCATTGAACATATGGACCGATCGAATAAGAAAAGAAAAGGAGTAGCAACAGTACTTAAAGAAGCAAAATACCTCCGCCATAGACATCGTGCTCGACCACACCCTATCGCCATCGTCCAGACCTTTTTGGCAGTTCACACATATGTAGTTGTTCTCATATATGCACCATGATTAGCGTAGTTTCAACCTTTGTATGATACAATCTTGCTTAGTTTCTATGATACTGTTTTATATACTTTACATTCAGCATATTTCTATGTATCTTGTTACGTCCCACTGAGAAACTTGTCCCTTTCAAAGTTTAGCAGACGAGGATTACCCGCAGATGTATGGACATGGACCCGAGAGTATGACAATATTTGATGTCCAGTAAATGCTTAGTAATTTTTACATGGACTTACCGTAGATGTATGAACATTGACCCGAGGGTATGGCAATATTTGATGTCCAACAAATGCTTAGTAATTTTTACATGGACTTAGCTTTATATTATTGCCCTTATCTTCTCCATCTTCTAGTAGTGGATTTGTCTCCATCGGACGACTTTTAGACTCTTAATGTGATTAATGTATTTGTATTTACAATTCATCAATATCCATTATTAATTCTACTTGTCGTGACTTATTATGCTGATATAGCCTAGTTTTGATAGACTCGTATTATAATTTGCAGTCTATTCGAACATATATGCTAGTGGACTGCAGACCATGAACCATATTGTTTATTTTTGATATTTATTATTTATGTGGATTGAGATATAGTTTGACTTTTCTTAATAGAAATTATACCCTATTATAGACAACGTATACGTATTCGAGTTGGTCTAGATTCCACTTGATACGTAGATGGCCATTGTCACGTATCTTGGTCCTACGTATTTTGGGATTGGGATGTGACAAGCGTTTTGAGTTGAGTTGTCCAAACGTTATTTTAGAAAGGGGTTGATTTATAACTCAGAAAACTGAGTTATATAAATCTGAACTAAATAGGCCCTTAAGTTTCAATATGTGTTCCCCCATTTCATGATTATATATATATATATATATATATATATATATATATATATATATATATATATGTGTGTGTGTGTGTGTGTGTGTGTGTGTGTGTGTGTGTGTTGGTTGGTTAACTTAGTTTCATCCTTGGGCAGGGAAGAATGAATGGTAAGTAGTTGATAAGTTTTGTCGCGTTACTCTCATATCGCACAATGCACTGGAACACGAGTTAGGCTTTATATTATATACCATGAAACGGATCCTAAGGCAAGATTAGAAAGACAACAAAATAGATTATTCACATAACTAAATGAATGTGTTTGGTTTTGTTGAGGGGGAGAGAAGCATCCCCACTACTGCATTCAATGTACTGATAACCTACCAGATTGCTTGAAGGGTGCAGAAGTTTTTTGTTCGATGCAGAGTCTTCTCTCGTGCATGCTAAGGCATGTAGTTCGATTTGGAGCCTTGGAGCGTTGCGGCCGGAGTTGAAGCTCATATACATGACGTAATATATTGTAACATCGCCTATGTATCATCCCATATTGTAAGTCACTTGGCACATTTTATTGTTTTGAGAGAGATAAAGAGCTTCAGTGACTTGTAATATCGGCCTAAAGGCCGCTTGTAATACTTCTTTATTATCTAAAAAAGAACTCGGTTTCATGTCATACTTGTGTTTATTCTTATTCTGCTGCTTCGGGACAATCTATGTGATTCTATGTCTTAGTTTTAATCGGCCGTTTAAGGTAATTTTCTTGCGCGGATGCAACTTAGGCTCACGCGGTATTATGCTCATGAGAGGACGTTCGGTCCTGCGAGATCAGGACATGACAATTTGAACAGGAAAGACTGAATAGTACAAGAGTAGCATGTAGGTGATAAGCCAACCATGCATATTGATTGCGTATTATGAACTTTACCTTAATCAATCTAATATGGAATGAGGGCGTATGATTGAATTTATCTAGGCACAATTTGAAATATCTTTGTTTGATTAAACCATTTGAACCAGCACGTCAGATTTTGTATTTTGATGCAACAGAAAGTCTGGAATTATACTACCTCTGCGTGTCGATCTCCTAAGTCCTGCTTTTAAGCACTTTGGTTTGAGCAAAACCAGCAGCACACTTAGTTCAGCTAACCCATATTATTTTGAAGGGTACCTCAGTAGAGGAAAGAACTGTACATATCACAGAAACTAGCATATCATTATTCTGTAATTTATTCTTTATAAATAGTTAGGGGAAAGTTGCAAATAGTGAGCATGTTTCTCACTAACCATCGATTTATTTCATGTACAACGTCAAATCACAGACATGTAACATCGAATAATCGTAGATAGAATTTTGGACTCGATCTATTATATGTAAAATATAATTTCTGTTTTAAATTTCTCTTAACCATTTAATGTAAAGTTACACTATCAAAATATGAGGACATAACGACGTTTTTAGCAACGTTACTCATTGACGTCACTATCATTTATGAATTTAGCGACGCCAGAAAGTAACATTGCAGAACGTCGCTATTAGTGACTATCCACAACCCTTAGCGACTAAAAAAATATTACGCAAGCAAATATCACCAAATGTCGTAAAACATTGCTATTATTTTATTATAGCGACGTTTAGCGACATTATCTTTTATACGTTGCTAAATATAATGAAATCCGCGACGTTAAGCGACGTCATATTTTATATGTCGCTAAAATATTTTCATATAGGTTTACAGACCGATTTTATTTTTCCCCTTCCAAAAATTTTCAAACCCGATTTCCCCCCTCCTTCCCTACACGACCCTTCCGGAGCCTACCATTCTCTCCCCTCGACCCACTCCGGCTCCGACGGTGCTCCCCCCTCACGACCCCCTCCGGCTCCGACGGTAAACCCTAACCCTCTCTCTCTCTCTCTCTCTCTCTCCCTCTGCTACCCCTGCGACCCCCTCCAGTGCCGACCATCTGAGGGTTAGGGTTCCGACCGTGCTCCCCCCATGACCCATCCGACCCCTACCTCGACCCCCTCGGTCAGGTACCCTAACCCCCTCTTACCAACACGACACAGACACACTAACACAGACACACTGGCACAACACAGATACTAACACAGACACGTTGTGTAAAATGTGTATATATGTGATACGACACACGCTGACACAGACACTGATATGACACCAACATTTTGTAATATATATATATATATATATATATATATATATATATATATATATGTGTGTGTGTGTGTGTGTGTATGTGTGTGTGTGTGTGTGTGTGCGAGCGCGCCCAAGGCAGGCCTTGATTTAATATATATGTGCATAACATGTTTGTTAAAAAATCTCTTACATTGATTCACACACACACACACACACACACACACATATATATGTGTGTGTGTGTGTGTGTGTGACCAAGGCAGGCCTTGATTTTATATATATGTGCATAACATGTTTGTTAAAGAATCTCTACATAAAATTTTGAGTTGGAAACTCTTACTTGTACTTATGTTTGGATATGGATAGTACCTTCTCTGTGTGTGTGTGTGTGTGTGTGTGTGTGTGTGTGTGTGTCAAGTGTCAAGTGTTCTCTTTATAGTTTATAATTAAGCATAATATACCAACTTCAATACTCCAACACAGAACAACTTATATTGATATAAATTTGGGTATGTTTTTAGTCAAGATATTGTGTTTGGGTATGGATAGTACCTTGTGTCTGTGTGTCAAGTGTATAAGAGTCCACGTATTCCTTGTGTGTGTGTATCAAGTGTATGAGAGTGTCCAAGTGAGAGGTGTGTATTTGTTTGAGTGAGATATAAGTGAGCTAGTGAGGATTAATAATCTACATAGATAGATAAATATATAAGGCTATATAAATATACAGTTATAGAAGTAGGTATAAATATGTGTTGAGTGTCAAGAGTGAGTGGCCTAGAGTGTATGTTGGTACCAAGATACCAAGTGTCAAGTATAGCTAGTGTCATGGATATTTGAACTGTATCCTAGTGTCAAGATATAAGAGAGTATCAATGTGATATTGTGTACCATGGTATAGAAATATACAGTTATAGAAGTAGGTATAAATCATATGTCTATTTGATGAACAAAGTTATTACTTTGATGTCTACTCATGAATCATGATATGGGTACTTACGTATCACAACTCGAATACTCATGTATCAATCAGAGTTATTAATTTGATGAACATATGTATCCATCTTTGCATCTATTTGGATAATATACTTGAACGATGTCTATTCATCTTTGTAAAATTATTTAGAAATGGATCTGAATTACTACATGAATCATCGTTCATAGATGTACAACCGTCATTCTGATGATATATGCGGTAAGCGAGATAAATTCATACTGGGGGTGAAACAGTTCCTACAGTTCGCCAAGGCGTTCTCTCAGTATATAGATGTCACTAAAATTAAGTGTCTGTGTGTGAGATGTCACAACTTGAAATATCACTCAGAAGTGGATTTGACATATCATTTATACTCGAGGGGTTTTATGTCGAATTACTATTAGTGGATCTCACACGGATAACTTGTGTCTTTAGCATCGGAGCTGGAGCCTTATGTGGAGCCGTATATGGATATCTACGACCACGCTAATTACGACAACGTGTGCGTGAATATGGTTTTTGACACTGCTGGTGTAACAACCCATTCCGCTCAAGCGGATTACCGATTCAAATGGCGAAAGTGCAATATTCTGACCCGCCTTGCTCAGCGAGAAGACTCGTTTAAGGCAAAAGAATTTTCAGACTTGGCTCTTCAGGAGTTCTGGCTTAGGCTTTCAGATGGTCGCTCGGAGTATCGCTCGACCGAGGCGAATCATCGCTAAGGTGGGTGGCTACGATTAACTTATCTTTGCTTAGCCAACACACTTAAAATATGGATATTTCATGCTAGCCGCTAAGTGAATTGTAACACCCCGTTCCGCTCAAGCGGACTGCCGTCTCAAACGGCAATCGTGCAGCTGTCCCGACCTGATTTGCCTCAAATGAGAGGCAAAGATATCCAGACTTGTCCCTACAGTATCCGGCTTGGACTTTCAGAGGCTCGCTCAGACGTATCGCTCTACCGAGGCGAATCATCGCTAAGGTGGGTGGCTACGGTGAACTTGTCTTTGCTTAGCCAGCACACATAAAATCTGAAATTTTCATGCTAGTCGCTAGGTGAATCACCCCCTGCATGCTAATAAATCCAACGCACCTAGCTAAGGAAATAATTCCAACTTGTATTGCTTGCTAGAACATGGAAATTGAAATACTACTTATGTTCAGACCCTCGCATGCTAAGTCCCTAAACGGTTTCAACTCTCGGCTTACCTTCGGGTCCGAGCAACGTGCCTGCTTATGTTCCTTAGAAACGCATACTTGTCTGCTTGAATATTGCCTTGTTTTCATCCAACTCCGAGAGACTATTTAGTAGTCGTTCCGTGTATGTTTGACCCTGCAAGCATCCTGGACCGTTAGGTCATCTGGCATCCCCGAACTAGGGGAATACATCAAGCAAGTTATTCACTGTACAGATCCAAGTATCCCGTGTACTCGTGTACTCGTATTCCCGTGCACTCGTGTTCTCGTGTTCTCTTGTTCAAAGTGCACGCGTGTTCTCGTGTTCTCGTGTATCTCGTGATAATTGAATGACCCAAAAAGAAAGTGCATGTCGCGGACAACTCGAAAACGAGGTATAGTTCCACGGACGGTCACCGGGGCACTGGGGCCGATCCGATCCGGATGGAACTCTTGTGTGGTCCCTCGTGTTCGGGCGAGTGGTTTGTAGCACCTCGTGTACTTACGTTGCATTCCACTTTCCCGGGACCACATCACGTGTGTAGTCCATCGTGTGCGGACAAGATGGTTTGTAGCGCATCGTGTACTTGTTGCATTCCATCTTGGCCTTGGACTACTTCATGTATAATCCATCGTGTACGGGCGAGATGGTTCGTAGCGCATTGTGTGCTCTCGTTGCGTTCCACTCTCGTCTGATAATCTACCAGTTTGATATGCAGGGTGCGGGAGAACCTCGTACGGTGCGGACGCCTCCTTCGCGCGTGCTAAGGCCAGGAGTTCCCTCTGAAGCCTTGCAACGGTGCGTCCGGGACTGAAGCACATATATAAGACATAAGTTGTGAACATCGCCTGACCATCGCCTGTATATTCATTCCACAGTTGTAGCCACTTGGCACGCTTTTACTGTTTCAGAGAGAGAGGCTTGAGCGACTTGTAATCTCGGCTATACGCCGCCTGTAACACTTGTTTCATATCAATAAATAGATTACTTTACTTGTTTCTATGCTTCTGCTATATTTGTCAACTCAGAGAACTTGTTACCGAATCGCTATGCGTTCATGACTCCGCTGCACTCGGATAATCTGTACGACTCTGTGGCTTTGAACTCTTGCCGCCAGCCAATGAACCATGGCCTTGCACGGGCGTGGATCACGCTCGTGCGGCATCACGTCCGGATGGGTTAAGCGATCGTTCCGCGGGAGCGCTGGCGAGGGTGATTCCCACCTAGCGGGAACGGCCGATTGCCTGCGGGAGATCAGGGCGTGACATGTTGGTATCAGAGCCTGGCTTCTACGCCTTTGGACTTCGATTCGATATCACTGTTTCGAAAGCTCGTTCGTGGGTTATGTGCACGCTCTCTCTCAATGCCTCGATGGGATGTTCCAACAATAAGTCTAAATACTTTCAAAATATGTTTTGAATGATATGCTTGCTTGTCTGGTTGTATGCTGCGAGTGACCTTTGTGCCAACCTGTGTGAACCCTTCGAGAGTATCACTAGTAGCTTGTCCGATTTTCACTAACTCTAAGTTTGGTTGAATGCATCTATTCGAGGGACGCCTTGAACTAGTGCACCATCCAAGACTTAGGAAAAGGTGAAGCTCGAGTGCTAAGACTTCGCTATCACTGAGCTGGTTGACGTGTTCATGCTAGAGGGTACCTTCGAAAGTGCACACGATCCAGTCTAAGCGGTATGCTAATTTCGAAGCTTGTGCAAGTGAAGATCCAAATGAACAAGTACAAATGACTTGTCTAGGATTGCCTCAAACCCTAGATTACTGCTTGTCCTTAGTAAGTCTCGAGGACGAGACTTTTTCTAAGTTGGGTAGGATGTAACACCCCGTTCCGCTCAAGCGGACTGCCATCTCAAACGACAATCGTGCAGCTGTCCCGACCTGATTTGCCTCAAATGAGAGGCAAAGATATCCAGACTTGTCCCTACAGTATCCGGCTTGGACTTTCAGAGGCTTGCTCAGACGTATCGCTCTACCGAGGCGAATCATCGCTAAGGTGGGTGGCTACGGTGAACTTGTCTTTGCTTAGCCAGCACACATAAAATCTGGAATTTTCATGCTAGTCGCTAGGTGAATCACCCCCTGCATGCTAATAAATCCAACGCACCTAGCTAAGGGAATAATTCCAACTTGTATTGCTTGCTAGAACATGGAAATTGAAATACTACTTATGTTCAGACCCTCGCATGCTAAGTCCCTAAACGGTTTCAACTCTCGGCTTACCTTCGGGTCTGAGCAACGTGCCTGCTTATGTTCCTTAGAAACGCATGCTTGTCTGCTTGAATGTTGCCTTGTTTTCATCCAACTCCGGAAGACTATTTAGTAGTCGTTCCGTGTATGTTTGACCCTGCAAGCATCCTGGACCGTTAGGTCATCTGGCAGCCCCGAACCAGGGGAATGCATCAAGCAAGTTATTCACTGTACAGATCCAAGTATCCCGTGTACTCGTGTACTCGTGTTCCCGTGCACTCGTGTTCTCGTGTTCTCTTGTTCAAAGTGCATGCGTGTTCTCGTGTTCTCGTGTATCTCGTGATAATTGAATGACCCAAAAAGAAAGTGCATGTCGCGGACAACTCGGAAATGAGGTATAGTTCCACGGACGGTCACCGGGGCACTGGGGCCGATCCGATCCGGATGGAACTCTTGTGTGGTCCCTCGTGTTCGGGCGAGTGGTTTGTAGCACCTCGTGTACTTACGTTGCATTCCACTTTCCTGGGACCATATCACGTGTGTAGTCCATCGTGTGCGGACAAGATGGTTTGTAGCGCATCGTGTACTTGTTGCATTCCATCTTGGCCTTGGACTACTTCATGTACAATCCATCGTGTACGGGCGAGATGGTTCGTAGCGCATCGTGTGCTCTCGTTGCATTCCACTCTCGTCTGGGATTAGTCCTTTATGGCTATGCCAGCGACTCATGTTCATATAGATAAGTCATCCTCGCTTAGCGGCTATCCGCGTGCGAGTCATTGCATCAAGAACAACTGAGCACACCAAATACTGTCCCGTTCAATGACTCTCATGTTTGCATGTTGCATATGCTTGCCTCCTGAATGTCTATACATGCCTCTGCTCGAATTTATACTGTTTGCCTCAATGTTTGCCTTGGACAGGGAAGGAGATGGTAAGTTGGTAAGTCTCGCCGTGTTTCCTCAAACATCGCACGGCGCACTGCCCGACACGTTAGGCTATTCAATGTATGCATAAAACTGATTCTAAGGCAACTAGAAAGACAACTTAATAGTTGTGCACGGAACCTGTATTACGTGTTTGGATTTGTCGAGCGGGCGAGTAGCTTCCCCACCAGTGCATTCAATGTACTGATAATCCACCAGTTTGATATGCAGGGTGCGGGAGAACCTCGTACGGTGCGGATGCCTCCTTCGCGCGTGCTAAGGCCAGGAGTTCCCTCTGAAGCCTTGCAACGGTGCGTCTGGGACTAAAGCACATATACAAGACATAAGTTGTGAACATCGCCTGACCATCGCCTGTATATTTATTCCACAGTTGTAGCCACTTGGCACGCTTTTACTGTTTCAGAGAGAGAGGCTTGAGCGACTTGTAATCTCGGCTATACGCCGCCTGTAACACTTGTTTCATATCAATAAAGAGATTACTTTACTTATTTCTATGCTTCCGCTATATTTGTCAACTCAGAGAACTTGTTACCGAATCGCTATGCGTTCATGACTCCGCTGCACTCGGACAATCTGTGCGACTCTGTGGCTTTGAACTCTTGCCGCCAGCCAATGAACCATGGCCTTGCACGGGCGTGGATCATGCTCGTGCGGCATCACGTCCGGATGGGTTAAGCGATCGTTCCGCGGGAGCGCTGGCGAGGGTGATTCCCGCCTAGCGGGAACGGCCGATTGCCTGCGGGAGATCGGGGCGTGACATGAATCACCCCCTACATGGTAATAAGAATACAACGCACCTAGCTAAGGGAATAATCCCAACTTGTATTGCTTGTGTTAGAACATGAAAATGAAATATTACTTATAATCAGACCCTTGAATGCTACCTTGGCCTTGTGCAACTAGACCCTGCTATGCCTCGAGTAGAACGATATATGTATACTCAATAGTGCACTGTTCACTTGCTACACTACACGACCCTAGATTATGTCATTCGGTAAGTCCCTTTATTGTTTCGCTCATCGGCCTACCCTTAGGCCCGAGCCAACGTAAATGCTTAAGTTTTCTTATGAATACAATGCTTGCCTACTTATATGTACACTTGTACTCGTTGCCTCATCTCAATGTTTGCCATACGAAATTATGCCATAATTAAGAATGCTATCTGTATCGTGCATGCATTCGAGTTAACCAGAAGACTATCAAATAGCTCTTCTGTGTAAAATGAACCTGCAAGTATCCGGGATCGTTGGGTCGCCAAGGCAGTCCCCGCACCAGGGGAATGCATCAATGCAAGTTAAACACTGAACGAGAATCATATAAAGTTTACACCTGAATGATAATCATGTCAAGTTTACATCTGAAAAGAATCACGTCAAGAAAATTTAGAATCACAGCTCGCAGAGCAAACCTCGTTCAGAACAAGAATCATGGATTATGATGTCAAGTTGTGTAAAATTGGAAGAACCAAGACTGCATGTCACGGACAACTTGGAATCAAGGTGATCTTCGAATCTTGTTCCACGGGTGGTCTCCGGGGCACCGGGCCGATCCGATCCGGATGGAACTAACGTATAGTCTTTGACTAGGCGGGCTGGCTGGTAGCGACACATGTACCTCCGTTATCTGTGCCCTAAGACTATAAATCCTTTATGGCTATGCCAGCGATAATTGTTCATATAGATAAGTCATCCTTGCTTAGCGGCAATCCACGTGCCAGTCATTGCATCGCATCAAGAATAATCTGAAACACTTGAACAATCATGGTATAACACACTTGTACATATGGAGCACTTAAACGACTTATGCAACATACCTGAGTAATCCTTATAACTCGTGCATCCGAAATATAATCTTGCTCACAACACTTGTGTTTGCATATGCTATTGCCCCTGAAATTCATATATATATATATATATATATATATATATATATATATATATATATATATATATATATGCTCGTTTTTGAATTAACTTGGTTTGCCTTGGACAGGAAAGGATAAATGGTAAGTTGGTAAGTCTCACCATGTATCCTCTTATATCGCACAGCATACTGCCACGCGAGTTAGGCTATTCAACATTGCCATGAAACTAATCCTAGGCAAGATTAAAAAGATAACTTAATAGATGGTGCATGGAACCTATTGACCATGTTTGGATTTGTCAAGCGGGCGAGTAGCCTCCCCACCTGTGCATTCATGTACTGATAACCCACCAGATTGTTTGTAGGGTGCGGAAGAACCTCGTTCGGTGTTGATGCCTCCTTCGTGCGTGCTAAGGCGTGGAGTTTACTTTGGAGCCTTGGAGCGTTGCGTCCGGAACTGAAGCACATATACAAGACATAATGTTAGAACATCGCTTATATATTATTCCACAAATGTAGCCACTTGGCACGCTTTTACTGTTTCAGAGAGAGAGGCTCGAGTAACTTGTAATCTCGGCCAAGCGCCGCCTATAACAATTGTTTCAACATCAATAAAGAGTTTGCTCTAATTCTATACTTGTGTTATTCAATGCTTCCACTATTGATGACTCAGTGAACTTGTTACCAATCGTCTATGCATTATAATTCCGTTGTACTCGGACAATTTGTGTGACTCTGTGGCTTAGACCTCTTATCCCTAGCATGAACCACGGCCTTGCACGGACGCGGCTTACGCTCGTGCATCATGCCCAGATGGGTCAAGCGGTTGTCTTGCGGGAGCTAAGGCGCGGTGATTCTCGTCTAGCGGGGATGGCCGATTAGCCTGCGGGAGATCAGGGTGTTATTGATTGGTATCAGATCTTGGCTATACGCCTTTGGACTTCATTTCGATTTTCTCAGTTTTGAAAGCTCATTCATGGGTTATGTGCACACTCTCTCTCAATGTCCCAACGAAATATTCTAACAATGATTCTAAATACCTTCAAAAAGTGCATATAAATGATATGATTGCTTGTACGAAATTATGATGCTTGGCCTTTGTGCCGACCTGTGCTAGACCCTTTGGGATTAGACTCATGCTAGAATCGCGACTCATGTGCGAACCCGAATACCTATACGTGGTTACCTAACTGGTTAGTATACGGAATCGAATATTGCCCGAACGGTTAGCTATGCACACAACCTTTTGGCTAAGTTGTGTAGAGTATCGTACAGGAAATTCTAAGGAAAAACTCGGTGAATATACTAGCGATTGATGTGAACATGATTAAGTATTTGATTGGATGACTCAATTTCGAGTGGTATATGGATTATTTAGAAATGTCCAAACGGATTCATAGGTCTCGTACGATAGTTGGATTGAACGAATTTGAGAACATCTTGAATAAACGATAAGGCTTATATCCAATTATGATTCGAGGAAATGGAAATCGATATTTCGGTTAAGGAAACATATTGGAAACTTGAGGATTGTGCAAGCGATTTTGGATTGAAACAAACGAATTGAACTTGAATGCGTCACGCTCGGATTAGGACGATTATCCAGTGAGAGCGTTAGCATGGTGATCTCACGTCCAACGAGGGTGATCGAATTTACGGGAGACCGGAGCATGACAACTTATGGATCTTCTTGACTTTTGGTTTGGCATGATAAGACGAACTTGGAAATGCAAGTGAATCAGAAATGTTTCGAGGATAAGTTAGCCTAGAACCGGAATAAATAACGCTTGATGGTTTCGTGAACGGATACGTGAATCAGGTTGGACGAATTGGAGTTATAATCAAAAAGGTTTAGAATTGAATCTTGGCTTTGTGGTCTAGAAGGGTAAGGATAGAGATTCTATTATCATGCCCCAGTCCCAAAATACGTAGGACTAGAAATACGTAAGCATGCCAGCCATATCTATATGTCAACTCCAATATATGGATACCATAATACACACGTACGCTGTAGTAAGAATATTAACTCACATGTGGTATATATTTTATCACAAGTCACAGAAAATACTAATCTCATCCACACAACAAGTCATAGAAAAGAAATAACTAAACTAGAACAATGAGTCTGAAATATCCAAAAATAATAGTCGGGTGGAGACAAATCCACTACTAATGATTATATCAATACTACAATGAGAGAGGGGGGTAAATCTCCAATATAAAATAAGATGATAGAAGTGTATCAGCTAAGAAGATCCATCGCTAGAGGTAATCAAAGATGCTCAGAGGGTAAGACCTCCTCAGCAGAAAATAATGCATCAGGTCCTGGCCTGTACTCCTGCAAATACTCCTGGTCGTCTATACCTGGCAAGGGACCAGGTCCCCAGAGGGACGTAACAAGATACATAGAAGCATGCCAATTGAATACAGTAAACATTCATAATATACAAAAAATATATATAAGTACGCTGTACAAGACAATCTATATGAAATGCATAATGAGGACAAGTTTTCGACGTATGGGCATGGGTAGGCTACTCTATCTAATCTCACAACTCACACACACGTCAGGAACATCAGAAATTGACATACCGCGAGGGTAGCGACCAGCGTGACACCAGAAATCGACATACCGCGAGGGTAGCGACCAACGCGACACACTACCATAGTACGTGCTAGTTACTACGGTTTACCAGAGCGGTTATAGCCCATATGCCTACTGATTGTCCTTCTCTCTTATGATGCTAGGTGTCAAGTATGTGTCAACATATATAATATATAATTTTAACTAAAAAACACACATGTAATTAATATATAGAAATATAATAAGCATGCAAAGTACTGTAAGCAATTCGGCAAGGTATACTTGCTTGGCAAGAAAGCTGCAAAGTGTAAACGTCTAGGCGTCAAGCACACAGAAGTAGAAACTACGACCTCCGAATAAACATCTCTGGATGCTAAAATAAACATCACCAACGTTTCTAGAATAAGCGAGATAGCTAGAAAATACTACCCTTTCGTCCAATTTGGACACAGGGGCAAAATGGTAATTTCGGATAAAAGCGGGTCCACAGGTGGCCTATTTTGCACCAAAATACGTGTCAGAGGTAAATGTCTCTAAATGGAACAAATTATAGGTCAAACAAATTCTAAACGTCAATACGAACTCAACGGTATGTCCAATTTTGAATTCTGGTGAGCCGAACATAAATTCGCCCAAAAAGTCAATTGTAGGGCCCGCAAATAGGCGGCTTGGTCAACTGTCTCATAATCGCGTGAAACTAGGGTCACAGGACCAGCGCGATACCATGAGTCCAATGGCGCTAGTTTCGTCGCATTATGACGAGCGTACACTAAATGGTGCGATATTTTGCAAAAGTCACGATACGGGGCCTTTTTATGGATACATGGTGATTCCGACGCGCACACACGTTCAAATCAGTTTTGGTACAATTGGTATGTGACGAGGTGGTCCCGTTTGGCGGGGCGTGCTCCGTATCACAAGTTTTATCATTTTAAAAATAAGTTTTTCTGATTTTTCAACCTAATTTATCTCTGGTTTTAACACATAATAAAATAAAATGATTAACAGAGAATGATCTCGGTCATATGGACTTTATACATAAAAAGGTAGATCTTGATTTGGATATCTACGTTAGGAGATATCGGCCTCGAAATATAGGCCGTTGGAACGGTTTTTAGAGTAGTTTAAAACATAGTTTTTTCTAAACTTGGCGTCGATTTCTGCCTGATTTTTAACGCTGATATGTAAACACCCTGATTTTTCTAAAATTTTTAAAATAATTTTTCCTAATTTTTCTGTAATTTTGGAAAATAAAACTAAGGTATTTTGTGATTAAAATATTTTTAAATAATGTTAATTAATATTAAAATATTATGAAAATAATATTTTATGGTGTAAAATGAAAAATCGGACATAGGGTAATTTTTTGTGAATTTATTGGACTCCGAAAATATTTTTAAAGCCCTAAAAATTAATGTAGAATTAAATCTAATTAAACCCTGACTGAATCCGGTTTAATTGAAATTAAACCAAACCAAAACGACTCAAACCGAACCAGACCAACCCAGACTTAACGGGTCGGGTCGGGTCGGATCCGAATCGAACCCGACCCTAACCCGAAACCCTAATCGAACCCTAAACCGGATTCCTCCCCCCCCCCCCCGGATTCACTGTTCATGCCCTATAAATACCTCGGCGTTCGTGCCCCACCGTCGTTG
This sequence comes from Iris macrosiphon, assembly GCA_036927795.1. Lineage (NCBI taxonomy): Eukaryota > Viridiplantae > Streptophyta > Magnoliopsida > Asparagales > Iridaceae > Iris > Iris macrosiphon. Next base: position 119,875,830 of record JAYESA010000008.1, on the reverse strand, counting down.
CAAACCCTCCAGACTTCTCTTCGTCGCCGCAGCTTAGCCATCGACGAACTCCCCTAACCGAACCCTAACTTCCCCGTTGCCTTCTTCGACCAGATCTTCCCCATCTCCGCCGATCACCGACTCCACCGACTTCCTCCGCCGAACCCTCGCCTGTCACCGCCTCCACAACTCTCCTCCGCCCAGCCCCGCTCGACCCCCTCGCCTCGTCGACCTCTCCCGACTTCCACCGTCCCTCCGCCTCAAGCACAGCCCAGCACCATCACCATCCCCCCCGACCTCATCCTCCCCAAAGCCGATCGACCTCCGCTCTGCTCCGCCAAGCCCCGCTTGACCCCGCCGACTCACAGCCCCAACACCCTAGCCTGGCCACCAACCAGAACGGCCACTCCCAGCCGACTAGCGTAGCCCTAGCAGTGGATACGGATACAGCAGCATCCCGGACACGGTGACCCGGACACGAACAGCATCCCGGACACGAGAAATTCTCGTTCCACGAATCCCTGTTCAGGTAACCCGTTCTCTCTCCTCGTTATTCTATTTTTTGTTCTGTCAGTTGTGTCGCGTAGACTGTGTAACCCTCTCGATGCCCGTGAAACCCGTTCGGGGCATCGCGTCCTGTGGCGATCGCAAACCGCGATCCAAAAACAGAAAAACCAACGCCTTGTTTCACCCCGGAACTGAGTGCGCCCAGCCAAACGGGACGAGTTGGTCGCGCACGATTTTTACAAAAATGTGCGCACCATTGATATGGACGTGCGAGATTTTGCAGAAGTTGATTTGGATGTACGTGCACACCGGAATCAACGCATATCCGTCGACAACGCCCCGTATCCGCCTGTTCTGGAACACGTTGTAACTTTATGTACACATGTCAGATCGAAACAAAACTTGTATCATCGGACTCGTAATAATACGCTGGTCCTGTGACCCAAGTTTGGTTCGATTCTGAGAACGTTGACAAAATCGCGTATCGTGGGCCCCACAGGCTCCACTTGACGGGCGATTTTGTGATCGGCTCATCGAAATCCAATTCTGGAAGTTCGGTTGGGTTCGTATCATCATTCCTGACTCGTTGACAATAAGTTTAACGAATTTGGAAACCTTTGACCCTGACACATTTTTTTGTGCAAAGTGGCCTACATGTGGACCCCGCTTTGACCCGGAACTGTCATTTTTGCCCTTGTGTCCAAATTGGACTTAAGGACAGGCGTTTCTAGGTATTTAATATTTTTTGAGACTGTTGGTGATATTTATTTCAGCTTTTGGTGGAGTACCTGCAGGATCCACTGATATAGGGACCACTGTTGGTATTCAAACCCCAAGCAAGTGTACCTTGCCAAACTCTGTAATATTGTTACATATTTTTCTTGATTTATTTATATTGCTGTACATGCTTGACCTAGGACCGTGTGACTTACTTAGCGTCCGATTATTAGTCGGGTGCCAATACTGTACGCAGAGTTGTGTATTGTCATCAAGAGATGGACATTCGTGACCTTTTATATTCTCGTACTTGTCTTATCAAGTACACTATAACCCAGGATACTTGACACTATTCATGAGACAGAATCTTCCTGAGATATTCGTGGTGATTCTGTATAGGATACAGGTTTATGACATAGACATTATATTCATGGATACTATATGACTTGCTGCATTAGCTATGATCTTGCGTGACATGTACATGAGACGTTGTGGACATGAGACGTATCGTTACATTGGTTGGGGAGAGACACACAGGCTACAGGCTGATCATATATATATAACCCCTATTATTGTGAGGCACAAGACTCTAAACCCGAGCTTGGCCCATTACTCATTATTACTGCTACCGGCTCCCCGACACAGAGCTTGTAGTGGCTCAGCCTGAGTACTAGTGATGCTCTCACTTGCATTTCACATAGATGGTTACATACTTACCCTACTTATTTCATTATTTGCTGCACTGCATTTATTTTGGCTTGTATTATCTTGTACCTTGCTATGTCCCCTGAGGACCTAGATCCGGATTATGTCCCCAAGATTTGCAGACGAGACCTATCCCGAGGTATACGGGACAGCAGCAGGAGCTGATACAGGAGATGTACCGACACCCGAGGATGAGGTGTTAGCTGAAGACTTTTCCTGAGCATCTATGTTTCATGCTCAGTATTTACTTTATTCAGTCATTTATATTATGGTCTGTTAACCATTGTATCAGATTTTTATCGGGTTATTCCCCGAAGCACTTTGTTGAGACTGGTTGATAATTTACATTTCTTACATCTGTGGATCATATTTTATCTTGTGTGGATGAGATTAGTTATGTCATGTTGTCGTAGACTTTATTTTATAGCTTAAGTACGCCCTGATGGATCCATTAAATTGGATTTGTCCATCAGTGTGTGCTGCTGGCCATTGCCACGTGTCTAGTCCCTCAGTATTTTAGGACTGGGGCGTGACATAGTTTTTATGGTGGCCCATGCAGGTCTACGACTAAATCGTTCAGTTTCAACTTAGGGACCGAGCAAGCCTGCCCTAAGGATAGGATAAGTTATAGGATCTCATCCATTATTTGAACCATTTTTGAACTCTATATCGAACTCAAATTTGTTACTTGATTTGTATCCTGTGTTGATTCCTCTGGGCGTTCTTATAGTTTATCTTTTGGTTGCAGAGTAATGGATCCCAAGAACGGAGACGAGAATCCCTTGGATACGCCACACGATGCTGTAGTTACCTATGTAGACAGAGTAACACCAGGGAATGGAGGACAATCATCTCAAGGAAATTAAATCGGCCAGCCTAATTCAAGGTTTCGGCGTGATGACATCCCACCTCCGCCATAGTTCACTCCACAGATGCCAGTTTTCCTGCCAGGGCAAGCCATGGACGGGCAACAGATGTTTCAGATAATTTATGCCATGATGCAAGCCCAATAACAGGTTCAACAAGAGGCTCAGCGTCATGAGGCAGAGTATTTGAGAACCAGCCTGGTATCCGCATTGGAGCAGGCAAACCCACCAGCTAGGCGACCAGCGACGGGATCTATCACTGATTTTTGTCAGCTCAAGCCTCGTACCTTTTCTGGCAAGGAGGGGCCAACTGAAGTTCACGAATGGCTCACGAACATACAACACCAGTTGGAAGCAGCTGAACTTCCGAGGGAGAAATGGATGACTGCGGTCAGGATACAGTTGACTGAAAATGCACATCATTGGTGGTTATCAGAAGAGAGGAGGCTCGTACAGGACCGAGTCACTTGGGAAGAGTTCTCCAGACTCTTCTAAAAGATGTATATTCCAGTAGTTGCACGGTCGGAGCTCAGAGACAAGTTCAACCACCTTATCCAAGGCAATATGTCAATGGAAGATTACAACGTAGAATTTATTCGTCTGAGTCGCTTCGCCCCAACCTTGATTTTGACAGAAGTAGAGAAACTGAGAAGTTCTTTGACGAACTGAAGTTCGAGCTCCAGAGGTTGATCGGATCTGTTGTACCTACATCATATATCGACGTCCTTGCAGCAGCACGACGCATGGAGCATGTCACTAGAAGGGAGTCAAATCTGAAGAGGCCAATCACATCAGCACCATCCAGGACATCACATGAAGATTCTACAAAATGGTCCCAGAGGAGTATGCCAGAGAGAACAGCACACAGGGCCATATCTCTCCCTACTTGTCACCACTGCGGCAAGGTAGGTCACATTGAGAGAGAATGCAGACGCAAGTTGGGACTATGCCTGGCTTGCGGATCTAACCAGCATCCAACCAGAGACTGCACTGAGCGCAGAGAGGGAGCACCGAGACTAGCTTTACCTGCACCAAGGCCAGCTTATCCAGCAGTAGGAGCACCGCAGATAAGAGTTGGAGGAGTCAGACCACCAGCTCCAGGAAGATATCAGCAGAGACCACCATTGGCACCACAGGCAGCTCTATTTCAGCAGGCTTAGCAGCAGAGAGGTCAAGCTCAGGGACGAGGACAGGCATTTGCATTGGCTGTTGAGGAGGAAGCTACTGCAGGAGAGATTATCGCAGGTACTATTTTAGTAGCTTTATTACCAGCTGTAGCTTTATTTTATTCTGGAGCATCACATTCATTTATAGCAGCTAGCTTTGTAGCCACCCATAGAGTAGCTACCGCACCCCTTCCGAAGATTAAGAGAATTCTTACGGGAGGTAAAATTATCCCAGTTAGTAACGTCTGTAGATCATGTTCTGTAGTAGTCTGTGGAAGAGAGATGCGCGCTCAATTTCTGATCTTTTTCATACCGGATTATGATGTTGTACTTGGTATGGACTGGTTAAGCCAGTACCATGCGACTCTTGATTGCCGACTTGGACGGGTTATATTTAGACCGCCTGGACATCCAGAATTTGAGTTTCTTCGGGGAGCTGTAGAGCAAGGAATTTAGCCTACTCTTAGGGTACTATCTGTAGAAGGGGAGACAGGTTACCCAAGAGTCATATCAGAGTTTGTGGATGTATTTCCTGATGATCTTCCAGGTTTACCACCTGATCGGGAAATAGAATTCACAATAGACTTAACTCCAGGAGCAGAGCCTATCACTTCATCAGTATACCGGCTAGCACCTAAGGAGTTAGTGGAGTTGAAGGAACAAGTTGATGATCTTCTGGAGAAGGGTTTTATTCGACCCAGTGTTTCACCTTAGGGAGCACCCATATTATTTGTACCGAAAAAGAATGGAATAGTACGGTTGTGCATTAACTACAGGGCACTGAACGCTGTGACCATCAAGAACAGGTATCCCTTACCACGCATTGATGATCTATTCGATCAATTAAGTTATGCTAGGGTATTCTCGAAGATTGACCTTAGATTCGGCTATCACTAGATTAAAGTAAGGAAGGAAGATATACCGAAGACAGCCTTCAGGACCAAGTATGGACATTATGAGTTCTTGGTAATGCCGTTTGGTTTAACCAATGCGCCAGCCGTGTTTATGAGTTTGATGAATAGAGTTTTTCATCAGTACTTGGATAAATTTGTGGTTGTGTTTATTGATGACATTCTAGTATATTCCAAGAGCCACGAAGAGCACGAGGAGCATCTCAGAATTGTGTTAGAGATATTGAGACAGGAGAAGTTATATGCTAAACTCAGTAAATATGAGTTTTGTATGGATAAAGTACCTTTCTTGGGACATATCATCTCAGGAGAAGGACTTTTAGTTGATCCGGAGAAGGTTGCTGCAATAGAAACTTGGCCTACACCTATATCAGTTGCAGAAGTGAGAAGTTTTCTCGGACTTGCTGGATATTACCGGAGGTTTGTAAAAAATTTCTCAAGGATTGCGGAGCCTATGACGAAGTTGACACATAAGGACCAGGAGTTTACATGGACAGAAGACTGCCAAAAGGCCTTTGAAGAATTGAAGAGAAGATTGACAACATCACCTGTCTTGACTCTTCCTTCAGGGTCAGGAGGTTTTGTTGTTTACAGTGATGTGTCAAGTAGTGGACTAGGATGTGTTCTGATGCAATATGGCAAAGTTATTGCTTATGCATCGAGACAGTTAAAGGTCCATGAGAAGAACTACCCAACACATGATCTGGAGCTAGCAGCAGTTATATTTGCACTGAAGATTTGGAGGCACTATCTTTATGGAGAGAAAGTAGACATATTTACTGATCACAAGAGTCTGAAGTATGTATATACTCAGAAGGAGCTCAACATGAGACAGAGATGCTAGCTTGAGTTGATGGTAGACTTTGATAAAGATATGTAGTATCATCCGGGAAAGACGAATGTCGTAGCAGACGCACTCAGCAGGAAGCCCACGGCTTATTTCTTGACAATACAGCCTGAGCTATTGAGAGATCTACAGGAGCTTCAGATAGAGGTTGTTTTACCAGGACAGAGTGGCTTGCTGGCTAATCTCGAAGTTAGGTTGTCACTTGTGGAAAGGATTAAAGAGGCATTGTCCACCGATGCTAGATTTCGAAGACTTAAAGAGAAGACAGAAGCAGGCATGCAGACGGGACTTCGCATACATGAAGACGGGACATTAAGGTGTAAAAATCGTATGTATGTTCCAAATGGAGAATTGAGACAGGAGTTAATGACTGAAGCACATAGTTCTATGTACTATGTTCACCAAGGAGGAACCAAGATGTACCGAGACTTGAGGCAGTATTATTGGTGGCATGGAATAAAAAGGGAGATTGCACGATTTGTGGCGAAATGTTTAGTATGTCAGCAAGTAAAAGTAGAGCACCAAAGGACTGCAGGAATGTTACAGCCACTTCCTATACCAGAATGGAAGTGGGAACATATCACTATGGATTTTGTCACAGGATTTCCAAGAAGTCCCAGCGGAAGAGATGCGGTATGGGTTATCGTGGATCGACTCACTAAATCGGCATATTTCTTGCCATTTAGAGTTGGACAGTCCACAGAGGTACTAGCCGACATGTATATACGATAAATTATAAGATTACATGGAGTGCCGGTTAGTATTATATCGGATCGAGATTCAAGATTTATATCTCATTTCTGGCGAAGTATGCAAGAGAGTCTTGGCACCAGACTCAAATTCAGCACAGCTTACCATCCACAGACAGATGGTCAATCGGAGCGCACGATTCAGATCTTGGAGGATATATTGCGATCGTGTATGCTAGACTTTGGAGGATCTTGGGAAGATCATTTACACTTGGTGGAGTTCTCCTACAACAATAGTTATCAGGCCAGCATTCAGATGGCACCATTCGAGGCATTGTACGGTAGAAAGTACAGATCACCGATATGCTGGAGTGACGTTGGTGAACGTCAAATACTGGGTCCAGAATTGGTAATGTAGACAGTGGAGAAGGTAAAACAAATTCAAAATCATCTTTATACAGCTCAGGACAGACAGAAGCATTTGGCTGATACGCACAGACGTCCCCTAGAGTTCAAAGAAGGAGAGCACGTATTCTTGAGAATTTTGCCCACTCGAGGTACTATTAGATTTGGGAGCAGAGGCAAGTTGAGCCCAAGGTATATCGGGCCATTTGATATTCTGGAGCGCATTGGTGAGGTGGCTTATCGTCTTGCATTACCTTCATCCTTAGAGGGAGTGCATAACGTATTCCATGTCTCACAGCTGAGAAGGTACGTGACTGACCCAAGTCATGTAGTCGATCATTCTAAGATTGCAGTGGCCCTAGCTTGAGATATGAAGAACAACCAGTTGGCATACTCGACGTCAGTGAGAAGACATTGCGAGGACAGACAATTAGACTGGTCCGTGTAGCTTGGAAACATCATTCTCCTGGCGAATCGACTTGGGAACGAGAGGATATTATGCGCCAGCGTTATCCTCACTTATTCGTGGATGCAGGTATACCCTAAGCATTCTTGTAATTTCCATAGTTCTTTCCTTTAGTAGTTGATTCATCGATTGTGAGGACGCAATCCTCTTAAGGGGGGTAGATTGTAAACACCCTGATTTTTCTAAAATTTTTAAAATAATTTTTCCTAATTTTTCTGTAATTTTTGAAAAATAAAACTAAGGTATTTTGTGATTAAAAGATTTTTAAATAATGTTAATTAATATTAAAATAATATAGAAATAATATTTTATGGTATAAAATGAAAAACCGGACATAGGGTAATTTCTGTGAATTTATTGGACTCCAAAAATATTTTTAATGCCCTAAAAATCAATGTAGAATTAAACCTAATTAAACCCTGACTGAACCCGGTTTAATTGAAATTAAACCAAACCAAACCGACTCAAACCGAACCAGACCAACCCAGACTTAACGGGTCGGGTCGGGTCGGATCCGAATCGAACCCGATCTGGACCCGAAACCCTAACCGAACCCTAAATCGGATTCCCCCCAGGATTCACTGTTCATGCCCTATAAATACCTCGGCATTCGTGCCCCGTCGTTGCCACAAACCCTCCAGACTTCTCTCTGTCGCCGCAGCTTAGCCGTCGACGAACTCCCCTAGCCAAACCCTAACTTCCCCGTTGCCTTCTTCGACCAGATCTCCGCCATCTCCGCCGATCACCGACTCCACAGACTTCCTCCGCTGAACCCTCGCCTGTCACCGCCTCCACAACTCTCCTCCGCCAAGCCCCGCTCGACCCCCTCGCCTCGTCGACCTCTCCCGACTTCCAACGTCCCTCCGCCTCAAGCACAGCCCAGCACCATCACCATCCCCCCCGACCTCATCCTCCCCAAAGCCGACCGACCTCCGCTCCGCTCAGCCCAGCCCCGCTCGACCCCGCCGACTCGCAGACCCCATACCCTAGCCTGGCCGTCGACCAGAACGGCCACTTCCAGCAGACCAGCGTAGCCCTAGCAGCGAACACGGACACAGCAGCATCCCGGACACGGTGACCCGGACACGAACAGCATCCCGGACACGAGAAATTCTCGTTCCACGAAGCCCTGTTTAGGTAACCCGTTCTCTTTCCTCGTTATTTTATTTTTCGTTCCATCAGTTGGGTCGTGTAGAATGTGTAACCCTCTCGATGCCCGTGAAACCCGCTCGGTGCGTCGCGTCCTGTGGCGATCGCAAACCGCGATCCAAAAACAGGAAAACCAACGCCCAGTTTTATCCCGGAACTGAGTGCGCCCCACCAAACGGGATGACTTGGTCGCGCGCGGTCTTTACTGAAACGTGCGCGCCGTTGATACAGATGTGCGAGATTTTGCAGAAGTTGATTTGGATGTGCGTGCACACCGGAATCAACGCGTATCCGCCGACAACGTCCCGTATCTGCCTGTTCTGGAATACGTTGTAACTTTATATACACATGTCGGATCGAAACAAAACTTACGCCATCGGACTCGTAGCAATACGCTGGTCCTGTGACCCAAGTTTGGTTCGATTCTGAGAACGTTGACAAAATCACGTATCGTGGGCCCCACATGCTCCACTTGACGGGCGATTTTGTTATCGGCTCATCGGAATCCAATTCTGGAAGTTCTGTTGGGTTCGTATCATCGTTCCTGACTCGTTGACACTAAGTTTGACAAATTTGGAGACCTTTGACCCTGACACGTTTTTTGGTGCAAAGTGGTCCACATGTGGACCCCGCTTTGACCCGGAACTGTCATTTTTGCCCTTGTGTCCAAATTGGACTTAAGGACAGGTATTTCTAGCTATTTAATATTTTCTGAGACTGTTGGTGATGTTTATTTCAGCTTTTAGAGGAGTACCTGCAAGATCCACTGACACAGGGACCACTGTTGGTATTCAAACCCCAGGCAAGTGTACCTTGCCAAACTCTGTAGTATTGTTACATATTTTCCTTGATTTATTTATATTGTTGTACATGCTTGACCTAGGACCGTGTGACTTAATTAGTGTCCGATTATTAGTCGGGTGCCAACACTGTACGCAGAGTTGTGTATTGTCATCTAGAGATGGACATTCGTGACCCTTTACATTCTCGTACTTGTCTTATCAAGTACACTATAACCCAGGATACTTGATACTATTCATGAGACAGAATTATCCTGAGATATTCGTGATGATTCTGTATAGGATACAGGTTTATGACATAGATATTATATTCATGGATACTATATAACTTGCTGCATTAGCTATGATCTTGTGTGACATGTACATGAGACGTTGTGGACATGAGACATGTGGTTACATCGGGTGGGGAGAGACACACAGGCTACAGGCTGATCATATATATATAACCCCTATTATTGTGAGGCGCAAGACTCTAAACCCGAGCTTGGCCCATTACTCATTATTACTGCTACCGGCTCCCCGATACAGAGCTTGTAGTGGCTCAGCCTGAGTATTAGTGATGCTCTCACTTGCATTTCACATAGATGGTTACATACTTACCCTACTTATTTTATTATTTGCTGTACTGCATTTATTTTGACTTGTATTATCTTGTACCTTGCTATGTCCCCTGAGGACCTGGATCCGGATTATGTCCCCAGGATTTGCAGACGAGACCTATCCCGAGGTATACGGGACAGCAGCAGGAGCTGATACAGGAGCTGTACCGACACCCGAGGACAAGGTGTTAGCTGAAGACTTTTCCTGAGCATCTATATTTCATGCTCAGTATTTACTTTATTCAATCATTTATATTGTGGTCTGTTGAACCATTGTATCAGATTTTTATCGGGTTGTTCCCCGAAGCACTTTGTTGAGACTGGTTGATGATTTACATTTCTTATATCTGTGGATCATATTTTATCTTGTGTGGATGAGATTAGTTGTGCCAAGTTGTCATAGACTTTATTTTACAGCTTAAGTACGCCCTGATGGATCCATTAAATTGGGTTTGTCCATCAGTGTGTGCTGCTGGCCATTGCCACGTATCTAGTCACTCGGTATTTTGGGACTGGGGCGTGACATGCTCGAAGGAAACTAATTAAAGGGATTTAGAGAGGGATAAGTGGTGATCATACCAGCGAAGACGGATCTGAATTTGGTCGAGCGAGGAGGCGGAAAACAGCGCGTGAAGTGGGGTACGTCGCTGCAGTTTCTGCGCAGCATTTACGCGTGGTTGACGCTGCTGCGGACGGCCGGCGGTGCAGATTCCGGGCGGCGGCGGTCTGTGATGGAGGTCGGCGCTCCGGTGGTGGCGGTCGGGGGAGAGTAGGTTTAGGGTTAGGGTTCCGGGCTCATATATATATATATATATATATATATATATATATATATATATCGAGGGAGAGAGGGGGAAGAGTACGTTGTGCCGCGGGTGTGAGCAGCGGGCTCACGGGGCAGAAATTAGCGGGTTGTGGGTTTGTTTAGGGCTGGGTTAAGGGAATTAGTAGTTAAGGTTTTTTTTTCTTTTCTATTTCTTTTACTTTTGGTATTATTATTATTATTATTATTATTATTATTATTATTATTATTATAACTAATACGCATGATTATTATTATTATTATAACTATTATCTATTATTAATATCATACTTAATAAGTATTTATTATTTACGTATATATTTAAGGTATAAAAAGATATTTGTACCCCAAAATAAACTCTAAAAATCTTTCACTCTTCTACCAATATTCCTAAAATTAAAATAATGGTTTTTGTGCACTAATTCTAAATAAGTAATTATCTAGGTAGTTAATTCAATAAATTTATTTTCTAATTAGCAACAAAATAATATAGATAAATTCAATAATTAATTAATTAAATATAATATTTAAAAATATAGGGTTTTATATTCTACCCAACTTACAAAAAATTTGTCCTCGAAATTAGCACTAACCCATATTCATAATAAATCACTATAGCTATTACACTTCATTGCTATCTAGCAGTGCTTCTTAAAAAGTCCTAGTCAGCTATTCTAACACTTTTTTATTTATTTTCCATACTCTATTCTGTCATCCTCTAACTCGTCTATGCTACCCAACTTACAAGAGTTCTACTAGTAGTCACAGTCTTTTGAAGCTATTGTCTAGGTTGTAAGGCAAATTTATTCATTGGGTCGAGAATCTTAGGATACCTGTATAAAATCTCATAACTATGATTTTTCCCCGTAACCGTCAAGTATCGTAGTCTAATACTGCCATGCCACCTGGCCAGTATGGCTGCAAGTAATTCGACTACTCTACCATAATCGTCTGGCTGCAGCTGTCGCTACCTCGCCAGCGATTTGTCATAGTCATCATTTGTAACAAGTGCCTTCAACTCTTTTCTAAGCTTAGTCTAAGTCTTAGGACAACAATTAAGGTCTGGACTAACATTATAAAATTATTAGGAGTATGAACTATTTCAACAATCCAACTAATTCCTGTTAGACTAAGGGATACTATTCATGATTTAAAATAATAAGAGGATACAAATATTGCTATAGTGCATATACATAAGGGTTATTTTTATGAACTCATATATTAGTTATTAATCATTACTAACACATTTATATTTTAACTAACAAAATAAGGGTGAGATTAAAGTAAATCAAAAAATTTATAATGGCACAAAAAGATGCAACTACGATAGGAAGAATTAAGCATGAGGTACGGAATAGATATATAGAAGGAAAGATAAGTCACCCAAGGGGACGAGATGGTGATAGGAAAGAGAATACTACTACTACTACTCACGTCATCCATTATCATCGCGTGTATGCCATCTAGTTAGAATATCAACATATCCTCATAACTGCTAAACCACCATATATAATTCTATATCTACTTATACACCTAAGATATCGTGTCACAATGGGGTTATGAGTATGCAATGACAAATATAACTAAAAGGTCATACCTGTATCTATGGCTTCCTGTGCCTGCGCTCCTATATTTGTCATAATGAGTGCTTGGCCTTGTCCTTGGTCATTCAGCTGGGGTCTAGCCTCCTCCATTTGTGCAGACTGTAGAAGCAGTGGTGGGTCCCTTTGGTCTCCTATACTTGAGGGTGTATACGGTGTCCCTGATTCTAATGCCATAGACCTCTGGGTCTGCTGAGGACATTTTCGGGTTTTATGGTGACTTGATCCACATATCATCCACAGCCCCAATCGACGATGACAGTCTCTATGAATATGACCTACCTTTATCATGCCCCAGTCCCAAAATACGTAGGACTAGGAACACGTAAGCATGCCAGCCGTATGTATATGGCAACTCCAATATATGGATACCATAATACACACGTACGCTGTAATATGAATATAAACTCACATGTGGTATAAATATAGTGTCATAAGTCACAGAAATACTAATCTCATCTATACAATAAGTCATAGAAAGAAATAACTAAACTAGAATAATGAGTCTGAATAATCCAAAACTAATAGTCGGGTGGAGACAAATCCACTACCAATGACTATATCAATACTAAAATGAGAAAGGAGGGTAAATCTCCAATATAAATAAGATGATGAGATAAAGGTATCAGCGAAGGGATCCCTCGCTAGAGATAATCACTGATGCTCCGAAGGTAAGACCTCCTCGGAAGAGATAAGTGGTAAGTCTTGATCCGTGCTCCTGCGAAAAGTCATGAACATCTACACCTGGAAAGGAACCAGGTCCTCAGAGGGACGTAACAAGATACATAGAAGCATGCCAATTTGAATACAGTAAAAATGCATAATGTTTGAAAATATATAAGTACGTTGTACAAGACAATCTATATGAATGCAAATAAGGACAACTTTTTGACGTATGGGCAAGGGTAGGCTACTCGATCTAAGCCTCACGACTCACACACCCGTCAGGGGACATCAGAAATCGTCATTCCTCGGGGGTAGCGACCAACGCGACTCTACAGAAATTGACATACCTCAGGGGTAGCGACCAGCGCGATGCACGCCCGTACTATGAGCTATATACTACGGTTTACCAGAGTGGTTAAATCCCATACGCCTAATAATTGTCCTCTCATGATACTAGGTGTCAAGTGTGTGTCAACATATCTAATATATAGTAATGACTGAAAGAAACTACACATGCAATAAATATACAGAAATACAATGAATATACAGATATATAATAAACAGGCAAAGTACTGTAAATAATTTGACAAGGTATCTTGCCTGGTCTAAAAAAGAATGAAGTCCCAACTCAAGGAGTCGTCCGATCTACCCGTCACATAAATTAAACAAGTTAGGTTACAAAAGTTGGTGAATAGGTTCCTCAATTTTAATCTATTTTAATTCTAAATAAAATAATTTAAAATAGTATTTTAATCTTATTATAATCTGATTTTATTGTTAAATCCTAATTTTGGTCCAACGAAAGTCAACTTTACGGATTTGTGATCCATGGCACGCAAATCGAGGCAATCCATTGACCAAAAAGTCAACCTACTTAAATCCTTGATTTGTGTATAGAATTATATATATTTCAGTGCTATATGAACACCGGAATCGATGGTTTCATAAAATCATAAGTCGGTAAAGAGTTATGTCCACAAGGGCGCACATATGATAATTTTTGGTAGTTTCCTATTTATGTATACGTTGCACGAATTTACAGTAAATTAAAATTATATGTTAAATTTAAAAAATATTATTTTATTTAAGTTCATCATGTCAAGTTTCTGAAACTTCAAACGGTTCATAATTCCGAATTCGAAATCTCCCGAAATCTCGAAAATACGGAAACACGTCTGATTTCGGATAGCTGGCACTTTCAGAATATTTTGGAAAAATAGGTTTTAAAATTATTAAAATAATTTATATATTCAAAAAACTATTCTTGATATAGTTCTAACAAAAAAAACTGGAGCACATTTGGAGTCTGGAGCTAGAAGATATCGTCTTTTTAAGTCGTCATAACTATTAAAAAATGAGGCTGAATTTATGACAAATTTTGACTCTTTTTGGACAAAAAAGAGAGGATTTTGGGGAAAAAAATATGAAGGATGAGGTATTTATAATGGTGGATACTACTTAATTGAATACGACTAGGATTGGCTAATTTGGATATGATTAGGATCAATTTAAATAATGATAGGATATGCATGAAGTTTCTTTCCTAGTAGGCTCAGGATTTGAATTAATTTAAAATAGAGTTTGAATTTATCTCAATAATTTATAATCTTAAATAGAATTAAATATAATACAAATAATTTATATATAATCTTATTAATATCTATTAACATTAAATTAGCATCTATCTAATATTAAGACTATATATATCCAAATAAATCCTAAATAATTTCAAAAATCTAAATAATTTTTTTTAAATTCTAAATAAATTACAAAAAAATATAATTAAATATTTTAACCCAAAATAAATATTTTATAGGACCAATATGCAAGTATGGTCTTACAGTAAATCATGGAAGTCCTAGAAATTTACGTTCCCTATGTTTTAACTACCTAAAAATTCTAAAAAAATCTCCAAAAATCTAAAATAGCCTAAAAATAATTCTAAATAAATATTTACATAAGTAAATATACTAAGAAAATTATTTTCTAATTAACTAATAGAATATTCTAAAGTAATTTAATATTTAAAATAATCTATAATAAATAAAATAATATAAAATACACACAAAATACCTATTTTGGATGAGGGAGTTTACAATCTATCCAATTTAAAAGAACTTCGTCCTCGAAATTAACACTAACCAATATTCGTAATAAATCATAATAGCTATTAACACTTCGTTGCCAGCTTGCAGTGCTTCCTAAAAGGTTATGGTCAGCCACCCTAACACTTTTTTTCCTTATTGTCCATATACTATTCTTTTATCCTCTAACTCATCTACACTACCCAACTTAAAAGAATTTTACTAGTAGTCAAAGTCTTTTGTGGCTATTGTCTAGGTTGTTAGACGAATTTATTTATTGGGTCAAGAATCTTGGGATACCTGTCTGGAATCTCATAACCATAATTTTTCTTTGTAACCATCAAGTATCGTTGTCTAATACTGCCATGCCACCTAACCAGTATATTTGCAATTATTTCGACTATTCTACTATAACGGTCTAGCTGCAGCTGTCGCTACTTCGCCAGCGATTTATCATAGTCATCAGTTCATAACAAGTGCCTTCAATTCTTTCCTAAGCTTAGTGTAAGTTTTTGGGCAACATTTAAGGTCTTGACTGTAATGCCCTGCAACCGTTCGGAGCGTTACGCTGAGTCGGACTGAATAAATCAAATACTGGTTACATTTGAATTGTTGGATTTTGGGAAGAAGGATTAATCGAGTTGGTTTTAATGTGCAGATGGCTAGCGGGTTCGATAGAAATCAGGTGTTCGTTCAGAACAGTACTGAATAGCTAGATGGAAGCGATAATGCCGTCTTCCTTAATTCGATCGGTCGGATGATTTGGAGAGCACGGCCTGCTCGCACGGTCATACCAGTTGAATAGATCGCGCTTGCATCGGACCACGAGTTTAAGGGATTGGCCGTATCGACAGGACATGATGCCTAACGGGATCAAATATTGTGAGTGGGCTCTTTTCCTTCTCCTCTACTCCTTTATGCCTAATAATATGGAAAATACGTAAAAGGCTTGAACACTTGGGCTGAAACATTGAGAATCACTACACTGAGGCGTGCATAGAGTGTACGTCGTTGGCTTGGTAGGATTGTGGCTTGAAATGATTTACGCGTTGGATAGTTGGTACGATAGTTGGGTTATACATTTGAGACAGTCGGTTGGATAATTGGGATTATACTTGGACGGTTGGAATTATACAAGTTGGAATGATACAATAGAAATATCGAGAATTCGGACGAACGAGCGTGCATCCGTGCACGAGTATCACTGGGTCGCTTTGTCTTGCAAAGCGAGCAGTTGTGGTTCAAAACCGAACAACTACATCGGCGAGGGTATTGTGCCACCGTTGGGGCATTATGCCATGGGATTATTCGGAGTATGGGGTATTGCACCCAATGTGAAACACTGTGTTGGGAAGCGGCAATATGAAGTGTGGGCATAACTTGGGCACAACTTGAGAGATTGTGCATATGGGTATTTTGGTGCCTTGGGATATATATATTGAGGTCAAGATTTGGAATCCTTGGGGATATGTTGGAAGAATGGTTATGGATGCTTCGGTTGGATATCGGTTGAACGAGTCTAGGATCGCTTGGTGGGGCGAGAATGTTCGATCCTCTCGTCATACCTACTTTCTATATATCACGGACAACCTGTGTACACAGGGTTTGATATTTTCTCGAAACGGCTTCCCGGGACACTGGGACCGTATCGATCCGGAGGGAAATATTGATTCGTGCTAGTCACGATGCATTGCGGGACCTCCAGCGGGGCTTGCTGCCCGGGCTGATAGGGCACGCCGTTAATGCTTGGATTTTGTCCTTTATGGCTTGGCCAGTAACTTCATATAGATAAGAGTTGGCTTGCTTTTCTTTTGTTGGTTTGGCTTTCGTGTAGGCGCGGCCACCTTGCCTCGGCAAGAGTGTGCACTCGATATTGGGATATAAACTTTGGTTGAGGATGGATATTGAGGCGAGATTGTTGGTTCGATATGTTATCGTGCAAGCGATGGCATTGAGTTAGACGGGTCGGCTATATATAAATGCTTGTCGATTGGTTTGAGTTGAATGCTTGCATGCTTAAACTGCTTTACAGCTTTCCTTAACATGTCATCCCTATGCCATGAAAAGAATCTAGGATTCAACTAGAAAGATCACCATATAACTGTTGCATTCACTATTTTTACTTAGTGTCGGCTTAGACGAGTGGGTTACCCCGCTCACCAGTACGGTTGTGTACTGACCCACATTTGTGGGCAATATTTCAGGTACACAGGCGTAGTGGTGCTGCTTGGATATACGGGACAAGATGTATGAACTGTAAGTACCTTTGTGGGATAGAGAAAAGAGCAAGAGCATTTCATCGTCTTCGTGGCATCGCCTTTGTGGCATTACCTCGGGGCATTTTATTTGGACCCTATCGTGAGCTTCGCTGCGTATTACTCTGATGTGTGCTTGGTACACAATACTTGACTTCTACTGCAACTTGGTTGATTCAATGATAATATTTGGTGTTTGACAACATCGCCTTGTACGAGCGCAACTCCAGGCTCGTACGGCATCACGTCCCGATGAGAACGATTGTCCCGCGGGAGAGCTGCAACGTGGTGATTTCACGTTCAGTGGGGACTATTGAGCTTACGGGAGATTGGGACGTGACAAATTGGTATCAGAGCGCCCGGTTCATTTCTTCGGATTTGGTCCTTTGCTTCATCACAAACTCTAAATAGCTTCCGCGTGTCGTCTAGCTCTTGACTCTACTCGGTGCCGCATCGGATATTTCATGCAATAAGTCTATTTATTGCTAGTTGTGGCTGCATATTATTCTTTGTTGGGTTGCCTTGGTTGGTTTTCGTAGGATCGCTTAGCCTCGTTAGGCGTTGTATTCGTGCAGCAAGTTGGTTGGCGTTGTTGCATTTATGCAATAAGTGTGGGCTTTCGTTGGGTTGGCTTGGCTTATCGTTCGGGAGTTCTGATTGCCTCAATGGATCAGTTGGTTGGCTAAGGAGATTTGGTTATGCGGCATATTTTGAGTAGAAACATTCGATGAGAATGGATCCTTGCACGAGTTGCTCGTCTAGCGATTGAGTTGGATAGAAGTTGGAATTTCGGCTGTGGCGCATCGGTTGGGCAAGTCTGAGTTTGGCTCGGGAATATCAGATAAGTTGGCATGAGTTTCTCGTACAATAAATATGTGGAACCATTGAGTATTGGGTTGGAATACTTGGAAAAGATCGTTGCACGAGTCGCTCGTGTAGCGAAAGTAGCAATTGGTTTGAGAATAGCTGAAAGCATCGAGAATGGAACATAGCACGAGTCGCATCGCAAGATTTATGGGAATAGTTGGATAATTCAAGCATTGCCTGAGTTTTGTGTCAAACTCGAGTTGGGAAAGGCATGATCACACCTAAGGGATTGTTCGAACGAATCTTGGATTCGTGAAAAGAAACGTAATATGAGTAGCGACTTGATTCGAAGTGGTATATGGGATCAAACGTGTTAAGCAAGGCATTAGAAATATTTTGGTTGGACATCTCTGGGAATTGCCTGAACGGACTCGGATAACGAATACAAGTCAGTTGGTGCAAATCGACTGAGTTGGAAAGAATAAAAATGGAGCAAGCGAATATTGAGTTATGATTCGACAGAATCACCTCGGAATAGTCGGTTTGGGATAGACGCTGGTTGACGCAGATTACGTACGAGGGCAACTATATTTTCAAGTGGTATATAGTGCAATAGAATTTGACTCGGGTATCCTTCGATACATTAGACTTGAGAACTCAAGAACGAAATCGTGCAAATGGAAGTATCATTGGGCTTAAGAGATGGGCGGAATCGGAACAAACATTTGGGTTACGCTTGAGCAAAGTGATGGGATTATCGGAAGGATAGCGAACACGAACTACGATTTGGGCAACACATTTGAGCTGTTGGTTGAGCAAAGAAACACGATATTAGTCTGGAGGGACAATGGGATGTATTCACACAAACTTGAAGGATTTTGGATATTGCTGCTCGAGAAGTCGACTCAGGTTAGCGGAAATAGAATTTTGGGCAAAATGGTGCAATAATGGTAGACGGATTCTCCGGAAGACGTGGACGGATTGTGGCAACAACGGAAGGCAAAAGATTTTGGCGGACAGACTTTTAAAAATAACTAGATGTGGGAGCAACGTCGAAACAAATCACTGTGCTGCTCGAGTAAGTTGGACGTACATTGTGGAACGCAGCAAATGGATAAGAATTGGAGCAAGTCTTGGGTTTTGAGAATCATTGTAATTTGTAGTACGAGAATCGAACATGCAATTCGGAAATTTAATGGATTCAGGGCAGAACGACGGATTGATAGTAGACGGTTTCAACGAGCACATTGCTCGGATTCGGGAGTTCGCTCGGATGGATGGTTGGATTTTGATTCGGATTTATAGATGAGATGTAGCATGGTTTATAGTAACTGTCCATCGTGATGATTACAATTATCGAGCGTAGCTTCGGGACAGCTGACCCTAAGCGACCTTGCCCGTCGAATCAGATATAAATATGGTAGACCCATAGAAAGACCCTTGAGGCGGCGTATTTGGGAATACGTCGAGGGCAGATGTGAGCAATGAGATTTGGCTTATTGACTGAGTGTTGAATTTGAGAGACCCTTGGGATAGTCTTCAGCTGAAGATGCAGCCAGAAGATCGAAGCGATGGTGGGATTGGCCTAAGTCAACCGATGAGATTCAGAGTCGCAGATTTTTATCGATGGCATCGCCTCTGACTCATCATGCCCTGGAAGGGAATAGCATTCATATGAATTGACGACTGTAAAACTAGCTCGTGAAGTTAAAGCAACGGCTCGTTTGAATCAAATCCTTGCGAATACTGGAAGGGACAGATTTGCCTCAGATTTACAAGATGTCTCGAAACTTAGTCTGGGAAACATGCTCGTTCGGAAGGCAAGGTGATATTCTATGCTTCGAGGCAGTGGAAGCAGCGCGAAGAACTATTCCATGCGCAACCTAAGAATTGTGGCGAGTATGTCCACGTTGAAATCGTGGTGACACAATCCCTTTAGCATGGCGGCGAGATCTTCGTGGATCACACGAACCTCAATATAGATATTCACCCTGTGAGATATTAAGATGGTAGGAAATGTGTTAGACTGAGCTGATCTAAGCAAAGTTGATATTTGGGTAAGTCGTATAGCTGGGGTAGATCAGTTGAGATGATCGTTCGGTGCACGAGATAATATTTGGAGATGTTGCTAGTACGGATTTCAGAAATAGTTGGATGGATTGAGTTGGAACACGAACTGATTGAGTCGGTAGAAAATTATCATATTTGAGGATAGTGCTCAATCGAAAATGTTGGAATGGAAATCGGGATTGATTTAATTGGGAGCAAAACAAATGGATGCCTCGAACATAAAGATACCCTTGTAACTTGTTCAAATTTGCTATCGCAAAGCTCGGATGAAATGCATATATTTTAGGGATGCCTTAAATATGTGTATGATCCAAAACTAAGCGATACGAAGAATTCATATTGAGCTGCAAGGAGGATGTGGGAATTCATGAAAATTGTACGAGCGTTCAGCAGACGAGATGCGAAGTCAGAATCGTGAATATGTGAGTTGCTTAGAGCAGATCTTGGAATGGATTATGACTTGTGATAGGAATGAGTACCAGCACGGTTCGTGGACGAACCTGATTCTAAGTGGTATATTATGTAACGCCCCGCAACCGCTCGGAGCGTTACGCTGAGTCGGACTGAATAAATCAAATGCTGGTTATATTTGAATTGTTGGATTTTGGGAAGAAGGATTAATCGAGTTAGTTTTAATGTGCAGATGGCTAGCGGGTTCGATGGAAATCAGGTGTTCGTTCAGAACAGTACTGAATAGTTGGATGGAAGCGATAATGTCGTCTTTCTTAATCCGATCGGTCGGATGATTTGGAGAGCACGGCCTGCTTGCACGGTCATACCAGTTGAGTAGATCGTGCTTGCATCGGACCACGGGTTCAAGGGATTGGCCGTATCGGCAGGACAAGATGTCTAACGGAATCAAACATTGTGAGTGGGCTCTTTCCCTTCTCCGCTACTCCTTCATGCCTAATAATATAGAAAACACGTAAAAGGCTTGAATACTTGGGCTGAAACATTGAGAATCACTACACTGAGGCGTCCATAGAGTGTACGTCATTGGCTTGGTAGGATTGTGGCTTGAAATGATTTACGCGTTGGATAGTTGGTACGATAGTTGGGTTATACATTTGAGACAGTCGGTTGGATAATTGGGATTATACTTGGACGGTTGGAATTATACAAGTTGGAATGATACAATGGAAATATCGAAAATTCGGGCAAGCGATCATGCATCCGAGCACGAGTATCACTGGGTCGCTTTGTCTTGCAAAGCGACCAGTTGTGGTTCGAAACCGAACAACTACATCGGCGAGGGTATTGTGCCACCGTTGGGGCATTGTCCCATGGGATTATTCGGAGTGTGGGGTATTGCACCCAATGTGAAACACTGTATTGGGAAGCGGCAATATAAAGTGTGGGCATAACTTGGGCACAACTTGAGAGATTGTGCATATGGATATTTTGGTGCCTTGGGATATATATATTGAGGTCGAGATTTAAAATCCTTGGGGATATGTTGGAAGAATGGTTATGGATGCTTCGGTTGGATATCGGTTGAACGAGTCTAGGATCGCTTGGTGGGGCAAGAATGTTCGATCCTCTCGTCATACCTACTTTCTGCATGTCACGGACAACCTGTGTACACAGGGTTTGACATTTTCTCAAAACGGCTTCCCGGGGCACTGGGACCGTATCGATCCGGAGGGAAATATTGATTCGTGCTAGTCACGATGCATTGCGAGACCTCCAGCGGGGCTTGCTACCCGGGCTGATAGGGCACACCGTTAATACTTGGATTTTGTCCTTTATGGCTTGGCCAGTGACTTCATATAGATAAGAGTTGGCTTGCTTTTCTTTTGTTGGTTTGGCTTTCGTGTAGGTGCGGCCACCTTGCCTTGGCAAGAGTGTGCACTCGATATTGGGATATAAACTTTGGTTGAGGATGGATATTGAGGCGAGACTGTTGGTTCGATATGTTATCATGCAAGCGATGGCATTGAGTTAGACGGGTCGGATATATATAAATGCTTGTCGATTGATTTGAGTTGAATGCTTGCATGCTTAAACTGCTTTACAGCTTTCCTTAACATGTCATCCCTATGCCATGAAAAGAATCTAGGATTCAACTAGAAAGATCACCATATAACTGTTGCATTCACTATTTTTACTTAGTGTCGGCTTAGACGAGTGGGTTACCCCGCTCACCAGTACGGTTGTGTACTGACCCACGTTTGTGGGCAATATTTCAGGTACACAGGCATAGTGGCGCTGCTTGGATATACGGGACAAGATGTATGAACTGTAAGTACCTTTGTGGGTTAGAGAAAAGAGCAAGAGCATTTCATCGTCTTCGTGGTATCGCCTTTGTGGCATTGCCTCGGGATATTTTATTTGGACCCTATCGTGAGCTTCGCTGCGTATTACTCTGATGTGTGCTTGGTACATAATACTTGACTTCCAATACAACTTGGTTGATTCAATGATAACATTTGGTGTTTGACTATATCGCCTTGTACAAGCGCAACTCCAGGCTCGTACGGTATCACGTCCCGATGAGAACGATTGTCCCGCGGGAGAGCTGCAACATGGTAATTTCACGTTCAGCGGGGACTATTGAGCTTGTGGAAGATTGGGGCGTGACATTGACTAACTTATAAAACTATTAGAAGTGTAAACTAATTCAACAATCCAACTAATTAACGTTTAGACTAAGGGAAGCTATTCATGGTTTACAATAATAAGAGGATACATATATTGCTATAGTGCATATAAGGGTTATCATTATGAGCTTATCTCTTAGTTATTAATCATTTACTAAACTATTTATGTTTTTAACTAACAAAATAAGGGTGAGGTTGAAGTAATTCAAATAATTCATAATGGCACGAAAGGATACGACTATGATAGGAAGAGTTAAGCACGAGATAAGGAATGGATATAGAAGAGAAGATGAGTCACCCAAGGGCGAGAGGGTGATAGGAAGAGAATATCACTACTGCTATGTGTGTCATCTATTAGCTTCGTGGATAAGCCATCTAGTTAGGATATCAACATATCCTCATAACTGCTAAACTACCTTATATATAATTCTACGGCTATTATGCACATAAGATCTCGGATCACAATGGGGGTCATGAGTATGAAGTAACATATATAGCTAAGGTCGTACTTGTATCTATGACTTCCTGTGCCCGCGCTTCTTATTTGTCATCATGAGTGCTTGGCCTATGGGGTATATCTGGTACTATCCGTGTATCAACTTATACTAAGCACGAACGTTCGTCTTTCCGAAATAGGGGAAGACGGAGAACAAAAATAAAGAGTTCAAGGAGGAGGTGATAGAATACAAGTACGAGATTCAAAGGGATTAGAGAATTCGAAAGGGTGTTGCCAAGGCAGTTGTGGATTGAAACTTTATTTTGGTAAATTGCTATTCTCATATTCACATCAGAACAGTTATGTACCTGATATGATATGCTCTGACCAGTCTAGAGGGCAAGTATATTTGTCTAACAAGTTGAGTCAACTATATCTCAATCCACGTAAGGTAGTGATACAAAGATCGAATCAAGTGTATTACGGTTAATCAGACCATAATATACCGATTCTGATTTAGACAATGTATTAGTGTGGGCCCCCAATAATACATATGTCATGAACAAGCTCAATAAAAGAATAAGCTTGCAAAACTAGGCTATAATAGCAGCATAAGTCGAGGTAGTAAAAATATAAGTACTCTTGATTATGATGGAGGAAGGTACAGAATAATCTAAGTTCACCAAGAAGATCGGTGTTGTGCCTCTACAATTGCCATACTAATTTCTTGTCTAAGTCTAAAGTCAACCAAATGGGTGTATAGCCTCTAAGTTCTACAGTAAAGCTAAACACTAAAGTTCTGTAGTCTAGATAAACACTATCTTCTTATGCAAGCCTATAGTTGGTGCCATTTATTTATATTTTATTAATTGGTCAGAAGGACTATGTGATACTAGATTATGAAGCATACTACCAAACTTACAAAATTTAACTAATAGTGTTATTGAATACTAGAGTGTATATACCTAGTACAAGTCATCTTCCTAACCCCTATCAAGCACGAGAGGAGATTGACGTTGAGAAGGGATCAAGCAAGATGCAATGCAAGCAATCAAATGAGAATGCGAAATAAAATCAAGGGAGTGATAAATAAGTGGATGAGATCCTATATTCTAATCATATGTGCAGGCTTGCTCGGTACAGTAATGTAACCGAGACAATATGCTCTCGACTTGCATGGGCTACCACAAAAATATGTCACGCCCCAGTCCCAAAATACGTAGGACTAGGAACACGTAAGCATGTCAGCCGTATATATATGGCAACTCCAATATATAGATACCATAATTCACACGTACGCTGTAATATAAATATAAACTCACATGTGGTATAAATATAGTATCACAAGTCACAGAAATACTAATCTCATCCACACAACAAGTCATAGAAAGAAATAACTAAACTAGAATAATGAGTCTGAATAATCCAAAACTAATAGTCGGGTGGAGACAAATCCACTACCAATGACTATATCAATACTAAAATGAGAGAGGAGGGTAAATCTCCAATATAAATAAGATGATGATATAAAGGTATCAGCGAAGGGATCCCTCGCTAGAAATAATCACTGATGCTCCGAAGGTAAGACCTCCTCGAAAGAGATAAGTGGTAAGTCCTGATCCGTGCTCCTGCAAAAAGTTATGAACATCTACACCTGGAAAGGAACCAGGTCCTCAGAGGAACGTAACAAGATACATAAAAGCATGCTAATTTGAATACAGCAAACATGCATAATGTTTGAAAATATATAAGTACGCTGTACAAGACAATCTATATGAATGCAAATGAGGACAACTTTTCGATGTATGGGCAAGGGTAGGCTACTCGATCTAAGCCTTATGACTCACACATCCATCAGGGGACTTCAGAAATCGTCATACCTCGGGGGTAACGACCAGCGCGACTCTACAGAAATTGACATACCTCGGGGGTAGCGACCAGCGCAACGCACGCCCGTACTGTGAGCTATATACTACGGTTTACCAGAGTGGTTAAAGCCCATACGCCTAATGATTGTCCTCTCATGATACTAGGTGTCAAGTGTGTGTCAATATATATAATATATAGTAATGACTGAAAGAAACTACACATGCAATAAATATACAGAAATACAATGAATATACAGATATATAATAAACATGTAAAGTACTGTAAATAATTTGGCAAGGTATCTTACCTGGTCTGAAAAAAAATGAAGTCCCAACTCAAGGCATTGTCCGATATACCCGTCACATAAATTAAATAAGTTAGGTTACAAAAGTGGGTGAATAGGTTTCTCAATTTTAATCTATTTTAATTCTGAATAAAATAACATAAAATAGTATTTTAATCTTATTATAATCTAATTTTATTGTTAAATCCTAATTTTGGTCCAACGAAAGTCAACTTTACGGATTTGTGATCCATGGCACGCAAATCGAGGCAATCCATTGACCAAAAAGTCAACCGACTCAAATCCTTGATTTGTGTGTAGAATTATATAGATTTTAGTGCTATATGAATATCGGAATCGACGGTTTCATAAAATCACAAGTCGGTAAAGTGTTATGTCCACAAGGGCGCACAGATGACAATTTTCGGTAGTTTTCTATTTACGTATACGTTGCACGAATTTTACAGTAAATTAAACTTATATGTTAAATTCCAAAAATATTATTTTATTTAAGTTCATCATGTCAACATTCTGAAACTTTAAACGGTTCGTAATCCGAATTCGGGATCTCCCGAAATCTCGAAAATACGGAAACACGTCTGATTTTGGATAGCTGGCACTTTCAGAATATTCTGGAAAAATAGGTTCTAAAATTATTAAAATAATTTATATATTCAGAAAACTAACTTTGATATATTTTTAACAAAAAAAATTGGAGCACGTTTGGAGTCTGTAGCTAGGAGATATCATTTTTTTAAGTCGTCATAACTATTAGAAAATGAGGCTGAATTTATGACGAATTTTGACTCTTTTTGGACGAAAAAGAGAGGATTTTGGGGCAGAAAAATATGAAGGATGAGGTATTTATAATGGTGGATACTACTTAATTGAATACGACTAGGATTGGCTAATTTGGATATGATTAGGATCAGTTTAAATAATGATAGGATATGCATGAAGTTTCTTTCCTAGTAGGCTCAGGATTTAAATTAATTTAAAATAGAGTTTGAATTTATCTCAATAATTTATAATCTTAAATAGAATTAAAGATAATACAAATAATTTATATATAATCTTATTGATATCTATTAACATTAAATTAGCATCTATATAATATTAAGACTATATATATCCAAATAAATCCTAAATAATTTCAAAATCTAAATATTTTTTTTTAAATTCTAAATAAATTACAGAAAAATATAATTAAATATTTTAACCTAAAATAAATATTTTGTAGGACCAATATGCAAGTATGGTCTTACAGTAAATCATGGTAGTCGTAGAAATTTACGTTCTCTATGTTTTAATTACCTAAAAATTCTAGAAAAATCTCCAAAAATCTAAAATAGCCTAAAAATAATTCTAAATAAATATTTACATAAGTAAATATACTAAGAAAATTATTTTCTAATTAACTAATAGAATATTCTAAAGTAATTTAATATTTAAAATAATCTATAATAAATAAAATATATAAAATATACACAAAATACCTATTTTGGATGAGAGGGTTTACATCCTTACAACAAAAGTGATAAGTACGGAGGTCCTTGGTTGGATATGCTACGGTACTATAAGGTTGTTGGCGTGTCAAAGGGTGTCTAATGGGTCCTCCTTGTTGTGTCCTTACTGGTCCTTGGTGAATTCTCTATTGATTTCTGCTTCCCTTGCTGATGGCCTCCTGGATCCTGGCCTCTGTCAATAACTCGGCATAAGAGATCCGGGACTGTGATCTAGTGTAGTGTTGGAGCTCCTGCGTCAGCCCGTGATGAAATCTCTTAGCCTTCTCCAAGTCACTAGGTATTAGGGCGGTGCCATACTTACTGAGGCGGCTAAACTCTGCATCATACTTGTCAACTGTCTTATTCTCCTGCTCCAGATGGAGGAACTGATCGTACAACGCATCTCTTACAGTGTCCGAAAAGTACTTCCTCTCAAAGCACTCCAAGAATTATTCCCAAATCTGACGGGTACCCAACTGGCGCTACATTGATTCCCACCAGTGATGAGCGTTACCCTCTAGCTGGGTCCTTATGCCTGTCATCCATAGATCTGTAGGTAGTTGTGATGCCTCTAACAACTTCTTGGTGTTGGCAATCCAGTTTGTGGTCTCCTCTGGACTCTCAATGCCTTTATACGGCTTAGGGCCCATCTGCACAAAGTCCTTGACTGAACCAACCCGAGCTTGCGATACTGAAACTGGTGCCTGGGTTGGTGCAGGGGCTAGTGTAGCCATTCTCTCAAGTACTGCCAGAAATTCTAGCCTCTGCTCTGCCACTTGCTGCCTCTGCTCTGCAGCCTGTGCGGTTGACTGCTGACCCTGTTCCTGCATTATCATCTGGAAGAATTGGAACAGCTGTGTCTGGATATCCTGCGGTGCTAGTGGAGTTGGAAAAGTCCCATTAGGCACCGTGGAAGGAGCTGATGGAATTGGATTGTTAGTCAGTCCATCTGGTCCCGGAAGAAGAGGAGCCGTTGAGGTCTCTCCTGGTGATTGGCCGTTGACCCCTGGAGACGCGTTGTCCCCAGTGGCGGCATGTCCGTTACACAAATTTATCTCTCTGCAAGAGATGGACGGAGGATTAGGAAAAGTACATAAATCAAGCAAGATGCAAGCACTTAACTAGGACATGTTAGAAGGAAGGTGAGTTATAGTCAAGTGTGGATGAGATCTAAAACTCTAATCCTAGATGCAGGCCCGCTCGATATAGTTACGTAACTGAAATGGCTAACTCGACCTACATGGGCCACCACAAAAATATGTCACGCCCCTGTCCCAATATACGTAGGACTAGGAATACGTAAGCATGCCAGCCATATGTATATGGCAACTCCAATATATAGATACCATAATATACACGTACACTGTAGTAAGAATATTAACTCACATGTGGTATATATTTTGTCACAAGTCACAGAAAATACTAATCTTATCCACACAATAAGTCATAGAAAAGAAATAACTAAACTAGAATAATGAGTCTGAAATATCCGAAAATAATAGTTGGGTAGAGACAAATCTACTACCAATGACTATATCAATACTACAAGGAGAGAGGAGGGTAAATCCCCAATATAAAATAAGATAATGATAGAAGTGTATCAGCTAAGAAGAACTATCGCTAGAGGTAATCAAAGATGCTCAGAGGGTAAGATCTCCCCAGCAGAAAATAATACGTCAGGTCCTGGCCCGTACTCCTGCGGATACTCCTGGTCGTCTATACCTGGCAAGGGACCAGGTCCTCAGAGGGACGTAACAAGATACATAGAAGCATGCCAATTGAATACAGTAAACATGCATAATATACAGAAAATATATAAGTACGCTGTACAAGACAATCTATATGAAATGCATAATGAGGACAACTTTTCGACGTATGGGCATGGGTAGGCTACTCTATCTAATCTCACAACTCACACACACGTTAGGAACATCATAAATTGACATACCGCGAGGGTAGCAACCAGTACGATACCAGAAATTGATATACCGCGAGGGTAGCGACCAGTACGACACACTACCGTAGTACGTGCTAGTTACTACGGTTTACCAGAGTGGTTATAGTCTATACGCCTACTGATTGTCCTCCTCTCTCATGATGCTAGGTGTCAAGTGTGTGTCAACATATATAATATATAATTTTGACTAAAAAAATACACATGCAATGAATATATAAAAATATAATAAGCATGCAAAGTACTGTAAGCAATTTGGCAAGGTATACTTGCCTGGCAAGAAAGCTGCCAAGTGTAAACGTCTAGGCGTCAAGCACACAGAAGTAGAAACTACGGCCTCCGAATAAACGTCTCCGGATGCTGAAATAAATATTACCAATATTTCCAGAATAAGTGAGATAGTTAGAAAATACTACCCTTTCGTCCAATTTGGACACAGGGGCAAAACGATAATTTTGGATAAAAGCGGGGTCCACTTGTGGCCCACTTTGCACCAAAATATGTGCCAGAAGGAAAGGTCTCTAAATAGAACAAATTATAGGTCAAATAAATTCTAAACGTCAATAAGAACTCAACATTATGTCCAATTTTTTATTCCGGTGAGCCGAACACAAATTTGCCCAAAAAGTCAACCGTAGGGCCCACAAATATGCGGCTTGGTCAACTGTCTTAGAATCACGTGAAACTTGGGTCACAGGACCAGCGCGATACCTCAAGTCCAATGACGCAAGTTTTGTCGCATTCTGACGAGCGTACACTAAATGGTGCAGTATTTTACAAAAGTCGTGATACGGGACCTTTTTATGGATACGGGGTGATTCCGACGCGCACACACGTTCAAATCAGTTTTCGCGAAAGCCCACACGTCAGGACATATCATAAACGCCTTTTGATGTAATTGATATACGACCAGGCGGTCCTGTTTGGCGGGGCGCGCTCCGTATCACAAGTTTTATCATTTAAAAAATATGTTTTTCTGATTTTTCAACCTAATTTATCTCTAGTTTTAACACATAATAAAATAAAGCAATTAACAGGGAATGATCTCGGTCATATAGAATTTACACAAAAAAAGGTAGATCTCGATTTAGATATCTACATTGGGAGATATCGGCCTCGAAACATAGGCCGTTGGAACAGTTTTTAGAGTAATTTAAAACATGGTTTTTCCTAAGCTTTGTATCGATTTCTACCTGGTTTTTAACGCTGCTCGAAGGAAACTAATTAACGGGATTTAGAGAGGGATAAGTGATGATCATACCGGCAAAGACGGATCTAAATTTGGTCGAGCGAGGAGGCAGAAAATAGTGCGTGAAGTGGGGTACGTCGCTGCAGTTTCTGCGCGGCGTTTACGTGCGGTGACGCTGCTGCGGCCGGCCGACGGTGCGGATTCCGGGCGGCGGCGGGGTCTGGGCTGGAGGTTGGCGCTCTGGTGGCGGCGGTCGGGGGAGAGTAGGTTTAGGGTTAGGGTTCCGGGCTCATATATATATATATATATATATATATATATATATATATATCGAGGGAGAGAGGGGGAAGAGTACGATGTGCCGTGGGTGTGAGCAGCGGGCTCGCGGGGAAGAAATTGGCGGGATGGGAGTTTGGTTTGGGCTGGGTTAAGGGAATTAGTAGTTAAGTTTTTTTCTTTTACTTTTAGTATTTTTATTATAATTACTATAGTTATTATTATTATTATTATTATTATAACTAACACGTATGATTATTATTATTATTATTATTATTATAACTATTATATATTATTAATATCATATTTAATAACTATTTATTATTTACGTATTTATTTAAGGTATAAAAAAATATTTGTACCCCAAAATAAACTCGAAAAATCTTTCACTCTTCTACCAATATTCCTAAAATTAAAATTGTCACGCCCCAGTCCCAAAATACGTAGGACTAGGAACACGTAAGCATGTCAGCCGTATGTATATGGCAACTCCAATATATGGATACCATAATACACACGTACGCTGTAATATGAATATAAACTCACATGTGGTATAAATATAGTCATAAGTCACAGATATACTAAATCTCATCTACATAACAAGTCACAAAAAGGAAATAACTAAACTAGAATAATGAGTCGGAATAATCCAAAACTAATAGTCGGGTGGAGACAAATTCACTACCAATGACTATATCAATACTAAAATGAGTGAGATGTATAAAATCTCCAATATAAAATAAGATGATGATAGAAGTATATCAGCTAAGAAGATCCATCGCTAGATATAATCAAAGATGCTCCGAAGGTAAGACCTCATCGGAAGAAATAAGTGGTAAGTCCTGATCTGTGCTCTTGCGAATAGTCGTGAACATCTACACCTGGAAAGGGACCAGGTCCTCAGAGGGACGTAACAAGATACATAAAAGCAAGCCAATTTGAATACAGTAAATATGCATAATATTTAAAAATATATAAGTACGCTGTACAAGACAATCTATATGAATGCAAATAAGGACAACTTTTAACGTATGGACAAGGGTAGGCTACTCGATCTAAGCCTCACAACTCACACACCCGCCAGTGGACATCAGAAATCGTCATACCTCGGGGGTAGCGACCTGCGCGACTCTACAGAAATTGATATACCTCGGGGGTAGCGACTAGCGCGACACACTCCCGTAGTGCGAACTATATACTACGGTTTACCAGAGTGGTTAAAAGCTCATACGCCTAATGATTGTCCTTTCATGATACTAAGTGTCATGTGTGTGTCAACATATCTAATATATAGTAATGACTGAAAAAAATTACACATGCAATGAATAAACAAAAATACAATAAAAATACAGAAATATACTAAGCATGCAAAATATTGTAAGCAATTTTACAAGGTATCTTGCCTGATCTGAAATAGAATAAAGTCCCAACTCAAGGCGTCGTCCAATCTACCCGTCACATAAATTAAACAAGTTAGATTACAAAAGTGGGTGAATAGGTTCCTCCATTTTAATCTATTTTAATTCTGAATAAAATAACATAAATAGTATTTTAATTTTATTATATTCTGATTTTATTGTTAAACTCTAATTTTGGTCCAAAGAAATTCAACTTTACGGATTTGTGATCCGTGGTACGCAAATCGAGGTAATCCGTTGACCAAAAAGTCAACCAACTCAAATCCTAGATTTGTATGTGGAATCTTATAGATTTCAATGCTACATGAACGCTGTCATGCCCCAGTCCCAAATACGTAGGACTAGGAACACGTAAGCATGCCAGCCGCAAGGATATGGTAACTCCAATATATGGAAACCAAATCCATACGTACGCTGTAATATGAATACAAAATCCACAAGTGGTATAAAATGTAATACAAGTCACAGGGTAAAATCTAAATATCATCCACCAAAATCATATAGAAATAAATAACCAGTATCTATAAAACTAGATCTCAATAAGAAGTATCTAAGGATGATAGTTGGATGGAAACAAATTCACTACCAACTCGAATATAAGAGCAAATACAATATGAGTACAACACCACAACACAATATAAGAATACCAGCTATCAATCACAGCTCGATGAGAAAACATTCTCGGATCACATGTAACCATCCAAATCTGCGCTTCTGCAAATACTCAAGAAAAGATACACCTGACAGCAGACCAGGTCCTCAGAGGGACGTAACAAGATACAGAAAATACGAGCCAATTTGAATACAGTAAACATGCATAATGTTTGAAAATAGATAAGTACGCTGTACAGGACAATCTATATGAATGTAAATGAGGACAACTTTTTGATGTGTGGGCAAGGGTAGGCTACTCGATCTAATCCTTACAACCTCACGCTCGTCAGTGGACATCATCAGCCGACATACCTCTGGGGTAGCGACCCTCGGACTCCATCAATCGACATACCTCGGGGGTAGCGACCATCGGACACGACCACCATAGTGCGTGCTAGTTACTATGGTTTACTAGAGTGGTTAAAAGCCCATACGCCTAATGATTGTCCTCTTATGATACTAAGTGGCAAGTGTGTGTCAACATATCTAATATATAGTAATGACTGAAAGAAACTACACATGCAATAAATAAACAGAAATGCAATAAATATACATAAATATACTAAGCATGCAAAATACTGTAAGCAATTTGGCAAGGTATCTTGCCTGGGGTCCTACTGCTGGTATGAATCAGAGTTCAAGTCACAGTCCAAATAGCCTATGTATACAAATTTATCACGTCAAAAGATAATTTATTTTAATTTATTTAATTCTGGAATAATTACTCTAAAATCCTATTTTAATCTTATTATTCTGATTTTTATGTTAATTCCTAAATTTTGTCCAAAGAAACTGAATTTTATCAACTCGAGACTCATGGCACGCAAATCGAGGCGATCTGTTGACCGAAAAGTCAACCGATACAAACTCAACTTTCATACATGATTTCCTGTAGATTTCAGCTTCAAAAATATGTTGGAATTTACGGCTCATCCAAATTCAAATTCGTTTGGGAATTATGGCACATACAAATTTTGTATTGTGCACCGATGGTTAAATTCTAACCTATAAGTTCTACAGAATTAACAGTATGTAAATACTTTGAAATAAATTCTGTAAAAAATATATGTCGATGATCTCGACATTAGCTTTCCGAAACTTTAAACGGTTCATGATTCTAATTCCTGGTTCTCCCGGAATCGCGAAAACATCAAAGCACATCTATTTTCGGATATACTGTGCTCTACGAAATTTTCAGAATTTAATACTAATAATTTAGAAAAACAATTTATATAATCAGAAATCTAACCTCATTATCGTTCTAACAAAAAAAATTAGGCCTCGTTTGGAGTCCGGAGCTAGAAGATATCATCTTTTTAATTCGTCATAACTAGTAGAAAATGAGGCTGAATTTATGACGAATTTTGACTATTTTTTGGACGAAAAAGAGAGAAATTTGGGAAAGAAAAATATGAAGGATGAGGTATTTATAATGGTAGACACTACTTAATTAAATACGAATAGGATTGGTTAATTTGGATAGGATTATGATGAATTTAAATAAGGATAGGATATGCATGAAGTTGATTTCCTAGTAGGTTCAGGATTTGAATTAATTTAAAATAGAGTTTGAATTTATCTCAATAATTTATAATCTTAAATATAATTAAAGATAATACAAATAATTTATAAAATCTTATTAATATCTATTAACACTAAATTAGCATCTATCTAATATTAAGACTATATATATCCAAATAAATCCTAAATAATTTCGAAAATCTAAATAAATTTCTTAAAATTCTAAATAAATTACAAAAAAATATAATTAAATATTTTGAACTAAAATAAATATTTGGTAGGAACGACATGTAAGTATGGTCGTATAGTAAATCATAGAAGTCCTAGAAATTTATGTTTTCTAAGTTTTAATTACCAAAAATTCTAGAAAAATCTCCAAAAATCTAAAATAACCTAAAATAATTCTTAATAAATATTTATATAAGTAAATATACTAAAAAAAATTATTTTCTAATTAACTAAGAGAATACTTTAAATAAATTCAATATCTATAATAAATATAATAATATAAAATATACACAAATACCTATTTTGGGTGAGGGAGTTTACAATCTACCCAACTTAAAATAATTTCGTCCTCGAAATTAAAATAAGACATAATTTGTTAAATCCTTCACATTCGTACATAAGGTACATCAATCGCAATCTCTTACAAAAATTTAAATAACAAAATCTATTCAAATCTATCGCGATCACTTCAAAATTAAGATAACCACTGTTTAAATCAAAATTCAACCTGTCGTAATCTCTTCTCGATTTTTTTTTTCAACATTCAAATCTAACTCAAGTCTATATGACATCCCACATCAAAATTTATATCACCATTTCCACCTATCATAATCTCCTCTAGACCTTGAACAATAAATAATTCTAATCAAATCTTATTCCTATTCTCAAATTAAGAATTTTGTACTCTTCAAATATTTAAACTCAATTTACATCCTCAATATTTCAAATAGGTGACCCAACAATCAAAATTAAACTTTTAATTCAAATTATCAAATTGTAAAATTTAAATCTAATTCACCAGTTGTTCAAGTCTAAAATTCTATATTTATCCTAAAAATTTAAATCGATGATTCATCCTTCAATATTCAAAATTTAAATCATGTGCTCAAAGTATAAATATTGGGTCCTCAATATCAAGATTTTTAAAATTCATTAAATTTTCATTATCTTAATCCTTCTTTTAAAATTCTCCACATTTAAAAGGACTTAATCTCTCAATCTAATCCTACTTGATCACAATCTAAAAGAATTCTCCTCAAGTTTAATAATGCAATTTCTATCCAACTTAGAATTTATCCATCTATCACATAAGACTCTTACACTTAAGAAAAATATTCCTCAATTTATTTTCTTATGTCATTCAATCCTCAAAACTTTAACACCAACTATATCATATGTGATATGCCCTTAATCAATTATGAAAGATAGTCATCAAATAATGTGATTGGCCTATGGGGTATATCTTGTACTATCCGTGTATCACTTATATCCAAGCACGAGATTTCGTCTTTCCGAAACAAGGAAAGACGGAAAGCAACGAAAAAGAGTTCATGGAGGGGTAATAGAATGGAAGTATGGGAATCAAAGCGTTTAAAGAATTCAAATGGGAATTGTCAAGACAGTTGTGGATTGAAATCTTAATTTGGTAATTTCCTATTCGCATGCTCACATCGGTGCAGTTATGTACTTGATATGATATGCTTTATCGTATCTAGAGGGTAAGTATATTTGTCTACTGGTCCACTATATATCTCAATCCACGTAAAATACTATTGCGAAGGACGAATCAAGCATATTATGGCTAGCTAGACCATAATACATTGATTTTGATTAGACAATTTGTATTAGTGTGGTTGATCAGGCCCCAATAACACATATGTCATGAACAAGCTCGATATAAGATTAAGCTTTCAAAAACTAGGCTATAATAGCAACATAATTCAAGGTAGCACAGAAAATATAACGCTGGATTATGATGTGAGAAGTTACAAAATAATTCAAGTTCGCAAAAGCAAAAATAACATAAGCAATAATAATAAAAGACTCTACAATCTCTACAGTTATCATACAACCTCCTTATCTAAGTCGCTAGTCGACCAAATAGGGCAAGGACCTCTAAATTCTATGGTCTGAATAAATACTGTCATCTTTTACTAGCATGCGATAAATATCATTCGGTTACACTTCAATTAATAGGTCAAAAGACTATGTGATACTAGGTGTCAAACATTATGGTAAAACTTCTAACTAACTCTAGTAGTGTCTATACTACTCTCAAGTCTTCTTAATACATCAAGGGGTAATGGTATAACAATATAAAGATAAGGAATTCTAGGTTCACTAGATATTCTAAACTTAGTGGTGTGTCTATATTCTCGTTGTATTCTTAATAGGTGTGCTACTCTAATTATCATCTTAATAACAGGGGTTCCTATATTCTAGCAGAAGACTATACTCAAGGAACTATTAGGGAAGCACATGAATCAAGCAGGATACAATTGTTCAAAATAGAACAGATAGGAGGAGATGAATCAAAGTCAATTGTGGATGAGATCCTATACTCTAGTCCTAGGTGCAGGCTTGTTCGGTACAGTAATGTAACCGAGACAATATGCTCTTGACCTGCATGGGCCACCACAAAAACATGTCATGCCCCAGTCCCAAATACGTAGGACTAGAAACACGTAAGCATGCCAGTCGCATGGATATGGTAACTCCAATATATGGAAACCAAATCCATACATACGCTGTAATATGAATACAAAATCCACAAGTGGTATAAAATATAATACAAGTCATAGGGTAAAATCTAAATCTCATCCACCAAAATCATATAAAAATAAATAACCAGTATCTATGAAACTAGATCTCAATAAGAAGTATCTAAGGATGATAGTTGGATGGAAACAAATTCACTACCAACTCGAATATAAGAGCAAATACAATATGAGTACAATACCACAACACAATATAAGAATACCAGCTATCAATCACAGCTCGATGAGAAGACATACTCGGATCACATGTAACCATCCAAATTTGCGCTTCTGCAAATACTCAAGAAAAGATACACCTGGCAGCAGACCAGGTCCTCAGAGGGACGTAACAAGATACAGAAAATACGAGCCAATTTGAATACAGTAAACATGCATAATGTTTGAAAATAGATAAGTACGCTGTACAGGACAATCTATATGAATGCAAATGAGGATAACTTTTCGACGTATGGGCAAGGGTAGGCTACTCGATCTAATCCTTACAACCTCACGCTCGTCAGTGGACATCATCAGCCGACATACCTCTGGGGTAGCGACCCTCGGACTCCATCAATCGACATACCTCGGGGGTAGCGACCATCGGACACGACCACCATAGTGCGTGCTAGTTACTATGGTTTACCAGAGTGGTTAAAAGCCCATACGTCTAATGATTGTCCTCTTATGATACTAAGTGGCAAGTGTGTTTCAACATATCTAATATATAGTAATGACTGAAAGAAACTACACATGCAATAAATAAACAGAAATATAATAAATATACATAAATATACTAAGCATGCAAAATACTGTAAGTAATTTGGTAAGGTATCTTACCTGGGGTCCTGCTGCTGGTATGAATCAGAGTTCAAGTCACAGTCCAAATAGCCTATGTATTACAAATTTATCACGTCAAAAGATAATTTATTTTAATTTATTTAATTCTGGAATAATTACTCTAAAATCCTATTTTAATCTTATTATTCTGATTTTTATGTTAATTCCTAAATTTTGTCCAAAAAAACTGAATTTTATCAACTCGAGACTCATGACACGCAAATCAAGGCGATCTGTTGACCGAAAAGTTAACCGACACAAACTCAACTTTTATGCATGATTTCTTGTAGATTTCAGCTTCAAAAATATGTTGGAATTTACGGCTCGTCCGAATTCAAATTCGTTTGGGAATTATGGCACATACAAATTTTGTATTGTGCACCGATGGTTAAATTCTAACCTAGAAGTTCTACAGAATTAACAGTATATAAATACTTCGAAATAAATTCTAGGAAAAATATATGTCGATAATCTCGACATTAGCTTTCCGAAACTTTAAACGGTTCATGATTCTAATTTCTGGTTCTCCAGGAATCGCAAAAACATCAAAACACGTCTATTTTCGGACATGCTGTGCTCTACGAATTTTCCAAAATTTAATACTAATAATTTAGAAAAACAATTTATATAATCAGAAATCTAACCTCATTATCGTTCTAACAAAAAAAACTAGGCCTCGTTTGGAGTCTGGAGCTAGAAGATATCGTCTTTTTAATTCGTCATAACTAGTAGAAAATGAGGCTGAATTTATGACGAATTTTGACTATTTTTTGGACGAAAAAGAGAGAAATTTGGGAAAGAAAAATATGAAGGATGAGGTATTTATAATGGTGGACACTACTTAATTAAATACGAATAGGATTGGTTAATTTGGATAGGATTATGATGAATTTAAATAAGGATAGGATATGCATGAAGTTAATTTTCTAGTAGGTTCAGGATTTGAATTAATTTAAAATAGAGTTTGAATTTATCTCAATAATTTATAATCTTAAATATAATTAAGATAATACAAATAATTTATAAAATCTTATTAATATCTATTAACACTAAATTAGCATCCAAATAATTCCTAAATAATCTAATATTAAGACTATATATATCCAAATAATTCCTAAATAATTTCGAAAATCTAAATAAATTTCTTAAAATTCTAAATAAATTACAAAAAAATATAATTAAATATTTTGAACTAAAATAAATATTTGGTAGGAACGACATGCAAGTATGGTCGTATAGTAAATCATAAAAGTCCTAGAAATTTATGTTTTCTAAGTTTTAATTACCAAAAATTCTAGAAAAATCTCCAAAAATCTAAAATAACCTAAAATAATTCTAAATAAATATTTATATAAGTAAATATACTAAAAAAAATTATTTTCTAATTAACTAAGAGAATACTTTAAATAAATTCAACATCTATAATAAATATAATAATATAAAATATACATAAATACCTATTTTGGGTGGGAGTTTACAACGCTGGAATCGACAGTTTCATAAAATCACAAGTCGGTAAAGTGTTATGGCCACAAGGGCGCACAGATGACAATTTTCGATAGTTTTCTATTTATATCTATATTGCATGAATTTTACAGTAGAATAAAATTATATTTTAAATTCTGGAAAAATACTTTTCTAGAATTTTATCATATCAACTTTTCGAAACTTCAAACGGTTCATAATTTCGAGTTCGGGATCTCCCGAAATCTCAAAAATACCAAAACGCGTCTGATTTTGGACAACTGACACTTTTAGAATTTTCTGGAAAAATAAGTTCTGAAATTATTAAAATAATTTATATATTCAGAAAACTAACCTTGATATGATTCTAACAAAAAAACTGGAGCGCGTTTGGAGTCCGGAGCTAGAAGATATCATCTTTTTAAGTCGTCATAACTACTAGAAAATGAGGCTAAAATTATGACAAATTTTGACTCTTTTTGGACGAAAAAGAGGTAAATTTGGGGGAAAAAAATATGAAGGATGGTGTATTTATAATGGTGGACACAACTTAATTGAATAATACTATGATTGGTTAATTTGGATAGGATTATGATGAATTTAAATAAGGATAGGATATGAATGAAGTTGCTTTCCTAGTAGGCTCAGGATTTGAATTAATTTAAAATAGAGTTTGAGTTTATCTCAATAATTTATAATCTTAAATATAATTAAAGATAATACAAATAATTTATATATAATCTTATTAATATCTATTAACACTAAATTAGCATCTATCTAATATTAAGACTATATATATCCAAATAAATTCTAAATAATTCCAAAAATCTAAATAAATTTCTTAAAATTCTAAATAAATTACAGAAAAATATAATTAAATATTTTAAACTAAAATAAATATTTGGTAGGAACAACATGCAAGTATGGTCTCAAAGTAAATCATGAAAGTCCTAGAAATTTAGGTTCCCTATATTTTAATTACCTAAAAATTCTAGAAAAATCTACAAAAATCTAAAATAACCTAAAAATGATTCTAAATAAATATTTACATAAGTAAATATACTAAGAAATTTATTTTCTAATTAACTAAGAGAATACTCTAAAGTAATTCAATATTTAAAATAATATATAAAATATATAATAATATAAAATACACACAAAATATCTATTTTGGGTGAGGGGGTTTACAAAAATAATGGTTTTTGTGCACTAATTCTAAATAAGTAATTATCTAGGTAGTTAATTCAATAAATTTATTTTTTAATTAGCTACAAAATAATATAGATAAATTTAATAATTAATTAATTAAATATAATATTAAAAATATGGAGTTTTACATCTATCAAAACATGTTTGAAGAGATAGACTATGCAAAATGCTAGGCTTGTCCTGTAACTTGGATATCGTAGATTTTACTGAACGGACTCGTCCCCTGTGCAAATGGACGTGCTAATAAGAGTAGAAAAATCTGTGGTCGATGTTTAAAAATCTGAGTGAAACGAGCTTGGGTAGAATACCCCATACAAATGAACAATGGTTTGACCCTAGAAAATTGGGACGAGCATCGTGCAATAAATTTGCACGATGAATCGTGTGCTTAAACTTGTACCTATAACCTTGTAAGCTGACCTAGCAATTAGGCAGACAACCCTGTGTCGAGTAAAAGAACCTGTGTGGCCGACTTATAGCATAATGCTTGAAAAAGCTATAGAACTAGGACAGCAAGACTTAGAGTTAGACTTGGAACGGTAACGTGTGTTATTTTGACTCGAACGGATGAACGCTAGTCTGTTGAATCGAATAGACCATGCTTAACGGTAGTGCAAATATTTGGTTGGAATAGAAAATGCTTGGGATTTGATTGATCCTATCGGGAGTATCCTTGTAAATCATAAAACGAGTACCCTTAAGATTTTCGCAAGTAGCTTGTCCGATTTCACTATCTCTAAGTTTGGTTGAATACATATATTTAAGGGATGTCTTGAATGTGTGCACGATCCAAGACTCAATGATATGTGAAACTCAAGTGCTAAGAGTTCGCTATCACTAAGTTGGTTGACATGCATATGTTTGAAGGACGCTTTGAACATGTGCACGATCCAGACTCACGATATGCTGAACTCGATGCTAGTGCAAGTGAATATCTGCATGAACAAGTATATCGACTTGTATAAATTTTTTAGCCTTAGATCGTTATTCACGATGGATTGAAGCGTACCCCGTGTTAAGCAATATGTCCTGCGCTAAGGCAAAATGAGACCGACTCAGCATACACGCAATACGGCATAAGAAATAAGTAGGAGATCCGTTCGAACAAATTCAAATCTAGTGGTACCGATTACTACGCTTGGGATAGATTCGATAGTGCTATAGAATGGCCTGCGCTCAGAAAGTCTCGAGGATGAGACTTTTTCTGAGTGGTGTATAATGTAATGACCCGTTCTGCTCAAGCGGACTGTCGATTCAAACGGTGAAAGTGCAACGTCCCGACCCACCTTGCTCAGCGAGAAGACTCGTTTGAGGCAAGAGGATTTTCAGACTTGGCTTTTCAGGAGTTCCGGGTTAGGATTTTAGAGGCTCGCTCGGAGTATCGCTCGACCGAGGCGAATCATCGCTAAAGTGAGTGGCTACGATGAACTTGTCTTTGCTTAGCCAGCACACTTAAAATATAGACGTTTCATGCTAGTCGCTAGGTGAATCACCCCTACATGATAATAAGAATATAACGCACCTAGCTAAGGGAATAATCCCAACTTGTATTGCTTGTGTTAGAACATGAAAATGAAATATTACTTATAATCAGACCCTCGCATGCTACCTTGGCCTTGTGTAGCTAGATCCTGCTATGCCTCGAGTAGAACGATATATGTATACTCAGTAGTGTATTGTTCACTTGCTACACTGCACGACCCTAAATTATGTCATTCGGTAAGTCCCTTTATGGTTTCGCTTCTCGGCCTACCCTTAGGCCTGAGCCAACGTAAATGCTTAAATTTTCTTATGAATGCAATACTTGCCTACTTATATGTACACTTGTACTCGTTGTCTCGTCTCAATGTTTGCCACACAAAATTATGCCACAATTAAGAATGCTATCTGTATCGTGCATGCATTC
Organism: Iris macrosiphon; assembly: GCA_036927795.1. Classification (NCBI taxonomy): domain Eukaryota; kingdom Viridiplantae; phylum Streptophyta; class Magnoliopsida; order Asparagales; family Iridaceae; genus Iris; species Iris macrosiphon. The sequence continues at coordinate 119,833,853 of JAYESA010000008.1, read as the reverse complement.
GAGTTAACCAGAAGACTATCAAATAGCTCTTATGTGCAAAATGAACCTGCAAGTATCGGGATCGTTGGGTCGCCACGGTAGTCCCCGCACCAGGGGAATACATCAAGGCAAGTTGAACACTGAACGAGAATCATGTAAAGTTTACACCTGAATGATAATCATGTCAAGTTTACATCTGAAGAGAATCATGTCAAGCAAATTTAGAATCACAGACGGGGGAGCAAATCTCGTTCAGAAAAAGAATCATCCATTATCGTCTCAAGTTGTGTGAAATAAGAAGACCCAAGACTACGTGTCGGGGATAACTTGGATTCAAGGTGATCTTCAAATCTCGTTCCATGGGCGGTCTCCGGGGCACCAGGGCTGTAAGCCCCCTAACCCAAAATAGGTATTTGTGTGTATTTTATATTATTATATTTATTATAGATTATTTTAAATATTGAATTACTTTAGAGTATTCTCTTAGTTAATTAGAAAATAAATTTTTAGTATATTTACTTATGTAAATATTTATTTAGATATATTTTTAGACAATTTTAGATTTTTGGAGATTTTTCTAGAATTTTTAGGTAATTAAAACATATGGAACGTAAATTTTTAGGACTTCTATGATTTACTACGAGACCATACTTGCATGTTGTTCCTATCAAATATTTATTTTAGGTTAAATATTTAATTATATTTTTTTGTAATTTATTTAGAATTTTAAGAAATTTATTTAGATTTTTGAAATTATTTAGGATTTATTTGGTTATATATAGTCTTAATATTAGATAGATGCTAATTTAGTGTTAATAGATATTAATAAGATTATATATAAATTATTTATATTATCTTTAATTCTATTTAAGATTATAAATTATTGAGATGAACTCAAACTCTATTTTAAATTAATTCAAATCCTAAGCCTACTTGGAAAGCAACTTCATGCATATCATATCCTTATTTAAAATGATCCTATATCCAAATTAGTCAATCCTAGTCGTATTCAATTAACTAGTCTCCACCATTATAAATACCTCATCCTTCATATTTTTCTTTCCCAAATTCACCTCTTTTTCGTCCAAAAAGAGTCAAAATTCGTCATAAATTCAGCCTCATTTTCTAGTATGTTATGACGACTTAAAAAGATGATATCTCCTAGCTTCGGACTCCAAACGCGCTCCAGTTTTTTTATTAGAACGTTAGTTTTCTGAATATATAAATTATTTTAATAATTTATGAACCTATTTTTCCAAGAAATCCTAAAAGTGTCAGTTGTCCGAAATCAGACGGGTTTTCGTATTTTTGAGATTTCGGGAGATCCCGAACTCGGAATTATGAGCCGTTTAAAGTTTCGAAAATTTGACATGATAAAATTTCATAAAATTATTTTTACAGAATTTAAAATGAAAGTTTAATCTACTGTAAAATTCATGCAACGTAGACGTAAGTAGGAAACCACCGAAAACTTTCATCTGTGCGTCTTTGTGGCCATAACTCTTTACCGACTTGTGATTTTATGAAACCATCGATTCCAGTGTTTATATAGCATTAAAATCTATATGATTCTACACACAAATCCAGAATTTGAGTTGGTTGACTTTTTGGTCAACTGATTGTCTCGATTTGTGTGCCACGGATCACAAATCCGTAAAGTTGACTTTCTTTGGACCAAAATTAGGGTTTAACAAAAAAATTAGATTATAATAACATTAAAATACTATTTTAGGTTATTTTATTCAGAATTAAAATAAATTAAAATGGAGGAACCTATTCACCCACTTTTGTAATCTAACTTGTTTAATTTATGTGACGGGTAGATCGGACGACGTCTTGAATTGGGACTTTATTCTTTTTCAGATCAGGCAAGATACCTTGCCAAATTGCTTACAGTATTTTGCATGCTTATTATATTTCTGTATATTTATTGCATGTATAGTTTCTTTCAGTCATTACTATATATTATATATATTGACACACACTTGACACTTAGTATCATAAAGGACAATCAGTAGGCGTAAGGGCTATAATCACTCTGGTAAACCGTAGTAACTAGCACGCACTATGGTAGTCATGTCCGATGGTCGTTACCCCCGCCGTATGTCGGCTGATGATGTCCCCTGACGTGTGTATGAGTTGTGAGGCTTAGATCGAGTAGCCTACCCTTGCCCATACGTCAAAAAGTTATCCTCATTTGTATTCATATAGATTTTCTTGTACAGCGTACTTATATATTTTTCAAACATTATGCATGTATACTATATTCAATTAGCTTGCTTCTATGTATCTTGTTACGTCCCTCTGAGGACCTGGTCTCTTTCCAGGTGTAGATGTTCATGACTATTTGCAGGAGCACGAATCATGACTTACTACTTATCTCTTCCGAGGAGGTCTTACCTTCTGAGCATCAGTGATTATCTCTAGCGAGGGATCGCTTCGCTGATACACTTCTATCATCACCTTATTTTGTATTGGAGATTTTATATCCCTCTCTCATTTTAGTATTGGTATAGTCATTGGTAGTGGATTTGTCTCCACCCGACTATCATTTATGGATTATTCAGACTCATTATTCTAGTCTAGTTTTTTTTTTTTGTGACTTATTGTGTGGATGAGATTTAGTATATCGGTGACTTGTGATAATATTTATACCACATGTAAGTTTATATTCATATTATAGCGTACGTGTGTATTATGGTATCCATATATTGGAGTTGCCATATACATACGGCTGGCATGCTTACGTGCTCCTAGTCCTACGTAATTTGGGACTGGGGCGTGACATATTTTTGTGGTGTCCCATGCAGATCGAGAGCATATTGTCTCGGTTACGTCACTGTACCGAGCAAGCCTGCGCATAGGATTAGGATATAGGATCTCATCCACTTATTTATCACCTCCCTTGATTTTATTTCGTATTCTCATTTGATTGCTTGAATTGCATCTTGCTTGATCCCTTCTCAACGTTAATCTTATCTTATCTTTCGTGCTTGATAGAGGTTATAAAGATGATTTATACTAGGTATATACACTCTAGTATTCAATAACACTGTTAGTTAAATTATTGTAAGTTGGATAGTATGCCTCATAACCTAGTAACACATAATCCTGTTGACTCATTAATGAAGTATAAATGAATGACACCAACTATAGACTTGCATAAAAAGATAGTGTTTACCTAAACTGTAGAACTTACACCCATTTGGTCGACTAGAGACCTTGACAAGGAGTTATTATGAAAGCTGTAGAGGCACAACACCGATCTTCTTAGTGAACTTAGATTATTCTATACCTTCCTCTATCATAATCAAGCGTACTTATATTTTTACTACCTCGACTTATGATGCTATTATAGCCTAGTTTTGCAAGCTTATTCTTTTATTGAGCTTGTTCATGACATATGTATTATTGGGGGCCCACACTAATATATTGTCTAAATCAGAATCGGTGCATTATGGTCTAATCAACCGTAGTACGCTTGGTTCGCTCTTTGTATCACTACTTTATGTGGTTTGAGATATAGTTGACTCAACTTGTTAGACGAATATACTTGCCCTCTAGACTGGTCAGAGCATATCGTGTCAGATACATAACTATTCTGATGTGAGTATGCGAATAGAAATTTACCCAAAATAAGATTTTAATCCACAACTGCCTTGGCAACTCCCTTTCGAATTCTCTAATCCCTTTGAATCCCGTACTCGTATTCTATCACCTCCTCCTTGAACTCTTTATTATTGTTTTTCTTCTTTCCCTATTTCGGAAAGACGAACGTTCGTGCTTAGTATAAGTTTGATACACGGAGAGTACTAGATATACCCCATAGGTCGAGCACTCATGATGATAAATAAGAGAGCGCAGGCACAAGAAGTCGTAGATACAGGTATGACCTTTAGTATGTTTGTCATTTTATACTCACGACCCCCTTTATGACACGATATCTTAGGTGCATACTAGACGTAGAATTATATATAAGATAGTTTAGCAGTTATATGTTGATATCCTAACTAGATGGCATACACGCAATGCCAATAGATGTCGCGAGTAGAAGTAGTAGTATTCTCTTCCTATCACCATCTCGCCCCTTGGGTGACTCATCTTCTCTTTCATATCCATTCCTTATCTCGTGTTTAACTCTTTCTATCATAGTCGTATCTTTTTGCGCCATTACGAACTGTTTGAATTACTTTAACCTCACCCTTATTTTGTTAGTTAAAAATATAAAAGGTCTAGTAAATGATTAATAACTAAAGAATGAGTTCATAATGATAACCCTTATGTATATGCACTATAGAAATACCTGTATTCTTTTATTAATTTAACCCTTAAGTAGCATCATTTAGCCTAATAGAAATTTGTTAGACTGTTTGAAATAGTTCATACTTCTAATAGTTTTATAAAGTTAGTCAAGACCTTAAATGTTACCCTAAAACCTAGACTAAACCTAGGAAAGAGTTGAAGGCACTTGTTACGAACTGAAAACTATGAAAAATTGCTGGCAAAGTAGCGACAGCTGCAGCTAGACCGTTGTAGTAGAGTAGTCAAAATATTTGCAGGCATATTGGTCAGGTGGCATGACAGTATTAGACTACGATACTTGACGGTTACAAAAAAAAATTATGGTTGTGAGATTCAAGACAAGTACCCCAAGATTCTCGAACCAATAAATATATTCATCTTACAACCTAGACAATAGGCTCAAGAGACTGTGACTACTAGTAGAACTCTTGTAAGTTGGGTAGTGTAGATAAGTTAGAAATAGAATAGTGTATGGACAATAAATGTGGAAGTGTTAGAATAACAGAGCACAACTTTTAGGAAGCACTGTTAGACAACAATGAAGTATAATAGCTATAGTAATTTATTATGAATATGGGTTAGTTTTAATTTCGAGGACAAAATTCTTTTAAGTTGGGTAGATTGTAAACCCCCTCACCCAAAATAGGTATTTTGTGTATATTTTATATTATTATATTTATTATAGATTATTTTAAATATTGAATTACTTTAGAGTATTCTCTTAGTTAATTAGAAAATAAATTTTTAGTATATTTACTTATGTAAATATTTATTTAGATATATTTTTAGACTATTTTAGATTTTTGGAGATTTTTCTAGAATTTTTAGGTAATTAAAATATATGGAACGTAAATTTCTAGGACTTCTATGATTTACTACGAGACCATACTTGTATGTTATTCCTACCAAATATTTATTTTAGGTTAAAATATTTAATTATATTTTTCTGTAATTTATTTAGAATTTTAAGAAATTTATTTAGATTTTTAAAATTATTTAGGATTTATTTGGTTATATATAGTCTTAATATTAGATAGATGCTAATTTAGTGTTAATAGATATTAATAAGATTTATATAAATTATTTATATTATCTTTAATTCTATTTAAGATTATAAATTATTGAGATAAACTCAAACTCTATTTTAAATTAATTCAAATCTTAAGCCTACTAGGAAAGCAACTTCATGCATATCATATGCTTATTTAAACTGATCCTATATTCAAATTAGCCAATCCTAGTCGTATTCAATTAACTAGTCTCCACCATTATAAATACCTCATCCTCCATATTTTTTTTCCCAAATTCACCTCTTTTTCGTCCAAAAAGAGTCAAAATTCGTCATAAATTCAGCCTCATTTTCTAGTATGTTATGACGACTTAAAAAGATGATATCTCCTAGCTCCGAACTCCAAAGACACTTTAGTTTTTTTTATTAGAACTATTTCAAGGTTAGTTTTCTGAATATATAAATTATTTTAATAATTTATGAACCTATTTTTCCAGAAAATTCTAAAAGTGTCAGTTGTCCGAAATCAGACGCATTTTCGTATTTTTGAGATTTTGGGAGATCCCGAACTCAGAATTACGAGCCATTTAAAGTTTCGAAAATCTGACATGATAAAATTTCATAAAATTATTTTTATAGAATTTAATATGCAAGTTTATTCTACTGTAAAATTCGTGCAACGTAGACGTAAGTATGAAACCACCAAAAAATTTCATCTGTGCGCCCTTGTGGCCATAACTCTTTACCGACTTGTGATTTTATAAAATCGTCGATTCCAGTGTTCATGTAGCATTAAAATCTATAAGATTCTATACACAAATCCAGGATTTGAGTTGGTTGACTTTTTGGTCAATCGATTGCCTCGATTTGCGTGCCACGGATTACAAATCCGTAAAGTTGACTTTCTTTGGACCAAAATTAGGGTTTAACAAAAAAATCAGATTATAATAACATTAAAATACTATTTTAGGTTATTTTATTCAGAATTAAAATAAATTAAAATGGAGAAACCTATTCACCCACTTTTGTAATCTAACTTGTTTAATTTATGTGACGGGTAGATCGGACGACGCCTTGAGTTGGGACTTCATTCTTTTTCAGATAAGGCAAGATACCTTGCCAAATTGCTTACAGTATTTTGCATACTTATTATATTTTTGTATATTCATTGCATGTGTATTTCTTTCAGTCATTACTATATATTATATATGTTGACACACACTTGACACTTAGTATCATAGAGGACAATCAGTAGGCGTATGGGCTATAATCACTCTGGTAAACCATAGTAACTAGCACGCACTATGGTAGTCATGTCCGATGGTCGCTACCTCCGCCGTATGTCGGCTGATGATGTCCCCTGACGTGTGTATGAGTTGTGAGGCTTAGATCGAGTAGCCTACCCTTGCCCATACGTCAAAAAGTTGTCCTCATTTGCATTCATATAGATTTTCTTGTACAGCGTACTTATATTTTTTTCAAACATTATGCATGTATACTGTATTCAATTAGCTTACTTCTATGTATAAATACCCTAATTTTTTCAGAATATTTTAATATAATTTTTCCCAATTTTTTGGTATTTTTTTTAGAATTAAAACTTAGGAATTTGTGATTAAAAGATTTTTATATGCTGTTAATTGATGATAAAATATTATAGAAATAATATTTTATGGTGTAAAATGGAAAACCGGACATAGGGTAATTTTTTGTGAATTTATTGGACTCGGGAATCATTTTTAAAGCCCTATAAACCGAGGTAGGACTAAACCGATTTTAACCTGACTGAACCCGGTTCACTTGAACCAAAATAAACCAAACCATAGTGAACCGAACCGAACCAACCCAGCATAACGGGTCGGGTCGAGTCGGATCCATGAAACCCGACCCAAACCCAAATCCAAACCCGAACCCGACCAAACCCTAACCCTACCGGATTCACTGTAGCGTGCCCTATTTATTTCTCTCGACTTCCGTGCCCAGCCGCCGCCAGACCTCTCTCTCTCATCTCCTCACCGCCGCAGCCGCCCGAATACCTCGTCGTCGACCTCCCGACCACCGATGACCTAGCCGCCTCCCTCCGTGAGCAGCCCCGAGCTGCTCCGGTCACCTCACCCGAGCACCCCGCTCGCCTCGTCGTCCTCCCCCTCCGCTCAGCCCTCGACGACCCCGTCCTCCGCCCGACGAGCCAACCTCCTTCCTCCGCAAGCAGCCCCGAGCCGCTCCGGTCACCCTCGGCCGTCCCCCGACTCGCAGCAGCACCCTCTCCTCCTCCCGCTCCACCATCGTAGCAGCCATCTCGCTCGCCTGAGCCGCCCAAAGCAGCTCCGCCCGACTTCGTCGAGCCCTCAACCGTGCACCAGTCCCGGCGAGCCCCTCCGGCGAGTCTCCGGCAAGCCCTAACCCCAGAGCAGCAGCGAACACGGCCAGGACACAACTCATGTCAACGATTCATACGGACACGTGAAATTCAGATTCATGGAGCCCTGTTCATGTAGCGTTACCTCTCTCCTCGTAATTCTATTTTTGATTCCGTCTATTGCAATGCGTAGACTGTGTAACCCTCTCGATGCCCGTGCAACCCGCTCGGTGCGTCGCGCCCTGTGGTGATCGCAAACCGTGATCCAAAAACAGGAAAACCAATGTCCTATTTCACCCCGAAATGGAGTACGCCCCGCCAAACGGGATGACTTGGTCGCACGCGGCCTTTACCGAAATATGCGCGTCGTTGATACGGACGTGCAGGATTTTGCAGAAGTTAATTTGGATGTGCGTGCACACCGAAATCAACGCGTATCCGCCGACAATGCCCTGTATTCGCCTATCCTGGAATACGCTGTAACTTTGTGTACACATATCAGATCGAGACGAAACTTATGCCATTGAACTCATAGCAATACGCTGGTCCTGTGACCCAAGTTTGGTTTGATTCTGAGAACGTTGACAAAATTGCGTATCGTGGGCCCCACAGGCTCTACTTGACGGGCGATTTTGTGATCGGCTCATCTGAATCTAATTCTGAAAGTTTCGTTGGGTTCGTATCACTATTTCTAACTTGTTGACACTAAGTTTGACGAATTTGGAGACCATTGACCCTGACACGCTTTTCGGTGCAAAATAGCCCACATATGGACCCCGCTTTGGCCCGAAAATATATTTTTTGCCCTTGTGTCCAAATTGGACCTAAGGACAGGCGTTTCTAGCTATTTGATATTTTTTGAGACTGTTGGTGATGTTTATTATAGCTTTTGGAGAAGTACCTACAGGATCCACTGGTACAGGGACAACTGTTGATATTCAAACCCCAGGCAAGTTTACCTTGCCAAACCCTGCAGCTTTGCTACTTATTTCTTTGACTTAGTTATACATTAGTGGGCAAGTATACCTTGCCAACTTTGCAGTTCTTGTTGCATATTTCCTTGCTTTATTTATATTGCTGTGCATGCTTGACCTAGGACCGTGTGACTTACTTAGCGTCCGATTATTAATCGGGTGCCAACACCGTACGCGATATTGTGTATGTCATCTAGAGATGGACATTCGTGACCCCTTTACATTCTCGTACTTATCTTATCAAGTACATTATACCCAGGACACTTGACACTATACATGAGAAAAGATCTTTCTGAGATATTCATGGTGATTCTGTATAGGATACAGATTTCTGACATAGACATTATACTCTTGGATACTCTATGACTTACTGCATTAGCTATGATCTTGCGTGCCATATAAATGAGACGTTATGGACAAGAGACGTGTGATTACATTAGGTGGGGAGAGACACACATGCTACAGGCTAATTACATATATATCCCCTACTACTATGAGGCACAAGACTCTGAAACCCGAGCTTGGCCCATTACTCATTATTACTGCTACCGGCTCCCTGACACAGAGCTTGTATTGGCTCAGCCTGAGTACTCGTGATGCTCTCATCTTGCATTTCACATAGATGGTTATATAGCTTACCCTATTTATTTTATTATTATTGTACTGCATTTATTTTGGCTTGTATTATCTGTACCTTGCTATGTCCCCTGAGGACCTGGATCCGGATTATGTCCCCAGGATTTGCAGACGAGATTTATCCCGAGGTATACGGGATAGCAGCAGTAGCAGGAGTAGAAGCAGATACCGGAGCTGTACCGACACCCGAGGACGAGGTGTTAGCTGAAGACTTTTTCTGAGCATCCATGTTTCATGCTCAGTATTTATTTTATTCAGTCATATATATTCTGGTCTGTTGAACCATTGTATTAGATTTTATCGGGTTGTTCCCCGAAGCACTTTGTTGAGACTGTTTGATGATTTATATTTCTTATATCTGTGGATCATATTTTATCTTGTGTGGATGAGATTAGTTGTGCTATGTTGTCATAGACTTTGTTTTACAGCTTAAGTACGCCCTGATGGATCCATTAAATTGGATTTGTCCATCGGTGTGTGCTGTTGGCCATTGCCACGTGTCTGGTCCCTCGGTATTTTGGGACTGGAGCATGATACTATGTATCTTGTTACGTCCCTCTGAGGACCTGGTCCCTTTCCAGGTATAGATGTTCATGACTATTTGCAGGAGCACGGATCATGACTTACTACTTATCTCTTCCGAGGAGGTCTTACCTTCTGAGCATCAGTGATTATCTCTAGAGAGGGATCGCTTCGCTGATACACTTCTATCATCACCTTATTTTGTATTGGAGATTTTATATCCCTCTCTCATTTTAGTATTGGTATAGTCATTGGTAGTGGATTTGTCTCCACCCGACTATCATTTATGGATTATTCAGACTCATTATTCTAGTTTAGTTATTTTTTTTTGTGACTTGTTGTGTGGATGAGATTTAGTATATCGGTGACTTACGATAATATTTATACTACATGTGAGTTTATATTCATATTATAGCGTACGTGTGTATTATGGTATCCATATATTGGAATTGCCATATACATACAGCTGGCATGCTTACGTGTTCCTAGTCCTACGTAATTTGGGACTAGAGAGTGACATGTTTTTGTGGTGGCCCATGCAGGTCGAGAGCATATTGTCTCGGTTACGTCACTGTACCGAGCAAGCCTGCGTATAGGATTAGGATATAGGATCTCATCCACTTATTTATCACCTCCCTTGATTTTATTTTGCATTCTTATTTGATTGCTTGAATTGCATCTTGCTTGATCCCTTCTCAACGTTAATCTTATCTTATCTTTCGTGCTTGATAGAGGTTATAAAGATGATTTATACTAGGTATATATACTCTAGTATTCAATAAAACTATTAGTTAAATTATTGTAAGTTGGATAGTATGCCTCATAACCTAGTAACACATAGTCCTGTTGACTCATTAATGAAGTATAAATGAATGACACCAACTATAGACTTGCATAAAAAAGATAGTGTTTACCTAGACTGTAGAACTTACACCCATTTGGTCGACTAGAGACCTTGACAAGGAGTTATTATGAAAGCTGTAGAGGCACAACACCGATCTTCTTAGTGAACTTAGATTATTCTATACCTTCCTTCATCATAATCAAGCGTACTTATATTTTTACTACCTCGACTTATGCTGCTATTATAGCCTAGTTTTGCAAGCTTATTCTTTTATTGAGCTTGTTCATGACATATGTATTATTGGGGGCCCACACTAATACATTGTCTAAATCAGAATCGGTGCATTATGGTCTGATCAACCGTAGTGCGCTTGGTTCGCTCTTTGTATCACTACTTTATGTGGTTTAAGATATATTTGACTCAACTTGTTAGATGAATATACTTGCCCTCTAGACTGGTCAGAGCATATCGTGTCAAGTACATGACTATTCTGATATGAGTATGCGAATAGGAATTTACCCAAAATAAGATTTTATCCACAACTGCCTTGGCAACTCCCTTTCAAATTCTCTAATCCCTTTGAATCCCGTACTTGTATTCTATCACCTCCTCCTTGAACTCTTTATTGTTATTTTTTGTCTTTTCCTATTTCAGAAAGACGAACGTTCATGCTTAGTATAAGTTTGATACACGGAGAGTACTAGATATACCCCATAGGCCGAGCACTCATGATGACAAATAAGAGAGCGCAGGCACAAGAAGTCGTAGATACAGGTATGACCTTTAGTATATTTGTCATTTTATACTCACGACCCCCTTTATGACACGAGATCTTAGGTGCATAGTAGACGTAGAATTATATATAAGGTAGTTTAGCAGTTATATGTTGATATCCTAACTAGATGGCATACACGCAATGCCAATAGATGTCGCGAGTAGCAGTAGTAGTATTCTCTTCCTATCACCATCTCGCCCCTTGGATGACTCATCTTCTCTTCCATATCCATTCCTTATCTCGTGCTTAACTCTTTCTATCATAGTCGTATCTTTTTGCGCCATTACGAACTATTTGAATTACTTCAACCTCACCCTTATTTTGTTAGTTAAAAACATAAAAGGTCTAGTAAATGATTAATAACTAAAGGATGAGTTCATAATGATAACCCTTATGTATATGCACTATAGAAATACCTGTATTCTTTTATTAATTTAACCCTTAAGTAGCATCATTTAGCCTAATAGAAATTTGTTAGACTGTTTGAAATAGTTCATACTTCTAATAGTTTTATAAAGTTAGTCAAGACCTTAAATGTTACCCTAAAACCTAGACTAAACCTAGGAAAGAGTTGAAGGCACTTGTTACGAACTGACAACTATGACAAATCGCTGGCAAAGTAGCGACAGCTGCAGCTAGACCGTTGTAGTAGAGTAGTCAAAATATTTGTAAGCATATTGGTCAGGTGGCATGACAGTATTAGACTACGATACTTGATGGTTACAAAGAAAAATTGTGGTTGTGAGATTCAAGACAAGTACCCCAAGATTCTCGACCCAATAAATATATTCGTCTTACAACCTAGACAATAGGCTCAAGAGACAATGACTACTAATAGAACTCTTGTAAGTTGGGTAGTGTAGATGAGTTAGAAATAGAATAGTATATGGACAATAAATGAGGAAGTGTTAGAATAACAGAGCACAATGTCACTACCACTTTTCCAAGCAAGGGCATTTGTGTAAATTCACCATTTTGAATAATTATGAATTTAATTAATCTGCTGAGTTTTTAAACTATTTACATATTGTTGGTGATATTTGGTTTAAGGTAAAAACCCTAGAACTCATTAGGACAGACCCTAGTGAGTCAACCCTAATTGTAAACCCAGTTCTAGTGAAACCCTAGAATTTAAATTTTAGGATGAACCCTCAAACCCTAGCAGGTCTAAACCTGAGTAAATTAGGTTCTGCATGACCTAACATAGGGGGTTTAACCTAAAGCTACGCATGGAAACCCTAAAACTAGCTTAATATAAAAGGGAACCCTCTCTTCCTTCATGTAGAAAAGAGAAACCCTAGCCTCCATCAAGAGAAACCATCTCCTCACCCAATTTTTGAGATTTAATCCTAGGGCTTCCATCTTCCTCCTCCAAAGCAAGAAAAGCAAGGAACGTGGGCCAAGGAACCTTGGGGAAGAAGAACTCCCATTTGAGAACCCATCTCTATAGGTAAATTCAAATTTTTATCCTTTAATTTCTGTTTTTCTGTCGATTGTTGGCCATTAGGGAACCCTTGCTGTGTAGTTCAATTTTTTTTTTAGGGTTTTGGATTGGGTTTTGGTGACCAACATGGGGTTTTCCCCAATTATCAGGAACCCTAACCCTAGGTATTGGTATGTAGACTGATTTCATCACATATGTGTAGGTTGAACTCGATTCTTAGGGTTTTGATCGGGAACTTAGGGGTTGTATGTGAATTCGTTTATGCCCTACATATGTATGATAAAATGTTATTAGGAACTTACCTATCTAACTTATTTAATTTCTGCATAGTTGATATATGAATCTATATGTATATATATATATTGTGTTGTAAATAGGTTATTGCAGTCGGGTTTGGTTCTTGGGTGTATCAGAAATTGGAGTTTAGTTGACTGTAGGAGAGCAGGGGGCGTTCTTCTCAGTTCAGTGAGCATCCTAAATTCTATTGTTGATCGAGTATCAGAACTGTGCACAGTCGGGCAGTGTGTGGCTGTGTATTTGGAGAGTAAAACTGTGTTTTTTCCTGTGTGAATCAGCATATATGCAGTCGGGTTTGGGACTGTTCTGTGGCTGAGTAGCAGAGTAGGGAAATAGGAACTTGTGCTGTGTGTGTAATTCAGAGAATGAGAGATTTGGGCAGAGTGTAACTAGTGTGCTGTGTTCACAGTGTGAGATGGAGGTTGTAGGAGTTTAGTATAGATAAGGGTGTATCATTCACTGATACATAATAGTGTGTTGTGAGGGGTGAGGACTAGTGCTCGAGTGTGTATTCATGGGAGAGATAAGTGTATATGTTATGTGTTGGTCCTTGAGTGATATTCAAGAGTGAATGAATATGGGTAAATATCCTATTGGAACTAAGGTGCAGGAGTATCTGAGTATCAGTATAGTGAGTGTTCTCAGTTATATGTGAATTCTCTGTGTATCCCTGTGTGTGTGTAGTTGTTAGGTTCAGTGAGGGGTATGTGCTGTGCTGTGCTGTGTGTTCCTATCTATGTGTGCCTATGTGTGTGTACTAGCACTGAGTGTGTTCAGTATTTGAACTGTGTCAGTGTGTGTAAGTGTATCAATGTGAGTTGGGTGCTATATTCCTGAGTTCACAGTTAGATTTATACCTGTGTGCAATTTGGGGTTAGGAATTAGTGTGTGGGTGTAGTTGTGTCTGTGTGTGTAGCTTATGTTGCCTGTGAGTGAGTGTAGTGTGTCTGCCTAGGAGTACCAGTATGTATAGGAGTATATAAACTGTGACTGTATCAGTGCACAGTAAATGTGTTAACTGTGTATCAGTGCACAGTATGTATAGCAGTGAGGTCAGTGGTGTGTAGTTAATGTGTGACTGTATCAGTGCACAGTTAAATGCCAGGTGAAAGTTCAGCCTAGAGATTTGGTTAGGGCTTCTACAAGAGGATCACAGCAGCATCAGTAAGAGGCAATTTCAGTAGGGTACTTGAGTGAAGAGATTAAGTTAGTATGGGTAAGGGTCATGGTTCATGTATTTCTGGCTATAACTAAGGTAGTACTTTTATACTTATGAATAGGAGTATATAAACTGCTAGTATTTAATATAGCTATATTAAGACCAGTGGTATCTTAAAAGACTTTGCATGATAGGGTTAACCTAGTATTATGTAATATCTTATAGATAGCTATGTACTAATGTCTAGTATAGCTAGAAATGACTAGTTTAGTTAGGTTTTGTCCAATATGGACTATTATGATGTATATGGACTAGCATTAACTAGTTGACCTAAATTGGACCAGTAAACCTCAGAATTGACCTAGAGGCCTCATATTTAATTAGTTAAGCATGTTTATTTCTTTAATTCAGTATCTGACATTAATATTCCATAAATAGGTCATTGTGATCCCACTTTGGACATTGATCCTCACACCTTGCTCAGGACCACAGGCGAGTACATTCTCTGACAGTTTTCATTGTTGATTACTTCTATAAATTGTAGTATAATACATACTTGATTCCGACACTGTGGATACACGGGTTAGCACCCTAGATCCCCATCATAAGGAGTCATGATTGGAATCCATCGTGCTAGCTGGGGGATGGGGAACTATTAGTAGATTATGTGATCATATCCAAACTATCATGCATCATAGCTCACCCCACTTCTCACGTTGGGTGCAGCCTGACCATCATCATGCCTCATAGCTGTTATATATGATTAGCCTGACCATTATCATGCATCATAGCTAACCATATGGTTAGCCTAACCTTCACGAATCATAGCTAATCATATATAACCAGCCTGATCTAGTCCCAAGCCGATCACATAATAAACTGATAATTCAAACACTTAGCTAGATGTCTATTTTTATTCTGATTCACTTGTTCTAGCATTCACTATTTATTGTTCATTGCTAGATGCTCTATTGTCTATTTCATTTCTCCTGTACTTCTTATTTTCAGCATTTACTCTCATCTTGTATTTCTTACATTGTTTATAGACTTTGTCAATTTAATGAAACTGCTGTTAGTGCTTGTGCTTCGCTCCAATCCTGACTGGGTAAACATTTTCAGAGGACCTGGAGGACTTTTGTCCCACTCATTACGGACCAGGATTAGAGGGAGATTTTACTCCAGAAATCCCAGAGGAGTTGCCTATTCTAGAGGAGAACTTACCTGCCTGTTCTTAGATTACTTTTTCTGCACTTATTGTTTTAGACTGAGACTGAGTTGTATTTATTTATTTTGTGACTTTGTGAGGTCATTTAGACCCAGGATTTGAGTTGGACTTATTGTGGTTGGTTTAAATAGAACTCTTTTCTATTCTCATCGTGCCATTATGCTTATAGTTGTGATTGAGTATATTATAGAACTGTGGTTTATTTATCATTGTCCTCCGTACGGAGTTGAGACTATTGACAGGATATACTATGTTTGTGACCTAGACAGCGTTCTACCGCCGATGCTGCGGCGTAGGCTGGACGTACCCACGACTCATGCCCAAATTTCGGGTGCGGGTCGTGACACACAACTTTTAGGAAGCACTGCTAGACAACAATGAAGTATAATAGCTATAATAATTTATTATGAATATGGGTTAGTGTTAATTTCAAGGACAAAATTCTTTTAAGTTGGGTAGATTGTAAACCCCCTCACCCAAAATAGGTATTTTGTGTGTATTTTATATTATTATATTTATTATAGATTATTTTAAATATTGAAATACTTTAGAGTATTCTCTTAGTTAATTAGAAAATAAATGTTTAGTATATTTACTTATGTAAATATTTATTTAGATATATTTTTAGACTATTTTAGATTTTTGGAGATTTTTCTAGAATTTTAGGTAATTAAAACATTTGGAACGTAAATTTCTAGGACTTCTATGATTTACTACGATACCATACTTGCATGTTGTTCCTACCAAATATTTATTTTAGGTTAAAATATTTAATTATATTTTTCTGTAATTTATTTAGAATTTTAAGAAATTTATCTAGATTTTTGAAATTATTTAGGATTTATTTGGTTATATATAGTCTTAATATTAGATAGATGCTAATTTAGTGTTAATAGATATTAATAAGATTTATATAAATTATTTTATTATCTTTAATTCTATTTAAGATTATAAATTATTGAGATGAACTCAAACTCTATTTTAAATTAATTCAAATCCTAAGCCTACTAGGAAAGCAACTTCATGCATATCCTATTCTTATTTAAACTGATCATATATCCAAATTAGCCAATCCTAGTCGTATTCAATTAACTAGTCTCCACCATTATAAATATCTTATCCTTCATTTTTTTTTTTCCCAAATTCACCTCTTTTTCGTCCAAAAAGAGTCAAAATTGGTCATAAATTCAGCCTCATTTTCTAGTATGTTATGACGACTTAAAAAGATGATATCTTCTAGCTCCGGACTCCAAACGCGTTTTAGTTTTTTTATTAGAACTATATCAAGGTTAGTTTTCTGAATATATAAATTATTTTAATAATTTATGAACCTATTTTTCCAGAAAATTCTAAAAGTGTCAGTTGTCTGAAATCAGACGCATTTTCGTATTTTTAAGATTTTGGGAGATCCCGAACTCGAAATTATGAGCCGTTTAAAGTTTCGAATATCTGACATGATAAAATTTCATAAAATTATTTTTACAGAATTTATTATGCAAGTTTAATCTACTGTAAAATTTGTGCAACGTAAACGTAAGTATGAAACTACCGAAAATATTTATCTGTGCGCCCTTGTGGCCATAACTCTTTACCGACTTGTGATTTTATGAAACCGTCGATTCTGGTGTTCATGTAGCATTGAAATCTATAGGATTCTATACACAAATCCAGGATTTGAGTTGATTAACTTTTTGGTCAACCGATTGCCTCGATTTGTGTGCCACGGATCACAAATCCGTAAAGTTGACTTTCTTTGGACCAAAATTAGGGTTTAACAAAAAATCATATTATAATAACATTAAAATACTATTTTAGGTTATTTTATTCAAAATTAAAATAAATTAAAATGGAGGAACCTATTTACCCACTTTTGTAATCTAACTTGTTT
Organism: Iris macrosiphon; assembly: GCA_036927795.1. Taxonomy (NCBI): domain Eukaryota; kingdom Viridiplantae; phylum Streptophyta; class Magnoliopsida; order Asparagales; family Iridaceae; genus Iris; species Iris macrosiphon. The sequence continues at coordinate 119,816,440 of JAYESA010000008.1, read as the reverse complement.
AATTTATGTGACGGGTAGATCGGACGATGCCTTGAGTTGGGACTTCATTCTTTTTCAGATCAGGCAAGATACCTTGCCAAATTACTTACAGTATTTTTTATGCTTATTATATTTCTGTATATTCATTGCATATGTAGTTTCTTTCAGTCATTACTATATATTAGATATGTTGACACACACTTGACACTTAGTATCATAGAGGATAATCAGTAGGAGTATGGGCTATAACCACTCTGGTAAACCATAGTAACTAGCACGCACTATGGTAGTCGTGTCCGATGGTCGCTACCCCCGTGGTATGTCGGCTGATGATGTCCCCTGACGTGTGTGTGAGTTGTGAGGCTTAGATCGAGTAGCCTACCCTTGCCCATACGTCAAAAAGTTGTCCTCATTTGCATTTATATAGATTTTCTTGTAAAGCATACTTATATATTTTCAAATATTATGCATGTATACTGTATTCAATTGGCTTGCTTCTATGTATCTTGTTACGTCCCTCTGAGGACCTGGTCCCTTTGCAGGTGTAGATGTTCATGACTATTCGCAGGATGTAAACCCCCTCGACCAGATTCCAGCATTTTAGGATTATTTTTAGCAATTTAGGATTTTTTGGCAATATTTTAATTTATTTTGCTTACATATCCTGTTGACTTGTGCACCTGTCCATCACCAAATTATTTGGAGCTTTACCATGACTGTTATCCCCGAACAAAGTTCACATACCTCTCCTAGACATGCCAGCCTACTATCCTGCACTTTGTGCAACTCCCAGATACTCTGTTATGAGCCTCGTATTAGAAGCACAAATATCGTTACCCAACGTGCGTAATTAAATTCTCAGACCTGTACCATTCCCTGTTCCAATAGAGATTAGAGGCCCAACCCGCACCTGTTTGCCCAGACAAAAATACGTTATTTTTCTACACTGAGTATACTACATTTAGTGTATTGACACCGTAGAAAAATTATGGCCCTACCTGCCTCTAAATAATTAGAGAACACCGTGTGCGATATTTATTTATTAATAAATACGATGACCCGTATCACCCAGAAAACTAGGCCCAGTCCCTGCCCAGACTCACCCCCACCCCCTCGGGACCCTTACACAGCTTTTTCCTTCAATCCTGTAAATTTTAGTATTTTTCGGAGTCGGGTGTTTTCCCAGAAAATTTTGTAATTGCGCAATTTTCCAAAACTAGGACTTTACACAATTTACGAAATTACAGGGACTTTCCTGCAAATTTCAGTGCGAGGTGTCACCCCCTCACTGGCAGGTGAACCTGCACCGTCCATTTGGAGATGGGACCCAACCGAAAAGATCCCAAAAATATCTCTAGATATTTTTCTTTTTAATTAATATAATTTTCTATAAAAAGAAAGAAAAAGAAAATAAAAGAAAATAAAATCAAAACCTAACTCTACCCCCCCCAGCCCGCAGCCGAAATCCCCCCGCCGGCGGCGAGCCGACCTCGCCGGAGCCGACCCCCCCCGGCGAGCTTCCCCCCCCGCTGGCCCCCTCTCCTCAGCCCGCATCCGCCTCCCTCTCGTCTTCCCCCCAACCTCCAACAGCTCCTCCTCTTCCTCTTCTTCTCCACCTCGACAGCCATCGCCGCCATCTCCCTCGACTCCGACTGCCACCACCACCCCCCGTCGACTTCCTCCATCATCAACCTCCTCCTCCTCCTCTCCCTCTCCCCTGAGCCCTCGTTCCCCTCTCCCAGCCCTTCACGACCTCCTCCCCTTCGATCGTGGCCGGCGGCGCCAAGGCGCGGTCCTTCTCGTTCGCGTCCCCGGCCTCGAGGTCGACGATGACATGCCCCCACACCGAGAGCACAGGCCTCGGCGGCGGTCCCCAGCACCTCGACTCCTCCACTCCCCCATCCTCCCATGGCCGGAGTCGTCCTCCTCCCCGAGCTCCGGCTGCTGCTGCCGTGCCACCCCGCTGCCATCCACGAGAGCCACCGCCACCGTCATCACCTCCGCCACCTCTCCTCCCTCAAGCAATCCCACGCCCAGCTCCTCAAGTCCCCAATCCCTCCCGGCGCCGCTCTCGGCGACATCGGCTCCAAGCTCACAGCAGACTACACCTTCCCTCCCCTCTTCAAGGCTTGTTCCTCCTCCTTTTCCCTTCTCCGACCTCCGCCGGTGGACAGCCTCGACCCGACTGCTGACCCTGAACGCCGGTCGACTCCCCTCCGACACAACGCCTAGCAGACCCACCGCTGGCCCTCGCCCCGACTCGCTGGACCCATCCGCCTCTGCAAACCGCCGAGTCTTCCATCAACCACAGTGACTCGCCGGATCCCCTCGACTCATCCCTGACGGCCTATGTTGAGTTTCCCCCGACTGCCCGGCCGACTTCCTGCTCTCCTCTCGCTGTCCTTCTTCGACGAAGCCCTGACCCGGACACAGCAGGATCCAACGCGGACACAGGAGCTCTCGACCAGGACACGAGCAGGACACGGACACGAGAAATCAGATTCACGGGGCCCTGTTCAGGTACCGTTTTCTTCCCTCTCGTAATTTCGTTTTTAATTCCGTCAGTTGTGACACGTAGGCTTTGTGACCCTCTCGATGCCCGTGCAACCTGCTCGGTGCATCGCGTCCTGTGGCGATCGCGTCACGCGATCCAAAAATAGGAAAAAAATAATGACCCGATTCACCCCAGAATTGAGTATGCCCCGCCAAACGGGACGATTTGGTCGCACGCGATCTTTACCAAAACGTGCGCGACGTTGATACGGACGTGTAGGAGTTCGGAGAAGTTGATTTGGATGTGCGTGCACACCGAAATCAACGCGTATCCGCCGACACCGCCCCGTATCCGTCAGTTATGGAATATGCTACAACTTTGGGTACACACGTCGGATCGAGACAAAACTTGCGCCATCGGACTCGTAGCAATATGCTGGTCCTGTGATCGAAGTTTGGTTCGATTCTGAGAACGTTGGCAAAATCCCGTATCGTGGGCCCCATAGGCTCCACCTGACGGGCGATTTTGTGACCGGCTCATCGGAATCCAATTCTGAAATCTCTGTTGTGTTCGTATCGACGTTCTGGACTTGTTGACACTAAGTTTGGCGAATTTGGAGACCTTTGACCCTGACACATTTTTGGTGCAAAGCGGCCCACATGTGGACCTCGCTTTGACCGAAAACTGTTATTTTTGCCCATGTATCCAAATTGGACTTAAGGACAGGCGTTTCTAGCTATTTGATATTTTCTGAGACTGTTAGTGATATTTATTTCAGTATCTGGAGACTTTCATCCTGAGGCCATAATTTCTGACACTTGGTATTTGACATCTGGATATTACATTTACAGCTCTCTTGCCAGGCAAGTATACCTTGCCTTGTTGTACTGTTTAAATTCAGTTATTGTTAGTTACATATTTATTTATTATATAAATGTGCGCGTCCGAGCAGACTCGGGTGCAGTCAACGAAGGCGTTGACGTTAGGACTTATGTCTGACTTAGTGTCTAGTAGACCCACCTAAAGTTGTGAAGTTATTGATATAACTTCCCAGGCCTTGACACGTATCATTACATGTCACAGAGTGAGTTCATGTAGGGACGCATGCCTCACGCGCGACTGGCCATCAGTGTGAGCAACACGTGTAGCGGTATGTAGCTCAGTTGTTTATTTCATAGAGACTTGCATCATAGTATGAGATGTCCACGTCGTTTTTACGACTTGTACATCTATATTGGGCGGGAAAGATACTAGTAGGCGTATGGGACACCCCCTCCATGATGTTATATCCTTCGTTCCATGCTCCTCGGAGATGGACGATTGCAGAGTGCCCATGAGTCTGGGGGCATATGACACATATACTAGCCAGTCCCGACGATTGGTGAATTACGTCAGCATATGTCTAGCCACATATTCCCAGGCGTACTACAAGGTCTTTAAATTGCATTCACTTAGATGGTTAGCCCACCCCATTTATTTATTCAGTATTTATATTATGGCATGTCATTTTTATGTATCTTGCTATGTCCCTCTGAGGACCTGGTCCCCTGCCAGGTGTATATGTTCTTGAGCATTCGCAGGAGAGTAGATCCAGGCATGTTACGTATATCCCGATGAGGTCTTCTCTTCGAGCCTCGTGATTGTCAGATATTGTTCTTATATGGTGTGTATCTGGTTCCTTTTTATATTCTATTTCGGCAGTAGATTTATTTCCATCTGACTGTCATTCTTAGATATCTTTATTGAGATCTAGTTACCTGATTATTGGTTATTCCTATATATGTGATATTCTGTGGATGAGATTTAGATATTACCCTGTGACTTGTGATTAGTTTTACCACTTATGACTTATTATTCATTATACAGCATAAGCACGTATATATGATTTCTATATATTGGAGTTGCCATATATACGGGCGGCTGGCATGGTTACGTGTCCTAGTCCTACGTATTTTGGGACTGGGGCGTGACATGTTTTTAGTGGTGGCCCATGCAGGTCAGAGCATATTGTCTCGGTTACGTTACTGTACCGAGCAAGCCTGCACCTAGGATTAGAACATAGGATCTCATCCATAATTGACTATGACTTATCTTCCTTCCAGTCTGTCCTATTTACATAATTGCATCCTGCTTGATTCATGTGCTTCCCTGATAATTCCTCGAGTATAGCCCCTGCTAGAATATAGAAATCCCTGTTGATAGGATGATAATTAGAGTAGTATTCCTATTAAGAATACAACTAGGGCTTTGAGACATCATTAAGTTCAGACTACTTAGTGAACCCTAGTCTTCCTTATTACCTAAATAAACCCTAGTCTTCCTTATTACCTAACGAACCCTAGCATCACTTACCTATAGATTAACTTACCCTTATCCCTTGACGTATTGTGTATGACTTGAGAGTAGTATAAACACTACTAGGATTAGTTAGAGAATTGACCATAGTGTTGACCCTAGTCTTGAGGAACCAATAGAAATCCAAGGTTGAACACTAGGACTGAAACCTCATCCTATGTTTAGATAAACCCAGTGTTATGCCAGAAACTCTTTACCCTTGTTGGCGTAAAAGCCAATTGACTCTTGGTTGCGTAGAAACCAAACAACTGCCTAGTAAGCATAAAAACCAATTATGCAGAAGATTATCTCCTTTATGCTGCAGTTATAATAACTGCTATCCACTTTCATTTAGTATTCCTTATCTTGCGTAGGACACATCATGAAAGCCACGTAGGTAACTGCCCTGCGTAAACCTGATGATTCTTGAATAATAGATAACCAGCGTAGAGTAACCTGATTAGGCATAATATAATGATAGGATGTGAGCATATTTGTTACAGTTTTAGCTTTCTCCAGCCATGACCAAATCTCGTGCATTAAATACAGAGATACACCTCGAGCCCTGTGCAAAAAGAAACAGCTTTCTGACAGGACATCTGATTTTGTCTCACCTCAAACGTATGACTTGTATCCAATCAGTCACTAGACGACAACCTGGGTCCTCGTACAAATTTATCATCGCAGCCGTCCTCTCAATCGTTGTGCAAGTACTTTTTGTCAGATGTCAGGATTCACTAACTTGACTGACAAACTCGTGAGTTCCTCGTACAACTTTACGCAGGCAGACTTTTATACAGACTTTACGACCCGCTAATTTTATGCGCAAAATTTTAGCGCAAAACTTTTACGCTCAGACTTTTACCTAGACTTTTACGTAGACTGTTATGCACAGACTTTTTACGCGGATAGCTCTGAAGCCACGCGTTACGCCAAATAATTTTATCCTTGCTTTACGCAGACAACCTCGAACCCCTACTTTACGCGGACTTCCTTGAAATCTCTGTTTTAGGCAGACAACCTATAGTTTATATTAGATTATAGAACTTAGAAGGCCATACCTCTTTTAGGTCAACTAGCGTCTTAGAGTAGGAGTTAGAATAATAACTGTAGAGATTGTAGAGTCTTGTCTTTTTGTGAATTTAAATTGTTTTGTAAGTTCTCGTATCACAATCTAGCGTACTTAAATTTACTATACTACCTCGACTTATACTGCTATTATAGCCTAGTTTTACAAGCTTATTCTTTATCAAGCTTGTTCATGATATAAGTATTATTGGAGTACTACAATAATATATTTCAGAATCAGTGTATTACGGTCTGATCAACCATAGTGCACTTGGTTCGCCCTTCGCATAATTACTTTACGTGGATTGAGATATATAGTAATTAGTAGACAGATGTACTTGCCCTCTAGATATGTCTGAGCATATCAAATCAGTTACCTAACTGTGCTGATACGAATATGTGAATTGGGATTACCAGAATAGAATTTCAATCCACAACTGCCTTGATAATTCCCCTTTGAATTCTTTAAAACGCCTTGACCCTCATACTTCTAATATATTACCTTCCCCTTGAACTCTTGATTATTGTTTTCCGTCTTCCCTTATTTCGGAAGGACGAAATCTCGTACTTAGTATAAATACGAAGTGTATTGTTTCTGTAGCCATTTCTGTTTGTTTCTTGGGTAATTACCAAACCCTATTATTAGATTAGATTGTAGTTTATAAATTGTGCTACCTTTAGATGACCCTTCACTACCTACCTATGTTCCTGATACGTGCATCACTATGACAGCATAAAATTTTTTATTTTTGCCTCGTAACTTGGGTCAAGTTCAGAACTCAAGTATTACGATGAAGAATGTATCATTTTACTGTCAGGAGTCTAAATGGATTTTACCTGGATGAACAATTGATTGACTCCTGAATGGATAGCAGCACCTATGACTAGGTTGACTTGTAAGGATTAAGAATTCCTAAGGACTAACGAGTGTCAAGCCGCTTTCGAGGAATTAAAGAAGCGACTGACACAGCACCTGTATTAACTATCCGTCCGGATCAGGCGGTTATGTGATCTACAGACGCATCAGGAAATAGTTTGGGATGCGTATTAATACAGGATAACAAGGTAATGACAGATGCATCCAGACAATTATGAGCACCTGAAAAGAATTTGGAACTTGCAACCATCGTAATTACTCTGAAACTATGGAGACATTACTAATATAAGGCAAATCGTAAGATTGCACGGCATACCAGTTAGCATTGTACCAGACAAGGATTCACGTGACCAGAGTTGGTGGTCAACACCAAAGAGACAGTTAAGTAAATACAAGGACACTTGCGAGCAGTGCAAGACAGACAAAAACAGTGGACAGACGTCATCATCGTCCCTTGGAATTCAAAGAGGACGATCATGTCATCTCGAGGATATCACCTACTAGAGACACCATTCGATTCGGAGGACGCAGCAAGATTGAGTCCAAAGGTATAATGGACCAGTGAAGTGCTAGACAGAGTGGGAGTAATGGCATATCAAATTGCGCTACCACCTTCACTTGAGGGAGTACTTGCTGTATTCCACGTATCGTAACTCAGGCGATATGTGACAGACAGCAGTCATGTTCACAACCATTCGGAGATCACCATTAGGCCGAGCTTGTCATATCAAGAGCAACCAGTGGGAATCCTTGACCATCGAGAAAAAGTATTGAAGAACCAGTCTATTCTCTTGGTCCGCGTAGCATGGAAGCATGGCGCGCCAGAAGAATCTATTTGGGAGCGTGTGAACGACATGCGTAAACGTTTTTGAACCTATTCGTAAAGCCAAGATATAAATTACTTTGTTACATTATATCTTATGTCGTATTCTTCTTCTATCCCGGCTTAGTTTTAATTTCGAGGACAAAATTTTATAAGTTGGGTAGATTGTAAACTCCCTCGACAAGATTCTAGCATTTTAGGATTATTTTTAGCAATTTAGGATTTTTGGCAATATTTTAATTTATTTTGCTTACATATCCTGTTGACTTGTGCACCTGTCCATCACCAAATTATTTGGAGCTTTACCTTGACTGTTATCCCCGAACAAAGTTCACATACCTCTCCTAGACATGCCAGCCTACTATCCTGCACTTTGTGCAACTCCCAGATACTCTGTTATAAGCCTCGTATTAGACGCACAAATATCGTTACCCAACGTGCGTAATTAAATTCTCAGACCTGTACCATTCTCTGTTCCAATAGAGATTAGAGGCCCAACCCGCACCTGTTTGCCCAGACAAAAATACGTTATTTTTCTACACTGAGTATACTACATTTAGTGTATTGACACCGTAGAAAAATTATGGCCCTACCTGCCTCTAAATAATTAGAGAACACCGTGCGCGGTATTTATTTATTAATAAATATGATGACCCGTATCACCCAGAAAACCAGGCCCAGTCCCTGCCCAGACTCACCCCCACCCCCTCGGGACCCTTACACAGCTTTTCCCTTCAATCCTGTAAATTTTAGTATTTTTCGGAGTCGGGTGTTTTCCCAGAAAATTTTGTAATTGCGCAATTTTCCAAAACTAGGACTTTACGCAATTTACGAAATTACAGGGACTTTCCTGTAAATTTCAGTGCCAGGTGTCACCCCCTCACTGGCCGGTGAACCTGCACCGTCCATTTGGAGATGGGACCCACCCGAAAAGATCCCGAAAATATCCCAAAAATATCCCAAAAATATCTCTAGATATTTTTCTTTTTAATAAATATAATTTTCTATAAAAAGAAAGAAAAAGAAAATAAAATAAAATAAAATCAAAACCTAACTCTACCCCCCCAGCCCGCAGCCGAACCTCCCCCCCCCCCCCCGCCGGCGGCGAGCCGACCCCCCCCGGCGAGCTCCCCCCCCCCCCGCTGGCCCCCTCTCCTCAGCCCGCATCCGCCTCCCTCTCGTCTTCCCCCCAACCTCCAACAGCTCCTCCTCCTCCTCTTCTTCTCCACCTCGACAGCCACCGCCGCCATCTCCCTCGACTCCGACTGCCACCACCACCCCCCGTCGACTTCCTCCATCATCAACCTCCTTCTCCTCCTCTCCCTCTCCCCTGAGCCCTCGTTCCCCTCTCCCAGCCCTTCACGACCTCCTCCCCTTCGATCGTGGCCGGCGGCGCCAAGGCGCGGTCCTTCTCGTTCGCGTCCCCGGCCTCGAGGTCGACGATGACATGCCCCCACACCGAGAGCACAGGCCTCGGCGGCGGTCCCCAGCACCTCGACTCCTCCACTCCCCCATCCTCCCATGGCCGGAGTCGTCCTCCTCCCCGAGCTCCGGCTGCTGCTGCCGTGCCACCCCGCTGCCATCCACGAGAGCCACCGCCACCGTCATCACCTCCGCCACCTCTCCTCCCTCAAGAAATCCCATGCCCAGCTCCTCAAGTCCCCAATCCCTCCCGGCGCCGCTCTCGGCGACATCGGGTCCAAGCTCGCAGCAGACTACACCTTCCCTCCCCTCTTCAAGGCTTGTTCCTCCTCCTTTTCCCTTCTCCGGCCTCCGCCGGTGGACAGCCTCGACCCGACTGTTGACCCTGAACGCCGGTCGACTCCCCTCCGACACAACGCCTAGCAGACCCACCGCTGGCCCTCGCCCCGACTCGCTGGACCCATCCGCCTCTGCAAACCGCCGAGTCTTCCATCAACCACAGTGACTCGCCGGATCCCCTCGACTCATCCCTGACGGCCTGTGTTGAGTTTTCCCCGACTGCTCGGCCGACTTTCTGCTCTCCTCTCGCTGTCCTTCTTCGACGAAGCCCTGACCCGGACACAACAGGAGCTCTCGACCAGGACACGAGCAGGACACGGACACGAGAAATCAGATTCACGGGGCCCTGTTCAGGTACCGTTTTCTTCCCCCTTGTAATTCCGTTTTTAATTCCGTCAGTTGTGACACGTAGGCTATGTGACCCTCTCGATGCCCGTGCAACCTGCTCGGTGCATCGTGTCCTGTGGCGATCGCGGCACGCGATCCAAAAACAGGAAAAAAATAATGACCCGATTCACACCGGAACTGAGTACTCCCCGCCAAACGGGACGATTTGGTCGCACGCTGTCTTTACCAAAACGTGTGCGATATTGATACGGACGTGTAGGAGTTCGGAGAAGTTGATTTGGATGTGCGTGCACACCGGAATCAACGCGTATCCGCCGACACCGCCCCGTATCCGTCAGTTCTGGAATATGCTGTAACTTTGTGTACACACGTCAGATCGAGACGAAACTTGCGCCATCGGACTCGTAGCAATATGCTGGTCCTGTGATCCAAGTTTGGTTCGATTCTGAGAACGTTTGCAAAATCCCGTATCGTGGGCCCCATAGGCTCCACCTGACGGGCAATTTTGTGACCGGCTCATCGGAATCCAATTCTGGAAGTTCCGTTGGGTTCGTATCGACGTTCTGGACTTGTTGACACTAAGTTTGGCAAATTTGAAGACCTTTGACCCTGACACGTTTTTCGGTGCAAAGTGGCCCACATGTGGACCCCGCTTTGACCGAAAACTGTCATTTTTGCCCCTGTGTCCAAATTGGACTTAAGGACAGGCATTTCTAGCTATTTGATATTTTCTGAGACTGTTAGTGATATTTATTTCAGCATCTGGAGACTTTCATCCTGAGGCCATAATTTCTGACACTTGGTATTTGACATCTGGATATTACATTTACAGCTCTCTTGTCAGGCAAGTATACCTTGCCTTGTTGTACTGTTTAAATTTAGTTATTGTTAGTTACATGTTTATTTATTATATAAATATGCGCGTTCGAGCAGACTCGGGTGCAGTCAACGAAGGCGTTGACGTTAGGACTTGTGTCTGACTTAGTGTCTAGTAGACCCACCTAAAGTTGTGAAGTTATTGATATAACTTCCCAGGCCTTGACACGTATCATTACACGTCACAGAGTGAGTTCATGTAGGGACGCGTGCCTCACGCATGACTGGCCATCAGTGTGAGCAACACGTGTAGCGGTATGTAGCTCAGTTGTTTATTTTATAGAGACTTGCATCATAGTATGAGATGTCCACGTCGTTTTCACGACTTGTACATCTATATTGGGCGGGAAAGATACTAGTAGGCGTATGGGACACCCCCTCCATGATGTTATATCCTTCGTTCCATGCTCCTAGGAGATGGACGATTGCAGAGTGCCCATGAGTCTGGGGGCATATGACACATATACTAGCCAGTCCCGACGATTGGTGAATTACGTCAGCATATGTCTAGCCACACATTCTCAGGCGTACTACAAGGTCTTTAAATTGTATTCACTTAGATGGTTAGCCCACCCCATTTATTTATTCAGTATTTATATTATGGCATGTCATTTTTATGTATCTTGCTATGTCCCTCTGAGGACCTGGTCCCCTGCCAGGTGTATATGTTCTTGAGCATTCGCAGGAGAGCAGATCCAGGCATGTTACGTATATCCTGAAGAGTTCTTCTCTTCGAGCCTCGTGATTGTCATATATTGTTCTTATATGGTGTGTATCTGGTTCCTTTTTATATTCTATTTCGGCAGTAGATTTATTTCCATCTGACTGTCATTCTTAGATATCTTTATTGAGATCTAGTTACCTGATTATTGGTTATTCCTATATATGTGATATTCTGTGGATGAGATTTAGATATTACCCTGTGACTTGTGATTAGTTTTACCACTTATGACTTATTGTTCATTATACAGCATACGCACGTATATATGGTTTCCATATATTGGAGTTGCCATATATACGGGCGGCTGGCATGGTTACGTGTCCTAGTCCTATGTATTTTGGGACTGGGGCGTTGACACAGGAGCACGGATCATGAGTTACTACTTATCTCTTCCGAGGAGGTCTTACCTTCTGAGCATCAGTGATTATCTCTAGCGAGGGATCGCTTCGCTGATACACTTCTATCATCACCTTATTTTGTATTGGAGATTTTATATCCCTCTCTCATTTTAGTATTGGTATAGTCATTGGTAGTGGATTTGTCTCCACCCGACTATCATTTATGGATTATTCAGACTCATTATTCTAGTTTAGTTATTTTCTTTTGTGACTTGTTGTGTGGATGAGATTTAGTATATCGGTGACTTGTGATAATATTTATACCACATGTGAGTTTATATTCATATTACAGTGTACATGTGTATTATGGTATCTATATATTGGAGTTGCCATATATATACGGCTGACATGCTTACGTGTTCCTAGTCCTACGTAATTTGGGACTGGGGCATGACAGGGGCCGATCAGATCCGGATAGAACTAACGTAAAGTTTTTGACTGGACGGAATGGCTAGCAGCGACATATGTACCTCCGTCATCTGCGCCCAGAGACTATAAATTGGTCCTTTATGGCTATGCCAGCGATAATTGTTCATATAGATAAGTCATCCTCGCTTAGCGGCAATCCGCGTGAGAGCTATTGCATTGCATCGAGAATAATCTAAACTACCTGAACGATCATGGTATAACACACTTGTACATATGGAGCACTTGAACGTCTTATGCAACACACCTGAGTAATCCTTATAACTCGTGCATCCGAAACGTAATATCGCTTACAACACTTGTGTTTGCATATGTTATTTCCCCTGAAATTCATATATATATATATATATATATATATATATGTGCGTGCTTGAATTAACTTGGTTTGCCTTGGATAGGGAAGGACAAATGGTAAGTTGGTAAGTCTCGTCGTGTATCCTCTTATATCGCACGGCGTACTGCCACACGAGTTAGGCTATTCAACATTGCCAAAAAACTGATCCTAGGCAAGATTAGAAAGATAACTTAATAGATGGTGCACTGAACCTATTAACCGTGTTTGGATTTATCGAGCGGGCGAGTAGCCTACCCACCAGTGCATTCATGTACTGATAACCCACTAGATTATTTGCAGGGTACGAGAGAACCTCATTCGGTGCGGATGTCTCCTTCGTGCGTGCTAAGACATGGAGTTCACTCTGGAGCCTTGGAGCATTGCATCCGGAATTGAAGCACATATACAAGACATAATGTTGGAACATCACCTATATATCATTCCACAAATATAGCCACTTGGCACGCTTTTACTGTTTTAGAGAGAGAGGCTCGAGCGACTTGTAATCTCGGCCAAGCGCCGGCTGTAACACTTATTTCAACATCAATAAAGAGTTTGCTCTACTTCTATACTTGTATTATTCAATGCTTCCGCTATTGACAACTTAGTGAACTTGTTGTCAATTGCCTATGCGTTATAATTCTGCTGCACTCGAACAATTTGTGTGACTCTGTGTCTTAGACCTCTTACCGCCAGCATAAACCACGGTCTTGCGTGGCTTACGCTCGTGCGGCATCACGCTTAGATGAGTCAAGCGATCGTCTCGCGGAAGCTAAGGTGCGGTGATTCTCGCCTAGCGGGGACGGCCGATTAGCCTGCGGGAGATCGAGACGTGACAGCCGGACCTTGTTTTAATCCGGATAATCATGATGCAGCTGAGGAGGCACCGAATGTCGATGCTGTAAATTTTATGGAGTTACTGGAGAATGCAATGACTCCATTATATCCTGGTTGTGAGGATCATTCACCGTTGGAGGTGGTTACAAGATTGCTGAGCATCAAGTCCAATTTTAATATGTTGCAAGAATGCTATAACCGATTAATGGAATTGATTATAGAGATCTTCCGGAGGGTGCTAAGTTGCCTAAAGACTTTTACCGATATAAGAAGATTGTGAGATCGCTCTGGATGGGATACGAGAAAATTGATGCATGTCACAACAGGTGCATGTTGTACAACAAAGACGACAAGGATGAAGACGCATGCAAATTCCGTGGTGCTGATCGCTACAAGGCCACTGGTAGGGGAAGGTTTGTAGGTGCAAGAAAGCCTACCAATTTGATGCATTACTTGCCTTTGATGCCGCGGTTGCGGAGGTTGTTTATGTTGAAGGAGACTACATAAAATATGAGTTGGCACAGGAAAAAATAGATCGAAGAAGTATTGGATCATCCATCTGATAGAGAAGCATAGAATCAATTTTATCGAGAGTATCCAAATTTTGCTTCAGACCTGTGTAATGTCATATTAGGGCTCTCCTCCGACGGTTTTACCTTTTTTGGACTTTCAGGCTTCCAGTATTCGTGTTGGCCTGTGATCATCACTCCGTACAATCTACCGCCTTGAATGTGCATGAAGACTTCGTATATGTTCCTAACAGTTATTATCCCGGACTTTCTAGAAAGCAGAATTTTCTGATGTGGGAAGCACTTATATGGACCATCAACGACTTTTTGGCATATTATCGGGATGGAGCACTCATGGCCGCCTCTCATGTCCGTATTGCATGAACCGCACTAAGAATTTCTGTTTGAAGCACGGAGGCAAACCGTCCTTTTTCGATTGTCATCGATAATTTTTGCCGAAGGATCATCCGTACCGGAGGAACATGAATGCTTTTTATGCCGGCGTTGTGGATATTGCCAATCCACCACCAAGGTGGCCCAGATACATGATACGAGAAGAGGTAAAAGATTTACCAAGTGCTATCGAAGAGCCTACTAAGGGATACCAATGTGACTGATTTGGTCGCACTCATAACCGGATGACGAGGAGTATAATCTGTGATATGCCATATTGGAGCACCAATCTGATCAGACATAACCTTGATTCATGCATATCGAGAAGAATATGTTTGACAACATAATTAATACTATAATGGACGTAAAGGGGAAGACGAAAGATAATCTGAAGGCCAGGTTGGACTTGGAAGAAATATGTAGATGTCCTGCGTTGTATTTGATAGAGGAGAAGAATCGAAAGTTAAAGAAGCCTAAGGCAATTTTTTCACAGGAGAATGAGGATAAATGAAGACTTCATAGGTGGATTCAGGGCCAAAAATTTTTAGACGGGTACGTGTCGAACTTGAAAAGATGTGTCGACCTCAAGGAGAACAAACTAACGAATATAAAGAGCCACGATTGTCACGTATTCATGGAGAGATTAATTCTGATTATATTTCGAGAATTCTTATCACAGTGTTTAGGATCCATTAACAGAGCTCAGCATATTCTTCAGAGATCTTTGTTCTACTAAGTTGCTCGTCGGTCATCTAGAAAAGCAAGAGAAGGACATTGCGGTAACACTGTGCAAGCTTGAGAAGGTGTTTTCTCCTGGATTCTTCGACTCCATAGAGCATTTGCCAATTCATCTTTTTTATGAGGCACGTGTTGGTGGGCCTGTTGAATATCGGTGGATGTACCCGTTCGAGCGGCATCTGAACCACCTAAAGAAAAAGGTAAAAAATAAGGCACGGGTTGAGGGTTATATTTGTGAAGCTTATGTTCTCGAGGAGATACAAACTTTTGTTTGTCGTATTTTAAACCTCATGTTGCTACTAATAGAACAAGGGCTCCGAGAAATGACGACATATATCAGGAATCTATTGATGCAATACTGAAAGTATTCAATGCATCCGAAAAGCCTTCGAAGAAAATGAAGAAGTGATATTTGAATGACGACGAGTTAAGGGATGCTCAGTTGTATATATTACTCAATTGAGACGAGTATGAAGTGGAGAAGCTAGAGGGGTAAGTAATTAATACGCCCACATTTACATCATCACAATGTAATAGTATAAGCTAATATTATGTTACTAATCGGTTGTTGCTTCGTTATTTTTCAGCACATATGATGATGAGCTGAGGTTGGTTAGACCCTACATAACAGACAAAAAAGTAGAATAATAAATGAGACATCATTTTTTTTCTTGGTTGAGTGCATATGTAAGAAGCTCGGTAATTATTTTTTCTGTATGCACTTGCACAATAAATAACTTACTATCGCTTCTTTGGTATTTAGGTCAATCGTCTAATAACACCAGAGACTGAATCTATTAGAATTCTAGCCAAGGGACCAATTACTGCCGTCAAAATATGGCCAAATTACTGTGTTAATGGGTTTAGGTTCAAGTCAACAAATGCTCCAATCAGAGACAGCTTCCTAGATCTTGATTGCACGAAAAAAAGTTGTTTGTGTATCAAATCTTTGAACTACAAATATGTCGATCCAGGCAATGATTTATTTGGTATCTTACGAGAGATTGTGGAGTTAACATATAATTATGGCACAGAACATGCTAAGATCGTGTTATTCAAGTGTGAATGGTTCTATCTGATTCAAGATCAAGGTTAAAAAATTGATAAGCATGGTCTTGTGGATATAAACTACAAGTGTAGATATCAAGGCTATGAACCATTTGTCCTATCAACTCAGGCTTATCTCGTGTACTTCACAACTTATCCTAGATGGAGAACAACGAGATCGGACTGGTGGGCAGTATGCAAGACTAAAACTAGAAATTCCTTTGACATTGATGAAATAGCTTATCAGGAGGACGAGCTACCTCTTGTAACAAATATTGTAGATGTGGATTCAACGAAAGTTACTCATTACACGACTAATAATGTAGAAGAGGTAGAATTATCCGAAGATGAAGATGAATATGAAGACAAAGTAGATGAAAGTGAAGATGAGGAGGAAGAGGAAGAGGAAGATGAGGAAGACGAAGAAGATGAATTTTCTGAAGATGATTGAAAATAAAATAAATCCATTTGGACTTGTGACATGTATTACATTTTGACTGTAGAATGTACTATCCATTTAGACTTGTGACACTACTAGTTATTTACTGTGCAATTATATTAATACTGTGAGATATACCACAAACACAGACACATGACACACTCACACTGACATGACACAAGACACACACTGTGCATTTGGTTGTATTGTATGATGGGCCCTATGTGTCATATTTGGTTATATGTATATTTGTGTTGCAAAATAGTTTAGGATGTCAAGTTGTGACTATGATCATGCCTATGTTTTATCATCATATGTTACTATCAGGTATGACAGGACGACGCAGATCAACGGAGGGTTTCTCCGGGTCTATTTATATAAACTGTGCTTTTATAACTAAAGGTAAAATTTTGTTGGAAAATATTTTACAAACTGCATCCTTTTTTTTTTCAATTTAGCGACGTTTTGTGACGTTCAACGACGTAAAGTTACATCGCTAACAAGAATCAGAACGTCGCTACCTGGTACTATGGACGTCGCTAGTACGTCGCTACACGTCGTTAACATGCTGACATTGCAAAACTTGCCATGTAAGCATTGATGTAGCAAAACGTCGCTCATAATGTCGCTAATATAGCGACGTGTTGTGACTAAAGCTTACGTCGTCAATTTAACGACGACATGTCGCTAATCGTCGTATATTCTGTGATTTCTTCTCGTCACAAATATACGTCGCTACAGCGACGACTATCGACGTTTTTGTTGTCAACGATCATATTATACGCGACAACATAAAAACGTCGCTAATTACGTCGCCAAATTATTTTAGCTATGTTAGTTTACATATTAATGACGTTTTTGGACGTCGGTAATATGTGTTATTCTGGTAGTGACATTTCTCGTATTTGTAACAAGTAGCATCCATATGTAATCGATTGTTAATAAAAAATTTGGACTCGACCGATCGAAATAAAGTCCTACTTGAAATTTTTGTTATCCAAGTACTGTCTCAAGGTTAATCTTCATGCTATGTATTTTACCAACAATTAATCATTTGCATGGCCACGTACTACTGTCACTCTGCTCATTTGCTAACAACTGCTCAATTTGACTAACCATGATCCATCCAACCATCTCTAACCAACCTGCTCAAGAACAACACACAACAGTACTTTGTTTAAGCACCATCCAACTCACATAATTGATACAATGAGCACCCCCACATGCTCCCACATTACTTAATTTAAAGCCAATCAAACTATGCACCTAAACAAAATATTATAACTAGATGTATATGGTTTTACTTTAGCATGATCCCTACCTAAGTAAAAGAAAAAACTTTCCAACCTGACAAAGAAAAAAAGGAAAAAAATTCTTCCATTTCTTTACGCACATTCCTTCCCTTCCCTTCCCTTCCCTTCCCTGTTGGAGTATGTTCTTTCATCACTTCGTTTGGAAGACTTTCCCAGTTTCCACTCCCTGCAGACTGTGCACCCACATTACCAGCTGTTGCAGAGCCCAAGACCCCACGTCCAAATATAATAACGTGAACACTCGCCACCATGCATGTGCTTCTTCAATTTATATAAACTGCTCCTTCAACCTCTCTTTCCTTCCTTCCTTCCTTCCTTCCTTCCTTTTATTTCCTTCACCCACCACTAACAAGTAACAAAACAATGCTAGCTACTGGCAGTGGCACACAAGTAAATTAAGAGGAAGCACAATGCACTACTACAATTTCATCTTCTTCCTCTTCTTCTTCTTCTTTACTTACGAGCTCACTCCCGTAACCGCCGACGATGCCGAGGTGTCGGCATTGCTGTCGATCAAGTCACACCTCATCGATCCGCTCAACGCGCTGGCAGACTGGAACCCGTCTTCCCCGGCGACGCACTGCAGCTGGGCCGGCGTGTGCTGCGACGGCTCCACGGGCTCGGTCTCGGGCCTCGACCTCTCCCGCATGAACCTCAGCGGCAGCATTGCCGACGACATCCTACTTCTCAACTCCCTCTCGCAGCTCAACCTCTGCTCCAACGCATTCTCCACCTCCCTGCCAACGTTCTTGTCGGCCATTCCGATGCTCTCCTCGCTCGACGTCAGCGAGAACTCCTTCGCGGGCCGCTTCCCGGTCGGCTTCGGGGCCTCGGCCGGGCTGACCGCGATCAACGCGTCGGGGAACAACTTCGTCGGGCAGCTCCCGGAGGACCTCGGCAATCTGACCTCCCTAGAGGTGTTGGACCTCCGTGGCAGCTTCTTCTCGGGCCCGATACCGGCCGGATACAAGGGCCTGCGGAGCTTGAAGTTCTTGGGCCTCTCCGGGAACAACCTCTCGGGAAAGATCCCCGCGGAGCTCGGCCTGCTCTCGTCGCTGGAGAGGCTGATCATCGGCTACAACGACTTCGAAGGAAGCATCCCCGCGGAACTCGGCGGCCTTTCGAGCCTTCGATACCTCGACATTGCGGTCGGCAATGTCGAAGGCGGCATCCCGGCTTCGCTCGGGAGGTTGCAGCTCCTGACCACACTCTACCTGTACAAGAACAATTTGGAAGGCGAGATCCCGAAGGAGCTAGGCAACATGTCCGCGTTGGTCCTTCTCGACCTCTCCGACAACCAAATCTCCGGTCCGCTGCCAACCGGGCTAGCCCGGCTGCGCAATCTGCAGCTGCTTAACGTGATGTGCAACCGGCTGTCCGGCCCCGTGCCGAGCGGCATCGGCGAGCTGCCCGAGCTGCAGGTGCTCGAGCTCTGGAACAACTCGCTGACCGGGCCCCTGCCGTCCGGCCTCGGGGGCAGCTCGTCGCTCCAGTGGCTCGACGCGTCGTCGAACTCGCTCTTGGGCCCCATACCGACCGGGCTGTGCGACGGCGGCAACCTCACCAAGCTCATCCTGTTCAACAATGCGTTCTCCGGCCCCATACCGGCCAGCCTCGCCTCGTGCCTCTCCTTGGTTCGGGTGCGAATGCAGAACAACCGGCTAAATGGAACAGTGCCCGTCGGGTTCGGCAAGCTGCCGAGGCTGCAGCGTCTCGAGCTTACGAGCAACGAGCTCGGCGGACAGATCCCGGCTGACCTCGCTTCGTCCGTGTCCTTGTCCTTCATTGATCTATCACACAACCATTTGCAATCGTCTCTTCCCTCCAACATACTGTCCATTCCTGCTCTACAGAGCTTCCTGGCTTCGGACAACGAGCTGACCGGAGAGATCCCGAACCAGTTCCAGGACTGCCCGTCTCTCGCCGCGCTCGACCTCTCGAACAACCGGCTCTCGGGGAGCATCCCCGCCAGCCTCGCCTCGTGCGAGAAGATCGTGAATTTGAACCTGAGGGGCAACGGATTCACCGGAGAGATACCGAAGGCTATCGCGATGATGTCTATGCTCGCTATACTCGATCTCTCTAACAATGTGCTAACAGGACTGATCCCTCTCAACTTCGGGAGCTCACCGGCGCTCGAGATGCTGAATGTATCGTATAACAACCTCTCCGGTCCGGTACCCGCGAACGGGATACTGAAGGCCATAAACCCCGAAGAGCTTGCGGGCAATCCGGGCCTATGTGGAGGCGTGCTGCAGTCGTGCAATCCGAACTCCGGTAAGGCGATGCCGGCAAAGCGGAGAAGCATGCACATCAAGCACATTGTGGCCGGTTGGGCAATGGGCATCACGATCGTCTTCGCCATCGTAACCTCCTTCATCGCAGCGCAGCTGCTCTACCGGAGGTGGTTCGTTGACGACGGCTGCAGCCGGGGCCAATTCAGCAAAGAGGACGGCTCATGGCCGTGGAGGCTCACGGCTTTCCAGCGGCTGAGCTTCTCCAGCACCGATATCCTCTCGTGCGTCAAAGAAGCGAATGTCATCGGGATGGGGGCGAACGGAATCGTATACAAGGCGGAGCTGCCTAGGCCGCATTCCCATTCGGTTATAGCGGTCAAGAAGCTTTGGCGAGGAGAGGGCACCTCCGCCTGCGAGCCGAGTAGCGACATCGCGGGAGAGGTGAACCTCCTCGGGAAGCTTCGCCACCGCAACATCGTCCGGTTACTGGGATATTTGCACAACGACAAGGACTCCATGATCTTGTACGAGTACATGCCGAACGGCAGCTTGTGGGAGGCGCTGCACGGGCCGGTGGAAAACCAGATGTTGGTCGACTGGGTATCACGGTACAATGTAGCAGCCGGGGTCGCCCAGGGACTGGCTTACCTTCACCATGACTGCCATCCGCCCGTGATCCACCGCGACATCAAGTCTAACAACATACTGCTTGATGCCAACTTGGAGGCGAGGATCGCCGATTTCGGTCTCGCGAAGATGATGTTGAGGAAGAACGAGACCGTGTCGATGGTGGCTGGATCGTATGGGTATATTGCTCCAGGTAACTGTCCTTCTTGCCTTGTGTCCATTAACTATTAAGATCTACATTGCATGGATACGAACATGACACAATAAAGGAGACGATAGACACAGCATCTTTTGTCTGTTTTAGTATATTTAAAGTATCTGCGTGCGGCACGACACTGTTTTTGGAGTATTTGTGCTAATATGTTGCACAGACACGTACGGATATGACAAGACATGGTAACGACTACGGCACCTATTTTAGCGCGTCATATTGTTCTTTAGAGTGACCATGTTGTATCTAATACACGTTCGATATGACACAATTCACTACTTTTGGAGTATCTGTGCTTCCTAGTTGTATCTTCCTAGTTGTGTCTGTTAACTGTTAAGATCTACGTTACATGGATGGGAAATCTATACAATATGGACAAGGAGAAAGACACAACATGTTGTGTTTTAGTGTACTTTGAAGTGCGTGCGGCACGAACACCCCTGTTTTCGAGTGTTTGTGCTTATATTTTGCACAGACATAGATATGTATGCAAAGATGCAGTAAGGACACGACAATCAATTTTGATGTGTCCTACTGTACTTTGGAGTGTCCATGTTGTATCCGATATGTGTCAGTCCATGTTTTTAGAGTGTCCGTGCTTTCTAAGTTGTGTCTGTTACGTTGTCCCGATGAATTGTTTGAATTGCAGAGTATGGATACACATTGAAGGTGGACCAAAAGAGCGATATCTATAGTTTCGGAGTCGTTCTCATGGAGCTCGTGACGGGGAAGAAGCCGATCGAGCCGGACTACGGTGAGTGCCAAGACATTGTCGGTTGGGTACGAGAGAAGCTGAGAGGCAGCAAAGGTCTGGCCGACGGAGTGCTGGACCCGAGCACCGGAGCGCAATCGAAGCACATACACGAGGAAATGCTCCTGGTGCTGCGAATCGCGATGCTCTGCACCGCCAAGCTCCCGAGGGACAGGCCGTCCATGAGGGACGTGCTGTCCATGCTGGTGGAGGCGAAGCCCCGTAGGAAGAGCAGCAGCGCCGGCGGCGGCTTCGGGGCCAATGTGGCCGAGAAGGACAAGCCTGTCTTTAGGACCTCGCCTGACACTGAGTTCCCTTAGGTGTAGATTTGTACTACTTCGTGTATGTAGTCTTTCTTTCATTTTTGGTATGTAATGTAAGATCTCTAACGAACGTTGTGCAGATGGAAGACCACAAAAAGGGTCATGCCAATGGATTAAGGTTCATTCTTTTTGTAAATCCGAGCCTTGTGATACTGCAATTATGTGCAGATGGAAAATGTTCTCAAGTACGTTCCTCCGGAAAAATCATGTTTAATGGAAGAGGGTTCATTCTTTTGTAAATTTGAACACTGTCACTGTGAGTACTTTCAGTTCGGTTGGTCATTCTTCAAATTGGGGAGCTTGGTTTCGAATTATTAGTTGCTACAGGTGGAGCTCCTGAAGTTATACTATTAGTTTTCTTGACTTAATTACAACTTGATACCCTCAACAATTCAAAATGTTCAAATTAACAGATTCAATTTTGATAAATGCTACCCAACTTTCCTCCCTCTCCGGCGAACCTCCCCACCTCCCCTCACCTCTTCGGCGACCCCCTCCCCCCTCCCTCCCTCTCCGACGACACCACCCCCCTCCCTCCCCCCCTCCCTCTCTCCGGCGCTCGGAGGGGGGAGGTTCACAGTAGCAGCCGTCATTGTCGGAGACCGCAAGGGTGACGTGCGGTGGGCGGATGGACAGCGCAGGCAGGTAAGGGGTGTCGCCGGGGCGACTAGGGAGGGTGGTTGTCGGAGGAGGTTGGGGGGGGGGGGGGGAGGGGGGGTTGTCGCGGGGAGGGGGGTGGGGGTGAGGGTGAGGGGGTGGCTGCTAGAGCAGCAGTCGGCGGGAGGGGGGAGGATTGGTTGTGGGGGGGAAAATAGTTTAGGAATCAACAAAATTTTGGATATCAAATTAAAAATATTAGTTGAGATAAATTATTAAGTTAATACCAAAGTTGAGGGTACCAAAATTGAGGGTACAAATTTGAACATTTTATATAGTTGACGGTATCAAAGTTATAATTAAGCCTAGTTTTCTTCCCTCCAACTATGTATCAAATGAAACAACACGCAGTGGATTGCTAGGTTACTCTAGCAGAGGCAAAAAAGAAGAAAATTTTGGAATTCTAATTGATAACTAAACCTGCTAGCAGTGGCTTATGGAAATTTTTATTAGTCAAATCCTATAGGCACTTCAAAAATTGCTTAAGACAGTACATTATTTCAGAATAATTCAGATTTTTGTAATTTTTATTTAGAACAGTTCCAAATTTATTATAGGGTGTCTACCCCCCCCCCCCCCCTCTCTCTCATCCCAAATAATAAATCTAACCCTAACCCCAACCCCAACCGTCGGAGGAGGAGGAGGAAGACGGTAAGGTGGAGGGGGTTCTCGCGGCCGGGGACGCTCGTGAGCACCGCGCGGCAGCCGCCGCTGCTCTTTTCGCCCCTGCTTTTGCTGCTCGAGAAGGGGGGAGAGGAAGATAGCGAGATGGAGGGAGTCTCAAGGCTGGGGATGCGCGCGAGCTCCACTCTGAAGCCGTCGCTGCTCTTCCCGCCGCCGCTGCTCTGTGCGACCGCCACCGCTGCTTTTGCTGCTCGTTTTCTAGTGTCAAATAATTTGACAGTCCGTCATCTTTAGGACTGTCAAATTTTTGACAATGCTGAAAATATTTGGACTAGCCTGAAGTAATTTTTCCGGTGGCAAATTTGTAAATAAGTAAAAAAAAAAAAATGGACTAGCCTAAGTAATTTTTGAAGTGCCTATAAAATTTGCCTTTCATTAGGGGGACGCTTAGTTACCGATTGGATAACATTTTAATTCATAAAACATAATGTCTAATCAGGGTGGACCTACATAGGGACGAATGGAAGTAGTTGCCTCCACGGAATTTTTGCTTTCGTGTTAAATGTTCATCCTTTTTAAAAGAAAATCATCAATTTTATGTTTTGTTCCCTTCAAAATTTGTAATTTTCAATTGCTATATATTTATTTACATTAGGTTTTACTTTTTTCTTCATATTTTTTATTATTTTTTGTATAGAGAGAGAAGTAGGGCTGCAAATGAGCCAAGTCGTTCGCGAGCTGCTCGAAGCTCGGTTCGATAAAAGCTCATTGAGCTCGGTTCGTTTAGTAAACAAGCTGAACTCAAGATTCATTTTCGAACTCGTTTAATAAATGAGCCAAGTTCAAGCTTAGAAGTACTCTGCTCGTTTGAGCTTGCGAACTGACTCGTAAGCTAGCTCGTTTAGAAGCTCGTTTAGAAGCTCGTTTAGGAGCACGTTGCAGGCAGTCTACCAATTTATTTTGTTATTTAAATTTAGTTCATTCTTTGTTGAAGTCTAATTTTATGTATGTTTGTATAACAATATGGTTGTGTGCATTATATATAATTATATGTCTTTAATAATTGATATTAAACTTTTTTTAATTGAATTTTTATAAATAAATTGTTAATATTATAGATACTTGAATTCAAGTCTAACTAGCTTTAAATCGAGCTTAATGAGTTTGAAATAAAGCTGAACAAGTTTGAAATCAAGCTTAACGAGCTTGAGTTTGTGAGCTTATCAACCTTGTTTATCAAGATTGAATCAAGCTTGCTTATGAAGCCAAGTTCAAGCTCAAACCAAGCCAAGCTCAAGCGTAATATAAACAAGTTCGAGCCAAAATCAAGCTCTAAAATAAGAAACTTATCAAGTTTGAGTTCGAGCTCGATTAATTCTAATCAAGCCAAGCTCAAGCTTATAAAAGCTTAGCTCAGTTTGGCTCATTTGCAGTCCTAGAGAGAAGTCATGGTGGAGGAATAATAAAATTTTGATGTTATAAATTTTATTTAACAAAATTTTGGACATTCTTTACATTTGAGGTTAATCCTATTTTAAATTCTTGTGTCTGCCTCTGTGTCTAATTATATCTTATAACATATCTATTTACTGAAGTTATCAAGATTGCATGATGAAAATAATCACTTCACACAAAAATTAACCACATGAAAAAACTCTAAACTATTCCGTGAAAGAAAGAAAGGAAAAGAAAAAAAAAGTTGTACAAATTGTGATTGCTTCCATTAATTACCTAATTATCCTTCAAGGTCTAGCTAGTAACTTGCTTGGAAAAAGAAAAAGAAAAATCTTCACTTAGCTTAGCATTAATGTTCATGTAGCTCTAAATTTATTTATAAAAACTCTCCAGTTTTAATGAGCTTTTACTTCTTACAAACATAAAGACTTTTAGCAAACATAGTTAGTTAGAGTTTCTGATATCACTACTAAAATAAGTCATATTAGCGACGTCATTAACGACTCTAGTACAAAACGTCGTTAAATTTTTCTAAAAGTTTAGCCACCCCAATAAAATTTATCATTGTTTAAGACAAATTGCGACGTTTTGTGACAATTGTTATGTATATGGAATACAACGTCACTGAGAGTCGTTGCACATCGCTAAAGTTTTAATAATAGCGACGTGTAGCAACGTCTTAATCCACGTCGCAAATATTTTAATACTAGCGCTGTTATTTTTAGACGTCGCTAAATTTCTAATCGTATAATGCGGCTTGGAATCGGTTCAAAATTGAGCCGTCCAAACAAAACTGAAACCAACTTTCCTCTTATCCGTCCAAGTCGTAACTAAATACTCAACCAATTTAACTTTTAAAAAAACTTACTGGAGATTAAAAAAATCTGAAACCGTAAGTAGATATTCAACCAATTTAATTTTTTTAAAAACTTACGGGAGATAAATAATTTTTATAAATAGTAGAGATATACCCATAACAAATTATAATTAAAATATAATTAAATAAATAATAAATCATAATTAATATATATATATATATATATATATATATATATATATATATATATATATAACAAATTTTAATTCAAATGCATAACAAATATATATATAATAAATATTTAAACTAGTTTACAATAATATCAAAAAAATTTAGTTTACGTGCAACGCACGTACATTTACTAGTATTTAATAATATATGATCGGAAATAACTTTCCCTCACACATTCCTCTCTACCCCCAAAATAAAATATTTAATAACAGACCTTGAAAAATTGAAGAAACAAATTCATATAGCCGATTACATAAATTTGGATTAAAGGCTTTGTCATTGTTATTGTTGGTTATTTCTTCAAATGGATATATATTAGGCATCGAAGCAAGGAGAGATATAAAGGCATCAACATATCTAAAGTTGGTTGGATCATGACAAGAATATTTCTAGGATGTTATGTGACCTCATGTTTCATAAGGCCTACTAAGTATTGCTCAAAATGTAGGGTAATAAAGAGTATTTAAGAAAATATGTGTGGCGCGTGCTGACAAAAACAAGTAGGAACATTTAAGGTAAGAGACAAGATTGCAGTATCGGTCAATACAGATACGTATGGATCGCAGCGTCTTGTTTTGGGTCTGTCAAATCCGATACTCACTCCATGGATACTAGCCTATACCGAACTTGTGACTTTCTTTTGCGGTCAAATTCAAATTTAGCATGGATTAAAACAAAACAAAAAGATGAAAAGAAAAAAAAGAATGGTGAGACAATGATTCGCTGGTACAATGTAACCATTATTCTTTGTCGAAGTTGTATGTATAAGATCACAAGTTCACATATCTTAAGATTATTCCACTTGAATTAGCTATTGTAGGAAACTTTCTCTGATAACAAGTAAGACGAACAATTTCTATTGCATGTAAATAGTTCGTTGTTGTTGAATATTATTTACATAATATTGTGTAAATGTATCAAATATTTTTCTGTTTCTCTAAATAATTTCTAACTATTTTTGGCTTTCTGAGAGAAAGAACTCTGAAACTCCGATATGCATCTATCGAATTTGCCATGACCACCAAAACCAATACCGATAAGAAGAAACCGGCTCCCATATCAATACTTTGAACCTTGCTAAGAAATGAGAACATAGCAAGGTGAGGGGGTTAGAATATCTTGATGCAATGCCATATTAACTGGTTTTCATTTTCTGCTAGGTCCATAGTTGGGCATTGATTCATAGGAAACCTGATGAATTGCAACTACACAGTGACTTTGAACTATCGAATGATTGGACTAAGCCCTTGGTAACTCAGTCAACTAATTGCCAACTATATATTAGGACACTACTTGAGTGCAAGAGGATAAATTGGAAATGCTAGACTAAAGGAGAACTACAGAAAAAGAGGTGCTTAAACTTGATTTAGGTCTCGTTAAATAGGGAGAACTAAAAGTATCACGAAAATAATTTTGCTTAAGTACCTATGACTCTACAATTAGAAAAGAATTGGAATTAGCAGTTAGAAGGAAAGATGAAGTGGGTTTCAAATAGCCAAGCCAGGACAGTTGGAGAAAATTCTGTGTCAAAAAAATTTAGAAATTAAATACGAAGAAGGGAAATGATAAGAAATATGGTCCAAGTATAAATGTAGGATTAGTGGTCCAAACTCTCTTCAGTTTAACATGAGTCGTGTACAAGGTGAATTCATTGAAAAATTAGGCATGACTGAGAAAAGAAGGAAATAATCAGTTAGTCACGACAAACCTTCATGGGAAACAAGGAGCCACACTATCATAAATATTTCCAAGCTCATTCCAATTTAGAAAACAAAATTGCAATAATTGCATATCAATAAGGTTTCAGTTATTAGGCTAAATAGATTAAGTTCAAACAATAGAAGTATGAACTTACTCACAGAAAGAAATGACATGGGAAAAAAAGAATTATTTTGTATAAGGGTATAGAATTTAGGACCTAATTAGACTTTGGGTACTGGATTTGTCCGTTTTAGAATTTGGATACTCGATATTTTTTAGTAAAACATTTTAGTGACGAATATTTGTCATTAAAAGACTCATTTCGTTACTAAAAGTTTAATTTTTTTCACTAAAATGTGTCACTAAAAAAAAATTCAATACAGTACCCAAAGTCTAATTAGATGTAAACCTGGTATCCTTGTACAAAATAATCCAAAAAAAAAAGGTTTGAAGGTTAACATAAATTGAAAATATAATAATGTAATGCATCATGAGAATTGAGAATGGATGTATACATATTTTATCGAGTAAACAGAAGTAGAAAGGAAATGAGTATCTGTGAGCACCAAACCATAGGGAAAATAAACATTTTCGCCTTGTGAGCATTGTCTGCTCCAACAAACCATACTGATGAAATCTCATCAAATGATCAAGGAAAATCATAAAACAACAAATTGAATAATTATATACATAGCCATTATGTCCCTCTGCAGAACCCTTTGTCTTAATATTGATAGGCTTACAAGTCCAACAAAAACAAAATCTTTATCTCAAATTTTTGGACTCAATAATTGAATTATTTGCATTCAATATTTAACTCCGGCAAGGGACTGGCCTACAGGTGGACAAAGAGGTTTAACCGAAAACAATATAATACTACAAAAATACTGGAAAAAAATAGCGACGAATCTCAGCGACGTATCATATTCGGTCGCTGGTGTAGCGACGGAATACAACGGAACAACGACTACTTTGTAACGTAAGAAACATATATTAATTTTTGTCGTTACTTCGTGGCTGTGGTGTCGATTTTTTATCAGCGACGGACTAACGACGAAAAATTACGTCGCTGCCAAACGTTAAATTTTCAATCTCCCAGTTTTATTTTTATTTTCCCCCAAACACACACTCTCTCCTCGCTCACCCCTGACCCTCGACACCCTCTCCTCCTGTAAACCCCCTCGACAAATGGAGGATTTATTTAAATCGAGGAACAACCACAACCCAATTCCCAAGTACCCAAATTAGGGTATTAGCCTACACCAAGCCTGCTACGCCCACGACTCTTGTGTCCCACCACAAATCTAATTCTATGTGTCTTCAATGCATTAGGAACACCATGTGCAATTGTTTTAATTTAATTAAATTAAAGGCCAATTCCACCTCAAGCAGGACCTAACCAAGCCCACGTGCTCCCTTTCATGTGGACCAGCCCCCACTTCCATGAGTCCTGGCCGGCCCAAGCCTCGAGACCAGCCCACAAACTTTTCCATATATAAATACACATCTTCTACTATTAGAAACCCTAAAACTAACTATTCGTTACTCTTCCCCAAACCCTAGCCGAAAACCTAAACCGAGCCTTTCCTTCCCGACCGGGCACCACCGTCTCCGACTACACAAACACCCTCACCACCACCGCAGGTCGCCACTCCCAACACCACGACCGCCGCCTGCACTCCACCACCCCAGCACCACCATCATCAGCGTACTGCCACCGCCCCCATTGCCGGCATCCATGCCGTCTAACTCGAGCCCGACTGATCCCGACCGCCCCAACCGCTTTCAACACCGCCCAACACCATCGCCAGACTGACCCCGACCCTCCCACGACCTGACCACCACCCAGGCGTCGCTCCCCGTCGACCAAGCAGCTCTAGCTGCTGCTGCGACCATTGCCGTAGCGGTTGCTGCCGCTGCCGGTGCTGCCGGAGTTGCCGCACGACGCCAGAGCCGTCGCACCGGAGGACCAACGCCGACTGGACAGCACCCCCTCGACTACGATTGGTAAACACCCCCTCCTTCGTTGGATGATTAATAAATCGTAACAACCGTGTCGTCGTGTCGGATGACGACACGACTAAGTCGGAGTAAACTATGTGTATAAGTATGAATGTTTAATTAGATTAAATGGAATTTATGGTTAATAATTATTCCGACCATATGACTTGTACATAGAACTGTATTCCACCTAAAAGCGTATTCGTAGACTTAGTACATTTATGCATGGGGATTAATGAAGTGTAAACTAACAAGACGTAGTATAGTTTCGTAAAACCATAAATTAGTAATTTATTTACGTGAGGTACATAGTGACAGAGGACAGGGCACGCATGCATCTTAGCTATGTGCACACGCGACCCTGTAGTCTATCTACCGTAAACTTGCGTTAATACCTAAGAGCAACGTCGTAGTCGTGTATGTATTATTTAGTGTCTAATATTGGATTGCTATATTATATTGTGTTTAGGATCATTGGATCAGCCAGGATACACTGCAGGAATCGGCTTTTGGCATTCGCAGCTTGAGGACTCAGGCAAGATACCTTGCCATATTTTCTGTTTAAGTTAATGATGCATATGTTGTAGGATATATTATTGTTCTATTTTATATGACTGTGTGCGTCCGATATTGATTCAGGTGCCATCGACGGATGAGTCGATGATTTAGTGTACTTGACCTAGTAACTAGCAGACTCACCCCATGGGAGGATATTCTGATATCTTTCGAGACCTGACACTCTTACACGGTTCACAGTGACATTCATATTGGGATACAGGTCAGCGTATTCGACTAGCTATCGGTGCGTGTGACATACATCACAGTTAGTACGTAATTCAGGTTTATATTTTATGTTAGTAGAGACTGGCATATAGATACGTGATATGCACGTCGAGTATTCGATTTGCATATTTACATTGGGAGGGAAGGACCACTAGTAGGCGTATGGGATATACCTATTGGAATCCGTAATATTCGGAGGAGCCACGGATCCAATGACTCCCTTTATGCTGATTCCCCGTTCTTCGGAGCGGTATGGACGTATATATACTTGCAGATTTCCTATTTTTCGGAGCGGTATGGACGTTATGCCTACACCTACTCATACGTACTAAAGTTGTCCTCATATTGCATTCACTTAGATGGTTAGCACACCCTTTATTGTATTTACTTTATTCAGTATTTATATATGGCATGCTTCTATGTATCTTGTTACGTCCCTCTGAGGATCTGGTACCTTTCCAGATTTGGACGAGGCTTACTATCTCACAATATACGGGCCAGGACAGGAGACGAGGTTCGCTACCACAGAGGAGTTAGAGGTGCAGCCGTCAGAGTTTCCGTGAGCACTTGGTAGGCTTTCTGCCTAGGATTGGGTACATCATTATCTAGTCAGTCGATGCCCCAATCATTATCTTTTGTCTATCATTTCAGTATTTTATTTCGTCATAGTAGTGGGTTTGTTCCCACCAGACTTTATTGGTTGTACTATGATATCTTGAGACTGGTGTTATCTTCTAGCAGTTTATTTAGTACTTCTTGCTCTTTATATTGTGGATGATATTAGATTGCCTGTTATTGGCTGATATTGGACATGTTAGTATTTTAGGATAGCGTAGCACTCTTTGCTAGGATCCATCAAATTAGGATATCCTCAGAGATGTGACAGCTGGCTATTGCCACGTGGCCTGGTTTCTTGTATTTTGGGACTGGGGTGTGACATAGTTTTAGTGGTGGCCCATGCAGGTCAATTTATTCGCTTGTGGTATGGTAACGTGCCCTGCAAGCCTGCTATAGGATAGAAATTACTAGGTCTCATCCACTCTGATTATGTTTTTGAGCTTCCTTCGCGTTACTTTTAAATATCTGCATCCTGATTGTTTGATTTCTTCCTCTTTTTAATAAAGTTCTATCTTTTGCAGCAAGATAAATTTGTACAGTGGACGAGGAGCACCTAGTGTCGCGATGCCAGACAACACCACCCAAAGAGAGGAGGTACCCCAAGGGCAACCCCCTCTACAGATCCCGCTGATACATTGGCACGAGGCTTCTCATGGTGATCCTATACCTCAGCACGAGGGACAGACTTCTCAGACGATCCCCATGCAGCATTGTGAGGGCCAGACTTTAGGAGCTACACCGATGCCGCAGACTGAGAGGCCGACGTCTGAGGAGACACCTACAGCACAGCTAGAGGTCCCATTACCACCACCTCCACCCTACACACCCCAGATGCCACAGCTAGACAGACAGCCATAGATGCTACAGTTTCTTCAGACTATGATGCAAGCACAGTGGCATCAGACAGAGACGTTAAGGTAAAGTTTGATGGCAGTACTAGAGAGGGCACCTGTCCCAGCACCCGTACCAGCACCTCCACCAGCCCAGACCGGTGGCACTGTTAGATAGTTCTGACAGATGGGACCAGATACCTTCTCAGACAACGAGACTGTAGAACAGATCTCCGATTGGGTCGCCAATATGAAAATGCTACTAGAGGCATCATAACTACACCCAGACCTTTATATGACTGCAGTGAGGGCCCAACTAAAAGGCAACGCCCATCACTGGTGGGATTCTATTGAGCGCAGTATAGGCAAGAACCAGACCTGGGAACAGTTCTTAGAATACTTTAATGCAAAGTATTTTCCAGCCACAGTTAGGAATGCCCTGTACTCCCAGTTTCTACATCTAAAATAAGGAAATATGACTGTGGACGCATATGACGCGGAGTTCAGCCGTCTTAGCAGATTTGGTGCCGTCCTGATACCCAATGATCTAGAGAAAGCTCAGAGATTCCATCACGACCTCTATTTTAAGCTACAGAGATATACCACCACACAGGCGAGGATTTCGTACGAGGAGGTTCTTACAGAAGCGAGGATCCAGGAGACCATTGCCAGAGGAGCTAGATGTCCCAGTACGACCACGCCAGTTAGAGCCCAGCCCGGAGGAGGAGGACCGATCCGTCATCTCGGAGTGCAGACACAGCATAGGATAGCACCATACCAGCAAAATGAGCTTCCGTCTTGCAACTACTACGGTAAAAGAGGACCAGAAGGACTGTCGAAAGAGATTAAGAATATGCATGATTTTTGGAGCGAGCCAGCACTATGCTCGGGACTACCCATAGAGCAGAGACATGGCACCGTAGACAGGACAGAGGCCAGCAGCACCAGTTCCGAGGAGACTACCCCCACCAGGAGGACAGTGTCCACCAGCCCCCGAAGGATTTTAGAGGGGACCACACTTGTCCCCACAGCAGGGACAGTTCGAGTGAGCTCGACAACAGACCGGAGGACAGAGGCAAGGACAAGCCTTTGTATTAGCAGCTACTAAGGAGAAAACAGAAGAAGAAGCAATCACAGGTACCATTTTAATTACATCATTACCTGCGACTGTATTGTTTGATTATGGAGCTATATTATCATTTATATATAGTAGATTCGTAGCAATGCATAGAGTAGCTACTTCTCCCTTATCTAAGAGTTGGAAGATTCTTACCGAAGAAGGTATCGGGCCGGTTACTAGCACTATTAGAACGTGTTCGGTAGTCGTATGTGGCAGAGAGATGAGAGCACGATTTTTGGTATTGCCCATGCCATACTTTGATGTTGTGCTATGCATGGACTGGTTAAGCCAGTATAACGACGTACTGAACTGCCGAAAGGGTAGCGTCACTTTTAGACCGCCAGATCAACCGGAGTTCGAGTACATGCGAGGGACCGTCGAACAAGGAGTAGGACAGATAGCTGAAACTTGAATGGCTATGGAGATGGAACCCCCGCCAATAGTTGCAGAATTCGAGGATGTGTTTCCAGAAGAATTGCCAGGCTTACCGCCAGATAGAGACGTAGAGTTTACCATTGAGCTAGTACCCGGAGCAGCACCAGTATCTTCTAATGTGTACCGATTGGCGAAGAAGGAATTAGACGAGCTGAAGCTACAATTAGATGAGTTGCAGAGCAAGGGATTCATCTATCTAAGTGCATCACCCTGGGGAGCACCAGTGTTGTTTGTACCCAAGAAGGATAGAACAGTACATATATGCATTGATTACAGAGTCCTTAACGCTTTGACTATCAAGAACAAGTACCCCCGCCATGGATTGATGATTTATTCGACCAGTTGACAGGAGCAGTAGTATTCACCAAGATCGACTTGAGATCGGGTTATCATCAGGTAAAGGTACGAAGAGAAAACATTCAAAAGATAGTATTCATGACTCGTTACGGTCACTACGAGTTCTTAGTGATGCCTTTTGGTCTGTCGAATGTGCCTGCTGTATTTATGAACTTGATGAACAGAGTATTCCACCAATATTTAGACCAGTTTATGGTAGTCTTCATCGACGATATTTTGGTGTATTCCAAGAGCCACAAGGAGCACGAAGAGAACTTGAGACTAGTGTTAGAGGCACTGAGGAGAGAGAGGATTTATGCCAAGCTGAGCAAGTATGAGTTTCTTCTAGATTGTGTCACTTTTCTTGGACATGTCATCTCAGGAGAGGGCATTTCAGTTGATCCGGCAAAGATTTCATCAGTAAAGACATGGCCAACCCCTACCAATATCTCAGAGGTGAGAAGTTTCCTAGGACTTGTCGGATATTACCAGAGGTTCGTGGAGAACTTTGCGAAGATTACAGAGTCGATGACCCGTTTGACTCGTAAGGAGCAGGAGTTCACCTGGACAGAGTAGTGTCAGAAGGCATTCGCTGAGCTGAAGAAGCGTTTGACTACAACACCTATCTTGACCCTACCTTTTAGACCCGGAGGATTCATGATCTATAGTGATGCATCCTGGAAAGGATTAGGATATGTCTTGATGCATCATGGAAAGGTTATGGCTTACGCCTCTAGGCAGTTGAGGACATATGAGAAGAACTATTCCACCTACGACTTGGAGCTTGCAGCAGTGATCTTTGCTTAAAAGCTTTGGAGACACTATTTATATGGAGAAAGAGTGGAAATATTTACTGATCATAAGAGCCTGAAGTACATCTACACTTAGAAAGATTTGAACCAGAGACAAAGACGTTGGCTCGAGGTGATGACAGACTTCGAGATTGAGCTACAGTACCATCCGGGAAAGGCCAAAGTAGTAGCCGACGCCTTGAGCAGAAGACCCATGGCATTCTTCTTGACTACGCAACAACATCTATTGAGAGATCTAGGACAGATGGATATAGAGGTTGTTATGCCCGGAATAGATGGACAGTTATCGAGTTTCCAGTTGCAATCGACATTGGTGGAGAGAATTAAGGCTGCCTTGCTGACAGATGCAAGCTTCCAGAGGCTTAGACAGAGGACATAGGCTGGATTACAGACAGGACTGCGGATACATAAAGACGGAACCTTGAGATGTGGAGACCGTCTCCATGTACCAAATAGAGAACTTCGGCAGGAGTTGATGACAGAAGCACACAGCTCGACCTACTCTATTCATCCAGGAGGCACAAAGATGTACAGGGACTTGAGACAGTACCACTGGTGGCACAAAATGAAGAGAGAGATAGCACGCTTTGTGGCAAAGTGCCTGGTATATCAGCAAGTCAAGGCTGAGCATCAACGATCTGCAGGATTGCTTCAAACCCTTCCGATACCGGAGTAAAAATGGGAGCACATCACTATGGACTTTGTTACTGGTTTTCCCAGGAGTCCTAGTGGTCGCAATATAGTATGGGTAATCGTGGATAGACTCACCAAGTCCGCACACTTTTTATCCTTCAGAGTTAGGCAATCCACAGAGGTCTTAGTAGACATGTACATGAGGGAGATTGTGCGCCTGCACGGAGTGCCAGTGAGTATCATGTCTGACAGGGATACGAGGTTCATATCTTACTTTTGGTGGAGTATACAAGTGAGTCTCGGTACCCGCCTGAAGTTTAGCACAGCGTATCACCCACAGACAGATGGTCAGTCAGAGCGTACCATTCAGACGTTGGTAGATATGTTGAGAGCGTGCATGCTAGATTTCAGAGGATCATAGGGAGACCATTTGCATTTGGTCGAGTTTTTCTACAACAACAGCTATCAAGAGAGCATCGAAATGGCTCCCCACGAAGTGTTGTATGGAAGGAAGTATCGCTCCACAGTATGCTGGAGTGATATAGGCGAGCGACAGATTCTCGGACCAGAGTTGGTTGTTCGTACAGTGGAGAAGGTGAAGAAGATCCAAGGACATCTACAAGTGGCACAGGATAGGCAGAAGCATTGGACAAATGCGCATCGATGACCCTTAGAGTTTCAGGTTGGAGATCACGTATTTCTAAAGATCTCGCCTACTCGAGGGACTATCAGATTCGGAGGCAGAGGAAAGCTGAGTCCGAGGTAATCGAACCATTCGATGTGTTAGAATGCGTCGGAGAGGTTGCTTACAGATTAGCCTTGCCGTAGACTTTGGAAGGAGTCCATGACGTCTTCCATGTATCTCAGCTGAGGAGGTACATACCAGATCCGAGTCATGTGCTTGATCATTCAAAAATTACCATTGACCCGAGCTTATCATACGAAGAGGAGTCTATGGAGATTCTAGATCGAAGTGAGAAGGTATTACAAGGACAGACTATTCCCCTAGTTCGTGTTGTATGGAGGCATCATGCACCAAGCGAGTCAACCTGGGAACGTGAGGAGGATATTCGCCAGCGTTACCCCTACCTCTTCGAAGGCCTAGGTATGTAGTAGTATTTTAAATTCAGTCTTTAGTTCTTACCATAAGTATGTGTTAATTTTGAGGACGAAATACTCTAAGGAGGGTAGATTGTAAACCCCCTCAACAAATGGAGGATTTATTTAAATCGAGAAACAACCATAACCCAATTCCTAAGTACCAAAATTAGGGTATTAGCCTACACCAAGCCTGCTATGCCCACGACTCTTGTGTCCCACCCCAAATCTAGTTTTATGTCTTCAATGCATTAGGAACACCATATGCAATTATTTTAATTTAATTAAATTAAAGGCCAATTCTACCTCAAGCAGGACCTAACCAAGCCCACATGCTCCCTTTCATGTGGACCAGCCTCCACTTCCATGAGTCCTGGCCGGCCCAAGCCTCGAGACCAGCCCACAAACTTCCCCACATATAAATACACATCTTCTACCATTAGAAATCCTAAAACTAATTATTCATTACTCTTCTCCAAACCCTATCCGAATACCTAAACCGAGCCCCTCCTTCCCGACCGGGCACCACCACCTCCGACTACACAAACACCCTCACCACCACTGTAAGTCGCCACTCCCAATACCACGACCGCCGACTATACTCCACCACCCCAGCACCACCATCATCAGCGTATTGCTACCGCCCCCATTGTCGGCATCCATCCGGTCTAACTCGAGCCCGACTGATCCGGACAGCCCCAACCGCCTTCAGCACCGCCCAACACCATCGCCAGACCGAACCCGACCCCCCCACAGCCTGACCACCACCCAGGCGTCGCTCCCCACCGACCAAGCAGCTGTAGCTGCTGCTGCGACCATTGTCGTAACGGTTGCTGCCGCTGCCGCTGCTGCCGGAGTTGTCGCACGACGCTAGAGCCGCCGCACCGGAGGACTGACACCTACTGGACAGCACCCCCTCGACTACGATTGGTAAACACCCCCTCCTTCGTTGGATGATTAATAAATCGTAACAATCGTGTCGTCGTGTCAGATGACGACACGACTAAGTCGTAGTAAACCATATGAATAAGTATGAATGTTTAATTAGATTAAATGGAATTTATGGTTAATAATTATTCTGACCATATGACTTGTACAGAGAACTTGTATTCCACCTAAAAACGTCGTCATAGACTTAGTACATTTATGCATGGGGATTAATAAAGTGTAAACTAACAAGACGTAGTGTAGTTTCGTAAAACCATAAATTAGAAATTTATTTATGTAAGGTACACAGTGACAGAGGACAGGGCACGCATGCATCTTAGCTACGTGCACACGCAACTCTGTAGTCTATCCACCGTTAACTTGCGTCAAAACCTAAGAGCAACATCGTAGTCGTGTATGTATTGTTTAGTGTCTGATGCTGGATTGCTATATTAAATTATGTTTAGGATCATTAGATCAGCCAGGAGACACTATAGGAATCGGCCTTTAGCATTCGCAGCTTGAGAACTCAGGCAAGATACTTTGCCATATTTACTGTTTAAGTTAATGATGCATATGTTGTAGGATATATTGTTGTTCTATTTCATATGACTGTGTGGGTCCGATATTAATTCGGGTACGATCGACGGATGAGTCGATGATTTAGTGTACTTGACCTAGTCACTAGTAGACTCACCCCATGGGAGGATACTCTGATATCGTCCGAGACCTGACACTCTTACACGGTTCGCAGTGACATTCATATTGGGATACGGGTCCGCGTATTCGACTAGCTATCGGTGCGTGTGACATGCATCACGGTTAGTACATAATTCAGGTTTATATTTTATGTTAGTAGAGACTGGCATATAGATACGTGGTATGCACGTCGAGTATTCGATTTGCATATTTACATTGGGAGGGGAGGACCACTAGTGGGCATATGGGATACACCCATTGGAATCCGTAGTATCCGGAGGAGCCACGGATCCAATGACTCCCTTTATGCAGATTCTCCGTTCTTCGGAGCGGTATGGACGTATATATACTTGCAGATTCCCTATTTTTCAGAGTGGTATGGACGTTATGCCTACACCTACTCATACATACCAAATTTGTCCTCATATTACATTCACTTAGATGGTTAGCACACCCTTTATTGCATTTACTTTATTCAGTATTTATATATGGCATGCTTCTATGTATCATGTTACGTCCCTCTGAGGATCTGGTACCTTTCCAGATTTGGATGAGGCTTACTACCCCACAATATACGGGCCAGGACATGAGACGAGGTTCGCTACCACAGAGGAGTTAGAGGTGCAGCCGTCAGAGTTTTCATGAGCACTTGGTAGGCTTTCTGCCTAGGATTGGGTGCATCTTTATCTAGTCAGCCGATGCCCCAGTTATTATCTTCTATCTATCATTTTAGTATTTTATTTCGTCATAGTAGTGAGTTTGTTCCCACCAGACTTTATTGGTTGTACTATGATATCTTGAGACTGGTGTTATCTTCCAGCAGTTTATTTAGTACTTCTTACTCTTTATATTGTGGATGAGATTAGATTGCCTGTTATTGGCTGATATTGGACATGTTTGTATTTTAGGACAGCATAGCACTCTTCGCTAGGATCCATTAAATTAGGATATCCTCGGAGACGTGACAGCTAGCTATTGCCATGTGGCCTGGTTCCTTGTATTTTGGGACTGGGGCGTGACACCTCCTCCTCTGCCTCCTCCTCCTCCGACATCCGACCCCCAAGCCCTCCTCCTCCACCCCCGACCCCCTCCACCTCCGTCAGATCGCCTTCTTCTCCGGCTTAAGGTAACCCTAACCCTCATTTCGATTTGGTTAATTATTATATTAGGATTATGGGAATCTGGACACACGTACAGACCTGATATGCTAGACACAGATACGAAAAGAAAATAAATAGTTTGGTATTTTTGATACGCTGGACATAAACATGATATGCTAGACATAAATACGTACAGACACGATACGTTGGACACAGACACTGGATTTGAATTTTGTTAGTTATAATTAAAAGTTTTCCATACTAGAAAAGAGTCAGGATAAAAAGATATGAGATAATACATTCTGATATATCAAAACACAATATCTCTATAACATATTCTGAAGAGCAAAAATGAATGAATTTCCTTATTAGAAGAAAGATAGCTTATATATGAACAATAGAGTCTTTTCATAAACCTAGATAAAAAGTAGACCTAAAATAAAGCATTGGTTGATATGAACAATAGAGAGTCTCCATCTAAAACCTAGAAAAATAAAATAAGTAAACCTATATTTTCTTACCATTTAGTTTAATCTCACGGGACCAAGGAGAACGCCCAAGTATAGTTGGGAGAAAATCTTTGGCCAACAACGCCTCTTACGTTCTTTGGATGAGTATTGGAAGGGACTAAAGCGATGATGCCTTCACAATTTTGTCCGGAGATTATGTCTCCATATTTGCAAGGCAAAACAACCACTTCACATCCATATCTTCTACACATATGTTGGATGAAAGAGGATGACTTTTTTAAATCTTAAACATTAATTAGTAAGTATAAACTATTAATAATAATTAGTAATCGTACTTAATTATAAATCTAGCTAAATATTAGTTTCTAATAAGTTGCATATTTTTTAGTTAGGAAGCTGTAGAAGCATGAAAAATCTTTAACATGCGCCAACAATAATCAAAGGCCATGCCCTGCAGTGATCAAGTCCCCGGTGCCATAATGATCCAGTATCATGAGCCAACCATTTCATAACTAGTGTTCCCGTGTGCCATATGTGCCATGCGCCACTAAGTAACTAGTGTTCCCATGCGCCAACAGTGCTATGCGTTACTACTCCCTCAAGCATCCCCATGCACCAAGCGGAAGGACACTTCACAGATGCGCCGTTGCAGTTCCTGCCGTTATCTCCTCCATGCTTCTATTCAAAGTATACTGAACTTAAAAAAACTTACAAAGTTTATAAACTTTGAAGAAGATCTTGTAGAATCATGAAAAATTCAAATCCATGTGTCCAACAAACATGTACCCCAAGATCGACTAAGAAAAAAATTAGGTCGCAGGAAGACCATGCGGCCAAGAAAAAATAGCATCCATGCGACCCCAAATATTAGCTGCATAAAGGCCTGACACTAAGATTATATCTGACAGAGAATCCTGACAAAAAAGATTTTATGAACGCCTCGAAAGATTTGAGCACACTTAGCAAGAAGATGCTCTCGTCTGACTAATAATGACTTATGACAAGCGTGCAACACAATGTGTACGGGGCCTCATACATCCCAGACTCTATGCGCTCCATACAACTCTGGTCCCATTTGTCCAAGACTCCATGTGTTCTATTCATCTCTGGCCCCATGCGTTCCAGACTCTACGCATCACATGTGTCTCTAGTCCCATGCATTTTAGATGCCATACATCCCATATATTTTAGACTCATTGCGTTCAACGTGGCAAGGTTTCCTTGGACAAATTTTTTTATTATGATTCTCTCCAACTGAATGTGGACCACGTGTCAAGCACGTCCAAGTCACACAAACAGAAGACAAGTACCGCTAGGATCTCCAGCAACAGCAAATCCCAATAAAATGTCCATGTGGCAGCTTGTCCTGGACTCAACCCAAACTATAAGCCCACAGCTGTAACCATATTCTTTTAAAGGAATCCCCTGCAGCCACCAAACATAAGGACATGCGGCACTTATAGCCCATCAACAGAATGGCTATAAATAGAGGCAACTTGGACGTCCCAACGACTGGCTTTTTCTGCTTCAAAGAAACCATACCCCTCCAGATGAGCTAAGCACGTGCACACAAGCTCAGAAGAGAGAAAAGATCATCCTGCATTTACTCGTTGGACCGTCAAAGGAGTAAAAATGTCGCTGCAGTACTTGATCTCCATCGTCACACTACCCAGATAAAAAAATATTGTACTTAGATTGTCTGTCTAGGATTTTTTTGTACTCTTTTTGTTGGTTATTAAATGAAGGTTTCCCAAACCTACATTAATGGCGAACAAGGTGGCACCTCTGCTGGGGACATCCTTCTCATCTAATGAGAAGGTCATGACGCAGTCCGATGCATCGATGTTAGGTTCGACCCATAGGATGTTGTTTGTACGCTTCGACTAGCAAGCCTTTGAGAAAATGCTCTCTGAGGTTGACGCTTCTCCAAGGCTGGCAAAGTTTAAGAATGTAATAGGTCACTTCGCTCAGTTCTGCAAGATGACTCAAACGACATATCAGTACTTGGACTTGGAGTTTCAGCAGTTCACTCGGAGTCTCGCTTGGCCGAGGTAAGCCTTCGTTCAAGTTGGTGGCTACGATAAGCTTGTCTTTGCTTGGCCAGCACACCTAAGAATTTGGATATACATGCTAGATCGCTAGACGATAACCCCTTGCATGGTAATAAGAATACAACGCACCTAGCTAATGAAATAATCCCATTTTATATTGCTTGTGTTAGAACATAGAAATAAAACTTGGTTTATTGTTATTTCTTCTACTATCCCTTAGACCCATGCTAGCGAAACAACTTATGTACTAAAGTATGACTATGCCGCATATTTCATTAAAAGTTATATTTGTACTGTTCAATGGTTGTCTTCTTTATATATTCGCTATGCTCGTCACTTAAATGCATGCCATGAATTATTGTACTTCACTATCTATGGTTCGCTCAGTTGAGGTAGAAAGGCTATCAAGATAGTTATTCCGAGCCAATTATGGAAATATTGAAAGTATTCAGGATCATTAGGTCGTTATGGCATTTTCCCAACTAGGACACTCCATCATAAAAAGTTAAGCAAGATAATATCATGTTATCTCTGGAAACAACACTCATTCTGTACTCAATCTGACGGCTCGGGGAGTCGATAAGCAGTGAAATAGATCCGGACTTATACCTGATAGATCCTAACTTGAATCTATACATGTACATGTACCTACGAGAATTCAAAAAAAGTGAGGATACACGTGGTTACGGACAACTTGTGCACAAGGAAGATTTTTGAATCTTATTTCGCGAACGGTCGTCGGGGTACTGGGACGGATCCTATCTAGACGGAACTGTCTGAGTAGTAGTCTGTTATCGGCAGGATGGGTGTGATTCACCTGTTATATATTGCTTGCACACCATCTTTGCTTTGACTACATTTGTCCACTATGGAAGTCATGCCAGTGACCTTCTTTCATATAGATTAAGTTGACTAGATTGCGGTAACCCGTGTGCAAGTCATTGTATTGTAGGCGACTGCTCTGAATAATAAATTTATTTCTATATCTATATCTGAACACCTGAGACATCTATTATAATACACCTGAGAATCTTCTATAGCAGATCAGAATAATCCATAACTTGTGCACCTGAGTCAGAACCCGCTCATGATACTCGTGTTTGATTATGTGATTTTTGTGGATTTTATTATATATATCCGTGCTTGGTTTAAATTAGTTTTATCTTTAGATGGGGAAGGACGAAGGTAAGTTGGTAAATCTTACCGTGTTACTCTTATATCGCACGGTGCACTACCATATGAGTTAGGCATTATATCTTTGCCATAAAACTGATGCTAAAAAAAAGACTAAAAAGACAACAATGATAGAGTGCACATAATTAATTGACTGTGTTGGATTTGTTGAGTGGGCGAGAAGCCTCCCCACCAGTGCATTCAATTGTACTGATAACCAGATTTTATGCAGGGTGTGGGAGAACCTCGTTTGGTACAGAGTGTCCCCTCGTGCGCGTTAAGGTGTAGAGTTCGCTTTGGAGCCTTGCAATGTTGCGTCCGAAAATAAAGCACATATTTAGGACATAATATTGGAACATCGTCTATGTATCTTTCTTTGTTGTAAGCCACTTGGCACGGCTTTATTGTTTCAAAAGAGAGAGAGAGAGAGAGAGAGAGAGAGAGAGAGAGAGAGAGCATAAATGACTTGTAATCTCGGCCTAGCGCCACTTGGAATACTTATTTTGAATCTATAAAGAGCTAGTTTTTTAGCATACTTGTGTTCTTCCTATGCTTCCGCTATGTCGACCTTGCGAACTTGTTATCTTACCCCCGTTCTATGCCTGGCCTTGTGCGGGTGAAACTTAGGCTCGCGTTGAATCACGCTCATGCGAGGACGACCGGTCCTGCAGGACCGAGACATGACATATTGGTATCAAAGCGTCGGTTTTACATCCTTGGTCATGTATCAATTTTCTCTGCTTGAAGCTTTGTTCATGGGTAATACATTAGACGCTCTCTCTCAATATTTCTTGAGATGTTTCGTACAATAAGTCTAGCTAGTTGAATGGATCTCATGTGGGTATTTTGCTTGAGCAGGACAGCTATACAGAATACCTTGTGAGCTGAGCAAAGGGTGTTACATACTTGACTTGTTTGGTGCTAGCATATTTGTGTGTGAGATCAGAATATCGTTCGGATGAGATAAGTTGAATTCGAATCACTAACTTGAGAGATATCTATCAATGAAGCTAATTTTGGGGAAAGATGATACTGTTGGAACAAAATTGAGGATCGTGCTTGGATTTTAAGAAATGCATCGGTTGGATGTTTAGCAATACGAACATGTTTTTAAGGATTTTCGTGTAGCTTGAACCAGAGTGGTGTATGGGAAAACTTTGAGCAACGTTCTTTGGATCATTGGATTTTGGGATATCTACGAGCCGGTTAACAACACAAAATCGTGCAAGAGATCAGTGCAGAGCCATAGAACTTGTGTAGCCTAGTAAGATGGATATCATGTGTCTCATGCAAGAACTACTCGAACGTTCTTATAGACATTATATAGAAGTTAGGATGATGTCAAATAAGGATTTGAAATAAATGACTTGGTCGAGGAAGAATAAGACAATCAGATGAGATTATGTGATACGTAAGAGTGGAGTCAAACAGATAAAATTTGTATCGAGGATTGAAAATTTCATAGAATTTATGATGCCTTCACCATAGCTTGACAGACTTCGCTATCACTAAGCTGGTTGAAATACATGTATTTTGGGGGTGCCTTAAATATGTGTACGATCTAGACCTAGCGATATACTGAACTCGAACCAACTTCGTTATCGCTAAGCTTGGTTAAAATACATATACTTGGGGGAAGCTTGAATATGTGCATGATCCAGAATAAGCGGTATACAAAACTCGAATGCAACTACATGTGAATACGATTGGATGTGAATGGAACTAGCGTGATTGTAAGATAGCTTAATCAAGTGATAGCGCGAGAAAAAGTTAGCGTGTAAGAGAATTTGGATTGGACGATATGCAATAATTCGAAAGAATTGATGAATGAAATTGATGTTAGAAATAGAAATCAAGTTGGATTGATGATACACAAATGACAATAAGGAATTGATCTTGTGTATAACTTAGATGTTATAAATCGGTTGAATGATGCGATATAGTGTAAAGGAATTTTTGATGGTTATATGGACGAACTCGATGAAATTGAATACAATGGAGATTGGTAGACATGGGCTCAAGGAATCTCTAGTTGAAGAATGATGGACTTGTGGCCAACGCAGACTTGAGGAAATGAATGCTTGAAGACAGACCTTAGATCGATACAACAAGATTGATGTTTAGGAAGTGAT
Source organism: Iris macrosiphon (assembly GCA_036927795.1). Taxonomy (NCBI): domain Eukaryota; kingdom Viridiplantae; phylum Streptophyta; class Magnoliopsida; order Asparagales; family Iridaceae; genus Iris; species Iris macrosiphon. The sequence goes on along the minus strand of JAYESA010000008.1, from coordinate 119,771,873 downwards.
TTGATATAAATTATGACTCAGAAGAAATAAACACATAACATGGGATAGCTCGTTGAGTTTTTGGGGATTGCTCTAGTATATGGTTGGAGTATGAATCAAAGTCGAGGATAAGTTAGCTTAAAATTGATGCAAGTAGTGCTTGATGATTTTATGAACGAATACGTGAATTATGTCGAACGATTTAGAGAATACGATATAAGAATTATGGTTTAGTGATTTGAATCATGAATCGGTGAACTTGAGTTGGATTGATGGATAAGTAGACTTTAGCAGATACTTCTGAGGAGATAGATTATATAAATTGATATGTTTGACATACGATATCATAAAATGCATCGAAGATTGTGTTACAATGGATTTTACCATAGGATGGCTTTGGTGAACGGACTCATATCCCTGATTTGAGGTATTTTGTTTGGGTAGGATGATCTATACTTGATGTTAGAAATCTAAGTGATTCAAGCTTTGGATAGAGTACCCCGTACCAATGAACAATGATTTGACCTTAGTTTTGGGTGAACATGGTACTCTGGATTTGCATATTATGGATGGTGATCGTGATTATAACTATGACCTGGTGAGCTAACATAGTTGTTAGGTAGACGACCCCTTGACGAGATTTGAGTTGGTATGATCGACCTTAGATTACCTGGGTAAGACTTCAGTGCTGCGGCAACAATAGTTAGTTTTAGGACATGGTTTTGAGTTATGTGCCTTAGAAGAGTTGGTGTTCGACATGATTGAAACAAATGATAGAAATTGGAGAATTATCGGTAAAAATTACTTGAAATTGAATGGATCGTGCAAGCGAACTTACAAGTTAATATCGAGGGCTTGTCGGATTCGTGTTAGAGTTGAACGTATGAAATAAATCATGAAAAACTTGGATGACACATTGAATATGAATAAAAATCATGTGCTTGGAAGATGTTCTCGATGGTAGTGCAATTAAGGGATCAAATCGAATTAGAATTGACTAGATTTTAATCGACTCCGCTCGGGGTATCATGGTGATTTCATAAGGCGAGAAATACTTGATGATGAATCATGTCATAGCAAGGATTGGTTGGAAACAAAAAGGAAGTATTGATAAATGGATTGGATATAAGTCGATATGTGTCAGGGTGGATAATTTGTAGATCGTTCTTGAAGATTGAACAAAATATAGATTTTGACTTGGTTAGGATGCAGACGATATCATCGGAATATATATCGTATTTAGAAGAGTATAATTATTATATGCATGAGGTATGAATAAGGGATTGGCTAAGTCTTGTTTGATGAATAAATTTTTGAAAAATAAAACGTGTAGACATCAAGTGATAAACTTGAAAAATAGTGCAGGATTTTTAGCTTGATTGAGCGATGGTTCGGGATAAAGGATTGTGTATCAAATATAATTTGGATATAGATTTGAGAAATGTCACATGCAAAGGATTGGTGGATTTTGAAGCTCAAGTTCTAAGGATTTTCAGGGTGTTGGTTAGGCATAACACTAGATTTAGTCAGGTGATACAAAGTAATTATTAGAATATACTCATGATTCGAAAGTTAAGTGATAGAATGTTGGGTGGTTCAACCTAGTTCTAGTTTGTCCCTCGTGTAAGAAAGTTATAGCATACCCCTGTATTGAGTAGTGCAGCTCTGCACTAGGCACAGTAAAGTTTGAGGTAAGATTTGATAAACTACAAGGATATAGTCGAACTTGGAAAGGATAAATAAACGATAAGTGTACTCGAATATTTGAAGATAAATGTGATATATTCAAGTTTGGAATAGAAGTTTTGTTCTTCGATGAGTTCTATCTTAGTAAGTTTCGAGGATAAAACTTTTTTTGAGTGGTATATTATGTAACAGTCCACTTTGCTCAGTTATGCAAGATGACTCAAATGGCATATCAATACTTGGACTTAGAGTTTCAACGGTTCACTCGGAGTCTCGCTTGGCCGAGGCAAGCCCTCATTCAAGTGGGTAGCTACGATAAGCATGTCTTTGTTTGGCCAGCAAACCTAAGAATTTGGATATACATGCTAGATCGCTAGGCGATAACCCCTTGCATTCCAATAAGAATACAATGCACCTAGATAAGTGAATAATCTCATCTTTTATTGCTTGTGTTAGAATATAGAAATAGAACTTAGTTTATTGTTAGTTTCTTGTACTATCCCTTAGACCCATGCCAGCGAAACAACTTATGTTCTAAAGTATGACTATGCCACATATTTCCTTAAAAGTTATATGCATACTGTTCAATGCTTGTCTGCTTTACATATTCGCTAAGCTCGCAACTTAAATGCTTGCCACAAATCATTGTAATTTATTATCTATGGTTTGCTCAGTTGAGGCAGGAAGGCTATCAAGATAGTTATTCCGAGCCAATTATGGAAATATTAAAATTATTCGGGACTGTTAACTCGTCAAGGAATATTCTGAACTAGGGGACTCTATTATGAAAGTTAAGCAAGATAATATTATGTCATCTCTGGAAACAATACTCATTTTGTACTGAATTTGACGGCTTGGGGATTGGATAAGCTGTAAACTAGATCCTGACTTGTACCTGATAGATCCTGACTTGAATCTATACATATACCTGCGGGAATCTGGAATACTTGAGGATACGCGTGATCACGGATAACTTATGCACAAGAGAGATTTTCGAATCTCGTTCTGCTGACGGTCGTCGGGGCACTCGGGCCGATCCGATCTAGATGAAACCTTCTGAGTAGTCGTCTGTTATCAGCAAGATGGGTGCAATGCCCCTGTTATATATTGCTAGCATACCATCTTTGCCTTGACTACATTTGTCCACTATGGAAGTCATGCCAGTGACCTTCTGTTATATAGATTAAGTTAACTTGATTACAGTAACCTGCGTGTGAGTCATTGCATTATAGGCGACTGCTCTGAGTAACACATCTGTATCTATATCTATATCTGAATACCTGAGACATCTAGTATAACACACCTGAGAATATTCTGCAACACATCTGAATAATTTATGTAACTCGTGCACCTGAGTCATTAACTCGCTCGTGATAACTTGTGTTTTCTTACGCAATTTTCGTAGATTTTATTATATATATATATATATATATATATATATATATATATATATATATATATATATATATATATATATATATTCATGCTTGGTTTAACTTAGTTTTATCTTTATACAGGGAAGGAAGGATGATAAATTGGTAAGTCTCACCGTGCTTGGTTTAACTTGTTATCTCACCACCCATTCTATGCCTGACCTTTTGCGGGAGCAACTTAGGATCGCGCGATATCATACCCATGTGAGGACGACCGGCCCTGCGGGACCGGGGCATGACAAAGAAGACCTACTGGACATGTGTTGCAAAGTTTGTTGTGCCTTACCCAAAGGCGGAGCACGCGCTCCCCGTCTCTCTCTCTGCTGCTGGGCTTGCACATTATACGTCTACTTCTCATGCGTCAGCCTCTTCAAATAAGAAGAGTGCTCGGCACCTGAAGACCTGCAGGACGGGTTGCAAAGGCCATTGTGCCTCACCTAACTGTAGAGCATGATCTCCATGTTCCTCTGTCATGCCCCAGTCCCAAAATACACGGGACCAAGCCACGTGACAATGGCTAGCTAATATGACTCCAAAGGATTTTTCCTATTTAATGGACCTGACGAAGCGTACTACATTGTCCTAAAATACTATCAAGTCTAATATGCTAACATACAACAGGTAAATATGTAATCTCATCCACATAATAAAAATAAAAAGTATTAAAATAAATATTAGAAAAAATTACGGAGTGTGGATGTCATAATACAACACAAATAAGTCTGATGGGAATAAACCCACTAAATACAATGCTGAAATAAAAGTACGGAAGGACAGATAAGAATACTAGACTAGAATATCGACAAGCTAGATAAAGATGCTCTAGCCCAAAGCAGTAGTATACCCCAAATCATGGGAACTCCTCTGAAAATGCCTCAAAGTCCTCAACTACGAATCTGGTCTCCTCTCCTGGTCCGTAGATGGTCGGGTATAAGTGCTCGTCCGAATCTGGAAAGAAACCAGGTCCTCAGAGGGACGTAACAAGATACAAAAATATATGCCATAAATTAAATACTATATAAACTCGAGGGTGAACTAACCAGCTAAGTGAAATGCATTTGAAGACAACCTTGGTACGTATGGATAGGTAAAATATATAAAACGTAGCGTCAAGCCAAAGACTAAGTACCTGGCATTAGCTATAAACTGGATGCCAGAAGTATATGCTGACTACATCACCGATTATTATAGTGTGCAGCTAGTAACCTCTGCTAGATGTATCGACAAGAATATACGCCCATGATCGGGTAGCATATAGCCTATAACCGGGTAGCACATAGCCCATAATCGGGTAATACTGAGGCTCACTACCCCATAGTTTACTTTGAAACTATGGTAGCTAAATGTCTGTCCCATATGCCTACTAATTGTCTTCTCCACCCAATGCCAATGTACAAGTCATGAATATGATGTGGACATCTCATACTATAATGCATGTTACTAAAGAACTATACAACTACGCTAAATACCGTCATACGTGCTGCTAACACCGATCGCCAGTCAAGTATGAAGCTCGTGTTCCTACATGAACTCACTCTGTGACGTGCAATGATACGTGTCAAGGCCTCGAGAGTCATAATGATAACTCCACAACTTTAGGTGCGTCCACTAGATACTAGGTCAAACACAAGTCCTAACATCAACGCCTTCGTCGACTACACCGGAGTCATTCTCGGATGCGCACAATTATATAATATTTAAAACAAAAATATGTGAACTATACTAACTGAATTTAAACAGTACAACAAGGCAAGGTATACTTGCTTGAAACTCCGTTGTGAACAAGGATCCAGAATCTGCTGCCAAGGTCAAACTGTCCTGGATGCCTATGAATATAACAACAATATATCAACCACTATATTACGCTATGCTAAGCGTACACAAGATTATAATATACACAACGTCAGGAGTCAGATAGAGTCTAGACCAAACAAGCATTTTAACTAAGTAGGTTGGCTAACGTTGACTAGTCAAAGACCAAGAAAGTATGTGTACACTTAGTCTACTAGTTCCACAACATTTACAAGTCATCTAAAGGTATAATTTCTCATATGTCACAATCCCGGTCATAACTAGGATTTGTGTCGGTGCTAAGTTGCACCTCTAACACATAGGGTACTAGTGTTCTCTCTCTAGGTCTTCGTGCACAAGGATATAAAATAATCCTCTAATATTTGTACACAATAAGTCAAGGTTGCTAACTACACTACTAATAATGGTCTAAAACTCAAGATGTCATGTAACTCTAACCATGTGCATTAATTACTAGGTTAGGGTGTCTCTTATATATATATAGACCATCACCATAACCTCTAATATATATTATCATCAACCCTAATTCTTATATACTTGCACACAATAACACCTCAAGTTTATATTTATTCTAGCATGGAACTTTAGTATGGTAACATTTTAAAATCTTATTCTTTACATGTGAACAATAAATACTAAACAAATGTTGTTCCTAACATGGTATAAATCATTCTCTAGCATGGCACAATTCATATATCAAACTAGTGTATAACCTAGGGAACAACCACATATACTAGTAGTTCTGTTGAAATTAGTTGATTATTTTATTGATTGTCTCATTGGCATTATATAGCCTTACAGTCATTAATACAATGATCTCAATCATTATGACAATAATCTCATAATGGAATATCCTGTGACATATTCTGGTATCCCAAATATGTCCTCAGGATATTCCCATGTGATTATACTATACTTAAATATGACACCCAACATACCATATCAACACTCCCCCTCAAGATGGGTAAAAGATATTCACTAAGCCCATCTTGTCATATCCTCTAATCATGCTCACTGAGGCGAGTCCCTTGGTTAGTCCATCTGCTACTTGATCCCTGGTTGGAACATGGCCAAGCTCCAGTAATCCACTATCCAACTTCTTTTTGATGAAGAATCTATCAATCTCGATGTGTTTGGTCCTGTCATGCTGTACTGGATTGTTGGCGATACTAATAGCTGACTGATTGTCACACCACAGCTTCATCTTGGCTCCTTGATCCAGCTTCAGCTCCAACAGCATATTCTTCAACCATAGCAGCTCTACAACTCCCAAGGCCATAGCTCTGTACTCTGCTTCAGCTGTCGATCTGGCCACCACAGACTGCTTCTTACTCCTCCAGGAGACCAAGTTACCTCCTACAAATATGCAATATCCTGAGGTAAACCTCCTGTCATCAGCACAACTAGCCCAGTCAGAATCACAGTAGCCCTCGATGCTCACGTAATTGTTCTTCCTGAATATTAGTCCATTCCCGGGAGCACCTTTCAAGTACCTCAGAATCTGGTATACTGTATCCATATGACCCTTTCGTGGGTCATGCATGTAGCGGCTCACTACACTTACTGCAAAGTAGATATCAGGACGTGTATGGCTCAAATAGATCAACTTGCCAACCAGTCTCTGGTATCTGTCCCGATCAACTGGTTCTCCAGCCTCAGCATTAATCTTGAACCTCTGATCTATTGGTGTCGCTGCAGGTTTGCACCCTAACATCCCAGTTTCTGTGAGAAGGTCCAGTGCATACTTCCTTTGATAGAGAACAATCCCCTCTGCTTCTCGAGCAATCTCAATCCCAAGGAAGTACCGAAGAAGGCCGAGATCCTTCACCTCAAATTCCTTGCCAAGCTTTTCTTTGAGTTGGACGATCTCCTGCTCATCATCTTCTGTGATAATCATATCGTCCATATACACCGCAAGCATAGAGATGTGGCCTCCACTCCGACGGAAGAACACAGTATGATCAGCATTGATCTGCTGATATCCCATCCCTATCATCGCCCTTCTGAATATGTCAAACCACGCTCGAGGAGACTGCTTCAGTCCATAGAGGGACTTTTTCAACCTGCAGACCTTGCCTACTGTCTGATTGGTGCCAAATCCTGGTGGTATCTCTATGTACACCTCCTCCACTAGATCTCCATAAAGAAATGCATTCTTTACATCCAGTTGGTGTAGCTTTCATCCATCATTCGCTGCCAGAGAAATCAGAGTCTTGACAGTGCTCATCTTTGTAACTGGTGCAAAGGTCTCATCATAGTCGATGCCGTACGTCTGACTGTATCCTTTGGATACTAGTCGAGCTTTGTAGCGCTCAACCTATCCATCTGGGTTCTGCTTCACGGTAAAGACCCACTTGTCACTGGCACTATCGGTACTGGTCCTGCAGTTTGCTTCTCTCTCCTGCTGTAGGTAAGTAACTCTCCCTGAGTCGTAGGTCTAACACCTTCACCTTCTTGTCCCTTCTTCGTGCCTCCATGCCAAACTTCTAAATCGGTTACCACCAAGTTCTCCATCTCCCCCTCTCGCCTAATAATGGCAGTATTAGGTGTATTGTGTGAAGTTCCGTCCTGGCGGTAGTATGGCTCATGCTCCTGAAAGTGGACATCCATACTGACAAACTTCTTCTTTTCTACTGGACTCCAGCACACATACCCCTTCTGGGTCGCCGAGTAGCCTACGAAGATGCATTTGACCGCTCTAGGGTCAAGTTTCCCAACTAATGGCCTGTTGTCCTTCACAAAACACACATACACAAACACCTTTAGTGGGAGTATTCCACTATTATTGCCTTGCAATACCTCACATGGAGACTTTCATCCGGGGACCTTTGAGGGCATCCTGTTGATGAGTTGAGCTGTTGTCAACACTGCATGCCCCTACAGACTCTGTGGGACATTCATGTCGATCATCATACTTCTTGCGACCCCTAGAAGGTGTCTATTTTTCCTTTCTGCAACTCTATTTTGTGCTGGTGTGTATGCACATGTGGTCTGGTGCTGTATTTTGTGTGCTGACAGGTATTCTGCAAGCGTCTTGTTGGTATACTCCGTTCCATTGTCAGACCTCAGTACCTTCATAACTGCTTTGTACTGAGTCTGGACATGCTTTTGGAAATCCCAAAAACAAGCAGGTACATCATTCTTATTTTTCATCAAATATAACCAGGTAACACGAGAGGCACACTCAATGAAAGAAACAAAGTACTTATAACCATTCATAGTGTTAGTAGCATATGGACCCCAGACATCAGAATGTACTACCTCAAAATCAAAAGTGCTTCTATGACCCGTGCTAACATATGAGCTCCTAGTAAGTTTTCCTAACTCGCACGCATCACATACTAATTTCTCTTTATTTGTTTTTGCATAAATCTCTGGATACAACTTACTTAGAGTATCAAAGGAAGAATGTCCCATCCTCCGATGATGGAGTATCAAGGTATCCTCAGTCCTCTGCTGCAGTCCTTCTATGCCAGCCTTCTCTGCCATAGATACCAATGTTGAGTCCAGTCCTTCTCGATCTAGGTACCACAGTCCCTCATGCCAAGTGCCAGTCCCAAGTCTTCGTCCTGTCCCTTTCTCCTGGAAGGTCACCTTAGGAATATCAAAAGAAACAATGCATTTAAGTTGGAGGATTATAGAACTAATGGACAAGAGACTGACTGGAAAGGATGGAGCATGTAAAACATTGGATAATCTTACTGAACCTGTACAATTAACAGTACCCTTACCGACCACTGGCTGGAAAGTGCCATCAGCTGTCTGCTGATGCTAGGTGAGTGTAGGAAGAAAACTCACTAGCATTCTCCGTTACATGCTGAGATGTTCCCGAGTCGATAATTCAGTCTGATGATTTAAGGGAAGAGATAGACGCAAGGGCAAGTAATTCGTCAGTACCTTCTGATGGATGGGCATACATGGCAACGTTGCCCCTAACAAAGAATGAGGTGGATGCCTCCTCTATTCTACTCCTTATGTCTCTCAGTGCCTGGTCCTCCACAGTAAAGGTGCCATCTGATATCAGGAGGTTCGTCCGATAACCTCCTCGGCTGCCTCGTCTACCCCCTCGACCACGACCACGTCCTCCATTATATCCTCGTCCGCCGAACGGTCCTCGTCCACCACCTGAATCTCCCTTCCTAGGTAGTTTGCTACAAGCATACCGATGATGACCCATCTCCCCACAGTTGTAGTACTGCCGGTTATGCTGCCAGGGTTCTCCCTTAGATCCTATGTTACCTGAGCTGGTGATCACTAGTGCTGACTTTGCTTCGGGGGGACCACCAATCCTGACTTGCAGCCTGATGCGTGTCTCCTCCTGGATCATGACTGAGATAGCCTCCTCAAGGCTAGGGATCTTTGGTTGGGCTAGAAGTAGGGCCGTCCTCTGTGCGAAAGCTGCAGTCAGCCCTTTGAGGAACTTCATCGTCCTCTCCTGCAGACACACCTGTCTCTCCTTACACTTAGGGTCCCCGCAGCTCGCCCGATCTGAGGAGTGATCATAATCCAACCACAGATGCTCCAACTCTGTGGCATACTCATGCACCGTCTTCTCTCTCTGTACGGTGTCATCAATCTCTCCCTTTATTTGGAAGACCCGTAAGTTGTTCCCCACACCATCATAGGTCCTTCTCAACTTCTCCCACACATCTTTTACCATCTCAATACTGTCTACTATGGCGGCAATAGACTGGACTAAGGAGTTGAGAAGCCAGATGTAGATTACCATATGAGTGGACTTCCACTCATCGCGTCCTATCGATCCCTCGTCCGGCTCTGTCGTCTCGCCCGTCAGGAACCCCTCCATGTTTTTTCCTGCGAGGGTTCTTCTCACCCGCCGTGACCAACTCAGATAGGTGGCTGGTCTATCTAATTTCAGTTCGATGGAGGGAAGCTTCAACTCCGACGATGTTTGTGTCGTGTTCTCACCAGCCGATATCGTTAACAACTTCATCAATGTCGCCACCTCTGCAGAATCTAGCTTCTTGATGATCTCCTTCATCGATGCGTCGTCTATCCAATCACGTCATGTCCGCTCCATGACTTACGCTCGTCCTCGTCGTCCGCTCCTAGATCCGAATATGTCTCCCCCTTTTTCATATCTAGGCATCCCTATTAGGCGCTATCTCGTGCTGGTGCGAAGGAGGCGGCAGCACGCATGTCACAGCCGCCGTCGCAGCAGCAGCAGCAGTCGCAGCAGCCGCAGCAGTAGCGGGACGGGGCAGCAACAATGAAGGACGGCCTGCGAAGGTTGGAGAAGGAAAGAAGGGGGGGCGTGGAAGAGTTCGGTGTAGGAGATCTAGGAAATCCTCCTATGGGTTTATGAAAGCTTGGTGACGTCTAGGGTTTGTGGAAACTTGCCTCTGATACCATATTGAAATTAGTTGATTATTTTATTGATTGTCTCATTGGCATTATATAGCCTTACAGTCATTAATACAATGATCTCAATCATTATGAAAATAATCTCATAATGGAATATCCTGTGACATATTCTGGCATCCCAAATATGTCCTCAGGATATTCCCATGTGCTTATACTATACTTAAATATGACACCCAACATACCATATCAACAAGTTCACTAACAAGTGACTTGGTACAAAATACAAAACTTAAACTAATATTCTAAACATAAATAATATTATGAAATTAATGGTAAATATGGAGTTATTTAGAGTTAACGAGTGTTAAACAAGTGGTAAAGTAGGTTAGATCCAAGTTGACAATTAGGTTTGATACACATGTCAACAAGTTAATCAACCTTGATGCATATATATATATATATATATATATATATATATATATATATATATATATATATATATATATATATATATATATATATATATATATAAACCAACATGTAGCAAGATGATGGAGAATAACAAGTTGAAGATCATAAAATATATAATAAGAGAAAGAAGAACAAGATGAAGAAGGAGGATATTACCTAGAGAACAACTTGCAATGGAGGGAACTTGGATTGAGTTGTATACTCGGGTAGGGTCTGGTGCACTCGGTTGGGGACTGTCCACCTTGAGGGAGGTGGTCCACGCGGGTGCTCCGACAGGTGGTGATGGTGGTGAAGCTATTGGTGGTCGTAGGGGTTGATGGTGGTGATAGTGGTGGTGGTGGTCGTGGAGCAGGTGGTAGTGGGGTGGTCGTGGAGGTGAGGGTGGCAGATGGAGGAGGTTGTATTGGAGGTGACGGTGGTGAGGGTGGCTGTCGTGGTGGAGGTGACAGTGGTGAGGGTGGTTGTCGTAGTGGAGGTGACGGTGGTGAGGAGGTCTGAAAGGTGGCGGTGGCAGTGAGGTGATGAGGAGGTCGGGGTGATGGTGGTTGGCGGCTGTGTTAGAGAAGGAGGAGGTCAAAAATATGGCTATGAGGTGATGAGGAGGTCGGAAAGGTGGCGGTGGTAGTGAGGTAGTAATGGTCGGCTACTAGGGAGGAAGGGGAGTGAAGAGAGGATGGTGATGGTGGTGGTGGTGGTGTTTTCGGTATTGAGAGGAGGTGATGGTATGTTCAGCTAAAATTTTGAGGGAAAGAAAGAGTATCAATGAAGGAGAGAGGGAGTAGGGATCTTGGAGATTAGGGTCGGTTACCTCTCCCTATTTCTAGGGATCTGGGAAGGCTTGTCATGAGAGAATGAGTGGTGGGATAGAGTTAAAATTTGAATGGAGGGTTGGGATTAAGTGTGGGTGTAAAGTGTTGTATAGTACCATACATAAAATAGGGCGAAATGGAGGGTATAATCGGTTAAGGCATGTAAAAAGGCTTTTTTTATTGTTTTGCTCCAATGGGAGGTGGACATCTAGTTGTTTATTTGCATAAAGACCCCAATATTTGGAAATTGCACAAGAAAAGGAGAATTGGGATTGGATGAGAAAAATTACCATATTTGGTGTGTTGTAGTGGAGAAAATTGGTGTGTGGTATTTTATATGAACCATAAGGGTGTGAGTGAGGGTTTGGGTTGGTGTTGGGTCTAGTTTTGGGTTAGGTTGAGTCATTGCACCAATTTAGTTAAAATTATTGTCAATGGTATTCTTTAATTAATTGGAAGTGCATAGGATTTATATTGGGTGGGACACAAGTGTCATGGACGTAGTAGACTCAGAATTGATTATTGTCATAAATTTGGTTGCGAGAAAAGGGTCAAGGTTGTGTCTCCAATTTTGATTTGAACGAGCAAAGATACAAAGTTAGATTTCTTTAGATTTAAAAATAGATATTTTATAACGAATATTGTACGACTAAAATAAAGCACAAGAGAGGATATTTATGAGTTACACAAAGGTCAAAATAGAAGACTGGCACGTCTAGGGCAAGGGTGTAAAATTTATTTGAAGGCATAAGCTAGAGTAGCGCTCCAAACATCGAATCAACGGTAAGGTATACCAAGTGTATTAAGTTAAAAGAGGCATACTAATAACTCTATTAACTAATTCAAAAATAATCCTAAATAAATCATAATCCTAGATTTGGGTCAGGGGGTTTACACCCTCTCTCAGTCGCAGAAACCGCACATAATATGTCCACCTCTCACACGACAGCTTCTTCGGACAAGGAAAGTGCTCAGCACTTGAGAACTGGTAAAAAAAATACTATGATGCTAGGAGTTTGAGCGCTAAGACACATTCCATGCGGCCATGTCAAAAGCCGCATGAAGAGGACTATACGATACCGCTCGACAGCCACAAGCAGATGACTGCGTGCGGCCAAAATAGTCACGAAGTTCCATCTTCGACCAAATTTTATGCAGCACTGACTCCATGCACCTTATTGAAAAAGGGGAAGATGTGAACTTGGACCCTTCATACTATACACCAATGTGTGCTAGAACGAAGAAGTCTAGGGCAATACGAGCTCACCAAGCTCAAGCAATTGCTTATTTGACCGACCGTTAGTAGGCGTCGCTTGCTATGCGTGCCCCTGACAGAAAGTCGTACAAAATCGACCCATGCGTCCAGCCTGCAGTAGAAATTGAACATGGTCGGTCTAAAGTGTCTTTCGTTGGCAAATTGGGGCAAGTTCTTGTACGAACCCTGGGTCAGAAAGCAAAGTCAACACCTACGCCCCCATGTCCTCAGTCAATCCAGGCTAATAAGAAGGGTGCGAAGGTGAGTCAGCCCTCACTTGACTTGTGCAACATGATCAATCATAAGCACAAAGTGAGGGAAACAACCATGGCGTACGAAGTATCCTCCCAGGGCATCATTGTGCCAACAGTAATGACCCACTCCAAATCAATTCGGATGGCCAATTCAAATGACACAAAGTGAGGGAAACAACCATGCTTGAGGTAAAGTATTCAGACTTGGCCCTTAATGAATTCAAACTTAGACTTTCAAAGATGCACTCGGAGTATCGTTCAGCCGAGGGAAATCATCGCTAAGGTGGGTGGCTACGATGAACATATCTTTGCTTAGCCTGCACACTTAAAAAATATGAACGATACATGCTAGTCGCTAGGCGAATCACCCATTATATGCTAATAAGAATACAACGCACCTAGCTAAGGGAATAATCCCATCTTGTATTACTTGTGTTAGAATATGGAAATAAAACTTGGCTTATAGTTAGACCCTCGTATGCTATCTTAGCTCCGTGCAAGTAGACTCTGCTTTATTGCCTAGAACTGGTCGAGTTGATGTCTTTATGCTATCTATCTTATATGATATGCTTGTCACAGGGATAATGCCACGGCATAGAAGCACAACACAGAAACATGGTTCACTTACCTGAGGCAGGAAGACTATCAAAATAGTCATTCCAAACCAAGTAACAAAAATATGGAAAAACTTCGGGACCATATGGTCCCCAAGGCGCTCTCCCATATCAAAAACTACATAATAAAATATTGGAAGAAATGATAAGAAAGTAATAAAAGTATTATTTAAATGAACTGAACGGTACTGATAAGTAAAGAAGAACAAGAATTGTTTGGGTTGGCAGCGTAGTGGGCTCGTACCGCGCTACCACCATCACCGCTTATAAATAAGAAGTTATAAGATTTAAACAAATAAAGATAGCCGTGCTAATAGCCTAGCACAGGTAAGACAGGATGGCGTATAGCGGGTAATGGACTACCTATGCTGCAACCATCCTCGTATTACCAGAACAGAACAAGAGAACATGCATGGTCACGGATAACTTGTGCACAAGGTATTGAGTTCCTACGGATGGTGCACCGAGGCCACAGGGCTGATCCGATCCTTGAAAAAACGTTAATTTAGTTGTCATAATAGCCTAGCATGGGTGAGTTCGGGACTTGTAGCGGAGTTAGCTACTCGCGACTGCAAGGATTACTGTCCACCTTAACTATAACTTGTCCTGCATGGCTATGCTAGTGACCTTCATATAGATTAAGTTGGCTCGGTTGGGTAATCCACGTGCGAGTTATTATATTGAATAAGTAATCTAAAATATATGTGTAATCTGAGTAAAACACACTTGAATAATCTGAGTATTTGAAATCTAAGTAAAAAGAGAGAATATCGTTCACCTGAGTCAGAAACCCGCTCGCAACACCATATTCTTTTCTTATGCGTTTCTGTGGATTTTATTATATATATTCGTTCTTGGTTTAATTTGGATTTATCTTTGGACTGGAAAGGACGAATGGTAAGTTGGTAAGTATCTTCGTATTTCTTTTATATCGTACGACGCAATGCCATATGAGTTAGACTTTATATTTTATGCCATAAAACTGATCCTAAGGCAAGACTAGAAAAGATAACTTAATAGATGGTACACAGAACTAATATAACCTATTTGGATTTGTCGAGAAGGCGAGAAGCCTCCCCACTAGTGCATTTATGTACTGATAACCCACCAGATTGTTTGCAGGATGCGGAAGAACCTCGTTTGTTGCGGAGTATCCCCTCGTGCTCGCTAAGTCATGGAGTTCGCTCTGGAGCCTTGGAGTGTTGCATCAAGAGCTGAGGCACATATACAAGATATAATGTATTGGAACATCACCTATGTATCATCCCAAGTTGTAAGCCACTTGGAACATCTTTATTGTTTGAGAGAGAGAGCTTGAGCAACTTGTAATCTCGGCCTAGCCCCGCTTGTAATAATTCTTAATTATTAATAAAGAAATTGCTTTTGTTTCAAACTTGTGTTCATTCGATGCTTCTGCTATAATGACTTTGTGAACTAGTTAACGAACGGTCGGTTACTTGTGTCATTTAAATATTTTCTACATTGGAGACTATCTGTGCAATTCTGTGGCTTAGCTATTTCTTTGCCTGTTTAGATCATGGTCTTGCGCGAACGCAGTTAGTGCTCGCACGATATTATATCCTGATGGGAACAATTGTCATATGGGAGCGCTGGTGCTATAATTCGTGCCTAGGGGGGATGGCCAATCCCGCGGAAGATTAAGGCATGACATATTGGTATCAGAGCACGACTTTACGTCCTTGGACTTCTTATCGATTCTCTCAGTTTCGAAAGCTCGTTCATGGGTTATGTTATGAAATGCTCTCTCTTAATGTTCTAACGGGATATTCCATATAATGAGTATAAGTATTTTTGAATATATATTTGAATGATATGATTGCTGAACGGAATAGTTATACGAAGGACTTTGTGCCAACCTGTGTTAGACTTCGTGGGAATAGACTCGTACTTGAAAATTGTAAGTTATGTATGAACCAAAATACTTATACGTGATTTCCAAATGGATTAGTGGGCGAGATAGAATATCGTTCGGATGGATAGCTATGCACATAGTCTTTCGACTAAGTTATTTTGCATATCGCGTGCCAAGACCCCTTGATGCGAGCAAAATTTACTAGCGAGATTGGGATATCATTCAGATATGATAAGTCAAGCTTAGAATGGCTATCGATAAAAATATTATCGAGTTATCGCTAAGGCAAATCCAGGAAGTCGTGCCTATGTTTCGTGATATAGTTCAACGGTTATTTGTATCGATAAGTTACGACTCAAAACATAGCTTGCGTGAATGTCTATCGATAAAGGTCTATTGGAGACTAAGATTATCAAGGTGACACGTTGGGATCACGCTGGAGTTTTAAGGAATTAGTTGGATGGATTGATGCAAACGTGATTGAGGATTTAATTGGATGACTCAATTCCTGAGTGGTTGTGAGACTCATCTCACAGTATTCGTATTTTATACGGATACATATTTTTGTGCTAGTTATTATATTTTATTGGATCTCGAGGAAGCTCAAAAATTTAAAAATTAAAACTTTACTACCTGATCGCTATACCGAAGTTATACTATAGTATACCGACGGTATAGTGTCCGACAGATATTTGTTTTATATTTTAAAATATTTACGAGATATTTCTCTATAAATATTATTTGAGATATTTTATTTCTTTATTTTTTTCTCTCTTCTCCCTTCTTCATTTCTCTCTCGAGCTTGGAAGCATGGTCTTAAGACCTGGAGTATAATTTCTGAACCCTTTTGTGGTGGTGGACTAGATGGTTTAGGCTGAGAGCTCGCGTTAGGCAAGTACACCTTGTCAATTTCGTGAACTTCTTTTACTTTCTATCATTTTACTTCCTGGAGCTTTGATTATTAATTTTTAGTTTAGACTTGCTTTACTATTATTGTTTATGTCGTAACTTCTAGCCTAATGACCGTCTCAGTTTTGATTTATGGTAGAATCTTGTTATGTCCCTCTTTGGTAACTCGGTAACGAAAACAGTACCAGAGTTGTGACGTGAGATTTAGTCCATATTATGATATGAGACTTACCTTAGACTTGACTTATTGTTAGAATTGGTTCTGGTAATTTTTGGAGTTTGATTTAGGTGTTGAAAATTAGACTTGACTTAACCATGTTTATTCTTGAAAACTGGCATATCGACGGTGCACTACAGTGTACCGACGGTATACCGATTTTGACCGACTTGGTTTTTAGATTTTTTTTGTGAACCCTATCATCATACAGACGGTATACTATAGTGTACCGACGTATACCGATCATGCCAACATTTGTTGACCGACTCCAAGATATTTGTCTTGGCCGGCATACCAACGGCGTACTGGGCTGTGCCGATGGTATACCGATTTATGGAACTTGATTTACCAGTAACTTTCTTGCCTACTTGGAATGGCATACCGACGTATACCGATCATGCCGACATTTGTTGACCGACTCCAAGATATTTGTCTTGGCCGGCATACCAACGACGTACTGGACTGTGCCGATGGTATACCGATTTATTGAACTTGGTTTTCCAGTAACTTTCTTGCCTACTTGGAATGGCATACCGACAGTATACTACAGTATACCGATGGTATACTACAGTATATGATGGTATATTAATTTATTGGAATCCAAAATTTATTGTATTTTTCCTATCTATGAACCGGTATACCGACGGTGTACTGGACTGTACTGATTGTATACTGATCGTGCTCTTTCTTTAGAAATTCTTGGTTTTTTGTCATTTCATGTTGATACTTCTGGCTTTTGCTTGGACAAGCGATGACTTGACCATATTTGTACATGAATTTACATGTCTTAAGATAACTTGACTTGGCTTTACTCGATTTTATCTGGCTTTGCCCGCTACACGTAATAACATGATTGACTGGACTTGACTTGGCATAACTTTACATGGCTTCATTGGACATGGCTTGACTTGGTTTCACTTGGCTTTATCTGGATGGACATGGCTTCACATGGTTGTACATGGTTTTACCTAGCTTCATCTGGATTGATATGACTTCACTTGGCTTTACTTGGCTTTACTTGGTCACACATGGCTTGGTTGTTATCGTGGCTTACATGAGTCCATTTGTGCAATGTATATTAAACTTGTGTATATTACTATAAGAACTTGTTTTGTTGTATCATGTCTAGGATGGATTCTACGGAATGCCATACCCGAACTCATACAAGAAACTGTTAGGGGTTAATAACTAGATATTCACTTAGTAGATGGCTAGGGATTTTTATAGATTGCATGGAGTCCTGGTTATTCATAGAGCTATCTTGAGGAGAATCCAGTGGTTTATATTATGGAGTATCTTGAGGAGTATCCGGTGCTGGTTTGTGCATATGGATATCCCGGACGGACTGCAGGGGCATGCGATTAGAAGGAACTCTAGTATCACGTTGCATTATAATTATTAGTAATTAGGATTATGATAACCCTAGTTAGTTAAAGTATCAAGTCGTACTTATATGATTTTTTATAATTTATGGATGATGGACAGTCTAGGCTTTACATGATCATACTTTTATTTTTTACACTTGTTACTCTCTTGATTATCAGTTCAGGATAGTCATATTGCAGGTTTACAGTATTTCTTTTACTATCCTGAGATCTTTTACATTCAGTCTTTGTTGTTCTTGCTATTTAGAGGTCTGACCACACTGGTTTTGCATGGCCAGATCCAGTAGCAGCACCGAAGGATATTTCATACTACCTTGAGGATGGTGGCTACTAGGAGCACCAGACCACTTGAGTAGATTTTCTTTCTTCCCCACTCTGATGTACATTCTACTTTTATTGGCATTTAGCCACCGAGCACGTGTTTAGCTTATATTTTGGTTTGATTAGTTAGCCTATGGGCATTAGCATGATTGACATATCCTAGGGTTGATCATGTATGACTCAGATTATGGCTAGTTTATTCATTCTTTGTTTACTAGCATCAAGATCATTTGTATATTATAATTTAGGACGCTTTACTATTATATTTCAGCTGATCTTACATATTGTTATTGTTTTTGTTATTCTTGTGATTGAGACTCTAAGGTTTGTTGGACCTAGGCTTGACTGATGGTTTGTAGTAGTGATCCCTCATGTCTTATAACTTCTCCGTATAGAGTACCAGAGTGCTCTAACTATACGTAGCTGGCCTTGTCATCCCCACTCTCCAGTATTCTGGTTTTGGAATAGATAGTAGTTTATACGATAGCTCAGGAACGAATAAGAAAATAGAAGATTCGTAGAGTATAGCTCGAATCCTAAGTGATGTATTAGTGGTGTTAGAAATATTCAAGCGAATTGAGGACTTTGGGATAACAAACGAGTCTAGCAGCAAATAACGTGATTGTATAAAGCCTTAGAATAATAAATGCCTAGCAAGTAAGCGAATTTGAAGGAATCGTATGAGATTTTATTCGATCAAGTTAGAATGTGTTGAGAAAATGATAAGAATTATATCGGATAGAAATTCAGAGTGTTAAAATCAATATATGGGTCGAGAAAACCTAGTATATCGCATGAGCAATTTTAAATTAAATCAAATTAAATGAATTGAAACTTGTATTGAGATGGAATAATCAAGGATGCGATCAGGAGTTAGCGCTATGGAAGAAAAGCACGCATGGAAGATATGGATGGAGTAGGATATCGCTCGATAGAGTTTAGCTTGAGTATTGATTTGTGGTTTTGAATTAATAGACTTGATATAATATCGATAAGTTGGAAGATAGCATAGATTGATACAAGTTAAGGAACTTGTGGTTCAATGATTGAGGTAAGTGATAACGGATTTGATCTTGAATTAGGACGAACGATCTTGAATCTAGTTTGAAAGATAACACTCGACATCAGGCCCGGATGAGAAAGATTATCCCGTGGGAGCGCTAACGTGGTAATTTTACGTCCAGCGGGGATAATCAAACTCACTAAAACATGTTCGATGATTATTCAGATAAAATCGATAAAATTCGAACGTAACGAAGGTGGATAGACTTTGGCTTAAGATTTTAAACTTGTTATTTGAGGAATACTAGAAATAGACATCAGATTAATCGGACGGTAACATTAAAGTTGGATATTTTGACTAGGCGAATTATGATAACGTCATGAGCAGTTATTAGATGAACATAACTTGGTGGATTAATATATAACTTGGATGAAATAAAGTATAACGATAAGGTGTTTGTTCGTTCGATGATAACCATAACGTTCTTGTCTTGGGTGAGCGCAACTCTATGCCCGCACATGCGATACACCCAGATTAGGATGGTTATCTCGTAGGAGCGTTGGCATGGTGATCTCACGTCCAGTAGGGATAATTAAATTTATGGAAGACCGGAGCGTGATAATTGAAGGATCATTTTGACTTAGGGTTCGGTTGGTAGTGTGGCAAGAGGCCCACTTTCTTCTAACATGATACGATAAAACGAGTTTCAGGATACAAGTAAATCAAAGTATTTTGAGGAGGAGTTAGTCTAGAACGTGAAGTAAGTTATGCTTGATGGTTTCATGAACGGATACTTGAATCATGTTGGTTGACTTAGAGTTATGTTTGAGATCAAAGATTAAGATTGGATATGTGGATTCTATCAAAATATATTCAAGGAGATAGACTATGCGAATCGTTAGGTTTGACGTGCGATATGGATATACATGGATTCGGTTGAACGAACGTATCTTCGGAACGATTTTGCTAAACAGACTTGGATCCTGTACAACAAACATGTTGATGTGGATAGGATGATCTGTGCTCGATGTTTAAAAATTTGAGTGAAACGAGCTTGGGTAGAATATCCCGTACGAAAGAATAATTGTTTGACCTTAGAAATTAGGGCAATTATCGTACAACGAATTAGCACGATAAGAATCATAAACTTATAATATACCTATGACCTTGTGAGCTAACCTAGCGGTTATACAGATGACCATATGCCAAGTGAAAGAACTTGTGCGACCGACTTTAGAGTATCGCTTGAGCAAGCCATAGAACTGGAACAACAACTTAGAGTTAGGCTTGGGTTGATAAATGTACGCTATGTTTGATATAAACGGAATGGAAGGTGGGACTTGTACGCTAGTCGATAATTGGATATATCGTGCTTGAAGGTAGTAAAATTCTTGGTTTTGAGTTGAATTAAAAATAACTTGGATTTTGATTGATCCCGTTTGAGGTATCATTGTGATTCATAAACTAGAACCCTTGAGATTTTTGCAAGTAACTTATCCAACTTCGTAATAGCTAAGTTTGGTTGAATACATATGTTTGAGGGACGCCTTGAACGTGTGCACGATCCAAGACTCAGTGATATGTTAAACTCGAGTCAAAGATTTGCTATCGCTAAATTGGTTAACATGCATATGTTTGGGGGACGCCTTCAATATGTGCATGATCCAGACTCGCGATGTGCTGATCTTGAATGCTAGTGCAAGTGAATATGTTTGGGGGACGCCTTCTATAAATTATAATAAGATTCTCAAGGGGTCGTCCCAGGAATCTCTCAAGAAATTTTTTTTTTGTGATTGAGTATCCTCTCTCATCCTAGTATCCTATGTCCTATATTCTATAGCAGGCACGCAGTAGTACAACTAAGACGTCGCACTACCACGATATCGCACAACTTGCGAAGCCAGACCTGCATGGGCCACCACTAAAAATGTGTCACGACCCGCACCCGGTATAGGGGCACGAGAGCGTGGGTACGTCCAGCCTACGCCGCAGCATCGGCGGTAGAACGCTGTCTAGGTCACAATACTAGCTAATCACTCTCACATGAATATCTAACTCCATAAGGAGACACAGATATCAATATAATATGGAATATACTCAATCACATAAGTTAAAGCACGATGAGATATCGAAGCAAGCAATAAAATACAAGACAAGTCTAAACAACAATAAATAGTCTAACCTGCAATAAATATATCCAAGTCTCCAAGTATGCTGGGAAACAAGTCCTCTATGTCACAGTCTGGAAAAAATATCCAGTCAGGATTGGAACGAAATACACCTCTAACAGCAGTTCCACATATATTGACAAAAACTATAACACAGTGTAAAGAAATACAAGATAAATAGGAATACGGCAATAAAAAATACTGACGAGCATGGATATACTGGAAATAGAAATATTAGAATAAATGGAACACTGGAGCATGTCATCATCAATGTACATCTAGCAATGAAATAGAAATACAAGTACACGCAAGAACAATGAACTGGTATATAAGTGTGTACAAGAACAATAACTAGAACATGTAGAGATGCTAGATCAATATACTAGATATGCATGTCAAGAATCATCTAACTAAGTGCGTGAAATATCTGCATATCATGTGATCGGCTTGGGACTATATGACTCATTACATTGATTAGCGATCATCCCCAACAAGTCCGGCTAACCATATGTAACAGCGATGAGGCATGTAAGGGTCAGGCTGCACCGACGTGAGGTGTGGGTGAGCTATGATGCATGTAAAGTTGGGTATGATCACATAAGTTACTAATATTTTCCCATTTCCCCCCAGCTAGCACGATGGATTCCAATCACGACTCCTCGTGACAGGTCTCGATGATGCCAACTCGTGTAAAGAACAGTGTCAGAGTCATGTATGTTATACAACAAGAATTATAGAGATAATCAACATAATGGAAACTGTCAGAGAATGTACTCGCCTGGGGTCCTGCTGCTGGTATGAATCAAAATCCAAGTCACAGTCCAAATAGCCTATGTATTACAAATTTACCATGTCAAAAGATAATTTATTTAATTCTGGAATAATTACTCTAAAATCTTATTTTAATCTTATTATTCTGATTTTTAGGTTAATGCTTAAATTTTGTCCAAAGAAACTTAATTTTATCGACTCGAGACTCATGGCACGCAAATCGAGGCGATCTGTTGACCAAAAAGTCAATCGACACAAACTCGACTTTTATGGATGAATTCTTGTAGATTTCAGCATCAAAAATATGTTGGAATTTATGGCTCTTCCGAATTCAAATTCGTTTGGGAATTATGGCACATACAAGTTTCGTATCGTGCACCGATGGTTAAATTCTAACCTAGAAGTTCTACAAAATTAAAAATATAAAAATACTTCGAAATAAATTCTGGGAAAAACATATGTCAGTGATCTCGACATTAGCTTTTCGAAACTTTAAACGGTTTATGATTCTGATTCCTGGTTCTCTCGGAATCACGAAAACATCAAAATACGTCTATTTTCAGACATACTGTGTTCTACGAATTTTACAGAAATTAATAATCATAATTTTGTAAAACAAATTATATAATCAAAAATCTAACCTTAATATCTTTCTAACACAAAAACTAGGCCTCGTTTGGAGTCCGGAGCTATGTGCAATGGCTTCTGGAAGATGAAGGAACCCTAGATGGCAATTCTCCAAAAATCGGCTCAAGAAAAAACCCTAGAAAATAACTAAACTATTATATATGTATAGAGGAGAGAGAAAGCAGCCGCGGCTCAGGAGGTTGCCACGTGGCAGTCATCCGTGCAGCCCCGCCCAAATCGAACGGTCCCGGTCGGACGCGGCTCGGCTCAGCTGAGTCCGAGTCGAACTCTGACTCTGCTCGGCTCAAGGTCGGCTCGGCTCGCACCCACCCCGCAGTCACTGACAGGCGGGCCAGGCACTGTTCGCTGCGGGAGGCTGATAGGTGGGCCCCATGTCTGCTGACTGGGAAGAATTAATTACTTTTTCGGTTTTCTTTTTCAGAAATTAGTTTTTTATTCAGTTTTTCATAATTAACTCAAAATAAATTCTAAAAATAATCAAAAAAATCCCAAAAAATGATAGAAAATATATTTTATTATTTAGAACCTAAAATAAAAAGTTTGGAATATTTTTAGTTAAGTTTGACCCTAAAATAAATTCTTAAAAATCCTAGAAAATTAGGATTACTAGTTTTTAATTAACTAAAAATTATGGAAAAATCTCAATAGCCCAAAATTAACCTAATAATAACATTTAAGCACGAATTTCAGGATACGGAGGTTACAAGTCTACCCACCTTACAAAAATTTCGTACTCGAAATTTAAGTTCCTCAATGGTTGTATTTTTCTCATTATATTATTTTTCATCAAAATTCAAATTCATCAACCATATAATCATGAAGCAAATCCATATTATTATTTCAAAATTTTCATAATTCTATAGATATCATATTTCTAAAAAATCCTTAAATTTAAAAATCGAATTCCATTCGTATCACAATCTCCTCAAAATTTGGTGTTAATAATTAAATACTCAAAAATTTAATATCCAATCATCTAATTTAAATCCAATCAATGCACATTTATAAAAGTTAAAATCTCATCCAAAAAGTTTGTATTCAAATACTAACCCATTAATCATCTTACTCCTCAAATCTTGAATAATTCACTAAATACAAAATTTACTATCCAATCCTTTAATTAAAATCCCATCAACGCATATTTATAAAATTTAAATTCTCATCCCAAAATTTTGAATTCAAACACTAATCCATTAATAATCTTACTCCTCGATTATTTTTTTACACAATACTCAAATAATATAATACTCGCAAAAATCTTCAATTGCAATATTCAAAATAAATCTATATCTTGCAGTCAAATAAATACAATGATAATCTTCTTAATTTCTTCAAAATTTAATGACAAATTCAATCATTTCATAATCTTCATAAAATCAACGTTTTAACAAGATCGCCAATCCTGTCATATTAAGTTCTCAACTCTTTGTTTAAATTAATGTTTATCCTCGATATTTAAAGCACCTTGTCTCTCTTTGTCAAGTCATATCCTCTATATAAATATTTACTACGGTCAAACCCCCAACAATCAAGGTCTAAGAAAATCCTATCTACAGTCACACAACATACAATCTAGAAAAACATACATGGTTATGGTCTCCTTTGTCATGGTATTGCAGTCTCTGCTAGGGTGTACTACTAACTATATTCTAATGAAGAAAGTTATTAATACAAGCTATGGTACTAAGGAATCAATCAATCAAACAAACAGATAGAAAAGGAATATGAGAAAAGAACATAACATAACTTTCACCCCCATTACTTGGACATCTTCAACCTCTATCATACACTTAACTCTGGCACATTTATTCACAAATTCCTATCCCTATACATTGTTACCCATATCAACTAATCTCTAGTCCACAAGATATCCATGAATACATCCATATTACACACGTCTGTCTATTTAATACCAAAATATGATACCAAGGACCTCTAACACAATCATAGGTCAAATGATGCATCCAAGTTTGATACCTCTATCTCTTTAGGTACCACTGTTTCTACTACAAGCATACTCACTGCTAGCTCTCTTACCTACTACAACTGTTTGTACTAGTTGTTCTTATCACTCAAGTGCACACCAAGTGCAACACACTATACTAAGTATTGCTCTCTCTAATACAACTCTAGATGGACACCCAAGTCAGTTTGCAGTGCCATCTCAAACATGCTTAAGCCAATAGATCCTTACACATGTACATCATCTACTCATATAATGTTATATATTTTTTACCCACCATAAAATTTTATCCTCAAAATAAAATCATCAAAATTTAAATTCTCAAAAAATTAAAAATAAAATGCTTATACTTTCCTCAAAAGTCAAATGCTCAATATCAAAATAAAATTTTAATCACTTCCAAAAATTTGTATAGCTTTGACTATGTTTATTGAATTGAATTTGAATCCTCAAAATTTAATAACATAAAATCTTAACTCCTCAAAATTCTTAAAAATTAAAATTCATTTCCACTCTTCAATTTATAAATTTAAATCCATAAGTATACATATAAATACTCACAGTCTCTAATACTCAAGGTGCACACAATACACCAGTTGTTTACAACCTCAACTGTGTACTGAAATTTTGTACTGCCCAGATTACTTGCACTATTGCTTCCAATAATTTTCTATCTATATTAACTGGTACACCAATCTAATTATCATCACACATAGTACTTACTGTTATTAGCACCATTCTCAATAAATCCTTGATATAGAATCACTAGCACTATTGGTATGGTAACACTAGCTTCATCATTAGATCACCTCGTCACACATATTAGAACTCATGATCATTTACACTTTTTATAACTTATATAATACACATGTCTCACTTCATTCTCAAAGGCAGGCATATGGTTTCATATCTCGATTTATGTATAAGCATATCTCTTAAACCTTTTACAGCCTGTTAAACTAAAATGTGATACATTTCACAACTTTCATTACCAATCTTGATATTTCTCTACTCATGGCATCTCATTAATACCCTTTATGCATATACATTTCTTTACCCTTGACACACCCAAGTAATCAATCATCAAATTGAACATCATGCTCCATTAATCTTTAACACAATTCCTTGATACTCAATTGTTTACATAGATCATCCAATTACATAAATTCATGACTATCCAGGACGGGTATGCTGACTCTGATACTAACTCTTGGAACCATCACTGATAATCTTTTTTTCTTCTATCTATAGTGCCAATACTAACTATAATAACACTTATCATAGAACTATTGCTATAAGGTACTATGCTACGGCTATCTCTAGATTAATGCCTACTGCTCTCATGTCCAACCAAGAAACACTTACAAACTCACAAGTCATACCCAGTCAACACTAATACAAGACACAAACAAAATTGTAAGTCACTAATTATCATACTAACAGGGAATCCTCAAAGAAAATAAGCTCAAAAAGGAACTGGACTAAGGACTGAAGGTATCACTACTGCCAAGCAAAAGTGATGGAACAAAGTCCTGTAACAACAGAAATAGATAAGTATTGAGATGAGACTTTAAGAACCAATTTTAAGATACAACCTGATAATCATACACGTCTATCCAAAATCATGGCACTCAGAATCCTCGCCACGCCAGTAAGCATAGATACGATAAACGACAGGTTCCGTAACTAAGGTATGCAACTCTATAATCATGTCATCTAGAATCTTTGCCACGCCAACCGGTATGGCTACGAGAGACTCTAAGTTTTATAACTACAGTATGTACATCCAAGTCAGGTTCCTACGTTCTCGTCACGATAGCAAATGTGGCTGCGATAAACTCTAGGCCCCAGAACCAAAGTAGACGTTTTACCTTTCTCACTGTCCTCATCAATATACGTCATCAGATGATACCGTAAATTTTAGCCCGTAAAATTCATCTCGATATGAAATCAACTCAATAACGATACCAAGAATTAAATTTAACAACTGGTCAACAAGAATCAAACTCAACAATGATACCAAGATTTTAATTTAATAACTGATCAACAAGAATCAAGTTCAATAACAACAAGCAAGAGCGGACGGAAAGAAGGAAAAGATTTAAATTATAAATTATAACAAGATTCTCAAGGGGTCGTCCCAGGAATCTCTCAATTTTTTTTTTTTTGTGATTGAGTATCCTCTCTCATCCTAGTATCCTATGTCCTATATTCTATAGCAGGCACGCAGTAGTACAACTAAGACGTCGCACTACCACGATATCGCACAACTTGCGAAGCCAGACCTGCATGGGCCACCACTAAAAATGTGTCATGACCCGCACCCGGTATAGGGGCACGAGAGCGTGGGTACGTCCAGCCTACGCCGCAGCATCAGCGATAGAACGCTTTCTAGGTCACAATACTAGCTAATCACTCTCACATGAATATCTAACTCCATAAGGAGACACAGATATCAATATAATATGGAATATACTCAATCACATAAGTTAAAGCACGATGAGATATCGAAGCAAGCAATGAAATACAAGACAAGTCTAAACAACAATAAATAGTCTAACCTGCAATAAATATATCCAAGTCTCCAAGTATGCTGGGAAACAAGTCCTCTATGTCACAGTCTGGAAAAAATATCCAGTCATGATTGGAACGAAATACACCTCTAACAGCAGTTCCACATATATTGACAAAAACTATAACACAGTGTAAAGAAATACAAGACAGATAGGAATACTGGCAATAAGAAATACTGACGAGCATGGATATACTGGAAATAGAAATATTGGAATAAATGGAACACTGGAGCATGTCATCATCAATGTACATCTAGCAATGAAATAGAAATACAAGTACACGCAAGAACAATGAACTGGTATATAAGTGTGTACAAGAACAATAACTAGAACATGTAGAGATGCTAGATCAATATACTAGAGATGCATGTCAAGAATCATCTAACTAAGTGCGTGAAATATCAGCATATCATGTGATCGGCTTGGGACTATATGACTCATTACATTGATTAGCGATCATCCCCAACAAGTCCGACTAACCATATGTAACAGCGATGAGGCATGTAAGGGTCAGGCTGCACCGACGTGAGGTATGGGTGAGCTATGATGCATGTAAAGTTGGGTATGATCACATAAGATACTAATATTTCCCCATTTTCCCCCAGCTAGCACGATGGATTCCAATCACGACTCCTCGTGACAGGTCTCGATGATGCCAACTCGTGTAAAGAATAGTGTCAGAGTCATGTATGCTATACAACAAGAATTATAGAGATAATCAACATAATGGAAACTGTCAGAGAATGTACTTGCCTGGGGTCCTGCTGCTGGTATGAATCAGAATCCAAGTCACAGTCCAAATAGCCTATGTATTACAAATTTACCATGTCAAAAGATAATTTATTTTAATTTACTTAATTCTGGAATAATTATTCTAAAATCTTATTTTAATCTTATTATTCTGATTTTTAGGTTAATGCTTAAATTTTGTCCAAAGAAATTTAATTTTATCGACTCGAGACTCATGGCACGCAAATCGAGGCGATCTGTTGACCAAAAAGTCAACCAATACAAACTCGACTTTCATGGATGAATTCCTGTATATTTCAGCGTTAAAAATATGCTGGAATTTACGGCTCATCCGAATTCAAATTCGTTTGGGAATTATGGCACATACAAGTTTCGTATCGTGCACCGATGGTTAAATTCTAACCTAGAAGTTCTACAGAATTAAAAATATAAAAATACTTAGAAATAAATTCTGGGAAAAATATATGTCAATGATCTTGACATTATCTTTCCAAAACTTTAAACGGTTCATGATTCTAATTCCTGGTTCTCCCGGAATCACGAAAACATCGAAATACGTCTATTTTTGGACATGCTGTGTTCTACGAATTTTTCAGAATTTAATAATCATAATTTCATAAAACAAATTATATAATCATAAATCTAACCTCAATATCTTTCTAACACAAAAAACTAGGCCTTGTTTGGAGTCTGGAGCTATGAGCAATGGCTTCTGGAAGATGAAGGAACCCTAGATGGCAATTCTCCAAAAATCGGCTCAAGAAAAAACCCTAGAAAATAACTAAACTATTATATATATATATATAGAGGAGAGAGAAAGCAGCCGCGGCTCAGGAGCTTGCCACGTGGCAGTCATCCGCGCAGCCCCGTCATGACCCGCACCCGGTGTAGGGGCACGAGAGCGTGGGTACGTCCAGCCTACGCCGCAGCATCGGCGGTAGAACGCTGTCTGGGTCACAGTAACACTAACTAACTAAACACCTGTCAATGATATACATCTCCAAATCTCTCAATATAACTCAATCACAACGACTATAAGGCACGATAAAAGATAAAAGAAATAACATAGTTAATCACCATGTCTCAAACATAAAGATAACTCACAGTCTAGCTGTCCAACACAAGTCTCCAATTAAACTTAACATAAGTCTAAACATAAACTGAAATATCCTTCATAAGTCTCAAGCATAAAATAAATACTATCTAGGTAGCTGTAGGCAATGCCTCATCTAGAAGCATGGTCTCCTCTAGGATCTCTGGTACATAGTCTGCATCTATACCTGGTCCGTAGTGCGTGGTACAAAAATCCTTAAGATTCTCTGGAAAAAATATCCAGTCAGGATTGGAACGAAAATACACCTCTAACAGCAGTTCCACATATATTAATAAAAACTATAATAAGTGTAAAGAAATACAAGACATGAAATGAAATACTGGCAATGAGAAATACTGGAATAAAGTACTGGAACATCATCATCAATATGCATCTGACAAGGAATAAAACTACAAGTGTACGCAAGTACAAAGAACTGGTATGTAAGTATGTATAAGAACAATAACTAGAACATGTAAAGATACAAGATCAGTCTAAAAAGATACATGTCAAGAATCATCTATCTAAGTGTGTGAAACATAAGTATATCATGTGA
This sequence comes from Iris macrosiphon, assembly GCA_036927795.1. NCBI lineage: Eukaryota > Viridiplantae > Streptophyta > Magnoliopsida > Asparagales > Iridaceae > Iris > Iris macrosiphon. Next base: position 119,742,005 of record JAYESA010000008.1, on the reverse strand, counting down.
TCGGCTTGGGACTATATGACTCATTACATGGATTAACAATCATCCCCAACAGGCCAGGCTAACCAGAATGTAATAGCGATGAGGCATGTAAGGGTAAGGCTGCACCGACATGAGATGTAGGTGAGCTAATGCTGCATGTAAGGTTGGGTATGATCACATAAACTATCAATATTTCCATATTTCCCCTGCTAGCACGATGGATTTCCATCACGACTCCTCGTGACAGGTCTCAATGATGCCAACTCGTATAAAGAACAGTGTCAGAGTCATGTACACTATACAACAAGAATTATAGAGATAATCAACATAATGGAAACTGTCAGAGAATGTACTCGCCTGGGGTCCTTAGCTAGTAATACCTCTGTCCGGGTTCCAAGGTATCGTCTGAGTGATCCAATAGTCCTATAGACATATCATATATACAGTACTCATCAGAAATTGCTCTAGCACACAATCAACATAATGATCTCAACAGGCTACGCTAGGGGTCACAGTTCAATGTACCTACGGGGTATCCGTGGTCACATTCAAGACATCTAGCACATATAATACATAGTACATACTATGACTAACGTATCTCATAATACTAATTAATTAAAATAGATATATGTATATACATACTTAATAGTGTTTATACTATGCACATATATACATATTTTAAACATGTACTAGGGTGCTCGTACAATACGTACGTTTTATGCTAATTGAGAATTAATACAGGTACATATATATACATATTAACATATTTTAGAGATATATATATACAAGACATATACATATGTATATATGCAATGGAGATATACCATATATATATATATGTGTTCCAAAATACGTTTGACACATACTAATACATACGCAAGTATATACATACTATCATATACTAACTACTCTACGGTTAATATGTGTGAAATACTACAAGGAATACATGTATACGTGTACGTGTATATGCATGCGAGGGGTTCGAACATGTATACGTGAATGAAGGGTTCGATGTCGAGGTCGTCAGTAGCAGGTCACGGCGGAGTCTCCGGCTGTCGGCAGCGTCGTGTAGTCGGGAAGGTCGACAGCAGGTCGATGGCTCCGTCGGCGAGTTCTGATCGGTCAAGTGCAGCGGTCGGTGGCTTCATCGGCTCCGGGCTGAGTCGAGGTGAGGCAGGGCGACGTGTACAGCAGGGATGGCGAGGTCCGGGATGTGCAGGCGAATATAGAGGAAGTCGGCGTTCAGGCCTCCGGCCGAGGGTGGCTCAGTTATGGCATTTCGTGTGTGAGTCATTGCATTAAACAAGTAATCTGAAACATATGTGTAATCTGAGTATAACACAGTTGAATAATCTGAGTATCAAAAATCTGAGTAAAAAGAGAATATCGTCCACCTAAGTCAGAAACCCTCTCGCAACACCCTGTTCTTTGTTATGTATTTTCGTAGATTTCATTATATATATTTGTTCTTATTTTAACTTGGATTTATCTTTGGGCTGGGAAGGACAAATGATAAGTTAGTAAGTATCACCGTTTTTCTCTTATATCGCACGACATACTGCCACTTTAGTTAGGCTTTGTATTTTATGCCATAAAACTGATCCTAAGGCAAGGCTAGAAAAGATAACTTAATAGATGGTGCATATAAATAATATAATGTGTTTGAATTTATCGAGCGAGCGAGAAGTCTCTCTACCAGTGCATTCATGTACTATTAATCTACTAGATTGCTTGCAGGGTACGGAAGAATCTCGTTCGGTGAGGAGTATCCCCTCGTACGCGCTAAGGCATAGAATTTGCTTTGGAGCCTTGGAGTGTTGCGTCCGGAAGTGAGGCACATATATAAAATATAATATATTAGAACATCGCCTATCAATCATCCCAATTTATAAGCCACTTGGAACGCCTTTATTGTTTGAGAGAGAGAGAGATCTTGAGTGACTTGTAATCTTGACCTAGCATTACTTGTAATAATTCTTGATTATCAATAAAGAGCTTGACTTTATTTCATACTTATGTCCATTCGATCCTTCTTCTAAAATAACTTTGAGAACTAATTATCGAATGACCGGTTACTCGTGTTGTTCAAATTTTTACTTTATTGGAGACTATCTGTGCGATTCTGTGGCTTAGTTATTTCTTCGCCTATTTGGATCATGGCCTTGGGCAGGTGTAGTTTATGCTCGTAAGGCATCATGTACTGATGGGAACGATCATCCCGTGGGAGCACTGGTACGGTGATTTGTGCCTAGCAGGGACAACCAATCTTGTGGGAGATTAGGATGTGACACCAACATTATCATAAATTGTTGCTGTAACAAAGCAACAGTACCTACAAAAGGCAGTCGGTATTCCAGCGGCTGCAACCAAATGCACCCACCCGACTGCAACATGGAGAACAGGTGCAAGCACTAGAGGAAGAGGAGCTGCCCTTTGCCTCATGCTATTCTTCTCGAAAGGACCCCTCCATGAGGGAAGGTCAGAATTCTAGTACCTCCAGTCCTTCGTTCTCTACCAGCAAGTCAAGAAGACGTATCCAAGGAGGACAGGCAGCAGAACCCGCGGAAGGTGTCTTCCTGGGCACCCGCTCAGAAGAATCTGTCAGCTACTTAGGGTAATTTTTCCTCAGGACCTCATATAGCTATGCAAGCTAGGGGTTGTAATCCCCCAGACCTTTATGACAATCTGGCATTCCGAGAAGATGATGACTCCCAAGGAACATATGCTGAGGTCCCTGGGGTTAGCCACCCTCGTCAAGGGGATGCAGCTTCCTTTGTTGGGGGTAGTGTTTCATCCGAGTCTGAAGAGGATACAATGCTGCCAACTTTCTCGAAGGACCACTCTCTATAAGGGTCTGAGGAAAAAGGTGAGTCGTCCATCGTCCCATTCATTTTTTCCCATGTGAGAACAACATACATGGCAGGGGACGATCATGAAGGCCCCAACGATCAACATCGTCTCGAAACCCTCGAGTCCATAATACAGACCATGAGTGCATCAATGTAAGACTTGACCCAGATAATGCTAGAAATTAAGGCAAATATGTTCCCACAACCAGCAAGAGCCTCTGGCCAAGCAAGCCTAGACCCCGGGACAAATGGAGATTCAAATACAATCGCTGCACCGACTGGCGGTAACCATCCCCTATCCAGATCCTCTTCTCCTTCCGCAGTCGATGAAGCTCGAGAAATAATATAGAAGGTACGAGAATTCTAAACCCGCATAGACTCTATGGACAATCGGGACTCACTGCGCGAGCTTGGGATCCGACAACCGTATTCTCTCAAGTGAAGAGACGTACCGTATATGTAACGTCCCAATTCTGTAGAATCGATAGTCGCCCCCCGGACGTGATACCAGGCGTGCCTAGGTTGCACAATGCACAAGGCCAAGGTACATGATATAACGAGCACATATTCAGAGTACGCAGATAATTGAACACAATATTGAAACAAGGAAAAGTTCACTTTTTTGATATTAAAGATTATTTACAAACTCTTGAGCAAGTAAAAAAAGGTTGTCGCACGGGCTTACAAAGGGGACACAAAATTAGATAGTCGTTCGATACATTATATCATTTTACTAAAATTTCAAAAGCTATCGACACCTTCAAGCGAAGCTATCGCCTTGCAACGGAGCTACATAGGATATGTGCATGAACTCCTGGAACTTTAATTTCACTTCAAAAGGGCACGAACAGGTTGCACCGGTAGGTAGAATAGATTAGGAAGTCACCTTAACTCCTTGCGGGATCACTTTGGTGCAGAGAACCAATTGCAATGATGGTCAGTACATCAAAATGCACTAGTAAAGGCAAGCTAACCCAATTATACCAATAAATATATTATTTATGTGAAGCATGAAATTATTATATGGCCTGTCTAACTTGCCTTAGTTTAAGTTACAAGCAAGCAATGGATATAAAAATTTACTGAGATAAATATGCCACCGTTCGGTGACTTTTACTTGCCCGTCTGAACCACCTGCACAATACTTTCCATGACCTTACCTGCCACAAAGACATAGTTAGTTTGCACAGTTTAAATATACATGAAAAGTCACTGATATTATGCCATAGTAGACGAACTAGTCTTGGGCGAGAATAGGATGCAACGAAAGGATCATGAGGCATTACATGTCATCCCGTCCGATCATGAGACTATTACGAAGTTTCGTCCAGATCAGAATGGTGCCAGTGCCCCAGCGACCGTCCGCAGAATCCATAAATCCTTGCGCATAAGTTATCCGTGACCATGCGACGTTCAAGACTAAGTTATCAAATGAAGTAGTTCAAGGTAATACGAGCATGGGACAAGTAATATGGCATAATCTGTTTTGCATAGTCTTTCTGATCAGTTTATTTCATAGTCAAGTGTGTTCTATACATAACACAATAATAGAAGAATATGTTCTAACTAGAATTAAAACATGATGCTAGGGTTGTGCACTATATGTAGTAGTGTTTGCACACATGATTCAAGACAAATGCAAGTTAGGAATGAGGTATATGCCATGATCTTATTATAAATTCAGATTTGACTTGTTTATGAATACTTGATAATTTGTAGTACAACGAGAGTTGTATATAGTTGGATGAATGGATATACTTGAGGAATATAGTATATTATTATTTGTGATAACCCTAACTTGACCTATTGTTAATGCTCATTTTTTTATGTTTTAATAGACAAAATGAACCCTATGTTAGTTGACATAGTTTGACACTTAGTGAATAGCAAGGTTGATGATATGTTGTATTTAAAAACCTAGTGTGAGAACACCTAGTACCTACATGAACCATAGTTATAACCATACTTATGTTATATGAAAAGTTGTACATTTAGATGACTTGATGATGTTATGTGACTAGTAGGCTTAGTGTTTACATACTTTCTTGGTCCTAGACTAGTGAACCTTAGCCAACCTACTTAGTTAGAACCCCTAATTAATTTAGACTCTAAATGACTAATGGCATTGTTTAAGTTGTAACCTTGATTAATTTAGACCCTAATTATCTAATGATTAATGAAGTAAAGTAGTTGTACTCTTGTGCATGCTTAGTGAACCGTGTCATAGTGACTGATATGATATTGTTATATATATAGGCTCTTGGGATTGTTTAGACTTGGATGCCAGAGCAAGTTCTTTCCATTGCAGCTTGGAGTTCCAAGCAAGATACCTTGCCACTTTATTGTACTGTCTAATTTTAGTTATTATCATTATATGATTCTGCTTTGAATAATTATGGTATAAATGTGTACGTCTGAGTATGACTCGGGTGCAGTCGAAGAATGAGTCGATGAGTAGCTTAATGCATTGACCTAGGTGTTAGTGACTTACCCAATATAGTGGAGGTATTTTACTCTCTCCTGAGACCTTGACATAAACTTTTTACAGCACCATATATTATTCATGATGCAAGTTGGTGTACCTGACTGGCTATCAGTGCGTACGACGCATATGACTGTATAGTGCATAGTCTTAATAGTATTAGTTTATTTATGACTGGATATGATAGTTATGAGATGTGCACGTTATGTATTCGACTTATACATTTGCATTGGGCGGAGAGGACAATTATTGGTCGTATGGGATACATATATTGGTGACCGTAGAGAATCTACGAAAACTAATGACTCCTTTATCAGATGCCACCTACGACGGGGAGTTAGACTTTTTTATAGATATATTCAGACTACCAGCGTTCTTTGGAGTGTTATGGTACTTATTTAGCAGAAGCCACATTCGACGGAATGTTATGGCAGTTACCTATGCATATACCTATCCATACATACCAAGGTTGTCCTCAAATTGTATTCACATAGATGGTTAGGTTACCTATTTATTTTCAAAGTATTTACATTTTGGCATGTATCATTTGTATCTTGTTATGTCCTACTGAGGACCTGGTTACCTGCCAGGTTAGCTGAGTTGAACACAGAGATTTTTTACTGGATGGTTGATGAGTGCTCATTCCCTTACAGGTATTATCCTTCCGTATATATATATATATATATATATATATATATATGCTTTATATCTATTGTATCTTCTTATTTTTTGTAGACTTATGCTATTTTATTCGATTCTATTCAGAAAGTATGATTATTAGGTTGCAGACTAGTAGTCATATTCACCTTTTTTTTATTCCTGTCATATAAATTGAGATATAGATAGTTGATAGACATAGATATTAGCTTGATCACTTGACCGTGGATAGCATAGGTGTACTTCGTCGGGTCCATTAAATTAAAAATCCCTACGAAGTTGTACCAGTTGGCCATTGCCACGTATCTGATTCCACAAGTTTTAGGACTGGGGCATGACAGTGTTCCCATTTTTTACTTCCATATATCAAGGTTCTGTATCTCCCCGCCCGACTTCTAGTGTTCGACCTTTACTCACTGATAGGCCATGCATTGCGACACAAACAGTGCCACGTCCCTCTTTATGTCGTACTACCAAAATATCATGCGGAGGTCTCGATACATCTTCGTGCGCCTGGGTGTGAAGTGTAACTCACATAGTGGGCTTCCATGAGTATCTCTTTTCTTTGGTTTCCATTGTTAGGAACACATAATCTCCCCTTCACCCGCATCATTCCATCCTCTCTCATCACAAAGTTGGTCACCTTTCCTGCTGAGATAAGCTTGCGTATCTTTTCTAGGAATAGGCGATCCTTCTGAACGGACTTGACTTTCTCCAATAGGTCCGGTTTGAGGCATAATTGAGACAATTGTGCCTCTTTGTATCTGATTTAGAGTGTAATGTCCAAACTTTCCATATCTCTTTTCAGCTTGTCGTCGATAGCTAAGTTCTCTGCAAATACTCGACTCAGTACATCAGCTACAACGTTTTCCTTGTCCAGTGTATATCTGATCAACAAGTCAAAGTCTCTAAGGAGTTCAAGCCAACGTTGTTGTCTTAGATTCAGATCCTTTTGAGTATAGAGGTACTTGAGGATTTTATGATCCGTAAAATTTTTACACATTATGCCATAAAAGTAATACCGCCATAACTTCAATACGAACACTACTGCTGCCAGTTCCAGATCGTGCGTCGAATAATTTTTTTGTTAGGCTTTAACTGCCTCGATGCATAGGCTATTACCTTGCCCGTCTGCATAAGGACACATCCCAAACCTTTTCCTGAAGCATTGCAATAAATCTAAAAATTATCGGGCCCGTCCGGGAGTGTAAGAATCGATACTGCGATGAGGGATCACTTTAATTTTTTAAATAAAGCTTTATAGTCGTCTGAACATGCGAATGTTACCCTCTTTCGAGTGACATAGGTCAGAGGCGAAGCGATCCTTGAAAAATCTTTGATGAATCTTCTGTAGTAGCCCGCTAGACCAAGAAAGCTTCAAATGTCGCTAGCCGACTCAGTTCTCTTCCGCTCCACAATGGCTTCAACTTACTTTGGATCGATTGAGACTCCCTCCACCGAAATAACGTGCCCGAGAAAAGATATGTTGTCCAACCAGAATTCGTACTTACTCAGCTTCGCATACAACTGATTATCTTGAAGAGTTTGAAGCACCATCCGCATGTATCCTGCTTGTTTTTCTCTACTCTTCGAGTACACTAAGATATCGTCTATGAATACCACCACGAACTTATCAAGGAATGGTTAGAACACACGGTTCATCAAATCTATGAATGTGGCAGGAGCATTTATTAGTTCGAACGTCATGACAGAAAACTCATAGTGGCCATAACGGGTGTGAAATGCTGACTTTGGCACGTCCTCTGGTTTGATCTTCAATTGGTGGTAGCCAGAGCGAAGGTCTATCTTCGAAAATATTGACGCCTATTGCAGTTGATCAAAGAGGTCGTCGATCCTGGGTGGGGGATACTTATTCCGGATGGTGACCTTATTTAGTTTTTGGTAGTCTATATAGAGTTGTAACGTCCCATCCTTCTTCTTCATAAATAGCACAGGCGTACCCCAAGGAGTTACGCTCGGACGGATATACCCACGGTCAAGCATCTCCTATAGTTGACGCTTTAACTCCTTTAGTTCGGCAATGGTCATTCGATATGGAGCTTTGGAAATCGGTTGGGTATTTGGAAAGGTATCGATGGTAAACTCGATTTCTCGGTCGAGTGGCACGTCAGGTAGATCGTTCGGGAACACATCACGGAATTCCTCTAACCCCGAAGAAGACTCGACATTTGCATAATCACACCGCTAGTCTCGAACCAAAGCTAAGTATCCCTCACATCTAGAATGTAGCATCTGTCGAGCTGACATCGTAGAGATCACCATGCAGGTCTTAATGCTTCTGTCGCTGAACCACTTGTGTAGCAGAATTTGGCCTCTCTAGATAGATGGAAGATGACCAGTTTCTTCGTATATTCAGTAGTAGCTGAGCAAGCGTCGAGCCAATCTATACCCAAGATGATGATGTAATCTCGAATATCTAGGACTAACACATCGAGTGACAGTTTCTTTCCTCTGATACAAACATAAATGCCCTGACATACTGAACGAACAGCTATGTTTGTACCCGATGGGGTGCTAATACTACGGTCTAGATATAACGGTGTCATCACTATTTTGTTCTCCATGGCAAAATCCACGGATATAAAACTATGCGTAGCACCAGAATCAAATAGCACGTGAGCTGGTATATTATTAAAAATTAATATACCTGACACAATGATGTCTAAAGTGAGGGCTTATTCTCGTGTCAAAGTGAACACCCAGCCTTGAGCTTAGCAACGGTCTTGTTGCGTTGTAGCTCGATTTGCTTGAGTCATTACAGCAGGATTTGGATGTTGAGGGCGACGATCAGAGAGGCACGGACAGTCATGAATAGCATGGTATGGATTGCCACATTTGAGGCATAACCCGTCTTAGCACGACAGTTTTCGATCGTGTGCTTTGGTTTCTTACAGAAGGAACATGTTTGCCCCGAGTTCCCTCTCTGTTGACCGTCGTTATTTGGATGCTTTTGAGTGGTATTTCCTCTCGCATTACTATGGCACTTGTGATTGAAAGTATGCACAGCGCCGGCAGAAAGTAAAGGATACTGCGATTCAAGGAAAATAGCAAGGTTGAGAACTACCTAAATCATCTGATATTGGGGAATGACCACGTGCGCATGGATGGCAGGTCGCATACCGCCTTCAAATCATCTTGTCTCTCCGCATCAGGTAGGTAGGAGCTTACAAACTTGGCAAGATGATTGAATTCGACGGAGTACTGCTTCACTATCATATTGCCTTATCGAAGTTGTACAAACTCGTTCTTCTTTTGCCGACAAACGGGAGGGGGTATGAACTCCTTTTCAAATACGCTAAGGAAAGTAGCCCATGCAATCGTTTCATCATCAATATCAGTAGAGAGAGATCTACGATGTATATTCCACCAATCATCTGCGTTCGAATGGAGCTGCAGTTGGGCACACGCAACTCGCTTCTCCTCAGGTACCTCAAGCAGTTTAAAGTGATCCTCAAGCTCTGCTGGCTAATCTAAAGCCATAAACAGATCCTTGGTCCCTCTGAAAGACGTATTGCAGACCTTCTTAAAGTTAGCAAAGTCGAAGGTAGTCACATCATTCTTTTTTAGAGTTTAAGGCATTTTGACTTCAGACGTGGGTCGCTCTACTGGTGCTATTGTTGTTGTTGTTGAATGGTTGGAGTCTAAGGTCTGAATGATCTGTTGTAGGGCATCTACTTGCTTCTTTTGGACTGTAAATCGGGCTTCTAGATTTTTATCAAACTTGCTCTGATGCTCTTTAGCCCGCTTCTCGGCTCGCTCATGACAAGCCTCATCCCTTTGTTGGCTCGCCTTAAGCATCTGCATCATTCACTCTATCGGATCGGCAGGGGGCATAGCTCGCTGGCTTCTGAATCTTCTAGAGGTGCCAGAACTACTTTTTTGTTCTTGTACCTCAACCCATGATAGCATTGATGCTTGCGCTTGAGTCATTTCTTTAAAAGAAAGTAACTTATATCAGTCTCATAATGTATTATGGACTCGCTGTATGGAACGCTTCTTATTTTGCCTAAACGAGTTCAAGAGTTCACATAGGGAACTGATCATTAAAGGAACTTTTCTGACATGATGGTCAAAGAAACGTGAAGCCATTCTTTGATACCAATATGTCATACCCCGATTTCGTAGAATCGATAGTCGTCCCCCAGGCGTGATGTCGTTCATGCCTAGGTTGTGCAATGCACAAGGCCAAGGTACTTGATATAATGAGCTCACATTCAGAGCATGAGCATGCAGATAATTGAACACAATATTAAAACAAGAAAAAGTTCTCTTTATTGATATTGAACATTATTTACAAACTCTTGAACAAGTGTAAAAGGTTGCTGCACGGGCTTACAAAAGGGGATACAAAGTGAAATAGTTGTCCGATATATTATATTATTTTACTAAAACTTTAAAAGCTATAGACACCTTCGGGCGAAGCTATTGCCTTGCCACAGAGCTATATAAGATATGTGCACGAGCTCCTGAAACTTTAATCTCGCTTCAAAAGGGCATGAATAGGTCATGCCGGTAGGTGGACTGGATTGGGAAGTCATCTTAACTCCTTGCAGGATCGCCTTGGCACAGAGAACCTGTTGTAATGAGGGTTTGTACAACAAAATACATTGGTAAAGGCAAGCTAACCCAACTATACCAATCAACACGTTATTTATGTGAAGCATGCAAGTTATTATATGGTGTTTCAATCTTGTCTTAGTTCAAGTTACAAGCAAGCAAGGGATATAAAAATTTACTAAATTAAATATGCCACTATTCGATGACTTTTACCTGCCTGTCTGAACCACCTGGGCAATACTTACCATGACCTTCCCTACCATGAAGATATAGTTAGTTTGCACAGTTTAAATATACATGGGGGTCACTAGCATTATGCCATAGTGGACGAATTAGTCTTGGGCAAGAATAGGATGCACCGAAAGCAACACAAGGCGTTACATGACATCCCGCCCGAATACGAGACTATCAGGAAGTTTTGTCTGGATCAAAATGGTGACAGTGTCCTAGCGACCGTCCGTAGGAACTATAAATCTTTGTGCACAAGTTGTCCGTGACCATGCTATGTTCAAAACTAAGTTATTAAATAAACCAGTTTAAGGCAATACGAGCACGAGACAAGTAACATGGCATGATCTGTTTTGTATAGTCTTTCTGATCAGTTTATTTCATAGTCAAATATGTTCTATATATAGCACAATAATACAAAAATATGTTCTAACTAGAATTGAAGTATGATGAAAGAATATTCTAAATGAACTAGCATACAACAAGGTAATCGTTCACAAGTTGGTTGACAAGTATAAAGTAATCCAAGTCTATTACATTCTATATTGACATCTTTTAGTTATTATGGTATTGTTTGATAGGAACAATCAAGAGAGCAATAATATAGATGTGAAGACTTAGAAGAAGGATCAAATATTCTAAGTATAGCCACTCACAAGTTAGTGGAGAAAGAAAAGGAAAGAGGTGCTTCAAAATTTTGCTCGTGTGACACCTATTGCACGATCACCTGCATTGCCACAAACAGCTGATCAATACCTCCACTCCTTTTTTCCAAGCTAGAAATGAAAGCATAGTTCAATAAACGAAAGCAATAAAATTCATCGAAACAGTTCAAGAAATTATAACTCAAAAACCAACTCGAAAGCACAAAAGCAACAATGCGACAGCAAAAACTAGGCAATAAAACTTGCAGCAAAGAGATCCCTCTTGACTTTGCCGCTTAGTCTGTCCTTGGGACACGGTTCACTGAATATGCGAATCGATTCTAAAGAAGCCAATCCATAATGAGAAAATGTTCTTGATTCAATCTATCCCAATCGAACGATTCCAAAATTATTTCTTAGTCGCGTACCCCGAATAGGGGAACGGGGCACCATAGTATCTGCCCAAGTACAAGCCCTTCAGCTTGACTCTGTTTGATATGAAGACATCATCCCGTCAATTCATGAGTTACTTTGAGACGGTGATAGGGCATCTGACTCACAACGATGCCCTCTTAACCAAGCTCTTTATTGTCATGACCCGATTCCGTAGAATCGTTGGGGCATCCCCCGAATCGTGATGCCGTGCGGGCCTGGGGTTGCGCCCGCACAAGGCTAAAGTATTTTGCATAACGAGCACATATTCAGAGTACGCAGATAAATTGAACACAAGTTGAAACATGGAAAAGTTCTCTTTATTGATAATGAACATCTATTACAAACTCTTGAACGAGTTAGCTAATATGCCGAACGGGCTTACAAAAGAGATGACTCAAAATGATATAGCAGTCCTGTACATTATATCCCTTTACTAAACTTCAAAAGATATAGACCTCCAGGCTGGAGGATAGCTTTGCCACAGAGCTGCATTTGTGTATGAAGAGTTGCAGCTTCTGACTTCAATTGCTTCAAGGGGCGCGATGAAGATGCGCCAACAGCTGGACTGGTTCGGGAAGACGACTTCGGCTCCTCGCTCGGTTCGCCTTAGTGTGGAGAACCTATTTCAACGAGGGTCAGCATGTCGAAACATACTGGTGAAGGCGAGCTAGCTGAACTATACCAATCAACACGTTATTTTAATGAAGCATGCATATTTGTGGGTTTCTATCTTGCCTTAGTTCATTTATAAGTAAGCAGCATATAGAATTTACTGAAATGAACGTGCCACCGTTCGGTGGATTTTACCTGCCCGTTTGAATTACTGCACAATACTTACCATGCCTTCCCTGCCACGAAGACACAAGTTAGTTTGCAACAGGTTTAAATATACACGTTGAGCACACGATGCATTGCAAGCCATATTCATACGATAAACACACGAGGCGTTGCAAGCATATACACACGATGATCATTGGCTTGATGCCATAATGGACTAGTCAAGGACAAGGATAGCATGCAACGAGAAAACACGAAGAGCTCATAAAACACGATGCGTTACAAGTTATCTCGTCCTCACACGATTGACTATAAACACGAAGTCTGCCCGGATCGGATCGGTGCCAGTGCCCCAACGACCGTCCGCAGAACTTATATCCTTGTGCAAAAGTTGTCCATGATCGAACACACTATGTTTAGTTAAGTTATCATTCATCCAGCTGAGGCAACACGAGTAATGCATAGATGTGATGCATTTATAGCACAATTATAGAAGAAGATACATTCTAACTAAAATTGATGCATATGATGAATATTTCGAATGAACAAGCATGCAAGTAAGTAACCGTTCACGAGTTTGATTGACAAGTAGTATTAACCAAGTCTATTCTCTTTTATCTTGGTTTCTTTTATTATTACTTGGTATCGTTTGATCGGGGCAAGGAAGAATGCAGATTTTAGGGCGTGAAGCTTGGAAGCAGGGCTAGCTAATCGGGTTGGTAGCCACTCACTTAGATTATTGGAAGGGAGAAGGAAAGAGGCGCTTCATGACTCCGCTCGCAAGCCACCTACTGCTCGTTCACCTGCAGACGAACAGCTCGATTAATACTTCTTCCTCTCTTTCCAAATCCCAGAATTGAAGTGCAGTTCAATGAACGAAAACAATGAAAACCATCGAAACCGTTTAAGGAAAACAAGCAAATCCCAAAACTAACTCAAAGCACGAAAGCAACAAGCGACATCGAAAACCGAGGTAATAAAAGATAGCAGCGGAGAGGTCCCTCCTGACTCTGCCGCTAAGTCGATCCCGGGGGCACGGTCCACTGAATATGGGAATCAATTCCGAAGAAACAAATCCATAACAAGGACGAGTTCTTAATTCAATCTATCCCGATCGAACGATACCGTCTTGTGTTTCTTAGCCGCGCTCTCCGCACCGGGAGAACGGGGCGCTACATTTATCGGGGCGTTGTCTGGAATAGCCTTCGATTAGTTCTGCAGCCTCCAGGACAACTGTGTTTTATCGTTTGATGACCTCAAAGGTCTTTTCCTTGATCGGTTCTACGACAGAGGAAATAATATGACGATATCCTCATTAATGGACATCGCACAAGGGAAGAAAGAGTCTGTACGAGAATACATCGAGCGCTACAGACATGCGACGCTGAAGTTACCTTCCGGTAACCCTGAGTCCACGTCGATGGACACCTGTCGGAGGAATCTCCTTTCCACAGTTAGGATCTGGATGGGTGACTCTCAGTTTAAAGACTGGACGGCATTCGTCATAAATGATGTCGGTGCTAAGAAGAAGGTAAATGTCGCTCGTCTCCTGAGGATACAGATCTCTTTCGCTGATGATAGGGAAAAGCGTCCTTATAATAACAACAACAACAACAACAACAGCGACAATATCGCACGGGATGGCAAGGGAAAGTAGGCTCTGGTCGCCAATATCGCCAAAAAGCCGAGCAAAAGTCTGTAGAGGCTCCAAAACTGAAAGAAACATATTCCTTCAAAGATGATGATGTCATGGAAATCTTTGACTTACTAATACAGGGAAACAAGCTTCGGCTCCCCAATGTCAAATACCCTGTTGAGGCAGCCAAGGTGAATAATCTGAAGTACTGCTACAACCATCGTTACGTCTATCATGTGATACGAGAATGCTACATATTGAAGTGGTACATCCAATGTCTGCTCGATACCAAGGATCTCACCTTGGACTTCGATAATAAGACAGTTGCTGCGAACATGGTACCTCTCCAGTTCGATAACTTTCCGACGACGGAAGCCCAAGACGGAGTAATCTTGATCCCCCGGGCAACAATGGAGGTTGCCAATCTTTCGTCAGCTGGTGAACAAACAATCGAGCTTATACCTCTCACCATATCATAGGGGGAGGTCATATGGGTCTATCCCGACCTTGCTCCAGACTTGATGTAGCAGGCAGAACCTTCCGCCACCAAGTCTAAGGGTAAAAAGTTTAAATCTTGCTAGACGGTTTCTATCCCTTTCAAAAAAGCTATAGCAGGAACAACAAGGTCAGGACTGGCGTACCAATGAGTGTACGATATCCCCGATGATGGTGCACTCCTAATACCATATCTGATTTGGGTCTATCCTAACCTCCAGCAATGGATAAGTCCAAGTAGAAAGAAACTCGTTTCGATAAACCGTTGTGCAGAAGATACCGCTCAGGGGCTGGAGAAGCCCTACAACTTCAACATCTTGGCACAACTTGCTAATACTCCATCAAAGTTGTCACTTTTTGAGCTTCTCTGACTCTCCAAAGATACTCGGATTGATCTGAGTGAGGCATTGCAGAATGTCGATACCTAACTGGTGCAGGTCAAGTCGCCAGCGGAGGATCCTGCCGCATGCCCCCACTGTAATAATGTGGTAGCGGCGATACCCAATATCATGTTCTCTCAATAAGATATATTATTAAAGAACAATCAGTATGATCATCCTCTGTATTACACAGGGTACATCGACGGCATCAAGGTAGATCGGATGCACACCGACCCCAGCTCGTCAATCAGCATCATCTCATAGAATCTACTTCAGACTCTGGGCATCTCGATGCATCACATGGCAGCGACCAATACTGCCATTAGTGGCTTCAATACTGGGAGGAGCTACCCTCTGGGCAAGATTCGCTTGAAATGTCAAATTTATGAACTAAAAATAGAGGTCACCTTCTACGTCATAGACATAGACGTATCCTGCAATGTCTTATTGGGACATCCATGGATACATCAGTTTATGATTATTGCCTCAACCTTGTACCAGTGCTTGAAGTATGTGGACAATCACGACATTGTCAAGACATAATTTGCTGACGTTGATCTATTTAAAGGGGTCGAGGCCTATTACTCTGACTCGATCCTTTACAAGTAAATCCACCAAGATAAAGGTAGCAACGATGCCGACAATAAGGCAGATACTAGGACAACATCGAACGAGCTCTTAAGAGTCTATCTCAAAGCATGTGCTCCCAATACAGCTTCTCCCCTTAGGGTAAAACTACATAGGAAAGCACTTGAGGCTCTGGTCGTTCGCCTCCATAGACCGAGTCGACCACCGATGTAATATCCAGCACCTACAATGACTTTCGAACCTCTAGTGGTAAAACTTAATATGAGACCTCTAAGGCCATCGCTCGTACTAGAAGTAGATCATGGGAAGAATGAACTGGAGGAGTACGTAGCTGCTCATGCTAACGTTCCTTCTCTCGATGATATAATTTCAAAAGACGAGATACCTTATTTTATAAATAAAGGGCTGCCTTTGAACTTCTCGGATGTTGCACATCTCAACATACTATATTCCCTTAAGCACAGTCTGGGCGTGTACCTGCATACACAGGTGACTACCACCAATGCAGTGAACCAGATTCTCTCTAGTAAAAACTCTTTATTGTTCCAACAAGGAAGAGGGAAGACAAACTCACCATCTTTAGCAGAGTGGAAAGTCCCCAATCCTTCGACCCAGAGGAACTGGAGCAAGAACCGGATACCGGCAAAATGATCCTTCGTCGGTACAGCTCTCAAGCCAAGAACCTCATCTGGAAGATAGGGTACGTTCTGAAAGCCTCTAGGGGCTTGAACTACAGCAAAGGCCGATGGTTGCCTCTGCGTCTGCAGGCTCCTGCAGGCAAGCCTAAGGACTACTACCATAAGATCAAGCATGGCTTAGGGTACGTCACACCTCCTATAACCCCCGAAGGCTCAGATGAAGAAGATGAGTTATACTCTCACTCTTCATAATCTTTCACTTGGGACTCCAACATCAGTATCAGGGAGATACTCAAACAAATATTGTCTGCCAATATGGTGTCAGCTGACCTGAGAAAGACGATGAGGATCCACCTAAACTCTTTGAAGTAGAACTGTGGGCCCAAGCAATATCAACGAGGTTTTTGGCTGGACGTCATAAACGCCATCGAAGCTGAAGTCAACAAATTAATATCTAGTGGTTTCGTCCGCAAAGAATAATATCCGAATTGTGTAGCCAATATCGTACCCATTGTCAAAAAGAATGGGAAGATTCAGATATGCATTGACTTTCATGATCTAAATACGGCATGCCCTAAGGACGAGTTTCCAATTTCGATCACAGACATAATAATCAATAACACTTGTGGCTTCGAGCATATTTCCTTCATGGACGGGTTCTCAGAATACAATCAAATCATGATATTTCCTGACGATGAGAAGCACACACCGTTCCGAACATCGATAAGAGTATACTGCTATACAGTCATGCCCTTTGGTCTAAAGAACGTCGATGCTATTTATTAGCGAGCTATGAGCATCATATTCTGTAAACATCTACGTAAGACGGTGGAGTGTTACGTTGATGACATAGCCGTCAAGAGTCGTTCCAAAGATGATCACCTTCGAGAATTGAAGACTGTGTTCGACCTCATACGTGTGCACCAGCTCACGATGAATACCACCAAATCCTTCCTAGGAGTCTCCAGTAGCAAGTTCCTGGATTTTGTAATAACTTCAAAGGGTATCCACGTAGACCCTGAAAAGACAAAAGCAATCCTTAAAACAAGTCCACCGAAGAATCTCAGAGAACTTCATGGCCTTCAAGGAAGACTGGGATACATCGGGAGGTTCATATCAAACCTCTCTGGACGATGTCAGTCGTTCACTCAGTTTATGAAGAAAGAAGTCTCCTTTGTCTGGAACGAAGAATGCCAATGCGCTTTTGAAGACATCAAGGAGTACCTCATGAATCCTCCAATATTGGTGGCCCCCGTTATAGGAAGAAACTTCTTACTATATGTACGGGAAATAGATCATTATCTCAGAGCTCTGCTAGCCCATACAAGTGATGACGGTCACGAATAGGCCATCTACTATCTCAGTAAAATGATAGCCGACGCAAAGCACATATATAACCTCATTGAGAAGGAGTGCCTTGCTCTGTTCTTCGCCATTCAGAAGACTCGACATTACGTGGCATGATAAACCATCCATGTGATCTCGCGAGTTAATCCGCTCAGGGTCCTAATGACTAAACTCGGAGAGCTCAACTCTCGCCTAGCTATACGGGCAATACTGTTGTCACCATACGACATGGTATTTGTCCTGTAAAAGGCGGTCAAAGGCCAAGCATTGGCAAATTTTCTTGCAGCCCACCCTATACTGGAAATCTCGAAGCTCTAAGAGGAGATCCCAGACGAGGTAGTAGACTCAAACATGACCACAAATGCATAAACAGTTTGGCGAATGTTCTTCGACGGTGCTTCAAGAATAGGGCCCAAAGGCAATATTGTCGCTGGCATCGAGATAGTACTAATTTCCCTATATGACCTGGTCATCAATCATGCTTACTCCCTCATAGAGCCATGCTACAACAATGTGGCATAGTACAACGCTCTCGTCATTGGGCTCTAACTCGCTAAATAAGTGGGAGTTGACTACCTGAAAGGCTACAACGATTCCAAGATGATAGTCAGTCAAGTCTGAGACGAGTACAAAGTCCGAAATGAAGACTGATTTCCTACCACCAAGTTGCGTTCGGCATTATCTCCATCTTTGAGTGGTTCTTCATAAAGCACGTTCCTCGACTGTAAAATATCGAGGCTTATGCCCTGGTTGGCCTCGCAGCATCTTTAGATGTTCCAGCCAATACTCATGAATTAATTACCGTGGTCAGTCAAGGGCTGGTCTGCCTGAAGAACAACCTCTGTCTGTGCTTAAGCTACTCAGTAGAGACAAGCACCGACTCTCAAGATTAGAGACTTCCATTCATCAACTACGTAGTCTATAGAATTTGCCCCGATAATCCATAGGAAGCCACTTCCATCAGAAGACGTTCCCTCCAGTTCTATTACGATACGGCTAGCAAAATATTGTATCGTCATTTCTACGACTGTCTGCTACTATAATGTCTATCGAATGCAAAAGTGAAGCAGACTCTTCACGAGGCTTACGACGGGGATTGCGGTGCCCATCAGCTCGGACCAAGCTATAGATCCGTCTCCGAAGAATGGGTTACTATTGGCCGACAATGGTTACAAATGTTGTCAACTACACAAGGAAGTGCCAAGCATTCCAAATCTATGCTGACTTCACACACTAACCCTCAGAGTTCTTACACCCGACCGTTGTGTCTTGGCCGTTCGAAGCCTAGGGAATGGACATTATCGGGCCGATTAGTCCACCTTCGTCCAAGGGACATCGGTTCATCCTCGCTATTACCGACTACTTCTCCAAGTAGGCAAAAATTGTACCCCTCGCTAAAGTAAAAATATCAAACATGATTAGCTTCGTCAAGCATCACACCATATACCGCTTTGGCTTGCCATGAAGGATCATCCATGATAATGGTCCATAATTCAAAAGTTATATTTTTTATCGATTTTATAAGAAAATTGAATTCAAAATATAGCCTCAACGGCCTACAACCCAACATCAAATGGTCTGGCGAAAGCATTCAACAAGACCATCATAAAGCTACTTAAAAAGTTTGTGTCATCTAATAAGCGCGATTGGAATGAGAAGCTGGGTGAATGTCTCTGTAATCATCTGCGATGTGTACTCATACCTCCTGACTGCCCGTATTACAACGTCAAAGGTCTGAAACTCATGCTGCTCCACCACCAAGACAATCTCTAAATGGAGTCCCTCTTGGAACCTTCTCGCCCTCTCTAACTTGGTCGCTACCAAAATAGGAGCAAACAGACTAAGTTTTGCAAACTCCGCAACATAGCCATCGACGGTCCTATACTCCTGCCTGAGGTTGTTAAACCTCTGCTGAAGCTCGAAACGTGCCACCGCGTCAAAATATCTCGCCTGGAACCTCTCAGTAAAAACTGTCCATAGAATCGGTGCTGTGAGAGAAACCTCATAAGTTGTCCACCTGTCACGAGCCAAGTCCAACAACTGTAGCCCCACTACTGCTACACGCTCTCTAGTTATTAACCCCTAGCATTTTTTTATATGAATCTAGGTGTGGCCTTCCACCGAATCCATCCTAGACATGATACAACAAAATAAGTTATAATAGTAATATAAACAAGTTTAATATACATTGCAAGAATGGACTCATGTATGTCACGACAATAATCAAGCCACGTAAAACCCAGTGAAGCCCAGAAAAGCCAAGTAAAGCCAAGTCAATCTAGGTGAAGCTAGGTAAAGCCATGTAAAATCAGGTAAAGCCAGGTACAACCATGTAAATCCATGTCCAACCAGATTTAGCTAAGTAAAACTAAGTCATGCCATGTCCGATAAAGCCATGTAAAGTCATACCAAGTCAAGTCCAGTCAATTATGTCATCGCGTGTAGCCGGGCAAAGCTTGGTGAAATCGAGTAAAGCCAAGTCAAGTTATGTCATGTCCGATAAAGCCATGTAAGTTCATGTCCAAATCTGGTCAAGTCATCACGTATCCAAGCAAAAGCCAGAAGTATCAAAATGAAATCACAAAAAACCTAAGAATTTCTAAAGAAAGAGAATGATCGGTATACCATCGGTACAGTCCAGTACACCGGTCCAAAGATAGAAAAATACAGAAAGTTCTAGATTCCAATAAATTGGTATACCATTGGTATACTGTTGGTATACTGTAGTATACCGTTGGTATGTCATTTCAAGTAGGCAAACAGTTACTAGAAATCAAAGTTCCATAAATCGGTATACAGTCGGCACAGCCTAGTACACCGTCGGTATACCGACCAAGATAAATATCTAACAATATCGGTATATCATCGGTATATTGTAGTACACTATCGGTATGCCGATATGGTTATGAGAAAATATCTAAAAATTAAGTCGGTCAAAATCGGTATACCGTCGGTACACTGTAGTATACCGTCGGTATGCCGATTTTCAAGAATAAACATGGGTAAGTCAAGTTTGATTTTCGGGACCCAAATCAAACTCCAAAAATTACCAGAACTAAGTCTAACAAGAATTCAAGTCTAGGGTAAGTCTCATATCACAATATGTGTAATGCCCCGCAACCGCTCGGAGCGTTACACTGAGTCGGACCGAATAAATCAAATGCTGGTTACATTTGAATTATTGGATTTCGGGAAGAAGGATTAATCGAGTTGGTTTCAATATGCAGATGGCTAGCGGGTTCGAAGGAAATCAGGTGTTCGTTCAGAACATTTCTGAATAGCTGGATGGAAGCGATAATGTCGTCTTCCTTAATCTGATCGGTCGGATGATTTGGAGAGCACGGCCTGCTCGCACGGTCATACCAGTTGAGTAGATCGTGCTTGCATCGGACCACGGGTTCAAGGGATTGGCCGTATCGGCAGGACAGGATGCCTAACGGGATCAAACATTGTGAGTGGGCTCTTTCCCTTCTTCTCTACTCCTTCATGCCTAATAATATGGAAACACGTAAAAGGCTTGAATACTTGGGCTGAAACATTGGGAATCACTACACTGAGGCGTGCATAGAGTGTACGTCGTTGGCTTGGTAGGATTGTGGCTGACATGATTTACGCGTTGGATAGTTGGAGCGATAGTTGGGTTATTCATTTGAGGCAGTCGGTTGGATAATTGGGATTATACTTGGACGGTTGGAATTATACAAGTTGGAATGACACAATGGAAATATCGGGAATTCGGGCGAGCGAGCGTACATCCGTGCACGAGTATCACTGGGTCGCTTTGTCTTGCAAAGCGAGCAGTTGTGGTTCGAAACCGAACAACTGCATAGGCGAGGGTATTGTGCCACTGTTGGGGCATTGTGCCACGGGATTATTCGGAGTGTGGGGTGTTGCACCCAATGTGAAACACTGTGTTAGAAAGCGGCAATGTGAAGTGTGGGCATAACTTGGGCACAACTTGAGAGATTGTGCATATGGGTATTTTGGTGCCTTGGGATATATATATTGAGGTCGAGATTTGGAATCCTTGGTGATATGTTGAAAGAATGGTTATGGATGCTTTGGTTGGATATCGGTTGAAACGAGTCTAGGATCGCTTAGTGGGACAAGAATGTTTGATGCTCTCGTCATACCTACTTTCTGCATGTCATGGACAACCTGTGTACACAGGGTTTGACATTTCCTCGAAACGGCTTTCCGGGGCACTGGGACCGTATCGACCCGAAGGGAAATATTGATTCGTGCTAGTCACGATGCATTGCGGGACCTTCAGTGGGGCTCGCTACCCGGGCTGATAGGGCGCGCCGTTAATGCTTGGATTTTGTCCTTTATGGCTTTGCCAGTGACTTCATATAGATAAGAGTTGGCTTGCTTTTCTTTTGTTGGTTTGGCTTTTGTGTAGGCGCGGCCACCTTGCCTCGGCAAGAGTGCGCACTCAATTTTGGGATATAAACTTTGGTTGAGGATGGATATTGAGGCGAGACTGTTGGTTCGATATGTTATCGTGTAAGCGATGGCATTGAGTTAGACGGGTCGAATATATATATAAAACTGCTTGTCGTTTGGTTTGAGTTGAGTGCTTGGATGCTTAAACTGCTTTACTGCTTTCCTTAACATGTCATCCATATGCCATGAAACGAATCTAGGATTCAAACTAGAAAGATCACCATATAACTGTTTGCATTCACTATTTTACTTAGTGTCGGCTTAGACGAGTGGGTTACCCCGCTCACCAGTACGGTTGTGTACTGACCCACGTTTGTGGGCAATATTTCAGGTACACAGACGTAGTGGCGCTGCTTGGATATACGGGACAAGATGTATGAACTGTAAGTACCTTTGTGGGCTAGAGAAAAGAGCAAGAGCATTTCATCGTCTTCGTGGCATCGCCTTTGTGGCATTGCCTCGGGGCATTTTATTTGGACCCTATCGTAAGCTTCGCTGCATATTACTCTGATGTGTGCTTGGTACACAATACTTGACTTCCGCTGTAACTTGGTTGATTCAATGATAAAATTTGGTGTTTGACAACATCGCTTTGTACGAGCGCAACTCCAGGCTCGTACGGTATCACGTCCCGATTAGAACGATTGTCCCGCGGGAGAGCTACAACGTGGTGATTTCACGTTCAGCGGGGACTATTGAGCTTGCGGGAGATTGGGGCATGACAAATTGGTATCAGAGCGCCCGATTCATTTCTTCGGACTTGGTCCTTCGCTTCATCACAAACTCTAAATAGCTTCCGCGTGTCGTTTAGCTCTTGACTCTACTCGGTGCCGCATCGGATGTTTTATGTAATAAGTCTATTTATTGCTAGTTGTGGCTGCATATTATTCCTTGTTGGGTTGCCTTGGTTGGTTTTCGTAGGTTCGCTTAGCCTCGTTAGGCGTTGTTGCATTCGTGCAGCAAGTTGGTTAGCGTTGTTGCATTTATGCAACAAGTTATGGGCTTTCGTTGGGTTGGTTTGGTTTATCGTTCGGGGAGATTTTGATTGCCTCAATGGATCAGTTGGTTGGCTAACGAGATTTGGTTATGCGGCATATTTTGAGTAGAAATATTCGATGAGAATGAATCCTTGCACGAGTTGCTCGTCTAGCGATTGTGTTGGATATAAGTTGGAATTTCGGCTGTGGCGCATCGGTTGGGCAGATTTGAGTTTGGCTTGAGAAATATCAGATAAGTTGGCATGAGTTGCTCGTACAATAAACGTATGGAACCATTGGGAATTGGGTTGGACTACTTGGAATACAATCGTTGCACGATTGCTCGTGTTGCGAAAGTATCAGACGGTTTGAGAATAGCTGGGAGCAGTGAGAATGGAACATAGCACAAGTTGCCTAACGAGATTGATGGTTAAAGAATTGGCTAAGTTCTGTGTCAGACTTAAGATAGGAATGGCAGGATCACGCATGAGGGATGGCTCAAACGGATCTTGAATTCGTGCAAGGAAACGTAATGTGAGTAGCGACTTGATTCGAAGTGGTATATGGGATCAAACGTGTTAAGCAAGGCATTGGAAATATTTTGGTTGGACATCTATGGGAATTGCCTGACGGACTCGGATAACGAATACAAGTCGGTTGGTGCAAATCCACTGAGTTGGAAGGAATGAAAATAGAGCAAGCGAATATTGAGTTATGATTCGACAGAATCACCTCAGAATAGTCGGTTTGGGATAGACGCTGGTTGACGCAGATTTCGCACGAGGGCAACTATATTTCCAAGTGGTATATAGTGCAATGGAATTTGACTCGGGTATCCTTCGATACATTAGACTTGAGAACTCAAGAACGGAATCGCGCAAATGGAAGTATCATTGGGCTTAAGAGATGGGCGGAATCGGAACGAACATTTGGGTTACGCTTGAGCAAAGCGATAGGATTATCGGAAGGATAGCGAGCACGAACTACGATTTTGGGCAACACATTTGAGCTGTTGGTTGAGCAATGAAACACGAACTTGGCTTGTAGGGCAAAGCGATGGATTCACACAAACTTGAAGGATTTTGGATATTGTTGCTCGAGAAGTCGACTCAGGTTAGCGGAAATAGAATTTTGGGCAAAATGGTGCAACAATGGTAGACGGATTCTCCAGAAGACGTGGACGGATTGTGGCAACAACAGAAGGCAAAAGATTTTGGCGGACAGACTTCAAAGATAGCTAAATGTGGGAGCAACGTCGGAACAAATTACTGTGCTGCTCGAGTAAGTTGGACGTGCATTGTGGGACGCAGCAAATGGATAAGAATTGGAGCAAGTCTTAGTTTTTGAGAATCATTGCAATTTGTAGTACGAGAATCGAACATGCAATTCAGAAATTTGATGGATTCAGGGCAGAACAACGGATTAATGGTAGACGGTTTTTACGAGCACATTGCTCAGATTCAGGAGTTCGCTCGGATGGATGGTTGGATTTTGATTCGGATTTGCAGATGAGATATAGCATGGTTTATAGTAACTGTCCATCGTGATGATTACAATTATCGAGCGTAGCTTCGGGACAGCTGACCCTAAGCGACCTTGCCCGTCGAATCGGATATGAATATGGTAGACCCATAGAACGACCCTTGCGGCGGCGTATTTGGGAATGCGTCGAGGGCAGATGTGAGCAATAATATTTGGCTTATTGACTGAGTGTTGGATTCTGAGAGACCCTTGGGATAGTCTTCAGCTGAAGATACAGCCGGAAGATCGAAGCGATAGTGGAAAGTAGCCTAGTCAACTGATGAGATTCAGAGTCGCAGATTTTTATCGATGGCATCGCCTCTAACTCATCATGCCCTGAAAGGGAATAGCATTTATATGAATTGACAACTGTGAAACTAGCTCACGAAGTTAAAGCAACGGCTCATTCAGATCAAATCCTTGCGAATACTGGAAGGGACAGATTTGCCTCAGATTTACAAGATATCTCAGAACTTATTCTGGGAAGCGTGCTCGTTCGGAATGCAAAGGTGATATTCTATACTTCGAGGCAGTGGAAGCAGCACGAAGAACTATTCCATGTGCAACCTAAGAATTATGGCGAGTGTGTCCACGTTGAAATCGTGGCGACACAATCCCTTGGCGTGGCGGCGAGATCTTCGTGGATCACACGAACCTTAATATAGATGTTCACCCTGTGAGATATTAAGATGGCAGGAAAATGTGTTGGACTGAGCTGATCTAAGCAAAGTTGATATTTGGGTAAGTCGCATAGCTAGGGTAGATCAGTTGAGATGATCGTTCGGTGCATGAGATAATATTTGGAGATGTTGATAGTTCGGATTTTAGAAATAGTTGGATAGATTGAGTTGGAACACGAACTGATTGAGTCGGTAGAAAATCATCATATTTGTGAATGGTGCTCGAGTGATTATGTTGGAATGGAAATAGTGATTTGGTTTAATTGGGAGCAAAGCAAATGGATGCCTCGAACATAAAGATACCCTTGTAACTTGTTCAAATTTGCTATCGCAAAGCTCGGCTGAAATGCATGTATTTTAGGGACGCCTTAAATATATGTACGATCCAAAACTAAGCGATACGAAGAATTCGTATTGAGCTGCAAGGAGGATGTGGGAATTCGTAAAAATTGTACGAGCGTTCAGCAGATCGAGATATTTAGTCAGAATCGTGAATATGTGAGTTGCTTAGAGCAGATCTTGGAATGGATTGTGACTTGTGATAGGAATGAGTACCAGCATGGTTCGTGGACGAACCTGATTCTAAGTGGTATATTATGTAACGCCCCACAACCGCTCGGAGCGTTACGCTGAGTCGGACCGAATAAATCAAATACTGGTTACATTTGAATTGTTGGATTTTGGGAAGAAGGATTAATCGAGTTGGTTTCAATGTGCAGATGGCTAGCGGGTTCGATAGAAATCAGGTGTTCGTTCAGAATATTTCTAAATAGCTGGATGGAAGCGATAATGCCGTCTTCCTTAATCCGATCGGTCGGATGATTTGGAGAGCACGGCCTGCTCGCACGGTCATACCAGTTGAGTAGATCGCGCTTGCATCGGACCACGGGTTCAAGGGATTGGTCGTATCGGCAGGACAGGATGCCTAACGGGATCAAACATTGTGAGTGTGCTCTTTTCCTTCTCCTCTACTCCTTCATGCCTAATAATATGGAAACATGTAAAAGGCTTGAACACTTGGGCTAAAACATTGGGAATCACTACACTGAGGCATGCATAGAGTGTACGTCATTGGCTTGGTAGGATTATGGCTGACATGATTTACGCGTTGGATAGTTGGAGCGATAGTTGGGTTATTCATTTGAGGCAGTCGGTTGGATAATTGTGATTATACTTGGACGGTTGGAATTATACAAGTTGGAATGACACAATGGAAATATCGAAAATTCGGGCGAGCGAGCGTGCATCCGTGCACGAGTATCACTGGGTCGCTTTGTCTTGCAAAGCGAGCAGTTGTGGTTCGAAACCGAACAACTGCATAGGCGACGGTATTGTGCCACTGTTGGGGCTTTGTGCCACAGGATTATTCGGAGTGTGGGGGTGTTGCACCCAATGTGAAACACTGTGTTGGAAAGCGGCAATGTGAAGTGTGGGCATAACTTGGGCACAACTTGAGAGATTGTGCATATGGATATTTTGGTGCCTTGGGATATATATATTGAGGTCGAGATTTGGAATCCTTGGGGATATGTTAAAAGAATGGTTATGGATGCTTTGGTTGAATATCAGTTGAAATGAGTCTAGGATCGTTTGGTGGGGCGAGAATGTTCGATCCTCTCGTCATACCTACTTTCTGCATGTCACGGACAACCTGTGTACACAGGGTTTGACATTTCCTCGAAACGGCTTCCCGGGGCACTGGGACCGTATCGACCCGGAGGGAAATATTGATTCGTGCTAGTCACGATGCATTGCGGGACCTCCAACGGGGCTCGCTACCCGGGCTGATAGGGCGCGCCGTTAATGCTTGGATTTTGTCCTTTATGGCTTTGCCAGTGACTTCATATAGATAAGAGTTGGCTTGCTTTTCTTTTGTTGGTTTGGCTTTCGTGTAGGCGCGGCCACCTTGCCTCGGCAAGAGTGTGCACTCGATTTTGGGATATAAACTTTGGTTGAGGATGGATATTGAGGCGAGACTGTTGGTTCGATATGTTATCGTGCAAGCGATGGCATTGAGTTAGACGGGTCGGATATATATATAAAACTGCTTGTCGTTTGGTTTGAGTTGAGTGCTTGCATGCTTAAACTGCTTTACTACTTTTCTTAACATGTCATCCATATGCCATGAAACGAATCTAGGATTCAAACTAGAAAGATCACCATATAACTGTTTGCATTCACTATTTTACTTAGTGTCGGCTTAGACGAGTGGGTTACCCCGCTCACCTGTACGGTTGTGTACTGACCCACGTTTGTGGGCAATATTTCAGGTACACAGACGTAGTGGCGCTGCTTGGATATACGGGACAAGATGTATGAACTGTAAGTACCTTTGTGGGCTAGAGAAAAGAGCAAGAGCATTTCATCGTCTTCGTGGCATCGCCTTTGTGGCATTGCCTCGGGGCATTTTATTTGGACCCTATCGTGAGCTTCGCTGCGTATTACTCTGATCTGTGCTTGGTACACAATACTTGACTTCCGCTGCAACTTGGTTGATTCAATGATAACATTTGGTGTTTGACAACATCGCCTTGTACGAGCGCAACTCCAGGCTCGTACGGCATCACGTCCCGATTAGAACGATTGTCCCGCGGGAGAGCTGCAACGTGGTGATTTCACGTTCAGCGGGGACTATTGAGCTTGCGGGAGATTGGGGCATGACAATATGGACTAAATCTCACGGTCATAACTCCATACCGTTTTCGTTACCGAGTTACCAAAAAGGAAGTCTAAGCTAAAAATCGAGACTTTTGTTACTAGAACTAAGTCTAACCAGAAATCAAAACCGAGACGGTCACTAGGCTAGAAATTAAGATATAAACAATAATAGTAAAGCATGTCTAAGCTAAAAAGCAATAACCAAACTTCCAGAAAAGTAAAATAACAGAAAGTAAAAGAAGTTTACGAAATCGGCAAGGTGTACTTGCCTAACGTGAGCTCCCAGCCTAAATCTTCTAGTCCACCACCGTTAAAGGATTCAGAAACCACACATCAGGTCTCAAGACCACGCTTCCAAGCTCGAAAGAAAATAAAGAAGAGAGGATAGAGAAAGAGAAAGAAAAAAAGAAATAAAATAAATTAAGTACTATTTATAGAAAAATATCTCAAAAATATCTCGAAAAGTGAAATAAATATCTGTCGGACAGTAGACCATCGGTATACTGTAGTATACAGTCGGTATATCAGTCAAGTAGTAATATTTTATTTCTAAAATTTTTTGGGCTTCCTCTAGATCTAATAAAATATAATAACTAGCACAAAATACATATCCATATAAAATATGAATACTGTGAGACAAGTCTCACAACTCTTCCCTCCTTAGAAAAATTTTATCCCCGAAATTTCTATAAGGATCCAAAATCAACTAACAAGAAAATCCAAGAAAGCAAGCACGAAACATAGTAAGCAAAAACTCATGTCAGCATGAAATTTCCTAGGTAATAACAAGAAATCAGAAAAGAAAACAATAACAAATATAACAGATAAGCTAACAATCAATCACATGCACAGGCTAAGATATGACACAGGTATACGAATAAGTATATCTCCCAAGTAGAAGAAAAATGGATAACGAGTACGCATATCATCCTCGCGCTCCCACGTCAACTCACCTAGTGAGTGATGTACCCAAGCAACATGAACTAACCTAATAGTCCAGTTCTTCAGAACTTTCTTTCTTTGGTCCAAAATAGACACGGGCCTCTCCTCATATGATAGGTCAGTACCAATGACCAACTCAGAATAATCCAAGATATGGCTCAGGTTTGGAATATATCGGTGCAACTGAGATACGTGAAAGATGTCACGTACCTCATGAAGCGATGGTGAAAGAGCTAGACGATAAGATACGTCTCCAACTCTCTCGTAAATATTGAACGGGCCTATATATCTGGGACTAAGCTTTTCCTGTACTCCAAATATGATAACACCATGGGTAGAAAAAATCCTCAGAAATATATGGTCGCCGATAGAGAACTCAAGATGACGATGGTGATGATTTGCCCAATGACGCTGGCGATCTTGAGCCACTCTGAGATGCTCTCTGATCTGCCTGATCACTCCAATCAACTGGGCAATCATATCTAGACCAAGCATCTGCCTCTCTCCAATGTCATCCTAAGCTAACGGTGATCTGCATCTCATACTATACAAAGCCTCGAAGGGTGCCATCTAAATGCTCGTCTGGAAGCTGTTGTTATAGGAGAACTCTACTAGGTGTAAGTGATCCTCCCAAGATCCACCGAAGTCAAGTGTATAAGCTCGAAACATATCCTACAAAGTCTGAATAGTACGCTCTGACTGCCCGTCTGTTTACGGGTGGTAGGCTGAACTAAACTTCAACCTAGTACACATACTCTACTGTAGGCTCTGCCAGAAATGAGACGTGAACCACGAATCTCTATCATAAACTATACTAACTAATATGCTATGCAATCTGACTATCAGTCTCATGTATATCTCAGCTAGCTGCTCTGTAGACTGGCCCACTCTAAAAGGAAGAAAATGAGTAACCTTCGTGAGTTGATCCACTATAACCCATATAGCATCTCTGCTAGACGGGGATCTAGGAAGACCGATCACAAACTCTATAGTAATATGGTTCTACTTCCAATCCAAAATCGATAAAGGCTGAAGTAGTCTGGCCGGTCTCAGATGCTCAGCCTTGACCTATTGACAGACTAAACACCGAGAAATGAACTGAGATATCCCCCTCTTTATACCATTCCACCAGAAGTGCTGACGAATATCTCGATACATCTTCATCCCTTATGGATGCAGTGAGTACTGAGAACTGTGGGCCTCTAACATAATCTTCTTCCAGATATCTCCTCTCGACGTATAAAGTCGACTCTAAAACATGAGAGTCCCCTCCTCATGAATGCTCAACTCTAGTCTGCGTCCTTACTCACACTCTGATCTGAGCTGCTGAAGTCTGACATCTACAGTCTGCTCTGCTCTACTCTGATCCTCTCAACTATAGAAGACTGAACCTGCAGACTCTCCATCAAACCGATATTACCAAGTAATATTACCTTGATACCCATCTCCTGCAGATCTTCTAAAATATGATACCGCTCTGTCAAGAAGTAAGCTCCTCCTCTCCTGATCAAGGTGTCTGCTACGACATTGGGCTTCCTTGGATGATACTAAAGGTCAAGATCATAGTACGATAATAACTTGAGCCACCTTCTCTAATGCATGTTGAGTTCTTTCTGTGTGAACATATACCTCAATCTCTTGTGGTCTGTGAAGATCTCCACTCGATCACCATATAGGTAATTCCTCCAGAGTTTAAGTACAAATATTACAGCTGCCAACTCAAGATCATGCGTCGGATAACTCTTCTCATGGTCTCAAAGCTGCAGAGATACATAAGCTATCACTCTGCCATACTGCATAAGTACACACCCTAGTCCCACTCCTGAAGCATCACAATACATTGAGAACCCTCCTGGTCCCATAGAAAGTGTCAGAATAGGAGCCAAAATTAAACTTCGCTTGAGTTTCTCGAAATAGGTCTGACAAGCATATAAACACTCAAAGCGCACATTCTTACATGTCAGCCATGTCAAGGGTACAAAAATTCTAGCAAAATCTGCCATAAATCGTCTGTTGTAGCCAGCTAGATCCAATAAACTATACACATCTGAAGCTGTACGGGGTACTGGCAAACTTTTAATAGACTCCACCTTCTTGGGATCCACCTCGACTCCTCCCCAGAAATGATATGTCCTAAGAATGAGATACAATCAAGCCAGAACTCATAATTTTTGAACTTTGGATACAGTTGCTGCTCTCGAAGAATCTGAAGAACTACGCGAAGATGCTGCTCATGCTCTTCCTAAATTCAACTATAGACTAAGATATCATCAATAAACACTATCACAAACTGGTTTAGGTAAGGCATAAAGATGCTATTTATGAGAGACATGAATATAGTTGGTGCATTGGTCGCTCCAAATAGAATAAATAGAAACTCCCAATGACCATATCTAGATATGAATATCGTCTTGGGTATGTCCTTCTCTCTAGCTCTGATCTGATGATACCCAGACCGTAAATCGATCTTAGAAAATATAGTTGCCCCACTGAGCTGATCAAATAAGTCATCTATCCTGGGTAAGGGATACTTGTTCTTAATGGTTACCGCATTTAGTGTTCTATAATCAATAACTAAATGCAATAAACCATTCTTCTTTTTAACAAGATGTAACGGAGCTCCCCAAGGCGATGCACTAGGTCTAATGAATCCCTTGGCTCTCAACTCCTCAATCATCCGGTACAAGATCTCTAACTCAGATGGTGACATCCTATAAACCCTCTCTAATACTAGCTCTGATCCCAGGTAATGTAGAACTCCACGTCTCTAATTGGTGGTACACTTGGTAGCTCATTAGGAAATACGTCAGAAAACTCATAAACTACTCTGGGAAACTGTGCCTCTTCAGTCTCCGCCATTATTAATGTAACCTTCGGTGACTCTACTGCTCCTCTCAAGAATAAGAACTCCTCCCTACCAGGTATACCAAAGATAACCTTGCCACTATGATAATCTATCGTAGCGTATCTCACACTCAACCAATCCATCCCAAGGCCAACATTATAATCGTCGATAGAAAACTCTATCAGCCTCGCGAGAAACTCTCTCCCGTACACTATAACTCTATATGAAGGATATATTATATCTACTTCCATGAGACTGTTACCAGTAAGTATATTCAACCTTACAGGTAAGGACTTAGACTCCAATCCAACTCGTATCGTAAAACGTACAGATATAAATGAATGTGATGCACCAGAATTAAATAAAGTTAAAGTTGAATAAAAGTGGACGAGAATGGTACCTGCTACCACCTCTACTGCTGCCAAAACCGCCTCCATCTATAGCAAGAAGACTTGACCCTGCCCTCTGGATGTTAGTCCCCTCTGCTGCTGACCTCTATATCTCGCTTGGGCCTGCGCCTACTGCTGTCATGCCCCAGTCCCAAAATACGTATGTAAAAGCATAAAAAATATGCTGGGAGGATCTAAACAGCCTCTTGATGCAGAGCAGCGTAAACAGAGACCTTCAGAGCCATCAAGCGTACAACAGAGCTTTTTTTGCTAAAACACAGCGTGAAGAATAAGCTCAAAGGACCATCCGCGTAAGTGCAGCACGTCCAGGCCGCTCCAGCGTAAAACAGGGTTCTTCATCGCCTCCATGGCGTAAAACTCATCCGCTCTCAAAGCAGCGTTAAAGCGTACGAGGAACGCTTCGTCTTCCCCGAAATGAACCTGTCAAGTCACGCAGTGAATCTGACCTCTGACTCCTGACAAAAAGTGCTGCACGGCTACCCAGACGACGGCTGGAAATGATGGCAGACCCCTCGGGACGCACCCCAAAGTATGATGGCAGATTATTGCATTTAATGCAAAGGATTTGGTTAAAACATCACCGAACCATCATTTACTGAAGTCCCCTCAGCGTAAACCGCTCTTTCGCGTACAAGGGAATACGCTGCCTTGTTTTACACAGGCAAACATGAGCTGTTTTATGCTCCGCAGTAGACAAACCGCCTGCCACGTCAAAAGCTGCACTTCGTACGAGACTCGAGGCACGTCTCCACGTCTAATTGTACAGAGCGGTGACAGTTTCTCTCAAGGCACGTCTCTGCGACGGATGCACAGAAGGGCTGCAGACCTTCAAAATATGCCTCCGTATTTAATGCATAAGATGGTGGCAAATTTTTGCAAGAGATTTGATTATATCTTTAAAAGCCGTAATTCTGGCTAAGACGTCCACATCAGCACTCTGGCACGGTACGCAGCGGCTTCTACGGACATTCAGGATCTGTGCTCGCGCGGCTTCAACGCCCACTCAGTCTCTACAACCACTCGGCCTCTACGACCATTCGGCTTCTATGCCTATTCGGCTTCTACGCCTGTTCAGCTTCTATGTCTGTTCGGCTTCTATGCCTACTTGGCTTCTACGCCAGGGTGACAGTCATTTGGCTTCTACGCCAACCTCTTCTACACAAGGGATACCTACCTACGTGGCTTCTACGCCGTGATCTTCGCAGCAAATATACGCGTTTTGTCTTCTTAGTTGGACACGCATCACATGCTCACTCAAAAGGTCATCTATACGCAGGTATTGGTTATCTTAACCGTTGTGTAAAGGGGTGCTGTACTTCCCACTCCTCGGTTTTTACACCGACGAAGTGGTCACTGTCACTAAAACTCTATAAATAGAGACCCCTATCAATGGGGAAAAAAGGTCGAAAAAATGAACAAGGTCGACAAATTGGAGGGTCAGAAACTTGGTCAAGAAAACCAATACCAGATCAAAAGGTCAAGAGAGAGAGAGAGAGACCGGAGCTCAGGCAAAGAGCAGGGATCGACGACTTTGGCATCGTGCATCCACCCTCTCCTGCAACCTTCGAAGCTGCTACCTGTCTTCCATGGCACTTCTTCAACATCGTGTGGTCCAAGGGCTAAAGTGATCGACTGCAGATCAGACACCTATAGCAATTTATACCTAGATTAAATAAATTATACTCCCACATCCTCGTATAGGATTACATTGTACAAGTTTGTTTGTAAACCAAAGGGCGCGAGTTTCGCACAAACCCTGTCATTGAAATACACTTTCATTCTTTCGTTTAATACCACAAACAAGATGGCGACTCTGCTGGGGACATCTTTCTCTTCTGATGAGGAAGCAATTGCTCAACACGATGCGGTATCCGTGGGGTCCGTGAAGAAGACACTGGTCGTCCAATTCGACCAGTCTGCCTACGAAGACATGCTTCGAACCGGGGGTAGCTCTCACTCTCTCTCCGTCCAAGACAACAGGAAGCTGCACAAAGTGTGGATGCCCAAGACATCCTCTACCATTCCTGTGGACTCTCCGATCTCTCCGACCAATGAGGTGGTAGCATTGCTCCCTCCGTGCCCTGCACGTAAAACTTAGTCTCCCGCTACGCGCGGTACAGACAAAACTTCGGGTAAAGCCTCAGCGCTGACCCAGATGTATCTACTGCGCTCTACGTGTAGGAATCAGTCTTCCGCTACACGCGGTACAGACAAAACTTTGGGCAAAGCCTCAGTGCTAACCCAGGAGTATCCACTGTGCTTTACGCGCAAAAATCAGTCTCCCGCTACGGGCGGTACAGACAAAACTTTCGATGGTGCCTCAACGCCAAATCGGAGGTACAGATCACGCTCCACGCGCAAGACAACATCTGACCTCTACGGTAAACCAGATGAGCGTTGTGATCTCTGCGAGGGGAAACAAGCAGGCGAATACGCAACTTCTCGGCCTTTACGCCAGCAAGGGAACAATCTGCCTACCCTCCGAATTATGCGAGAAGCCGATGGCCGACTGAGGGCCTCTCCAACTTTATGCCAGACTGAGCAAATCTCTAATTTACGCCAGGCACAGTCCCTCGGCATAAAACAAGCTCAGATTGCGGAAAGGCATCCCTCCAGGGGATTATCCGCCACCCAGATGGCCAATCTGTTGTACACAGGTGGCGTAGGGAAGACCATGGTGCCCAATCTCCGTATGCCCACTGATGGGAACAGAAGAAACAAGCCTTCGCCTTCTTCCTCTACTCCTCCTGACTTGCGCGCATATCTAATCCAGAAGCGTAAGGAAAGGGGACCTTCCAACATGTCTATTACGCCCCCCTAGCGAGCAATATTGTAATAGTCATAAAATTATGATTGACTGCTGCTGTTCTAAAGCAAAACGGTCGGTTTTTGACCGATTGAGCTACTTTCAGTCTTTCCAGGAAGAGGAACCCGCGCATGCATCTGTGAACATGGCTTCATACATACGTAGAGGAGGGTCGAGCTCAAGACGTCATCCCTCCCGGCCCCCGAGCCGAAGGAGGTTCAGTGAGCTCCTCAGGAACGCTGAAGCCTGGGTGTTCCAAAACACTCGCGCGAGGTCACGACAACCAGCTTCGTCCTCTTCTGATTCTGACGCTAGGGATCGCCAAGCCCCCGAATCAGAGGCAGAAAGTGTAGAGTCGACTTCTACAACGACTTATACTAATCCTTCAATAACACCCAGGGAGATGGGAGTTTACATCGTTGAAGATGAATGCGAGGAAGCTTCACCGTCAGGGAACGCGGAACAACGCATCACTATACTGGAGACATCTCTGAAACAAATGCAATCCATGATGGAGAACATATACCAGATGATGCTAACTCAGCACGCGACTGCCATGGCTCAAGCATCAGTCCCGCCAACTCAGATACGTGTGGGGGTGGACTTACCACCATCCAACCCGAGCCAAGAGCCTGCGCTAGATCAAGAGTCAGCAGTTCCTCCGCTTCTTCACTCAGAGAATGCCTCGCCTCTTGCTGGAGTTACGATATAACCAACTCCGCACCACTCTGTGGCCCCGCTTCCGACTAAAAATCCGATACAGGCAGTACGGGAGTTGAAAGCCCAGTTCGATGCCTTGAAGCACAAAGATCAACTCAAGAAACTGGGAATCAACCAGCCCTACCCAGCTATCTGGGAGGAGGTCCCTTTCCCGCCGAGGTACAAACCTCAGACTATGGCCCTGTTCGAGGGAAAAATATCACCAAGCCAGTACATGAACTATTTCAGTATGATGACGGTGTTGCTACAAGGGAACGACGCCCTCCTCACTCGGGTGTTCAAAGGCTGTCTCTCAGGAGTAGCCTATCAGTGGTACCGTAGCTTGGCGGACAACTGTATTACTTCCTTCGAGGACTTCAGAGCTTTATTCTTCACACGATTCTACGAGGGAGGAATGGACATGTCTATGTCCACTCTCATCGAAGTCAAGCAGAAGAAAAAGGAGGACATTCGCATCTTTATCGAACGTTTTCGTTAGGCCACCTTACAGATGCCTCCAGGAGTTCCCGACTCTGCATTGGTAGACATTTGCAGGAAGAACCTCCTTCTCGTGGTCTCGGTGTTCACAGGACCATATCAGTTCCATGATTGGCCCTCGTTCATCATCTCGGCAGTAGCCGCCGAAGACAACGGTCGCAAGGCGCGCGACAATGGCATCATGATCTCTGCCTCTGACAGAGGCAAGAGGTCATCTCCTAGCAGCGACCATCCTCGTGGTCCCAATGGGAAAGAAGCCCTGGCAATCAATACGACCAGACCAAAGATTGCGGCAACCACACAAACGAAACTCGGGACTTCCAGGCCCGTCGAAGTCTACTCTTTCGACGACGACGATATCCCAAGTATATTCGAGTGTCTCGTCAAAAGCGACAAGATCACCCTTGCAGAGCTAAGGCGGCCCCAGGAAGTCGGCAATACTAACGACCCCAAATACTGCGTCTTCCACAGATACGTACACCACCCAACAAAGGTGTGTTACATACTGAAAAGGAAGATCCAGGGGTTAATCGATGCTAAGGCCATCACTCTGCACAACACCAAGAAGACGGTCAT
The DNA here is from genome assembly GCA_036927795.1 of Iris macrosiphon. Taxonomy (NCBI): domain Eukaryota; kingdom Viridiplantae; phylum Streptophyta; class Magnoliopsida; order Asparagales; family Iridaceae; genus Iris; species Iris macrosiphon. The sequence continues at coordinate 119,705,234 of JAYESA010000008.1, read as the reverse complement.
GGCCAAGATGATCTCTCTGCAGTTTGGCAATCTGCCTCCCCAAGAGATCCCGGATGGCGTTGCACCTATCTCCCGGACAACGATGAACATCGTCAATCTCCCTCCAGCTAGGGATCAAAATCACGACCTGGTACCCCTGACTACCCGGCAAGGCGAGATTATGTGGGTTCATCCAGACCTGGTGTCAGAGTTCGAGGAAGAAACTAAGGCTACTAAGCCTACATCCAAAAAGAGCTCCAAATACAGGCCCTGCCATATGATCGCGACTTCTTCGGTATCGGACGAAGACGAGGTATTTGCTGCAACCCGTTCAGGGAAAGCCTACCTCAACGACTACGGAGCAAGTCAGGAAGGTGCACCGGTGGACGCTCCAGCAATCAAACCTTCAGAGCAAGGTCCCGTCGTACCAGATATCAGTCCTTCAAAACCAACCCCGGCGGAGAAGGGGAAGCAAAAAGAAGTACGCTTTGATAAACCTGTGAAAAACATTCCAAGCAAAGGTTTAGAGAAGCCATACAACTTCGACATCCTGGCCCAACTAGCCAATACGCCAGCCAGGTTGTCCATCTTCGAGCTACTCAGGCTCTCCCAAGACACTCGTCTAGCCCTGAGTGAAGCGCTGATACAGGCGGAGGCATACTTAACCCAGCTCAAGTCCCCCGACGAAGAACCAGTGGCGTGTCCTCAATGCCACAGTGTGATGGAGGTGGTCCCAAATATCACTTTCACCCAAGATGACATGCTGTTAAAACATAACAAGCATGACAGGCCCCTCTATTACACTGGGTACGTCGGTTCCATGGAGGTCGATCGGATTCACATAGATCCGGGATCGTCGATCAGCATCATCCCTCATAGTCTGCTCAGACCGCTGAGAATTCCTACCAGCGAATTGGCTTACACCACCACTACAATCGTGGATTTTAACGCCGGAAGAAGTAAGCCATTGGGGAAAATTTGCCTGAGGATCCAGATCGACAATCTTAGATCGGTGGCCACATGTTACGTCATCCATTCAGAGGTATCCTACAATATTTTACTGGGGAGACCGTGGATCCACGACCACAACATCGTTCCTTCAACCCTACATCAATGCCTTAAATATGTAGACGCACAAGGAATGATACAAACGGAGGTGGCTGACCTAAACCCGTTCAAAGGAATAGAATCCTACTATTCTGATGTCGTGTTGTACTCCCAAGACCACACGGAAGAAGTGTCAGACGACGCAGAGAAGGGATCCCACCGGGAGCCAGGAGAACCCTCTGCCGTACTACCGCTGTCAATCAGAGTGAAAGGACGAACCACTCGTCCAAAAGCCATAGAGCCCATAGCTATCCACCTGAACAAGACCAGGTCAGGAGAAGGGAGTGATCCTCTCGTGATCACTTTGAACCGAAAGCCCCCACCCTTGGTCATCAACCTTCGGCGCGACAGGCAGCCGACTGATGTAAATGCAACCAGGAACGGAGTTTCAGATGATAATAAACACCCTCTTTTCCAGTATATTGACGCTCAAATGCCAAAACTGGAATCCACTCCCCGTGACGAGGTAGAACCCATAGCACAAAAATTCTTGGAAGCTATAAACTCCTACCGTCCGTATATCTGGGAAGTAGCGTCATCATCCAACGTCATAACAACGTATGGACCCCATGAGGATTCTATCTTCATTGTCCCGCCTACCTGCAGCAGTCAACGTCCAATATTCTTCGACCGCATGCGCAATCAACCAGCTATCCAGGAAGATTCTTTCAATGACGATACTGGGAAAATGCAAGTTCACCGATACAGCCCACAAGCGCTGAAGATCATACAAAACATGGGCTACGACTTGAAGCGGAAGCCAGGCCTCAACTACGGAAGAGGCAGACGAACGCCTCCGCGCAACGACTCCCGCTATCGACAAACTCGTTTCGGGTTAGGGTATGCCACCTCCCTTACGACTTCCAAGTCAGACGAGGACATCTTTCCCTCCTCCCAGAATGGCTCATCGCCCCTCGACTCACCTGATGCTCTCGAACAAACACTATCAGTAAATATGGTGGTGACAGATCCCTCAGGAGCAGATGAACAGGATTTTGAGCCATTTGAGAATGGCTCTTGGGCTCAACAAATGGATACGCAGTGGAAATTCCGCTTCGAGCAAAGAGAACCTCCCACCAAAGACGAAGTTATCCAAATCGATGTTGGGGGTGAACTTTCGCCAAAGCCGATATTTATCAGTGACAATCTTCCCCTAGCTGAAAGGGAAGAAATCATATAGCTGATAAAGGAATACGTCGACGTCTTTGCATGGGATTATGGGGACATGCCGGGCCTAGACCCGAAGGTGGCTACTCACAAACTCAACATATTGACCGACTCAAAGCCTGTGAAGCAGCACCAACGCCGGTTCTGCCCGGACATGATGGACGCCATTGAAGCTGAAGTCAAGAAGCTGATAGCCTGTGGTTTCATCCGGGAAGAACAATATCGCGACTGGGTCGCCAACGTTGTCCCAGTCATGAAGAAAAATAGGAAGGTACATATCTGCATCGACTATCGAGATCTGAATGCGGCCTGCCCCAAGGATGAATTCCCTCTTCCTATCACGGACATCATGATCGACAACACCTGCGGCTTTGAACGCATGTCTTTCATGGACGGATTCTCAGGATACAATCAGATCAAGATGCATCCTGAAGACGAGAAGCACACAGCCTTCCGGACACCATTGGGGGTATATTTCTATACGGTCATGCCCTTCGGATTGAAGAATACCGGGGCTACATACCAACGGGCTATGAATAACATATTCCTTGAGCATTTATGCAAAACAATGGAATATTACGTAGACGACATAGCCGTCAAGAGTCGCCTCAAGGGTGATCACATTCAAGACTTGAGGACCGTATTCGAGTTAATGCGCCAACATCAACTCAAGATGAACCCTACGAAGTCCTTTCTGGGTGTATCCAGTGGCAAGTTCCTGGAATTTGTGATCACCGTCAAAGGCATCCAGGTAGACCCCGACAAAGTCCAGGCAATCGTGGAAATGCGACCGCCCCGTAATCTGAGGGAACTCCGGGGATTTCAAGGCCGTCTGGCTTACATCCGGCGATTCATATCCAACCTCTCGGGGAGATGTCAGCCCTTTTCTCATCTCATGAAGAAAGGTGTATCCTTCGTATGGGACGAAGCCTGTCAGCAAGCGTTCAAAGATATCAAGCACTACCTCACCAGTCCGCCAGTTCTGGTGCCTCCCGTCATGGGGAGACCATTCTTGCTGTACGTTCGAACGATGGATCATTCACTAGGAGCTCTTCTCGCACAGAAGAACGACATGGATCATGAACAGGCTATCTACTACCTCAGCAGGATGATGGTCGGAGCCGAACACCGGTACAACCCAGTGGAGAAGGAATGCTTGGCTCTGATGTTCGCTATCCAGAAGATGCGGCACTATGTCGCCGGCCAGACTATTCATATCATCTCCAGGATCAACCCTCTTCGATTACTGATGAGCAAGCCTAGTGCTCTTAATTCCCGACTCGCGACTTGGACGATGCTATTAACACCATATGACATGGTGTACGTACCGCAGAAGTCCATCAAGGGCCAAGCGCTGGCTGACTTCCTAGCTGCCCATCCGATCCCGGAGGCCTCCAAATTATACGAGGACATTCTCGACAAAGTTACAGAATATAATTTTGCGATGGAAAGTGATGCGTGGCAACTCTTCTTCGATGGTGCCTCCAGAACTGGTCCTAGGGGAAATGTCGTTTCAGGAGTAGGAGTCGTCCTGGTCACTCCTGATCAGCTCGTCATCTACCGAGCATATTCTCTTAACGAGCCCTGCTCCAACAATGTGGCAGAGTAAAATGCTCTGGTAATCAGGCTCCAAGTCGCCAAAGAGCTGGGGGTCGAGTCCCTGGAAGCATTCGGTGATTCTCTATCACGACCCGCACCCGGAAATTCGGACACGAGTACGTGGGCACGTCCAGCCTACGCCGCAGTGTCGGCGGTAGTACGCTGTCTAGGTCATTTCTGGGGTCAATAAGTATCTATCTCATCCACAATAATGAACATGTAAGAATAATCACAGGAAATAGGAATGCTAAGATTTCATAATATTTAATCTGTGACAACCAAATCCACAGTTAATACAAGCCAGAAGATAAATCGGGGACAAACCCGAGTATATGCTGAAAGGAAAAAAATAAGCAGCTACTGCTAACTGCTCTGCAGAAGTAGCCTCCTGGGTGGGAACTGGCTCCTCATATGGGTCACCTGCTAACTCATAGTGGCCATAATAGGTAGGGGCAAGGTCCTCATCATCGCCTAAAACAACGGATCCAGTCAGAAAAGGAGAAAAGTACACAATGCACAACAAGATTAAACTAAATATTTATGACAATTAGATTGAGTATTATATTGAGAATATGTATAAAAGAAACAACAGTATCTCAGAGTTAATGCTATAAACAGGAATATGAGAAAACAGGGATAAATAAGACAGAAAATGAAACTACAACAGTCAGCAAGAACTATAACAAGACCAGAAGCTATCTGTGTGAACTTGTGTTTATTTTAGAATACATAGTTGGCATGTAGGAGTTTATAAGGCTAATTCGGCCGTCATAGATGGCTATTAAACATGAATAATCGAGATCCGGCTGAGGGTACAGTCGCACACCAACAGCTATTAAACATGATTGGAGGAAAGGTAAACTACATGCCTTCTAGTATTCTCCCACCCGACATGAAAAGCAAGACATGAAATACAGTATCCAAGACATGAAATCCAGTATTCTAACACTACGTGTAATCATCAAGGGTACTAGTAGAGCAGGAAATTAACTATCACAATATAAAGATTAAACTTGAAGTGCAGGTACTTGCCTGATGTTTGGATCCAAATAATTGTACTCGGGGGAAATATTCCAGAGATGAGTCCAAAAGCTAAAATAGACATTACCATCACGCTCAGAAGATATCAAATAGCTAGAAACGCCTATCCTTGGGTCCAATTTGGAGACAAGGGCAGAAATGGCAGTTTCGGGTCAAAACGGGGTCCGCCGGTGGGCCCGTTTTGCACCGAAAAATGTGTCTGGGTCAACGGTCTCCAAATTCACCAAACTTAGTGTCAACAGATCAGGAACGCTGATACGAACCCAATGGAACTTCCAGATTTGGATTCCGATGAGCCGATCACAAAATCGCCCGTCAAACGGGGCCTGTGGGGCCCACGACACGCGATTTCGTCAACGTTCTCAGAATCGAACCAAACTTGACCCACAGGACCAGCGTATTGCTACGAGTCCGATGGCGCAAGTTTCGTCTCGATCTGACGAGTGTACAAGAAGTTAGGGCAAATTACAGAAAAGGCGGATACGGGACGATGTCCGCGGATACGCGTTGATTCCGGTGTGCACGCGCTTATGACCTTGCCTCACTATTCTAACTATCATAATTCCTCTAGAAGTGATTCGAGTCCAACAGTATTCCCATTTGTATGCTCCAAACTTTTAAATTCTATTCACATCCTCAATATTCTAACTAGGTAGTCCAACCTTCAAATTTTAATTTGTAATTCAAATCATCAAATTGAAAAATAATTAAATGTAGTCCACCCATGTTCAAGTCTGAATCATATATCCCCTAAATTCAAATTGGCGATTTTACGTTCATTATTCCAAGATTTAAATCATGTTCCTAAGGTGTAACTATTGGGTCCTCGATATCAATTCATTAATCATCTTAGTCACTCCTCTAAATTATCAAAATTATAATGGCTTGCTTCTTCCAATCTAACCTTACTCGGTCACGATCCAAAAGACATTCCTCTCGAGTTGACAAATACATTGCTACCCAACTTAGAGTTTTACCCATTCATCACAAAAGACTATATACCTTAAGAAAATACTCCTTAATATGTTTACCTATGTCATTCAATCCTCGAACTTCAACGCCAATCATGTCACATATGATATGTCCTCAATTACAAAAGTTTAATCCTCAAGTATGTGATCAACCTATGTGGCATATCTAGTACTATCTATGTACTAACTTGTACCAGGCACGAGATTTCGTCTTTCCGAAATAAGGGAAGACGAAGATCAATAATAAAGAGTTCAAGGGTGGGGTGATAGAAAAGAAATATCGGGGTCAAGGCGTTTTAAAGTATTCAGGTGGGAATTGTCAAGCGATTGTGGATTGAATCCTATCTCGATAATTCCTATTCACATGCTTGTATTAATACAGTTATGTAATCGATACGATATGTTCAGAAATGTCTAGGGCAAGTATACTAGTCAATTATATCTCAATCCACGTAAAGTATTAATTCGAAGGGCGAATCAAGCGCACTATGGTTGATCAAACCATAATACACTGATTCTGAAATGTATCATTGTGGGCCTCTCCAATAATACACTTGTCATGAACAAGCTCGATAAAAAGTAAGCTTGCAAAACTAGGCTATTGACTAGCAGCATAAATCAAGTACGGCAAAATTAAGTGCGCTAGATGATGATGAAAGGAGGTACAAATCATTGAAGTTCACACAATAAGCAAAATAACAGAAGACTCTACAATCTCTACAGTTATTAAATATAAAAGCATACCAGGTTATTAGCAAGTTTAAAGTTACTAGGTTGGGGCTGAGGTCACGAACCAGTAGGCACAAGCTAAAACAATACTAGAAAATGGTACCTACGAATCACTTACGCGCATTAGTTACTCTAAGAGTCTGCATGTTCTCTATGGTCATCGCGTAAGCTTGTCCGTGTTCTTGAGGTGGTGCCCTCTGCTGCGCTGCTGGGGCCTGGCCTGAACTGGAACTTTTGTGCAGTTGTGCGTCTTTGAGCAGTAGGACAGTCCTTCATTTGATGTGCTGCTGATCCATAATATAGACAGGCACCTAGCCTCTTTCTACAATCCTGCCAAATGTGACCTTGTTTTCGACAATAGCCACAAGTGGGAGCTTTGCTGGTGCTGACGCGTACGGCCACTTTCGGCTGGACTCAATCCTTGTGGTGCACTCCACAGGTCGCGCTATAGTAAGAACGTCCTTACCGAAGGTAATTGCATTTGAACTGCTTAGCTTCCGTGACTCTGAGCTGATTCTGTCGATAAAGTTCTCCGCTTGGTTTTGCTGAGTTTCTTGTTGAACCTTCTGATAGGCTTGCATCATTATGTAGAACATGCGGAACATCTGCTGTTCGTCCATAGGCGGTCCCAGTGGAAAGGAAGGCATCGGTGGAATAGGCTGCGTCGAGGGTGGAACGCCATCTTGATGGATTATTGAGGCAGGCTGACTTGCTTGACTGCCTTGTGATGATTGGCCTTCACCGACTGGTATCACATCGTCTTCTTGGGTAACCATAACGGTTTGTAGTGTTTCTGCATGAGCCTCGTGGCTGGCTTGTGGGTCCATTTCCCTGTATCCAAAATAACCAATAAGAGGCGCACAGGAATCAAGGCAAGATGCAAGTTCATATTAGTTCGAATACGATACAGATATCAAAACGATTCAAGCAAGTGGATGAGATCCTATAAACTTATCCTAGCTTTATTGCAGGCCTGTTCGGTCCCTGAGTTGAAATCGAACAATTTAGTCGTTGACCTGCATGGGCCACCACAAAAACGTGTCACGACCCGCACCCGGAAATTCGGGCACGAGTACGTGGGCACGTCCATCCTACGCCACAGTATCGGCGGTAGTACGCTGTCTAGGTCATTTCTGGGGTCAATAAGTATCTATCTCATCCACAATAATGAACATGTAAGAATAATCACAGGAAATAGGAATGCTAAGATTTCATAATATTTAATCTGTGACAACCAAATCCACAGTTAATACAAGCCAGAAGATAAATCGGGGACAAACCCGAGTATATGCTGAAAGGAAAAAAATAAGCAGCTACTGCTAACTACTCTGCAGAAGTAGCCTCCTGGGTGGGAACTGGCTCCTCATATGGGTCACCTACTAACTCATAGTGTCCATAATAGGTAGGGGCAAGGTCCTCATCATTGCCTAAAACAACGGATCCAGTCAGGAAAGGAGCAAAGTACACAATGCACAACAAGATTAAACTAAATATTTATGACAATTAGATTGAGTATCATATTGAGAATATGTATAAAAGAAACAACAGTATCTCAGAGTTAATGCTATAAACAGGAATATGAGAAAACAGGGATAAATAAGACAGGAAATGAAACTACAACAGTCAGCAAGAACTATAACAAGACCATAAGCTATCTGTGTGAACTTGTGTTTATTTTAGAATATATAGTTGGCATGTAGGGGTTTATAAGGCTAATCCTGCCGTCATAGACGGCTATTAAACATGAATAATCGAGATTCGGCTGAGGGTACAGTCGCGCACCAAAAGCTATTAAACATGATAGGGGGAAAGGTAAACTACATGCCTTCTAGTATTCTCCCACCCGACATGAAAAGCAAGACATGAAATACAGTATCCAAGACATGAAATCCAGTATTCTAACACTATGTGTAATCATCAAGGGTACTAGTAGAGCAAGAAATTAACTATCACAATATAAAGATTAAACTTGAAGTGCAGGTACTTGCCTGATGTTTGGATCTAAATAATTGTACTCGGAGGAAATATTCCAGAGGTGAGTCCAAAAGCTGAAATAGACATTACCATCACGCTCAAAAGATATCAAATAGCTAGAAACGCCTGTCCTTGGGTCCAATTTGGAGACAAGGGCAGAAACGACAGTTTCGGGTCAAAACGGGGTCCGCCGGTGGGCCCGTTTTGCACCGAAAAACGTGTCCGGATCAACGGTCTCCAAATTCACCAAACTTAGTGTCAACAGGTCAGGAACGCTGATACGAACCCAACGGAACTTCCAGATTTAGATTCCGATGAGCCGATCACAAAATCGCCCGTCGAGCGGGACCTGTGGGGCCCACGACACGCGATTTCGTCAACGTTCTCAGAATCGAACCAAACTTGACCCACAGGACCAGCGTATTGCTACGAGTCCGATGGTGTAAGTTTTATCTCGATCTGACGAGTGTACAAGAAGTTAGGGCAAATTGCAGAAAAGATGGATACGGGGCGATGTCCGCGGATACGCGTTGATTCCGGTGTGCACGCGCACCCGAATCAGCTTCTGTGAAATCTCACACGTCCGTATCGACGATGTGCATGTATCTGTGAAGACCGCACGCGAACAAGTCGTCCCGTTTGGCGGGACGTACTCAGTTTCGGGGTGAAACAGGGTCTAGTTTTTCCTGTTTTTGGATCGCGGTGTGCGATCACCACAGGACGCGATACCCCGAGCGGTTTGTCCGGGCACCGAGAGGGTCATACAGGCTTCGCAAAACAATTTACGAAATTGAAAACGGAGCTACGAGCAAGAAGATACACGCACCTGAACAGGACCCAAAAACCGGGGTCAAAATATGTCCGACACGTGTCCGACTCGTGTCGGACACAGGAAAGGAAATTAGGGTTAGGGTTCAGGGGAATCCGGCCATAGATGGTGGGGCGTTGGCCGGCGGCGTGCTGGGAGGCCGAGGGCGGCTCGCCGGGGAGCGGGGCGGAGGCGCGGCGGTCGGGCGGCGCCGGGGCTGGCGGGGACGGCTGCTGCTGCTGCTGTTGTTTGGGCGCTGGCCGGACGTCGAGGAGGGCGGGGCAGCCGAAGACGGAGGTGGCACAGGGAGGGAGCTGCGGCGGGGCTGCAATGGCACGGCATTGCGGCGAGGAGCGGTTGCGGTGGCGGCGTGGTCGAGAGCGACGACGGTGGAGGGTTTTTAAAGGGCTGGGGGAGGGGGTTCGTGGCCGAGGGTGTGGCCGGGTCTGGCGGCGCAGCGGGTGGTCGTGGCGAGCGAGGCGGGCGGAGCGGCAACGGCGCGGCGGAGGCGGCAGAAAATGCGGCGCCGGGCGTGGAGGGGGAGACTGGTTCGTTGGGGTTTGGGTTCGGGTCCGGGCAGGTCGGGTTCAGGCGGACCCGACCCGACCCGCTAGGGTATTGGGCCGGGCTCGGAGCGGTTGGGCTGGGCCGGTTTATATTAATAATAATAATAATAATAATAATAATAAATATTTTAATAAAATAAATAATTAATAATTATTTTTAGGGGTTTTAAATTTGATCCGAGGCCCGATAAATTCCAGAAAAATTACTCTAAGTCCAGTTTTTCATTTTACACCCAAAAATATTATTTTCATAATATTTTAATATTATTTATTAACAATAAAAAATTATTTAATATTTAAAAACCCTGATTTTAATTACAGAAAATTCCCAAAAAATTCCAGAAAATTGCAAAAATCCCAATTTAAAAATTCTTGCAAAATCTGGGGGTTTACATTCTCTGCTTATCGTCAATTAAGTCAGAGGAATATATGAAGTCCGGAATCCAGACCTCATCCCCTATCACCGAGCGACGATCGAGATAGCCATGACATTCAAAGAGTTCTTCCTAGATCATGTACCTCGATCTCAGAATCTAGAAGCTGATGCCCTAGCCAGTCTAGCTGCAGATTTAGCCATCCCTATAAGAAGGCAGGATTCGGTAATCCTTCTTAACAGAGATTTATTCTGTGTGAAGAACAACTTTCACATAGAATGCAGCCATGCTGTGAACGCAGATCCCTCCAGAAGAGATTGGAGAAGTCCCTTCATGGATTTTGTCGCATACGGAATCTTGCCGGAGGACCCCAAAGAAGCAGTATCCGTCAAAAGGCAATCATTACTCTTCTACTACGATGCATCTTCACAATGCCTATATCGTCGGACCTACGACGGACTGCTATTAAGATGTCTATCTGAAGACGAAGCACAGCAGATTATCCGGGAAGCTCACGACGGCGTATGCGGAGTGCATCAACCCGGTCCTAAGCTACAGTATCGCATCAGGAGAATGGGCTATTACTGGCCTATTATGATCGCAGATGCAATATGGTATGCAAGACAATATAGAGCCTATCAGGTTCATGCAGACTTCATACATCAACCGTCTGAATATCTACATCCTACGGTTGCGTCCTGGCCTTTCGAAGCATGGGGTATGGATATCATTGGTCCTATTCACCCGTCTTCTTCCAGCGGTCACCAGTTCATACTGGCCATCACGGATTACTTCTCCAAATGGGCAGAGGCGATCCCCCTCGCTGAGGTGAAGGCATCTAATGTGATCAGCTTCATCAAACATCATGTCATTTATCGCTTCGGGGTACCCCGGAGGATAATTCATGACAATGGGCCTCAGTTCATCAGCCAAGAGTTTCATCAATTTTGCGATAAAAATCGGATACACAATATTGCCTCTACGGTATATTATCCAGCTGCTAATGGTTTGGCGGAAGCTTTCAACAAAACCATTATCAAACTCTTGAAGAAATTCGTCTCTTCAAACAAGAGAGATTGGAATGAGAAGCTGGGCGAATGTCTCTGGGCATACCGCACAACGGTACGAACACCGACAGGTTGCACCCCATTCTCGCTGGTCTACGAAAGCAAAGCAGTTCTCCCCATTAAAATCCAGATCCCGTCACTCAGGATAGCCGTGACTAGTGAGCTGACTCGAGAAATGAATGACCTGTTAAGGCTCCAAGAGCTAGAAGGATTAGACGAGAAACGCCTACAAGCTCAGCAGCGCATCGCGCTCTACTAAGCACGCATTTCCAAAACCTTCAATCATAAAGTGAAGGAAAGAGTGTTCAAAGTCGGCGAGCTAGTTCTAGCCGTAAGAAGGCCGATGATTCTTACTCACAGGAGTAAAGGCAAATTCCAGCCCAAGTGGGAAGGCCCTTATGTGATCGAGACAACATTCTCAAACGGAGCCTACAGGATAGCCCAGCCTAATGGAGACCTGTTAGTGGCTCCTATCAACGACAAGTTCCTGAAAAGGTACTATGCTTAATCTCCCCTGCTCGAGTAGAATATAGCGAGGATCTCAATTCTGACAAAACTACTTCCAGAACACAATTAGTTGGGTTACATTCTATCATGTCCGTATGACCTCTGAATAGATATGTCCCGCTAAGAGTTTATCGAGAGTTTATCATCAGATATCACTCTCGCCTAAAAAACTGTCATTTACATTCCGAAATGATGGGTCCACAAAAGTCAAAAAAGGGTCGCTTTTATTTATTCCCAAAAGAGAGCAGAATTACATCTGGGGAAGCAGAAAGAGAAAGGATACATCATGATGACGGAGTAGTCAGATTGCGAATCAGCCGCTCCAGTGCAGCTATCCTCTTATTCCTAAGAACCAAGGCATCGGCGCGAGCCCGCTCCAGCCGTGCCTCGGGGATATTCATACAGGACAGCTCAGCCCTTGCCCGAAGACAGCCCGTACGGGCAGCTTCCGCACGATCCAAATCCCGTTGTGCCGCGCTCAATCGCCCAGTCGCTACGTCTAGACCCGCCAACGATTGAGAAGCCCACTCCTCTGCCCGAGCGAGTTTTTCCTTCAGCTTAGAGGCCTTCGCTGCATTCCCTTCATGCTTGGATCGGCACTTCATCTCAAGAGCGAGAGCCTCTGCCACGACAGCTTTTCCTCTATCCATCTCCAGCTCATGTGTCTTGATGGAGTTGTCTAGGCTCTCCAGCTTTGTAGTGAGCCGCGCAGTCATGTGGTCGTACCTGGTCTGGACCTCAGCATCGAAGCTGCCCCAAGTCAGCTGTAAGTATTCGTTAATGGGTTGCTCTAAACCATTAACCATCGCCTCCACGGCGTCAGCTACCCCAGGATCGCCGAGCTCCCTGATGGCCCCGATCGAAAACTGAGAAGTCTTCTTCAGGCGCTCGAAGTTGAGACTCTTCGCCAACACCATTGATATCATCGTTTTCAAACCGGTGTAAAAGAGGCTGGTATGTTGCTCGGTCAACACAACTAGATCCGACTGAACGCCAGGAGTGGCCGCGATATCAGCAAGTCCCTCTCCAGGGATAATTGCAGACAAGGTGGCCACAGCCGCCACCTCGACGAGTGGCGCGACCGAAGAAGGTGCGACGATAACGATCGAAGTCATCGGCATACTCGCGAGGGTTCGTCCTCCTCTTGAGATGACGAAACCACTCTGGACGAGCTAGCCCCCGAGGACATTTCCTCCTCGAAGTTGGGCGCCTCCACATCATCGCCAGGAGCCGGAGCAGAGCCAGAAGGCGCTTCAATGCTATGCTCTCCGTGGACGCCATCCCCTGAGAAAAGGACAAGAAAGTTGATATCAGTATGATGGTAATCTTTCTAAAGGGAGACATAAAGACGATATTTACCCAGAGCCAACGACATATACGACGCATCTGCAGCCGATGTAGCTAAACCACGCCTTAATGACGCAATGCGAACTGTCATACCTGGAGAAGGAGGTGGGCCGACCGACATCGCCAAGAGTTCTGTCAAGCCTTCACCAAGACGCGGTCGAGGTTCATCAGCTGGAATCTCGCCAGACGTGCTCGTTGACACGGCGAGAGTTATACCCTCTGCTGACCTCGGGAAAGATTCTCCCATCTGCCGCGGCCACACAGGCAATCTCGCTCCGCTACCTGGAGCAGTAGCCATGACAGCAACCTCTAGCGAGGATTCTCCGACGCCGTCGGCCAGAACTGTAGAAGGTCCCTCTCTAAAAGGCGAGGAACCTCCAGCCAAAGAATCATCCCTGATATGGGGAGATGCAGGCTCACTCCTGGAAGCCTCAACACCAAGAATGCGGAGAGAACGAGCAACCATCTCCTTCCTCCTCTTACGAAGAGAAGCTTCCTTCGGAGCAGAAGCCCGACGCTTCCCAGAAGAGACTACCAAAGCCCCCGCAGGCGGAGGCACTTCACACCTCGGCACCGACACCAGAGGCTCATCCGGAGTACCAGACTCCTCACCCTCGTCCGAAGAAACCGAGGGGACTTCGACTCTTCCCCCAGGCTTGGGAGAAGGCACCCTGAAGCTTCCACACATGTTAAAATTGCGATGGAAGGTGTTAATCGCCACATAGAATTGGGCGTAAGAATGAAGGATGCGCAGCTCCGTGGAGGTTGTAACGACCGGCACGATAAAGATTGCCCCCGTGCAACCCATGATGAAATATCGCCACCCTCTAGCGCCATTAATGAGTCCGCCCCTGGACCTGAAGCTGGTGACGGCATTGCCCACGTGCAACTGATCGTACCCGAACTGCCTGGCAAACCGACTAGGCAAGTAGGGCTCGAAGAAGCAATGGTCTTCGCTCCTGTACAGCAGATGGGAGGGCCTAATGTAGACCAACCAATTGAAAGCTTCTGGAGAAAGATCGGTCTTCTCTCCACCTGAATCCTCAAGCCTCGTCCCTGATTGATTGTGATGTACAGGAGGGGGAGTACAGAGGAGCTTCCAACCGTGGCTGAGGTTCAACACCAGCCGACAGTCTAAAACTGTGCTCACATTCCAGGGAGAGTCCTTGAAATTCAACAAGAATATACCTCCCGAGCTACTACCGGAGCCAGGAGACATCACCCGGAGATTGTGGAGAATTAACCATCCCATCAAATACAGGTATGATAATTCCACCCGGAGAAAACTCTCACGTCGAGCTTCATCAACGAGCAACCCATCAGTCATGGCTCTCAGGCCAGCCTGTATACGGCACACCATGGCAGGAAGCAAGCCCAGTCTTGCCCCGAACACCAGGCGCACTGCCGGCCACAGGATGTTCCGGTGAATGCGGTCCGCGGACGCAGTACCAGGCACTACTACTCGACGCAGCCATATGGAGAGGAAACCAGCCAGCTGGGCTTCCTTAGACAGAGGCCCGCGACAGCGCCTCAAGTAACTAAAGGCCTTAATGCCTTCAGGGTACTTTCCTACCCCCTCGACGAGAATCTGATCCGGAGCTTTAGCCTCCTCCATAAGATCCTCCACGACCTGGGCACTAAGCACGCCCAAACAGTTCACGGGCTCATTCTTGCCCCCCGAGGCTTTCTCCGACTTGGCAGCCCTGGCTCGGTGGAAGAAGAGGTAGGACATCCACTTGGTGGTGTGAGCCAAATCAGAAGGCTCGTTATAAAAAGTGGGGCATGCGAAGTATTGACACATCAGCTCCTGATACACTTCTGCCACCTGAGGGTCCAAATCCACCAACTCCCGGTTGGTGGGAACATACTCTTCATATGGGGTATCCCCCATCGGCAGTCTCGAGACAACTGCCATCTCATGGAGGGCCAATCCCAGCTCCCCCAGTAGAGTGGCGAAGGTGCCAGTGAGCGAAAAGTATCGCTCCATCAGTGCCAAGAACAAGTTAGGATTGGGAGGCAACCCGACGCTCGTCGCACTCACAGCGGCATACAGTCCAATGCCCTCCAGCTCTCTCCGGAAGTGCTTCAAAGCCCAGTCAACTAGGCATGTCCATCGGGAGTTTGTTAGGGCGATCCACCCATTGCACCGAGGATTCTCCTTGGGATATACCCCGCCTCGTCCCATGAAGTCGTTGCAGAAGGTCGACAATTGGACCGGCTGGATCACTGAGCTGTCTTCACTCGGGACACTGCCCGGGCACAGTCCCCTGAACAACGTCACAACGCCGGAAGGGCGACTGACAAACGATCCCTGGTCAGCTCCTTTCAGATGAAAGATCTTCCCCGGCTTGCCGTGAAGATCAGGAGTCAGCGTCCACGACATCTTCCTGGGATGCGTCGCGTGGAAGAAAGCCGAGATGGGATAATCCCTCGGCATCGTTGGCAGGTACAAAACCAAATTCCCGGAAGGGAAAACCCAGGGCTCCCTCTTGGGCTTCGTCTGGGACTGTTTGTCAATCATGTCCCCAAAGAGAAAAGCCGACTTTATGTACTGTTCCCCGTCTACATATGTCAAGGGCTCGCCATTGATCATGCTCAGCAGCGTCCGCTCGTCCTGAGCCGATATCAAAAACTCCCTTCCCTCAGGATACTGGGGTCCGGAGATGGGAAATGCCACGTGGGACAGATCCTCCAGGTAGTTCGAGTGCAGCATCCCGGCAGCGGAGCCCATCACCTCGGCCAGTGGAGACTCACCCAAATCAACTGCAAAAGTGCAAGAAAAATGTGTCATTACAAATCTTGCACAAACATACAGACCAAAGAAACGACAGTCTGTGCTCTACGCAGGAATGTACAAATTTGGTTATTTTATGCCGGAAGTCCCCTCCAGAAGCATAAAACTCAAATTTTACGATATACGCCAATTTTCGGTAGCCAGAGCTTTTACGCTCAGAACTACGAAAATATAGAGTCTTTACGCTGGCACAATAGAAATGTGGGCGTAAAACATGAAAACATCTCCGTGCATCATCTTCCTCAAAAGAGGCTATCAGCACAGAAGACGACCTAGCGCGGTCACGTTCAACGTGTGCGAAGGATTTTTCGTCGTTTTTTGTCACCCCAAAGGCTCTACCTCTAAGACCGGGTGCGCTGCTCGTCGGCGGGATACTTCGCTCAGAAGGAAGTTTGCCTTGCCCGACCGAAGACTCCCTCGCTGGGGCAGAAGAATGAGAAGAAGAACCTATACTCTTTCCCTTAGCGGAGGGGGTTTGTTTCGGCGCCATTTCTGAAGACTCGAGGTGCTCGGAGAAGGAACGAAGAAAAACTCGAACAGTCGAAAGCTCTCTTTCGCAGAAGTTTGGGATATATATAGACTCGGGGTTTGTTTCGGCGCCATTTTCTCTCAAAAGCTTGGGATATATATAGAGTTCGGGTCGACTCCTCGAATCCTCGGACGGACTCCTCGAGACCCTAACCAAATCTCGTAATTAATAGTGGGTTATGATTGGATGCTACGTCAGCCCACTACCCTTGAAAGACGGACAGTCAGCAAATTCGAAAAGTTTTTTTGTACAAGACGGTTCAGCAGGTTCTACGCTTAAGGAGCTTTCTACGCTCGACAGCAACAGATCTACGATTTTACGCTCACAAGCTATAAGTCTATGGTTTTACGTCCGGATGCCTTTGTGCTCGGTAGCTTTTATGATCGAGAGGCCACAAACCTACGACTTTACGCTCAGCAGATACCAAATCGATGATCTCACGCTCGGTGGCGCTCAGTTTACGCTCAGAAGCAACAGATCCGCAAATTTTACGTTCGAAGAAATTTTCTTTTCAGGAGCTACAGATATACAGTTCTACGCTAAAGGAGCTTTCTATGCTCGACAGCTACGAATCTACAGCTTTACGTTCGACAGCTATAAGTTTATGGTTTTATGCCCGGATGCCTTTGTGCTCGGTAGCTTTTATGCTCGAGAGGCTACAAACCTACGACTTCACGCTCAGGAACCACAAGTCTACGATTTCACGCTTGATGGTGTTCTACGCTTACAGGCTACAGATCTCCAGTCCTACGCTAAAGGAGCTTTCTACGCTCGACAGCTACGAATCTACAGCTTTACGTTCGACAGCTATAAGTCTATGGTTTTATGCCCGGATGCCTTTGTGCTCGGTAGCTTTTATGCTCGAGAGGCTACAAACCTATGACTTCACGCTCAGGAACCACGAGTCTACGATTTCACGCTCGATGGTGTTTTACGCCCAGAGGCTACAGACTGATGATTTCACGCTCTATGACTTTCTACATATTCGAACAGTCCCTAAAGCGGTCAATTGCCAAGAGTTCACACAGAAGATACTCGTTCTTGACCCAGAGCATCCCAAGTACCCGAAGCATACAGAGTTCAAACATTAAGAAATTACTCTTCTTGGGTCCAAAATTGGAGGTTCATCCAGACTCCAGTCTGAACATCTCGTCTATCAAGATGGCAAAATCAGTTTGACAGCCAAAACCTCGACCCTGTTCCAAGGAAGTTTTGAGAGATCATTCTTGAAGACGAAGTCTGAACAAAATTTCTGCTCATCAGAAGCAGCAGTTCAGAGCTCTATGCGGTCCCGCAGTCCTAGCAACAGGACAGTTCTAAATGTTCAAAATACTTAAACAGCGTTCTATGGACTATTCGTTATGCGTAAAGGACAGGGCCTAATACTCTTTCTATCAGAGTCGGCGTAAAGATTCAGACGTGTCAAAGCTACACATATTCAGACTTCACAGCAACGTATGGCAAGATGATCATATGAAGAAGCAAGACAATTTTATTAAAGATTGAAGTCATGATTACATATAAGGGAAATCCAATCTACAAGGGTTTTTTTTTCATTTTCATGATTACAACTGAGGGAAACTCCGTCGACAAAGGGGCCCCTCGTCATCGTCTAAAGACCACACCGAGAAGCCACTATGACTGGGTCTCGCACTGGTGATGGTCTTCCTCTTCCAAGAAGGTGATCAGTGGCAGGAGGATACAAAACTGGGCAGATAACCCATCCTCCAACAAAAGGAAAGCAGGGTAATTCTGCTTTCCTACAGACCACCACCACTCTAGCCGGTCTGTCTGCCTCTCGTCACCGGAGGCAACGAGAGAAGACAGCACTTGCAAGCTGTGTGGTCAAAGACGATCCTTCCTCTCTCCTGGGGCAACGCCATACAAAGTTGCTGATTATCCCGAGCAAGGGAGGCTAAGATATCCTTCCATGATCCATCGTTGTAGTGTACACTTGCTCGAAGACGTCATCTTTTTCGGCTCGCTACATGCTGGAAGAACATGATCTCCTTCTTCCTCAGGTCGACCCGACGAACTTCGGCGATCATCCCTGCATGGTAATGGGAATGTAGGGAGAACAGACTAACTCCCCCAGCCTTTTTATAGGCGAAAGAGATCACAGTGGTCCCCAATAAATTTGCCATAAAGTCAGCATCGACCGTTTCAACGCTCCATTCAAAAATGTTTCGAGTTACGAGGGGCCGTTCATGCTTCATTCAAAGCGTTTCAAATTTCGAGAAATTTAAAAGCTTTGAAGGGAGTCTTGTAGAAGCATGAAAAATACGCTGGGAGGATCTACGCAGCCTCTTGATGCAGACCAGTGTAAACAGAGGCCTTCAGAGCCATCAAGCGTATAACAGAGCTTTTTCCGCTAAAACACAGCGTAAAGAATAAGCTCAAAGGACCATTCACGTAAGTGCAGTACATCCAGGCCGCTCCAGCGTAAAACAGGGTTTTTCATCGCCTCCATGGCGTAAAACTCATCCGCTCTCAAAGCAGCATTAAAGCGTACGAGGAATGCTTCGTCTTCCCCGAAATGAACCTGTCAAGTCACGCAGTGAATCTGACCTCTGACTCCTGACAAAAAGTGCTGTACGGCTACCCAGACGACGGCTGGAAACGATGGCAGACCCCTCGGGACGCGCCCCACAGTATGATGGCGGATCTTTGCATTAAATACAGAGGATTTGGTTAAAACATTACCGAACCGTCGTTTACTGAAGTCCCCTCAGCGTAAACCGCTCTTTCGCGTACAAGGGAATATGCTGCCTTGTTTTACACAGGAAAACATGAGCTGTTTTACGCTCCGCAGTAGACAAACCGCCTGCCACGTCAAAAGCTGCACTTCATACGGGACTCGAGGAACGTCTCCAATCACTGACTAACGGTTTAATATTATACCCTTTTCACAATCCGTCACCTGCTCCATAATGTCCATCAATACTTCACTATCATAGTTTTATTCATCAAAAATTTTAACTCTGCCCATCATCAATGATAAAAAATGCATATATTAAAACGAACACCCTAATGTCTCATTTTGCACTTAAAACCCAAACTCACTATTATCACATTGACAACAGTCTATATTTTATACCCTCGTACATGATCAATGCAAATTTTAACCAAAATTAATCAATTAACAATTCCATCAATTGTGTATTATAATATGCATTTAACCTAAACTCTCTCCTGTATATATAATCCCCAAAATTCCCAATGCATATAAGTACCCTTTAACTAAAATTGTTTCATTCTCTAACCCTAACCTCAATGCATATCTAGTAAAATTTTATTTTAAAAACTTTTGTAAGTAGACCCTAAACTCTACCATAAACCCTAGTCATACCTCATTAAACACCAAGTCCATCATCAATACGCTAAATTACATAAACAAAAATATACAACATATAACCCTAGCTATACATAAGATAATATATATAAAAGTAGAGAAGGGGGTGGTATACCTCGACGACGAGGTGATGGTAATAGACAGCAGGCCGGGCTCGTGGCAAATCGAGGGTGGTCGGGTGGAGTGGCGGATGGAGTTGGCCGCCGGAGGAGGTTGAACGGACAGGAGTGGCTCGTGGCTGCGCTCGGCTCCTGAGGGGGAAACTCGGGCTCGGGGCAGTCATCGAGTGGGAATACAGCAGGTCGGATCTGGTGGAGCTCCTGGGTTGGTCGTCGGGGAATGGTGGGAACAATCGTAGGTTGGCCGGAGAAAGTATGCTGGTGGTGCGGGCTCGTGGAGTGGTTCGTCGGGGTAGCACAGTGGGAGGTGGAGTGTCGATTGCTGATGATGAACGGAGGGTGCAGCGGTCCACCGGAGTAGGTGGTTCGTGGAGTCGACGGGGATGAGGAGGAGGTTGTCGTGGTGGTCGAAGGTGCGGGGAGAAAAAGGGGTGGTGCTGCGGGTTCCGGAGTCGACTCATCGGAGTGGTGGGGCGCTGTCGAACTGCTGCGGTCAGGGAGAGCTATATTGGCCGGACGGGGGGGGGGGGGGTAGATCTGCATCGTGGGTCGGAGTGGAGTAGATCGGAGGAGCTTCGGTGCGTGTTCGTCAGGGTGGCAATGCCGGAGCAATGGCTGCCGGAGGGGGAGCCGTACAGCTGGAGTCGGTGGGGGGAAACACTACTGGAGCCGCCGTTGGAGGGAACTGCTGGTGCACGGCCGCCGCCGGAGAGCAACGGCGCTGTCGGCAGAAGGCGATGCGGGGAGCCGCACAGTGCACAGCGGGGTCGGGACCGGAGTGCACAGGTCAGCCGGCCGGAGCTGCACTTCGAGCGGGCTGGACTGGAGCTGCTCCGTCGGGCGAGCTGGAAGTGGGCTGGGCCGCCGGGGTCGAAGTCGGCCGGCCGGAGTTCTCCTTCAGGGAGATGAAGGAAGAAGAAGGAAAAAAAATAAAGGAATAAGAAGAAGAGAATGGGAGATGAAGAAGAAAATGGGAGGAGATGGTTTAAATCGGCTAAGTGTGTAGGAAGAGGGAGGAGAGAGAGAGAGGGTGGGGTTCTCCATGTATTGGGATTAGGGCCGGCTTTGGGTTTGTGAGGGTGAGGTGAGGGTTATATAGGAAAGGGTGATGTAGCTTGAGTGGTGAGGATGCTTCCAAAATTAAATGAGTGGCTAGGATTTGTCATGAGGTAAAGTGGGTTTCTTCATGAAGGGGGGTGAATGCATGGGTGTGAATGGGACCCCATTTTAGGACCTCTCATTAGTTCATGGCCAATAGGGTGGTGCCACATAATTCAATAATTGCAACTTAGCCCCGTAAATTCGGGAAATTGCATGGACACATAAAATGACACAAAAATTACGGAGAAAAATATATTTAGCAATTTTCATGGTGAGAGGGTGTTGTGCGTTAGGCACGGGTTTCATTAGAAAATCATTGGGATTAATTTAGGATTAAAAATGAGATTTACAAAGTTGGTATCCCCGATTTAAATAGAAATACAGTGTCCTGCGAATTTAAATTAATTGGGGGCACTTGGGATCAAAATCCGGGAATGACGCAAAGGCCAAAAATGGTGGGAGCTTGGAGTCAGTCTTGGACCCTTTAGTTGGTCCGGCTCAACGGGTTAAGTTGGTATCTCAAAATTTAGGGTAATGACACAGGTGTCCGACACGGAATTAAATATGTGTTACGATTTTTCGAAATGTTGCACAATTAATTTAGAGCACACAAAAACTGATTTTAAAAGACAAAAAAGTCCAGTGCCTAATTTGGCAAGTCAAGTCGAAAGTACAATAGCCTGATGGAATTTATGGGCTGATATTGGGCTCCGATAAAATTAGGAATGATAGGGCGCGCCAAGGGTTTAATTAAAAGAATTTAAATGCCAAATAAATTATCTTCACTCTAAACCTCGACATCCGCTACCAAAAAACCAAAAATTTTCAAATCCACCCTAACTATCTACAGAATAAATCGAGGGAGTTTACATTCTTCCCAACTTAAAAAAATTTCGTCCCCGAAATTAAAAGCAAAGAACGATAATATCTAAAAGAATTTAAAACAACTAGTAATCAATTGCTGTACGTAAATTCGTACCTTGCTCCTCAAATAAGTACGGGAATCACTGTTGAATAGAATCCTTGCGCTCCCAAGAAGACTCGCCTGGTGAATGGTGCTTCCATGCCACTCTGACCAGTCGAATCGTCTGCCCTCTCAAAGTCTTCTCGCTGCGATCGAGGATCTCAACTGGCTACTCTACGTAAGACAGACTAGGCCCGACTGTAATCTCCGAATGATCAAGCACGTGGCTAGGGTCTGCGACAAAACTCCTCAGCTGCGATACGTAAAATACGTCATGTACTCCCTCTAATAATGGAGGTAATGCAATACGGTAAGCCACTTCGCTAACTCGTTTCAAAATATCAAACGGTCCGATGTACCTCGGACTCAGCTTGCCTCTGCCTCCGAATCTGATGGTACCACGAGTGGGCAATATCCTCAAAAATACGTGGTCACCCTCCTTGAACTCTAATGGTCTGCGGTGTGCATCTGCCCAGTGTTTCTGTCTGTCCTGTGCTGCACGCAGGTGGCTTGAATCTGCTTAACCTTCTCTACTGTCTGTGTTACCAACTCTGGACCAAGTATCTGACGCTCTCCCACGTCACTCCAACAAACTGGCGACCTATATTTCCTGCCGTATAGTGCCTCATAAGGGCCATCTGTATGCTGGCCTGGTAACTGTTATTATAGGAGAATTCCACCAAGTGTAGGTGATCCTCCCAAGATCCTCCAAAATCAATTATGCAAGCTCTCAATATATCCTCTAATATCTGTATCGTGCGCTCTGACTGACCATCAATCTGTGGATGATATGCAGTGCTGAACTTGAGTAAAGTTCCTAGGCTCTCCTGCATACTCTGCCAAAAATGCGACATGAATCTGGAATCACGATCCGATACGATGCTGACAGGCACTCCATGTAATCGTACTATCTGCCTCATATACATGTCAGCTAATATCTCTGTGGACTACCCACCCTGAAGGGAAAGAAATGTGCAGACTTGGTGAGTCTGTCCACGATAACCCAAACTGCATCCTTCTCGCTAGGGCTCCACGGGAATCCTGTGATGAAGTCTATGGTAATATGTTCCCACTTCCACTCGGGAATGGATAGCGGCTGCAATAACCCTGTAGTTCTCTGATGTTCAGCTTTGACTTGCTGACAAACTAAATATTTTGCCACGAATCTTGCAATTTCTCTCTTCATCCCATGTTACCAGAATCGTTGCTTCAAGTCTTGGTACATCTTCGTACCCCCGGAATGAATTGAATAAGTCGAGCTATGCGCCTCGGTCATCAACTCTTGGTGTAGCTCGCCACCTGGAACGTATAGGCGATCTCCATGCCTCAATATTCTGTCTTCCTGAATCCTGAATCCTGTTTGCATGTCGGCCTCTATCCTGTCTCGCTGTCGTCTAAATCCCGTATTTGTAGGCATGGCTGCCTTGATCCTCTCAATAAATGTGGACTGAATCCTCGAGACTGGTCATTTGTCCATCCATGCCTGGCAATACAATCTCAATCCTGAGTTCCTGAAAAATCCTCTAACCACTGGCGATGAGTCGTAAAAATAGGCCATGGGCTTAGCTTAAGGCATCTGCTACTACATTCGCCTTGTCAGGGTGGTACTGCAACTCCATGTCATAATCTACCATCAACTCTAGCCAGTGCCTCTATCTCATGTTGAGCTCTTTCTGGCCCTTAGAATACACCAAGATATCATCGATAATTACCACCAAGAACTTATCCAAGTACTGGTAAAAATATTGTTCCTCAAACTCTTAAATACCACTGGCACGTTGGTTAAAACAATATGACTAGAAACTCACAGTGTCCATACTTCATCCGAAAAGCCGTCTTCAAAATGTCCTCTCTCCGTACCTTGATCTGGTGATAACTTGATCTGAGACCGATCTTCAAAATACATATGCGCCACTTAGCTTATTCTAATTAATCTTCGATGCGCGTCAAGGGTACTTGCTTTTTATCGCTACGGCATTTAATGCCCTGCAATCGTTACGCAACGTACCGTCCCTTCCTTCTTTGGTATAATAAGATGGTTGCTTCTCATGGAAAAATACTAGCCCATATGAAACCCTTATCTAGGAGATCCACCACGACGGACCTACACTCAACCGACTCTATCGGTGCTAGTCTGAAGACAAAAAATTAACTAGCTCGGCTCTTGGAGTCAACTCTATAACAACTGTATCTCTCTGTCAGGTGGCAGGCCTGGAAGATTATCTAGAATCACATCCTCAAACTCTTATATAATACGGGGGTACACTGGTTCACCCTCTACCATGTGTGCCTCTAAGGTAGATGGGCATCATGCTCCCGGGCTCCCTGAATTAACTCAAACTCAGGGTAATCTGGTGGTCATAAATAATGTAATCATGTCGACAATCTCGCATCGCGTGGTATTAGCTCAATTAATCCATGTCTAGGATAAGGTCATAGTCTAGACTAATCCTCAAAATAATTTCTCCCGTTCTGTTTACAACATCAATCCTCAAAAGAAAAATTTTCCTCGCCTAATGTATAATTCTCTTCTCCTCAAAGTTTTTCCTAAAATTCTATTCCTCAAATTCCTCCTTTTCGTTATTTATTTCTCCAAGTCACATAGTACAATTACAATAATGATGTCACCCAAGCATATACTAAATTTTCTGGTATTAGATCATCATCTTCCAAGTGAGAGCTTGAAATTTTATCTCCTCTAGTCCATAATATCTTTCCTGGTATTGCTATCATATACAACCACTAGTTTCCATCATCAGGCTATGCATTCCCATAAATCATTCTAGGTCATGATCAACAATCCTTCTAGCTCTCAGTACTTCTAAGATCAATGCTACCTCAAGCACGGGTAGGGTACTACTGGGTCCAACTCTCTTGCCAACCTTCCACACTAGCTCTAGAATCCAAAGAACCCATTAATCTATCCTGATAAGGTAACAATCTTCTCAGAGAAAGGTATATGAATTCTGTCTTATGCCGTCTGGTCTTCGATCTTCTTCTGGAGGGAAATCATCAGTCACAAGCATTCGCCTTCCCGAACAATAGGGGACGAGAAACAAGGATAGCGATATTGACGAAGATTGAACGAATGCAACGGGGAAGTCCAAGGGCGATAATCACATACAAAGAGTTTTAAAATCAATTATGGACTGAGATCCTATTCAACAATCATAATACCTATTCCTAATTTGCAGGCTCGCTTGGCACAGTCAGGTGACCAAGACAATTTAAATCGGACCTGCATGGGCCACCACAAAAATATGTCACGCCCCAGTCCCAAAATACGTAGGACCATGAATACGTGACATGCCAGCTACACATTCGACCAGACTCTGGTCTGACTCGAATACGTATAAGCTGTAATATAAAAGGGCACTATCTAGATATTTCATAAATGTAAACCTCTATGTCTTAATCAATAATGTACAACAGTATACAAGAAAGAGCTATATGTGCTAGAGTCGGCCGCCCAATAACACACTAACTCGAATAGACTCGAGAATAAGTATGAGTCTATAAAAACTAGGCTAGAACAGTACATGAAATAATAAATATAAAATAACTATAATGCCGGTAGATATAATGTGAGTACCTGGTACCATGCCCGCAAGACATGCAACTCCAACAGCAACTCCAAATGCTCCGTAATCATCTATGCTGCAAAACTGGCAGGGAACCAGGTCCTCAGAGGGACGTAACAAGGTACAGAAATATAACATGCCAAGTAAACAGAAAGTACAAGTGCACGACAGTGTACTCTATCATAACCAACTAGTGTGATACAGTTTAAAGACAATGTTCGACGCATGGGCCGTCCAAAATAAAACCGTAGCTCTGGACACGGAAACACACAGCACGTACCGCAGCTCCGGGCAAAGAGTCACACGGGTGAAACAGCTACACTAGATACAGGTATCACTACAAGATACTACATATATATAAGCGCGTGCAGAGTAGCCCAAATGTCTAGTAACTGTCTTTCCTTTCCCAAGCGGTCAACGATTGTGCGTTGGACCTGAACCTCTAACTACAGTCTTGACTCACGGAAGTAACTCAACAGACGCGACCCTAAGGTCGTCCCAGTCTCTGGTCATGATGTCAGTATCAGGATACAGGAATATGGCACGATCACAGTGTATGAGTGTGTCCTAGGGTGTCGATGTACTCAGGTACGTGCATCGAGGTACTACAAAGCATCTAATAATTTTTCTAAGACGTTACGATGAACGTCAGCACCCGGTTGCGATCCGGACATGAAGTATCGAACGTCAACATAAATCCGTGCATAATGTACATAACAAAACAATCAATATCTGTAAACTGAAATACAGGGTGGCAAGGTACACTTGCCTACGTGTGGCTGCTGATGTCGGGGTCCTGGTACCGCGTCCAAGCCCTCAAGTCCCACAGTACCTAGAGATGAGATACAAACCAGAATCAATAATCTATTCTACGACAGACAGGGATGCTACACACATCTACAACTAAACTCAGTCTTAGCTACGACTCACAGGGACAAGACGCTAGGGGGATGACCAAAGTTAACCCAGGTAGGTTATATCTAATACAATCAATCACAGTGTACTTTCCTCAGACAAGTCCTCGATTTTACTATTCATCACTATATTCAGTAGTTCAAACCATGATCAAATTCTCGGTTTCGCCCCGGGTCTTTACCGACATTCTCATGCACGTTGACGTATCTCGTCCTCAAATAAATTATCAATTATTTATTAAACCCTCGAATATACACCCATCAATATTTTACCTTAACTACTCGATTAAATTCATTATTATTTCTCAGTCTACAATCACTGACTAACGGTTTGATATTACACCCTTTTCACAATCCTTCACCTGCTCCACAATGTCCATCAATACTTCACTATCATAGTTTTATTCATCAATAATTTTAACTCTGCCCATCATCAATGATAAAAAATACATATATTAAAATGAACACCCTAGTGTCTCATTTTGCACTTAAAACACAAACTCACTATTATCACATTTACAACAGTCTATATTTTATACCCTCGTACATGATCAATGCAAATTTTAACCAAACAATTCCATCAATTGTGTATTATAATATGCATTTAACCTAAACTCTCTCCTGCATATATAATCCCCAAAATTCCCAATGCGTATAAGTACCCTTTAACTAAAATTGTTTCATTCTCTAACCCTAACCTTAATGCATATCTAGTAAAATTTTATTTTAAAAACTTTTGTAAGTAGACCCTAAACTCTACCATAAACCCTAGTCACACCTCATTAAACACCAAGTCCATCATCAATACGCTAAATTACACAAACAAAAATATACAACATATAACCCTAGCTATACACAAGACAATATAAATAAAAATATAGAGGGGGGTGGTATACCTCGACGGCGAGGTGATGGTAATGGACAGCAGGCCAGGCTCGTGGAAAATCGAGGGTGGTGCGGGTGGAGTGGCGGATGGAGTTGGCCGCCGGAGGAGGTTGAACGGACAGGAGTGGCTCGTGGCTGCGCTCAGCTCTGGAGGGGGAAACTCGGGCTCGGGGCAGTCATCGAGTGGGAATACAGCAGGTCGGATCTGGTGGAGCTCCGGGGTTGGTCATCGAGGAATGGTGGGAACAACCGTAGGTTGGCCGGAGAAAGTACACTGGTGGTGCAGGCTCGTGGAGTGGCTCGCCGGGGTAGCACAGTGGGAGGTGGAGTGTCGATTGCTGATGATGAACGGAGGGTGCAGCGGTCCACCGGAGTAGGTGGTTCGTAGAGTCGACGGGGATGAGGAGTAGGTTGTCGTGGTGGTCGAAGTTGCGGGGAGAAAAAGGGGTGGTGATGCGGGTTCCGGAGTCGACTCGTCGGAGTGGTGGGGCGCTGTCGAACTGCTGCGGTCAGGGGGAGCTACATTGGCCGGACGGGGGGGTAGATCTGCACCGTGGGCCGGAGTGGAGTAGATCGGAGGAGCTTCGGTGCGGGTTCGTCGGGGTGGCAATGCCGGAGCAATGGCTGCCGGAGGGGGAGACGCACAGCTGGAGTCGGTGGAGAGAAACACTGCTGGAGCCGCCGTTGGAGGGAACTGCTGGTGCATGGCCACCGCAGGAGAGCAGCGGCGATGTCGGCAGAAGGCAATGCGGGGAGTTGCATAGTGAACAGCGGGGTCGGGACCGGAGTGCACAGGTCAGCCGGCCGGAGCTGCACTTCGAGCGGGCTGGACTGGAGCTTCTCCGTCGGGCGAGCTGGAAGTGGGCCGGGCCACCGGGGTCGAAGTCGGCCGGCGGGAGTTCTCCTTCAGGGAGATGAAGGAAGAAGAAGGAAAAAAAAAGAAATTAGAAGAAGAGAATGGGAGAAGAAGAAGAAAATGGGAGGAGATAGTTTAAATCGGCTGAGTGTGTAGGAAGATGGAGGAGAGAGAGAGGGTGGGCTTCTCCATGTGTTGGGATTAGGGCCGACCTTGGGTTTGTGAGGGTGAGGTGAGGGTTATATAGGAAAGGGTGATGTAGCTTGAGTGGTGAGGATGCTTCCAAAATTAAATGAGTGGCTAGGATTTGTCATGAGGGAAAGTGGATTTCTTCATGAAGGGGGGTGAATGCATGGGTGTGAATGGGACCCCATTTTGGGACCTCTCATTAGTTCATGGCCAATAGGGTGGTGCCACATAATTCAATAATTGTAACTTAGCCCCGTAAATTCAGAAATTTGCATGGACACATAAAATAACACAAAAATTGCGGAGAAAAATATATTTAGCAATTTTCATGGTGAGAGGGTGTTGTGCATTAGGCACGGGTTTAATTAGAAAATCATTGGGATTAATTTAGAATTAAAAATAGGATTTACAATGTTGGTATCCCCGATTTAAATAGAAATACAGTATCCTACGAATTTAAATTAATTGGGGGCACTTGGGATCAAAATTCGGGAATGACGCAAAGGCCAAAAATGATGGAAGCTTAGAGTCAGTCTTGGACCCTTTAGTTGGTCTGGCTCAACGGGTTAAGTTGGTATCTCAAAACTTAGGGTAACGACACAGGTGTCCGACACGGAATTAAATATGGGTTACGATTTTTTGGAATATTGCACAATTAATTTAGAGCACACCAAAACTGATTTTAAAAGACGAAAAAGTCCGGTGCCTAATTTGGCGAGTCAAGTCGAATGTACAATATCCCGATAGAATTTATGGCCTGATATTGGGCTCCGATTAAATTAGGAATGATAGGGCGCGCCAAGGGTTTAATTAAAAGAATTTAAATGCCAGATAAATTATCTTCACTCTAAACCTCGACATCCGCTACCAAAAACCAAAATTTTTCAAATCCACCCTAACTATCTACAGAATAAATCAAGGGGGTTTACAACTGCTATGGCCTCTGCTGGAATGCCTGAGCCTGTGGAGACAAAGGCCTCTGAATCTGCGGGTGCACTGGTAATAGTGCCATGTACTGCGATGCTGCTGGCCGAACTGTTGACTGGGATGATGATGATCTAGTCTGGTTCCTCCTAGGATATGCTCCGACCATATGGCCTGATGCCCCACACACCAAGCACAGTCCTTGTGCCCTACGATACTCTGATACTATATGCCCAGATTTCTCACAATAAAAATAACTAGGAAAGAAGAACAAGAAAATGACTGCCTGTAAACCCCTTCGACCAATTCAAGACTTATTAGAATTAAATCGAGACGCTAGGGTTTATTTGGCATTAATTAGGATTAATGTGCGTCCATTTACATCTTAAAATGCACCTCGCCTTTGCATCTCACCTTAGCTACGCCGCAGTTCTTGAGAGAGCGCCTTGTAATTATTTAATTTAATTATAATCGAAGTCAACTTTACCTCAAACAAATCCGACCAAGCCCACCTTGTGCACTGCTATGTGGACCAGCCCCCAACAAGGCAGGACAGGCCCACACGCAAGGCCAGCACATAATCTCCATCACCAACTATAAATACAAACCCCCTCATGCAAAACCCTAATAAACTACTATCCATCATCCTCCACAAAACCCTAGCCGACCTCCCCATCTAAACCAAGCTCTCCAACCGGCCGGACCCCTCAACCCCGACAACTCCCAACCGGCCGCACACCCCAGCCCGCTCCCGGCCACCTCACCCGACCGACCCCCTACAGCCGCCCCCGTGCCGACTGCTCCAGCCCGCTCCCGCACCCCCCCCCCCCCCCCGCGCTGACTGCTCCAGCCCGCTCCCGCTCTATCCCGACCCCGACCGCTCCCCGACCGGCTGCTCAACCCTGCCAGCCCGCTCCCCGACCGACTTCTCAACCCAGCCAGCCCGCTCCCCGACCGGCTGCTCAATCCAGCCAGCCCGCTCCCCGACCGGCTGCACACCCCAGCCCGACCGCTTCCCAACCGGTGCACACCCCAGCCCGACCGCTCCCCGACCGGAGCACTGCCCCGATCCCGACTGTCCCATCACCGCTAGACGGATCCGTCTATGCTACCGGAGCCACCCTCGTCGAAGGAAACAGCCGACCAGTGAGCATACCCCCTCGCTCGATTGATCAGGTACTCATTCGTGGAACCCGTCTCTCTCGTGTCCTAGTAATTTCCTTCGTGTCGTCGTGTCAGCATGGAAGTGTATTAATAAACTCATAAACCTAGTTAATATTGTATACATGGAATTGAGTTTTAGTTAGATATTAATTAGTGATTAATTATTCTAAACTAACGACCAGTTACCAAGGACAGGTAATTCGGTAGAAACCCTCGGATATAAATCCTAGTATGAACAAACATAGAGAATAAAGACATGCCCGCATAGAACAGAAATCATAGATAACTCGTAACTGGATAATTATTGCCTTGAGACACCTGTTAACCGAAGACAAAACACGTGTACACCCTAGCTAAGTGTGCACGTGATGCTGTACTCGAGCAACAGTGAACTGGCGACAAGTATTCAAGAGTAACGTATTAACCGTACGTAGATAATACGTAGTATTTGATGCCTGTATTATTGTGTTATATTATTTGTCTAGGGTCTTTGGATCAGCCAGGAGACGCTACCGGAATAGGCTTTTGGCATTCATCTCTTGAAGACTCAGGCAAGATACCTTGCTATATTTTGCTGTCTAATTTAAATTATGCAAATGTTGTATTGTATGCTTGTTGTTTTACCTTATACAACTGTGCGCGTCCGAGATTGTCTCGGGTGCATTCGACGGATACGTCAAAGATTGGTATACATTGACTTAGTCATTAGCAGACTCACCCTATGGAAGGATATCCTGTATTCTTCCAAGACCTGATACTTTTACACGTATTCATAGTGATAAATCTCATATTGGGATGCGTGTTCGCGTGATCGACTAGCTATCGTCGCGTGTAACGTGCATCACTGTTAGCAAGCAATCTAGGACTATCTCAGTATAGAGACTTAGCATTTAGATAAGAGATATGCGCGTCGACTATTTGACTGGTATATCTACATTGGGAGGGAAAGACGACTAATAGGCATATGGGACACCCCACTCCTTTACACTGGCACGGCACTCGACGGAGTGATACGGACGTATATATATATATTACTGATACTACGTTCTGTAGAGTGTTGGGCGTTACTTGATGACATTGCAGATACCACACTCTATAGAAGGTTGGACGTTATTGTATTCCTGCGCCCGTGTTATAGGGGACATGTGTGGCATATACTAGCCGGTTGCCACGACTGGTGAATTACGTCAGCATATGTCTAGCCTACACCTTTCCATATACTCACAGTGGTCCTCATATTGCATTCACTTAGATGGCTAGCATACCCTTTATTGTATTTATCTTATTCAGTATTTATATATGGCATATTTTTATGTATCTTGTTACGTTCCTCTGAGGACCTGGTATCTTTCCAGATTTGGACGAGGCTTCCTACCCTACAGTATACGGCCCCGGACAGGAGACAAGATTTGCTACAGCTGAGGAGTTAGAGGTGCAGCCGTCAGAGTTTTCGTGATCAGTTGGTAGGCCTTCAGCCTGGATTGGGTGCATCATTATCTAGAGCCGATGCCCTAGTCATTATCTTTTATATCTCATTTTAGTACTTTTATTACGTTATAGCAGTGGGTTTGTTCCTACCAGACATCTTGGTTTGTAGTATGATATTTCAGACTGGTGTTTATCTTCCAGCAGTTTATGTAGTACTTCTTGCTCTTTATATTATGGATGAGATTAGATTACCTGTTATTGACTAATATTGCACCTGTTAGTATTATAGGACAGCGTAGCACTCTTTGTGGATCCATTAAATTGGGATATCCTCGAAGACGTGTCAACTGGCTATTGCCACGTGGCCTGGTCCCGTGTACTTTTGGGACTGGGGCATGACATGGTTTTAGTGGTAGCCCATGCAGGTCTACTTTTTGGCTTGTGGTATGGTAACGTACCCAGCGAGCCTGCAATAGGATAGAAATTTCTAGGTCTCATCCACTTTTTGATTCGCCTTTGAACTTCCTTGATACTGCTTCTAAATATCTGCATCCTGTTTGTTGATTCGTACTCTTTTAATGAAGTCCTATCTCTTGCAGCAAGATAAATTTACGCAGTGGACGAGGAGCACCCCGTGCCGCGGTGCCAGATAACACCACTCAAGGAGATGAAGTACCCCAAGGGAAAACCCCTCTACATACACCGCTGATATATTGGTACGAGACATCGCATGGCGATCCTACGCTGCAGCCCGAAGGACAGACTTCCCAAACAATCCCCACGCAACATTGTGAGGGACAGACTTGTGGAGCTACACCAATGACGCAGACTGAGAGGTCGACATCTGAGGAGACACCTACTGCACAGCCGGAGATTCTACTACCACCGCCTCCACCTTATCAACCCCAGATGCCACAGCTAGATGGCCAGGCACAGATGCTTCAGTTCTTCCAGACAATGATGCAAGCACAGTGGAAGCAAACAGAGACATTGAGACAGAGTCTGATGACAGTACTAGAGAGGACACCTATCACAACACAAGCACCAGCACCTCCACCAGCCCAGATAGGTGGCACTGTTAGATGGTTCCGACAGATGGGACCAGATACTTTCTCGAGCAATGAGACCGCCGAGCAGATCTCCGATTGGGTCGCCAACACAGAGATGTTACTAGAAGCTTCACAACTGCAACCAGAGCTTTGGATGACCGCAGAGAGGGCCCAACTAAAAGGCAATACCCATCACTGGTGGGATTCCATTGAGCGCAGTGTAGGGAAGAACCAGACATGGGAACAGTTCCTAGAGTACTTCAATGCGAAGTATTTCCCAGCTACAGTCAAAAATACCCTGTACTCCCAGTTCCTACATCTAGAATAGGGGAATATGACTGTTAATGCATATGACGCGAAATTCAGCCGCCTTAGCAGATTTGATACCGTCCTGATACCCAATAAACTCGAGAAAGCCCAGAGATTTCACCATGGACTCAATTTTGAGCTACAGAGGTATACCACTACACAGGCGAGAATTTCTTATAAAGAGGTTCTTGCAGAGGCAAGGATCCAGGAGGCCATCGTCAGAGGAGCTAGATGTCCCAGCACGACTACACCAGCCAGAGCACAGCCCGGAGCAAGAGGACCGCTTCGTCGTCCCGGAGCACAGATGCAGTAGAGAGCAGCGCCATATGTAAGCCCCCTGATTTTTCTAAAAAAAATTAAAATATATTTTCCCAATTTTTTCTGTATTTTTCTAGAAATAAAATTAAAGAATTTTATGAATAAAAGATTTTTAAATGATATTAATTAATATTAAAATATTATGAAAATAATATTTTAAGGTGTAAAATGGAAAACCGGACATAGGGTAATTTTTTGCGGATTTATTGGACTCCGGAATCATTTTTAAAGCCCTGAAAACCCATGTAGAATTCAACCGAATTAAACCCGTGCCAAACGCCCAACATCCCCATGAGAGCCGAAGCCAAGTCCAAGGAGCGCTGACCCAGCCTAAATCCTAGGTCAAATCCTAGTCCAAGTTTCTGTATGTATAAATACATAATTTTCTTAGTTTTTCTCCACAAACAAAAAAGAAAAGAAAAAGGAAAATCCAAATCCCTAAAAATCCCAAATCCCTAATTTCCTAAAACCTAACCCTAACCTCCGCCGTCCCTTTCCCTAATCCCCTCCGGCGAGTCTCCGGCGCCGTCCAGCCGCGTCCACACCGATCCCCCACCGCAGTGCAGTCCTCCTCCACCGGCGTTGCCGACCCGAGTGATCCCCCTCCGACGCTACTTATCCGTCATCCGCCACGAACAACAGCCCGACGAGTCCCCCACTCCGGCCGTCGACTCCCACGGCGGTTCGACAACAGCCACGCGTCCGTCCGGTGTCTGACTGCACAGCGCGACTGTGCAGTTCTTCCCGTCCCCACGGCGTGTCCGGCTCCAGCTCCGACGGAGCGTCCGATCGGGCTACAGCTCTGCCGATCCCCACCCGACTGGACAGCGCCGACCCCGATCCACTGCATCCCCCCCCGTGGCCGACCCCGTGCCTGGCTCCCTCCAGCGAAGCCCCACCGCTGGCCGCCTGAACCCTAGCACAGACACGGCAGGACACAGTTGACGTCGGACACGACCAGGATACAGTTCGCGTCAAGTTGACTCACGGACGCGTGAAACTCAGATTCATGGAGCCCTGTTCAGGTACCATTTTCTCTCACCTCGTAACTCTATTTTCGATTCCGTCAGTTGCAACGCGTAGACTGTATAACCTTCTCGGTGCCCGTGTAACCCGCTCGGTGCATCGCGTCCTGTGGTGATCGTAAACCGCGATAAAAAAAGGAAAAATAATGCCCTGTTTTACCCCGGAACTGAGTATGCCCCGCCAAACGGGACGACTTGGTCCCACGCGGTCTTTACCAAAACGTGCGCGTCGTTGATACAGACGTGTGGGATTTCACAGAAGTCGATTCGGATGTGCGTGCACACCGGAATTAACGCGTATCCGTCAACAACGCCCCGTATCCGCCTATGCTGGAACACGCTGTAACTTTATGTACACACGTCGGATCGAGACAAAACTTACGTCATCAGACTCGTAGCAATACGCTGGTCCTGTGACCCAAGTTTGGTCCGATTCTGAGAACGTTGACAAAATTGCATGTCGTGGGCCCCACAGGCTCCACTTGACGGGCGATTTTGTGATCGGCTCATCGGAATCCAATTTTGGAAGTTCCGTTGGGTTCGTATCATCGTTCCTGACTTGTTGACACTGAGTTTGAGGAATTTGGAGACCTTTGACCCTGACACGCTTTTCGGTGCAAAGTGGCCCACATGTGGACCCTGCTTTGGGCCGGAAATATCATTTTTGCCCTTGTGTCCAAACTGGACTTAAGGATAGGTATTTCTAGCTATTTGATATCTTCTAAGACGGTTGGTGATGTTTATTACAGCTTTTGGAGGAGTACCCACAGGATCCACTGATACAGGGACAACTGTTGGTATTCAAACACCAAGCAAGTGTACCTTGCCAAACTCTGCAGTATTGTTATATATTTTTCTTGCTTCATTATATTGTTGTGCATGCTTAACCTAGGACCGTGTGACGTACTTAGCGTCCGATTATTAGTCGGGTGCCAACACTGTACGCGGTGTTGGGTATTGTCATCTAGAGATGGACATTCGTGACACTTTATATTCTCGTATGTAACACCCCGTTCCGCTCAAGCGGACTGCCATCTCAAATCGGCAAAAGTGCAACTGTCCCGACCCGCTTTGCCTCAAAGGAGAAGCAAAAGATATCCAGACTTGTCCCTACAGGAACCCGGCTAAGGCTTTCAGAGGCTCGCTTGACGTATCGCTCTACCGAGGCGAATCATCGCTAAGGTGGGTGGCTACGGTGAACTTGTCTTTGCTTAGCCAGCACACATAAAATCTGGAATGTTTTATGCTAGTCGCTATGTGAATAACCCCCTGCATTCTAATAAATCCAACGCACCTAGCTAAGGGAATAATCCCAACTTGTATTGCTATGCTAGAACATGGAAATTAAAATACTGCTTATATTCAGACCCTCGCATGCTAAGTCCCTAAACGATTTAACTCTCGGTTTACCTTCGGGCCCGAGCAAACGTGTCTGCTTATGTTCCTTAGAAACGCATGCTTGTCTACTTACGAATGTCTAACTTGATTGTATTGTGCATGCATTATTGTTAGCCAGGAGACTATCAAATAGTTCTTCTATGCAAGTGAACCTGCAAGTATCCGGGACCGTCAGGTCACCCAAGGCAAATCCCCGAACCAGGGGAATGCATCAAGCAAGAATGAATACTGAACGTGAATCACACTTGAATGATAATCATAGAAGTATGCTTCTGAACGAGGATCGTGTCACGTACTTGAATGAATCCAAGCTCGTGGAGCTTATGCTCGTTCAGAATAAGATTATGATTCATGATTATCATGTCAAGCTATGAAAAAAATAGACCCTGACCTGCATAGTCGCGGACAACTTGTGTGCCCAAGGTATGTTATGTTGAGTCCCGCGGACGGTCACCGGGGCACTGGGACCGATCCGATCCGGACGGGACGTATGTATAGTCGTATGTTACCCGGCAAGTGTTATGCAGTGGGGCTCGCCACCCACGTTGCATGTCACTTCACCCTGAGACTAAACGGTCCTTTATTGCTATGCCAGCGACTCATGTTCATATAGATAAGTCATCCTCGCTTAGCGGCTATCCGCGTGCGAGTCACTGTATCGCATTAATGAACTAAACACCTGAACGATCATGTTAAAGCGACCCTCGTGTTTGCATATGCTATGCTCCTGAATGTTTATACTTGCCCATGCTTGAATTAATAATGTTTGCCTTGGACAGGGAAGGAGAAATGGTAAGTGGTAAGTATCGCCGTGTTTCCTCAAAACATCGCACGACTCACTGCCCGACACGTTAGGCTATTCAATATTTGCATGAAACTGATCCTAAGGCAACTAGAAAGACAACTTAATAGTTGGTGCACGGAACCTGTATTACGTGTTTGGATTTGTCGAGCGGGCGAGTAGCTTCCCCACCAGTGCATTCAATGTACTGATAATCCACCAGTTTGTGTGCAGGGTGCGGGAGAACCTCGTTCGGTGCGGATACCTCCAACGTACGTGCTAAGGCGTGGACATCACTCCGAAGCAATGGTGCGTCCGGAACAGAAGCACATATACAAGACATAAAGTTGTGAACATCGCCTGAACATCGCCTGTACAATCATTCCACAATTGTAGCCACTTGGCACACTTTTACTGTTTCAGAGAGAGAGGATTGAGTGACTTGTAATCTCGGCTATACGCCGCCTGTAACACATGTTCATATCAATAAAAGATCTTGCTTTACTTCAACTTGTGTTTTAATGCTTCCGCTATATTGTCGACTCAGTGAACCTGTTAACAAATCGTTATGTGTTCATGACTCCGCTGTACTCGGATAATCTGTGCGACTCTGTGGCTTAGAACTCCTACCGCCAGCCAATGAATCACGGCCTTGCACGGGCGCGGTTCACGCTCGTGCGGCATCACGCCCGGATGGGTCAAGCGATCGTTTCGCGGGAGCGCTGGCGAGGGTGATTCCCGCCTAGCGGGAACGGCCGATTTAGTCTGCGGGAGATCGGGGCGTGACATGTTGGTATCAAAGCCTGGCTTCTACGCCTTTGGACTTTGATTCGATATCTCTGTTTCGAAAGCTCGTTCGTGGGTTATGTGCACGCTCTCTCTCAATGCCTCAATGGCATATTCCAACAATAAGTCTAAATACTTTCAAAATACGTTTTGAATGATATGCTTGCTTGTGTGATGATGTACTGCGAATGGCCTTTGTGCCAACCTGTGCGAACCCTTGAGAGTATCGCTAGTAGCTTGTCCGATTTCACTGACTCTAAGTTTGGTTGAATGTATCTATTCGAGGGACGCCTTGAACTAGTGCACCATCCAAGACTTAAGAATAGGTAAAACTCGAGTGCTAAGACTTTGCTATCACTAAGCTGGTTGACGTGTTCATGCTAGAAGTGCACTTCGAAAGTGCGCACGATCCAGTCTAAGTGATATGCGGATTTCGATGCTTGTGCAAGTGAACATCCATATGAACAAGTACAACGACTTGTCTAGGATTGCCTCAACCCTAGATTACTGCTTGTCCTTAGTAAGTCTCGAGGATGAGACTTTTTCTAAGTTGGGTAGGATGTAACACCCCGCTCCGCTCAAGCGGACTGCCGTCTCAAATCGGCAAAAGTGCAACTATCCCGACCCGCTTTGCCTCAAAGGAGAAGCAAAGGATATCCAGACTTGTCTCTATAGGAACCCGGCTAAGGCTTTCAGAGGCTCGCTTGACGTATCGCTCTACCGAGGTGAATCATCGCTAAGGTGGGTGGCTACGGTGAACTTGTCTTTGCTTAGCCAGCACACATAAAATCTGGAATGTTTCATGCTAGTCGCTAGGTGAATAACCCCCTGCATGCTAATAAATCCAACGCACCTAGCTAAGGGAATAATTCCAACTTGTATTGCTATGCTAGAACATGGAAATTGAAATACTGCTTATATTCAGACCCTCGCATGCTAAGTCCCTAAATGATTTAACTCTCGGTTTACCTTCGGGCCCGAGCAAACGTGTCTGCTTATGTTCCTTAGAAACACATGCTTGTCTGCTTACGAATGTCTAACGTGATTGTATTGTGCATGCATTATTGTTAGCCAGGAGACTATCAAATAGTTCTTTTGTGCAAGTGAACCTGCAAGTATCCGGGACCGTCAGGTCACCCAAGGCAAATCCCCGAACCAGGGGAATGCATCAAGCAAGAATGAATACTGAACGTGAATCACACTTGAATGATAATCATAGAAGTATGCATCAGAACGAGGATCGTGTCACATACTTGAATGAATCCTAGCTCGTGGAGCTTATGCTCGTTCAGAATAAGATTATGATTCATGATTATCATGTCAAGCTATGAAAAAAAGGATAGACCCTGACCTGCATAATCGCGGACAACTTGTGTGCACAAGGTATGTTATGTTGAGTCCCGCGGACGGTCACCGGGGCACTGGGACCGATCCGATCCGGACGGGACGTATGTATAGTCGTATGTTACCCGGCAAGTATTATGCAGCGGGGCTCGCAACCCGCGTTGCACGTCACTTCGCCCTGAGACTAAATGGTCCTTTATGGCTATGCCAGCGACTTATGTTCATATAGATAAGTAATCCTCGCTTAGCGGTTATTCGCGTGCGAGTCACTGCATCGCATTAATGAACTAAACACCTGAACGATCATGTTAAAGTGACCCTCGTGTTTGCATATGCTATGCTGCTGAATGTTTATACTTGCCCATGCTTGAATTAATAATGTTTGCCTTGGACAGGGAAGGAGAAATGGTAAGTGGTAAGTATCGTCGTATTTCCTCAAAACATCGCACGGCGCACTGCCCGACACGTTAGGCTATTCAATATTTGCATGAAACTGATCCTAAGGTAACTAGAAAGACAACTTAATAGTTGGTGCACGGAATCTGTATTATGTGTTTGGATTTGTTGAGCGGGCGAGTAGCTTCCCCACCAGTGCATTCAATGTACTGATAATCCACCAGTTTGTGTGCAGGGTGCGGGAGAACCTCGTTCGGTGCGGATGCCTCCAACGTACGTGCTAAGACGTGGACATCACTCCGAAGCAACGGTGCGTCCGGAACAGAAGCACATATACAAGACATAATGTTGTGAACATCGCCTGAACATCGCCGGAACATCGCCTGTACAATCATTCCATAATTGTAGCCACTTGGCACGCTTTTACTATTTCAGAGAGAGAGGCTTGAGTGACTTGTAATCTCGGCTATACGCCACCTGTAACACATGTTCATATCAATAAAAGAGCTTGCTTTACTTCAACTTGTGTTTCAATGCTTCCGCTATATTGTCGACTCAGTGAACATATTACTAAATCGCTATGCGTTCATGACTTCGCTGTACTCGGACAATCTGTGCGACTCTGTGGCTTAGAACTCTTACCGCCAGCCAATGAATCACGGCCTTGCTCGGGCGCGGTTCACGCTCGTGCGGCATCACGCCCGGATGGGTCAAGCGATTGTTCCGCTGGAGCACTGGCGAGGCTGATTCCCGCCTAGCGGGAACGGCCGATTTAGCCTGCGGGAGATCGGGGCGTGACATCGTACTTATCTTACCAAGTACACTTTGACCCAGGACACTTGACACTATTCATGAGACAGGATCTTCCTGAGATATTCATGGTAATTCTGTATAGGATACAGGACTTGACATGGATATTATATTCTTAGATATTGTATGACTTATTGCATTAGCTATGATCCTGCTTGACATGGACATGAGACATTATGGTCATGATATGCGTGGTTACATTGGGTGGAGAGAGACACACAGGCTACAGGCTGTTATATATATATATCTTCTATTATTGAGAGGTCGTAGACTCTCGGAGCAGAGCTAGACCCACTACCGGTTATTACCGCTACCGGCTCCCCGACATAGAGCTTGTAGTGGCTCAGCCTGAGTACTCGTGTTGCTCTTATCTTGCATTTTACATAGATGGTTACATACTTACCCCATTTATTTCATTATTTGCTGCACTGCATTTATTTTGGCTTGTATTTTCTGTACCATGCTATGTCCCCTGAGGACCTGGATCCGGATTATGTCCCCAAGATTTGAGGACGAGATCTATCCCGAGGTATACGGGACTGCAGCAGGAGCTGATCCAGGAGCTGTACCGCCATCCGAGGACGAGGTGTTAGCCGAAGACTTTTTCTGAGCATCCATGTCTCATGCTCAGTATTTATTTATTTCAGTCATTTATATTCTGGCCTGTTGAACCATTGTATCAAATATTTATCGGGTTGTTCCCCGAAGCACTTTGTTGAGACTAGCTGATGATTTATATTCCTTATTTATTCTGTGGATCATATTTTATATCTTGTGTGGATGAGATTAGATGTGCCATATTATCGTAGACTTGTTTTTATAGCTTAAGTACGCCCTGATGGATCCATTAAATTGGGTTTGTCCATCAGTGTGTGCTGCTGGCCTTTGCCATGCGTCTGGTCCTACGGCATTTTGGGACTGGGGCATGACATGGTTTTTGTGGTGGCCCATGCAGGTCTACGACTAAATTATTCGGTTTCAACTTAGGGACCGAGCAAGCCTGCAAATAGGATTAGAGTATAGGATCTCATCCACAACTGACTATGATTTCTCCTTATCCTCCTTCCAATCCATTCCGTTGAATAATTGCATCCTGCTTGATTCATGTGCCTTCTCATTAGTTCCTTGAGTGTAGCTTTCTCCTAGAATATAGACGTATCTGTTGATAGAACGATAGGTAGGGTAACCTTCCTATTAAGAGTACAGCTAGGATATTGACGCGCCCCTAAGTAAAACGCTTAATGAACCCTAGCGTCCCTCACCTATAGAATAATTTACCATTAATTCTGGTTATAGTCATGAATGACCTAAGAGTAGTATAGGCTGCTAAGAGCTAGTTAGAGATTTGACCCTAATGTTTGACCCCAGTCTTGAAGAACCAAATAGAAATCCGAGATCGAATGTAGGGACTGAACCTAATTTGCATAGTGGGATAATGTTAGGATATAGATCCTTGTTTTGATATTAGCAGACAGTACCTCAGGAAGCCCAGAGCAACGAGTATGACATTTCCTTTGAGATCATACCTCAAACACGGAGAATTGCTCGCCACCTTCAACTTAGAAAACCATAATATTATCTAGAGCCCCATATTTTAATTTTATATGTTGTTCATCTGCGACTTTAACATTCGCTAATGCGCAACGACTAAAATATGTTCTTCTTTTCTCCGTCTTCCAACTCGTGCCATCTGACCCTTCTGATTATAGACCAAGTAAATTTTCTTCCTTGTTAAGGACCCATAGTTGCTAGGAGCATAGCTATAGTCTTGAATTTGAAAATTTTGTGCTTGATAATTAGCGTTCGATAAGTTTGAGTTAATCTTGTAGATTGTGACCCGATGATTATCCCTTAGTGTTAAATCACGTAATTTGTACCCCCACCTCGATGCGAGTATGTTCCATTTCCCTTGAGACTAGTAACCTTTCCATTCTCACTATTGACACATGTTTTATGAGCATTATGATTAAGACTTAAGGTGACCCTTACCTATATAATGCAATAGGAGACCCTAATAAGTACCAAGATCTTTCCTCATACACCCTAATAAGAGTTTCTGTTTTATTTACATGTGCAAGGTTATTTTGCAGGATCCTCTTAAGACTGTCACAGTACTAGTTTAATTCTTATAAGTTGGGTAGTATGCCTCACGACCTAGTACCACATAGTCCATTTGACCCAACGAGGCGGTGTAACTGAATGGCATTAATTGTATGCTAGCGAAAGATGACAGTGTTTATTCAGACAATAGAATTTAGAGGTCCTTGCCCCTATTTGGTCGACTAGCGACTTAGACAAAGAGGTTGTATGATAACTGTAGAGATTGTAGAGCCTTTTATTGATGTTGCTTATTTTGTTTTGTTTTATGAACTTAAATAATTGGTATCTCCTTTCATCATCATCTGTCGTACTTATATTTTAGATACTACCTTGACTTATGCTGCTATTTTATAGCCTAGTTTTGTAAGCTTATTCCTTATCGAGCTTGTTAATAAAATATGCATTATTGGGGAGGCCCACAATAATATATTTCAAAATTAGTGTATTACGGTCTGATCAACCATAGTGCGCTTGATTCGCCCATCGAAATACTACTTTACGTGGATTGAGATATGTAGTGATTAGTAGACGAATATACTTGCCCTAGACATGTTCGACATATCGTATCGGTTACATAACTTTACTAATACGAGCATGCGAACAAAGGATTACCAAAATAGGATTCAATCCACAACTGTTTTGACAATTCTCACTTGAATTCTTTAAACGCCTTGATCCCGATACTTCTATTCTATTACCTCTCCCTTGAACTCTTTATTATAAATCTTCGTCTTCCCTTAGTTCGGAAAGACGAAACCTTGTGCTTGGTATAAATTGATACACAGAGAATACTAGATATACCCCATAGGCCGATCACATACTTGAGGATTATTCTTTCAAAATTAAGGACATATCATATGTGATATGATCGGCGTTGAAGTTTCGAGGATTGAATAACATGAGTAAATATATTAAGAAATATTTTCTTAAGGTATATAGCCTTAGGTGATAGATGGATAAATTCTAAGTTGGGTAGCAGTGCATTGTCAACTCGAGAGAAAATTCTTTTAGATTATGATCGAGTAAGATTGGATTGGGAGAGGTTCAAGCCATTTTAATTTTGAGAAATTTAGAAGAATGACTAAGATGATGAGGATTAATGAAT
The DNA here is from genome assembly GCA_036927795.1 of Iris macrosiphon. Taxonomy (NCBI): domain Eukaryota; kingdom Viridiplantae; phylum Streptophyta; class Magnoliopsida; order Asparagales; family Iridaceae; genus Iris; species Iris macrosiphon. Next base: position 119,661,777 of record JAYESA010000008.1, on the reverse strand, counting down.
TGATATTGAGGACCCGATATTTATACCTTAAGTACATGAGTTAAATTTTGAACAATGAAGGTAGAATCATTAATTTAAATATTGGAGGATAAATATATAATTTCAGACTTGAACATTGGTGGACTGCATTTAAATTATTTTCAACTTGATGATTTGAAATTAAGAATTTAAAATTTGATGGTTGGACTACCTATCTGAAATATTGAGGATGTGAATGAAATTTAAAAAGTTGAAGCATACAAAATTTATAAGTGAAAGTGGGAATAATATTGGACTCGAATTACTTCTAGAGGAAATTATGATAGTTAGAGATCGTGAGGTAAAATTTATATGTGTATTTCAATCTTGAAGATGTTATATGGATCTAATTTAAATTGGATGTGGATAATTCAAAACAAGTGATAAGAGATAACTATAGGGTGAATTTTGATTGGAGCAGTGATCATCTTAACCTTGAAGTGATTGCAAGGGATATGATTCAAATTTTAATTATCGCAAGGAGATTGCGATTGTCTTGCCTTATGTACATGAAGGGTTAACAGATTATGTCTTATCTTAGTTTTGAGGACGACATTGTCTTAAGTGGGCTGGATTATGAAACCCCCTCGCCTAAGAATTAGACCTACTTGGCTTAGATAGTAAGACTGAGGCTAGCTCGAATCCACTTAAAAATAGAACACGGCAGTTTATTTAGTTTTACAACATGGTATCCCTTGGCGCACCTTACCATTGCTACGATAATTGGAGCAATTCATTAGTCACTGCCTTCCTACAAAATCTACATCCTTGTCCTAGATGTGACCATCACCCAATTTCCATCTTTGTGCAATTTTTTAATTGTTGGGCGCTTTTATGCAAAAGAGCATTTAGGTGTCCACACTATTGGACATGACACATGAAGAAACCTATTTTTCGCTCATGTGGATTTCTATCATGATTTTCGGAATGTGCAACGTGCAACTTCGCCCACCCCGTTAAACCTAGCCTTGCATTTTAATCAATACAAATCTTATACCATCCTTGACTTCTACCATGGCTTAATTTTAATTTCGAGGACGAAATTTTTATAAGTTGGGTAGATTGTAAGCCCCCTGATTTTTCTAAAAAAAATTTAAAATATATTTTCCCAACTTTTTCTGTATTTTTCTAGAAATAAAACTAAGGGATTTTATAAATAAAAGATTTTTAAATGATATTAATTAATATTAAAATATTATAAAAATAATATTTTAAGGTGTAAAATGGAAAACCGGACATAGGGTAATTTTCTGCGGATTTATTGGACTCCAGAATCATTTTTAAAGTCCTGAAAACTCATGTAGAATTCAACCGAATTAAACCCGTGCCAAACGCCCAACATCCCCATGAGAGCCGAAGCCAAGCCCAAGGAGCGCTGACCCAGCCCAAATCTTAGGTCAAACCCTAGTCCAAGTTTCTGTATGTATAAATACATAATTTTCCTAGTTTTTCTCTACAAACAAAAAAGAAAAGAAAAAGGAAAATCCAAATCCCTAAATTCCTAAAACCTAACCCTAACCTCCGCCGCCCCTTTCCCTAATCCCCTCCGGCGAGTCTCCGGCGCCGCCCAGCCGCATCCACACCGATCTCCCGCCGCAGTGCAGTCCTCCTCCCCCGCCGTTGCCGGCCCGAGTGATCCCCCTCCAACGCTACTTCTCCGTCATCTGCCACGAACAACAGCCCGACGAGTCCCCCACTCCGGCCGTCGACCCCCGCGGTGGTTCGACAACAGCCACGCATCCGTCCGGCGTCTGACTGTACAGCGCGGCTGTGCAGTTCTTCCCGTCCCCACGGCGTGTCCGGCTCCTGCAGAGCGTCCGATCGGGCTACAGCTCTGTCGATCCCGACCCGACTGGACAGCGCCGACCCCGATCCACTGCATTCCCCCCATGGCTGACCCCGAGCCCGGCTCCCTCCGGTGAAGCCCCGTCGCTGGCCGCCTGAACCCTAGCACAGACACGGCAGGACACAGTTGACGTCGGACACGACCAGGATACAGTTCGCGTCAAGTTGACGCACGGACGCGTGAAACTCAGATTCACGGAGCCCTGTTCAGGTATCGTTTTCTCTCACCTCGTAACTCTGTTTTCGATTCCGTCAGTTGCAATGCGTAGACTGTATAACCCTCTCGGTGCCCGTGCAACCCGCTCGGTGCATCGCGTCCTGTGGTGATCGTAAACCGCGATCCAAAAATAGGAAAAATAATGCCATGTTTCACCCCGAAACTGAGTACGCCCCGCCAAACGGAACGACTTGGTCGTACGCGATCTTTATCAAAATGTGTGCGTCATTGATACGGACATGTAGAATTTTGCAGAAGTCGATTCGGATGTGCGTGCACACCGAAATCAACGCGTATCCGTCGCCAACGCCCCGTATCCGCCTATTCTGGAATATGCTGTAACTTTGTGTACACATGTCCGATCGAGACGAAACTTATGCCATCGGACTCATAGCAATATGCTGGTCTTGTGACCCAAGTTTGGTCCGATTCTGAGAACATTGACAAAATCACGTGTCGTGGGCCCCACAGGCTCCACTTGACGGGCGATTTTATGATCGGCTCATCGGAATCCAATTCTGGAAGTTCCGTTGGGTTCGTATCATTATTCCTGACTTGTTGCCACTGAGTTTGAGGAATTTGGAGATCTTTGTCCCTGACGCGCTTTTTGGTGCAAAGTGGCCCACATGTGGACCCTACTTTGGACAAGAAATGTCATTTTTGCCCTTGTGTCCAAACTGGACTTAAGGACAGGTGTTTCTAGCTATTTGATATCTTCTGAGACGGTTGGTGATGTTTATTACAGCTTTTGGAGGAGTACCCACAAGATCCACTAATACAGGGACAACTGTTGGTATTCAAACACCAGGCAAGTGTACCTTGCCAAACTCTGCAGTATTGTTATATATTTTTCTTGCTTCATTATATTGATGTGCATACTTAACCTAGGACCGTGTGACATACTTAGCATCCGATTATTAGTCGGGTGCCAACACTTTACGCGGTGTTGGGTATTGTCATCTAGAGATGGACATTCGTGACACTTTATATTCTCGTACTTGTCTTACCAATTATACTTTGACCCAGGACACTTGACACTATTCATAAGACAGGATCTTCCTGAGATATTCATGGTGATTTTGTATAGGATACAGGACTTGACATGGACATTATATTCTTAGATATTGTATGACTTGTTGCATTAGCTATGATCCCGCTTGACATGGACATGAGACGTTATGGTCATGATATGCGTGGTTACATTGGGTGGGGAGAGACACACAGGCTACAGACTATTTTATATATATATATATATATATATATCTTCTATTATTGAGAGGTCGTAGACTCTCGGAGCAGAGCTAGACCCACTACCAGTTATTACCGCTACCGGCTCCCCGACACAGAGCTTGTAGTGGCTCAGCCTGAGTACTCGTGTTGCTCTCATTTTGTATTTTACATAGATGGTTACATACTTACCCCATTTATTTTATTATTTACTGTACTGCGTTTATTTTGGCTTGTATCTTCTGTACCTTGCTATGTCCCCTGAGGACCTGGATCCGGATTATGTCCCCAGGATTTGAGGACGAGATCTATCCCGAGGTATACAGGACTGCAGCAGGAGCTGATCCAGGAGCTGTACCGCCATCCGAGGACGAGGTGTTAGCCGAAGACTTTTCCTGAGCATCCATGTCTCATGCTCAGTATTTATTTATTTCAGTCATTTATATTCTGGTCTGTTGAACCATTGTATCAGATATTTATCGGGTTGTTCCCCAAAGCACTTTGTTGAGACTAGCTGATGATTTACATTCCTTATTTATTCTGTGGATCATATTTTATATCTTGTGTGGATGAGATTAGATGTGCCATGTTGTCGTAGACTTGTTTTTACAGCTTAAGTACGCCCTGATGGATCCATTTAATTGGGTTTGTCCATCGGTGTGTGCTGCTGGCCTTTGTCACGCGTCCGGTCCCACGGTATTTTGGGACTGGGGCGTGACACCATACCCATAGCAGGAGCTTCCAACCTGTCACCATTATGGCAAGAAGGGACACGTCGTTAAAGATTACCGGAAGAAGTTGGGATTATGCATGATATGCGGGTCCAGTCAGCACCTTGTCTGAGATTTCTCGCAGCGCAGAGAGGCAGTACTACAGACAGGACCGTGGCCAGCAACACTAGCCCCGAGGATACTACCCCCACCAGGAGGTCAGCGACCACCAGCACCAGGAGGATTCCAGAGGGGACCACCCTTGGCACCACAGGAAGTACAGTTCAACCAAAATCGACAGCAGACAGGAGGACAAAGGCCGGGACAAGCCTTCACTTTAGCAGCTATTGAGGAAGAAACAAAAGGGGAAGCTATCACAGGTACCATCTTAGTTGCATTATTACCTGCAACTATATTATTTGATTCTGGAGCCACATTGTCAATTATATCTAGTAGATTCGTAGCAATGCATAGAGTAGCGACTTCCCCCTTACCTAAGAGTTGGAAGATTCTTACCGGAGGAGGTATCATGCCAGTTACCAGTACTATCAGAACGTGCTCGGTAGTTGTATGTGGTAGAGAGATGAGAGCACGATTCTTGGTATTGCCTATGCTGTACTTTGATGTTGGATTAGGCATGGACTGGTTAAGCCAGTATAATGCCGTACTGAACTATCGGAAAGGTAGCGTCACCTTTAGACCGCCAGATCAACCAGAGTTCGAGTATATGCGAGGGACCATTGAACAAGGAGTAGGACAGATGGCAGGAACTTGCATGGCTATGGAGATTGCACCCCACCAATAATTGCAAAAATTGAGGATGTATTTCTCGAAGAACTGCCAGGCTTACCGCCAAATAGAGACGTGGAGTTCACCATCAAACTAGTACCCGGAGCCGCACCGGTATCTTCTAATGTATACCGATTGGCAAAGAAGGAGTTAGACGAACTAAAGTTATAATTAGAGGAGTTGCAGAGCAAGGGATTTATCCGTCCTAAGAAGGATGGAACAGTACGCATGTGCATTGATTACAGAGCCCTTAATGCTTTGACTATCAAGAACAAGTACCCCTACCGCGGATTATTGATTTATTTGACCAGTTGACAGGAGCAGTAGTGTTCACCAAAATTGACTTGAGATCGGGTTATCACCAAGTGAAGGTGCGAAGAGAAGACATTCAGAAGACAGCATTCAGGACTCGTTATGGTTACTACGAGTTCTTAGTAATGCCATTTGGGCTGACGAATGCACCTGCTGTATTTATGAACTTGATGAATAGAGTATTCCACCAATACTTAGACCAGTTCGTGGTAGTCTTCATCGACGATATTTTGGTGTATTCGAAGAGCCACGAGGAGCACGAAGAGCATTTGAGACTAGTGTTAGAGATACTAAGGAGCGAGAGACTTTATGCCAAACTGAGCAAATATGAGTTTCTCCTAGATCATGTCGCTTTCCCTGGACACGTCATCTCAGGAGATAGAATTTCAGTAGATCCGGCGAAAATTTTATCGGTAGAGACATGGCCAACCACTACCAATATTTCGGAAGTGGGGAGCTTTCTAGGACTTGCCGGATATTACCGGAGGTTCATAGAGAACTTCGCGAAGATTGTAGAGCCAATGACCCATTTGACCTGCAAGGAGCAGGAGTTCACCTGGACAGAGGAGTGTCAGAAGGTATTCGATGAGCTAAAGAAGCGCTTGACTATAGCACCTATCTTGACCATACCATCTGGACCCGGAGGATTCGTAATCTATAGCGATACGTCCGAAAAAGGATTAGGATGTGTCTTAATGCAGCATGGAAAGGTTGTAGCTTATGCTTCTAGACAGTTGAGGACACATAAGAAGAACTATCCCACCCACAACTTGGAGCTTGCAGCAGTAATCTTTGCCTTGAAGCTTTGGAGGCACTATCTATATGGAGAGAGAGTGGAGATATTTACTGATCATAAGAGCCTAAAGTACGTCTACACTCAGAAGGATCTTAATCAGAGGCAGAGACGTTGGCTCGAGGTGATGACAGACTTCGAGATCGAGCTACAGTACCATCCGGAAAAGGCCAACGTAGTAGCCAACGCGTTGAGCAGAAGACCCACGGCATTCTTCATGACCACCCAACAACATCTGTTGAGAGAGCTAGAGCAGATGGGTATAGAGGTCGTTATGCCCGGAGTAGATGGACAATTGTCGAGTTTTCAATTATAATCGACATTAGTGGAGAGAATCAAGGCTGCTTTGCCGACAGACGCCAGATTTTATAGACTTAGACAGAGGATAGAGGCTGGAATGCAGACAGGACTGCGAATACACGAAGATGGAACTTTGAGATGCAAAGATCATCTCTATGTTCCAAATGGAGAACTTCATCAGGAGTTGATAGCAGAGGCACACAGTTCAACCTATTCTATTCATCCGAGAGGCACTAAGATGTACAAAGACTTGAGACAGTACTACTGGTGGCACGGAATAAAGAGAGAGATAGCAAGCTTTGTGGCCAAGTGCCTGGTGTGTCAGCAAGTCAAGGCTGAGCATCAGAGATCTGCAGGATTGCTTCAACCACTACCTATACCAGAGTGGAAATGGGAGCACATCACCATGGACTTTGTTACGGGCTTCCCGAGAAGTCCTAGTGGGCGCAATGCAGTATGGGTAATTGTGGATAGACTCACCAAGTCTGCACACTTTTTACCCTTCAGAGTTGGGTAATCGACGGAGGCCTTAGCAGATATGTACATGAGAGAGATTGTGCGCCTACATGGAGTGCCAGTTAGCATCGTGTCTGACAGGGATACGAGGTTCACGTCTTACTTTTGGCGGAGTATGCAAGAGAGTCTCGGTACTCGCCTGAAGTTTAGCACAGCATATCACCCACAAACAGATGGTCAGTCAGAGCGCACCATTTAGATGCTTGAAGACATGTTGAGAGCGTGCATGCTTGACTTCGGAGGATCATGTGAGGACCATTTGTATCTGGTCGAGTTTTCCTACAACAACAGCTATCAAGCGAGCATCCAGATGGCTCCCTATAAAGCATTGTATGGAAGAAAATGTCGTTCCCCAGTATACTGGAGTGATATAGGCGAGCGACAGATTCTTGGACCAGAGTTGGTTGTTCGTACAGTAGAAAAGGTGAAGAAGATCCAAGGGCATTTCGAGCAGTACAAGACAGACAGAAGCATTGGGCGAATGCACATCGTCGACCCTTAGAATTTCAGGTTGGAGATCACGTATTTATGAAGATCTCACCTACTCGAGGGACTATCATATTTGGAGGCAGAGGGAAGCTGAGTCCGAGGTACATCGGACCATTCGACATATTAGAACGCGTTGGAGAGGTTGCTTATAGATTAGCCTTGCCGCAGACCTTGGAAGGAGTTCATGACGTCTTTCATGTATCTCAGCTGAGGAGGTACATACCGGATCCGAGTCACATACTTGACCACTCAGAGATCACAGTTGGCCCGAGCTTATCATACCAAGAGGAGCCCGTCGAGATTCTGGACAGGAGTGAGAAAGTACTGCAAGGACAAACCATTCCCTTAGTTTACGTCGCGTGGAGACATCATGCACCAGGCTAGTCGACTTGGGAATGTGAGGAGGACATTAGACAGTGCTATCCCCATCTCTTTGAAGGACTAGGTACGTATTAGCATCTTTTGTATTTAGTCGGAACTTCTTACCATGCATAGGTTTTAATTTCGAGGACGAAATGTTCTAAGGAGGGTAGATTGTAAACCCCTCGACCAATTCAAGACTTATTAGAATTAAATTGAGATGCTAGGGTTTATTTGGCATTAATTAGGATTAATGTGCGTCCATTTAAGTCTTAAAATGCACCTCGCCTTTGCATCTCACCAAAGCTACGCCGCAGTTCTTGAGAGAGCGCCTTACAATTATTTAATTTAATTATAATCGAAGTCAACTTCACCTCAAACAAATCCGACCAAGCCCACCTTGTGCACTGCTACGTGGACCAGCCCCCAACAAGGCAGGACAGACCCACACGCAAGGCCAGCCCATAATCTCCATCACCAACTATAAATACAAATCCCCTCATGCAAAACCCTAATAAACTAGTATTCATCATCCTCCACAAAACCCTAGTCGACCTCCCCATCTAAACCAAGCTCCCCAACCGGCCGGACCCCTTAACCCCGACTACTCCCAACCGGCCGCACACCCCAGCCCGCTCCTGTCACGCCCCGATCTCCCGCAGGCTAAATCGGCCGTTCCCGCTAAGCGGGAATCACCCTCGCCAGTGCTCCCGCGGAACGATCGCTTGACCCATCCGGGCGTGATGCCGCACAAGCGTGAACCGCGCCCGTGCAAGGCCATGATTCATTGGCTGGCGGTAAGAGTTCTAAGCCACAGAGTCGCACAGATTGTCCGAGTGCAGCGGAGTCATGAACGCATAGCGATTTGGTAACAGGTTCACTGAGTCGACAATATAGCGGAAGCATTGAAACACAAGTTGAAGTAAAGCAAGCTCTTTTATTGATATGAACATATGTTACAGGCACCGTATAGCCGAGATTACAAGTCACTCAAGCCTCTCTCTCTGAAATAGTAAAAGCGTGCCAAGTGGCTACAATTATGGAATGATTGTACAGGCGATGTTCAGGCAATGTTCAGGCGATATTCACAATATTATGTCTTGTATATGTGCTTCTGTTCCGGACGCACCATTGCTTCGGAGTGATGTCCACCCCTTAGCACGTACGTTGGAGGCATCCGCACCGAACGAGGTTCTCCCGTACCCTGCACATAAACTGGTAGATTATCAGTACATTGAATGCACTGGTGGGAAAGCCACTCGCCCGCTCGACAAATCCAATCACGTAATACAGGTTCCATGCACCAACTATTAAGTTGTCTTTCTAGTTGCCTTAGGATCAGTTTTATGCAAATATTGAATAGCCTAACGTGTCGGGCAGTGCGCCGTACGATGTTTTGAGGAAATAAGGCGATACTTACCACTTACTATTTCTCTTTCCCTGTCCAAGGCAAACATTATTAATTCAAGCATGGGCAAGTATAAACATTCAGGAGCATAGCATATGCAAACACGAGGGTCGCTTTAACATGATCGTTCAGGTGTTTAGTTCATTAATGCGATGCAGTGACTCGCACGCGGATAGCCGCTAAGCGAGGATGACTTATCTATATGAACATGAGTTGTTGGCATAGCCATAAAGGACCGTTTAGTCTCAGGGCGAAGTGACGGGCAACGCGGGTGGCGAGCCCCGCTGCATAACACTTGCCGGGTAACATACGACTATACATACGTCCCGTCCGGATCGGATCGGTCTCAGTACCCCGGTGACCGTCCGCGGGACTCAACATAACATACCTTGTGCACACAAGTTGTCCGCGACTATGCAGGTCAGGGTCTATCCTTTTTTCCATAGCTTGACATGATAATCATGAATCATAATCTTATTCTGAACAAGCATAAGCTCCACGAGCTGGGATTCATTCAAGTACGTGACACGATCCTCGTTCAGATGCATACTTCTATGATTATCATTCAAGTGTGATTCACGTTCAGTATTCATTCTTTCTTGATGCATTCCCCTGGTTCGGGGATTTGCCTTCGGTGACCTGACGGTCCCGGATACTTGCAGGTTCACTTGCACAGAAGAACTATTTGATAGTCTCCTGGCTAACAATAATGCATGCACAATACAATCACGTTAGACATTCGTAAGCAGACAAGCATGTGTTTCTAAGGAACATAAGCAGACACGTTTGCTCGGGCCCAAAGGTAAACCGAGAGTTAAATCGTTTAGGGACTTAGCATGCGAGGGTCTGAATATAAGCAGTATTTCAATTTCTATGTTCTAGCATAACAATACAAGTTGGGATTATTCCCTTAGCTAGGTGTGTTGGATTTATTAGCATGCAGGGGGTTATTCACCTAGCGACTATAATGAAATATTCCAGATTTTATGTGTGCTGGCTAAGCAAAGATAAGTTCACCGTAGCTACCCACCTTAGTGATCATTCACCTCGGTTTAGTGATACGTCAAGCGAGCCTCTGAAAGCCTTAGCCGGGTTCCTGTAGGGACAAGTCTGGATATCCTTTGCTTCTCCTTTGAGGCAAAGCGGGTCGGGACAGTTGCACTTTTGCCGATTTGAGACGGCACTCCGCTTGAGCGGAATGGGGTGTTACATCCTACCCAACTTAGAAAAAGTCTCGTCCTCGAGACTTACTAAGGACAAGTAGTAATCTAGGGTTGAGGCAATCCTAGACAAGTCATTGTACTTGTTCATATGGATGTTCACTTGCATAAGCGTCGAAATCTGTATATCGCTTAGACTGGATCGTGCGCACTTTCGAAGTGCACTTCTAGCATGAACACGTCAACCAGCTTAGTGATAGCGAAGTCTTAGCACTCGAGTTTCACCTATTCTTAAGTCTTGGATGGTGCACTAGTTCAAGGCGTCCCTCGAATAGATACATTCAACCAAACTTAGAGTCAGTAAAATCGGACAAGCTACTAGCGATACTCTCAAGGGTTTGCACAGGTTGGCACAAAGGCCACTCACAGTACAGCATCACACAAGCAAGCACATCATTCAAAACGTATTTTGAAAGTATTTAGACTTATTGTTGGAATATCCCATCGAGGCATTGAGAGAGAGCGTGCACATAACCCATGAACGAGCTTTCGAAACAGAGATATCGAATCGAAGTCCAAAGGTGTAGAAGCCAGGCTCTGATACCAACATGTCATGCCCCAATCTCCTGCAGGCTAAATCGACCGTTCCCGCTAGGCGAGAATCACCCTCGCCAGCGCTCCCGCGGAATGATCGCTTGACCCATCCGGGCGTGATGCCGCATGAGCGTGAACCGCGCCCGTGCAAGGCCGTGATTCATTGGCTGGCGGTAAGAGTTCTAAGCCACATAGTCGCACAGATTGTCCGAGTGCAGTGGAGTCATGAACGCATAACGATTTGGTAACAGGTTCACTGAGTCGATAATATAGCGGAAGCATTGAACACAAGTTGAAGTAAACCAAGCTCTTTTATTGATATGAACATGTGTTATAGGCGGCGTATAGCCGAGATTACAAGTCACTCAAGCCTCTCTCTCTGAAACAGTAAAAGCGTGCCAAGTGGCTACAATTGTGGAATGATTGTACAGGCGATGTTCAGGCGATGTTCACAATATTATGTCTTGTATATGTGCTTCTGTTCCGGACGCACCGTTGCTTCGGAGTGATGTCCATGCCTTAGCACGTACGTTGGAGGCATCCGCACCGAACGAGGTTCTCCCGCACCCTGCACACAAACTGGTGGATTATCAGTACATTGAATGCACTGGTGGGGAAGCTACTCGCCCGCTCGACAAATCCAAACACGTAATACAGGTTCCCTGCACCAACTATTAAGTTATCTTTCTAGTTACCTTAGGATCAGTTTCATGCAAATATTGAATAGCCTAACGTGTCGGGCAGTGCGCCGTACGATGTTTTGAGGAAACACGGCAATACTTACCACTTACCATTTCTCCTTTCCTGTCCAAGGCAAACATTATTAATTCAAGCATGGGCATGTATAAACATTCAGGAGCATAGCATATGCAAAAACGAGGGTCGCTTTAACGTGATCGTTCAGGTGTTTAGTTCATTAATGCGATGCAGTGACTCGCACGCGGATAGCCGCTAATCGAGGATGACTTATCTATATGAACATGAGTCGCTGGCATAGCCATAAAGGATCGTTTAGTCTCAGGGCGAAGTGACGTGCAACGCGGGTGGCGAGCCCCGCTGCATAACACTTGCCGGGTAACATACGACTATACATACGTCCCGTCTGGATCGGATCGGTCCCAGTGCCCCGGTGACCGTCCGCGGGACTCAACATAACATACCTTGTGCACACAAGTTGTCCGCGACTATGCAGGTCAGGGTCTATCCTTTTTTCCATAGCTTGACATGATAATCATGAATCATAATCTTATTCTGAACGAGCATAAGCTCCACGAGCTGGGATTCATTCATGTACGTGACACGATCCTCGTTCAGATGCATACTTCTATGATTATCATTCAAGTGTGATTCACGTTCAGTATTCATTCTTGCTTGATGCATTCCCCTGGTTCGGGAATTTGCCTTGGGTGACCTGACGGTCCCGGATACTTGTAGGTTCACTTGCACAGAAGAACTATTTGATAGTCTCCTGGCTAACAATAATGCATGCACAATACAATCACGTTAGACATTCGTAAGCAGACAAGCATGTGTTTCTAAGGAACATAAGCAGACATGTTTGCTCGGGCCCTAAGGTAAACCGAGAGTTAAATCGTTAAGGGACTTAGCATGCGATGGTCTGAATATAAGCAGTATTTCAATTTCTATGTTCTAGCATAACAATACAAGTTGGGATTATTCCCTTAGCTAGGTGTGTTGGATTTATTAGCATGCAGGGGGTTATTCACCTAGCGACTAGCATGAAACATTCCAGATTTTACGTGTGCTGGCTAAGCAAAGATAAGTTCACCGTAGCCTCCCACCTTAGCGATGATTCACCTCGGTTTAGCGATACGTCAAGCGAGCCTCTGAAAGCCTTAGCCGGGTTCCTGTAGGGACAAGTCTGGATATCCTTTGCTTCTCCTTTGAGGCAAAGCGGGTCGGGACAGTTGCACTTTTGCCGATTTGAGACGGCACTCCGCTTGAGCGGAATGGGGTGTTACATCCTACCCAACTTAGAAAAAGTCTTGTCCTCGAGACTTACTAAGGACAAGCAGTAATCTAGGGTTGAGGCAATCCTAGACAAGTCGTTGTACTTGTTCATATGGATGTTCACTTGCACAAGCATCAAAATTCGCATATCGCTTAGACTGGATCGTGCGCACTTTCGAAGTGCACTTCTAGCGTGAACACGTCAACCAGCTTAGTGATAGCGAAGTCTTAGCACTCGAGTTTCACCTATTCTTAAGTCTTGGATGGTGCACTAGTTCAAGGCGTCCCTCGAATAGATACATTCAACCAAACTTAGAGTCAGTGAAATCGGACAAGCTACTAGCGATACTCTCAAGGGTTTGCACAGGTTGGCACAAAGGCCACTCACAGTACAGCATCACACAAGCAAGCATATCATTCAAAATGTATTTTGAAAGTATTTAGACTTATTGTTGGAACATCCCATCGAGGCATTGAGAGAGAGCGTACATATAACCCACGAACGAGCTTTCGAAACAGAGATATCGAATCGAAGTCCAAAGGCGTAGAAGCCAGGCTCTGATACCAACATGTCATGCCCCGATCTCCTACAGGCTAAATCGACCGTTCCCGCTAGGCGGGAATCACCCTCGCCAGCGCTCCCGTGGAACGATCGCTTGACCCATCCGTGCGTGATGCCGTACGAGCGTAAACCACGCCCGTGCAAGGCCGTGATTCATTGGCTGGCGGTAAGAGTTCTAAGTCACAGAGTCGCACAGATTGTCCGAGTGCAGCAGAGTCATGAACGCATAGCAATTTGGTAACAGGTTCACTGAGTCGACAATATAGCGGAAGCATTCAAACACAAGTTGAAGTAAACCAAGCTCTTTTATTGATATGAACATGTGTTACAGGCGGCGTATAGCCGAGATTACAAGTCACTCAAGCCTCTCTCTCTGAAACAGTAAAAGCGTGCCAAGTGGCTATAATTGTGGAATGATTGTACAGGCGATGTTCAAGCGATGTTCAGGCGATGTTCACAATATTATGTCTTGTATATGTGCTTCTGTTCCGGACGCACCGTTGCTTCGGAGTGATGTCCACGCCTTAGCACGTACGTTGGAGGCATCCGCACCGAACGAGGTTCTCCCGCACCCTGCACACAAACTGGTGGATTATCAGTACATTGAATGCACTGGTGGGGAAGCTACTCGCCCGCTTAACAAATCCAAACACGTAATACAGGTTCCGTGCATCAACTATTAAGTTATCTTTCTAGTTGGCTTAGGATCAGTTTCATGCAAATATTGAATAGCCTAACGTGTCGGGCAGTGCGCCGTACGATGTTTTGAGGAAACACGACGATACTTACCACTTACCATTTCTCCTTCCCTGTCCAAGGCAAATATTATTAATTCAAGCATGGGCAAGTATAAACATTCAGGAGCATAGCATATGCAAATATGAGGGTCGCTTTAACATGATCGTTTAGGTGTTTAGTTCATTAATGTGATGCAGTGACTCGCACGCGAATAGCCACTAATCGAGGATGACTTATCTATATGAACATGAGTCACTGGCATAGCCATAAAGGACCGTTTAGTCTCAGGGAGAAGTGACGTGCAACGCGGGTGGCGAGCCCCGCTGCATAACACTTGCCGGGTAATATACGACTATACATACGTCCCGTCCGGATCGGATCGGTCCCAGTGCCCCGGTGACCGTCCGCGGGACTCAACATAACATACCTTGTGCACACAAGTTGTCCGCGACTATGCAGGTCAGGGTCTATCCTTTTTTCTATAGCTTGACATGATAATCATGAATCATAATCTTATTCTGAACGAGCATAAGCTCCACGAGCTAGGATTCATTCAAGTACGTGACACGATCCTCGTTCAGATGCATACTTCTATGATTATCATTCAAGTGTGATTCACGTTCAGTATTCATTCTTGCTTGATGCATTCCCTTGGTTCGGGGATTTGCCTTGGGTGACCTGACGGTCCCGGATACTTGTATGTTCACTTGCACAGAAGAACTATTTGATAGTCTCCTGGCTAACAATAATGCATGAACAATACAATCACGTTAGACATTTGTAAGCAGACAAGCATGCGTTTCTAAGGAACATAAGCAGACACGTTTGCTCGGGCCCGAAGGTAAACCGAGAGTTAAATCGTTTAGGGACTTAGCATGCGAGGGTCCGAATATAAGCAGTATTTCAATTTCCATGTTCTAGCATAGCAATACAAGTTGGGATTATTCCCTTAGCTAGGTACGTTGAATTTATTAGCATGCAGGGGGTTATTCACCTAGCGACTAGCATAAAACATTCCAGATTTTATGTGTGCTGGCTAAGCAAAGACACGTTCACCGTAGCCACCCACCTTAGCGATGATTCGCCTCGGTAGAGCGATACGTCAAGCGAGCCTCTGAAAGCCTTAGCCGGGTTCCTGTAGGGACAAGTCTGGATATCCTTTGCTTCTCCTTTGAGGCAAAACGGGTCGGGACAGTTGCACTTTTGCCGATTTGAGACGGCAGTCCGCTTGAGCGGAACGGGGTGTTACAGCTCCCGACCACCTCACCCGACTGACCCCCTACAGCCACCCCCGTGCCGACTGCTCCAGCCCGCTCCCGTACCTCCCTGCGCTGACTGCTCCAGCCCGCTCCCGCTCTACCCCGACCGCTCCCCGACCGGCTGCTCAACCCAGCCAGCCCACTCCCCGACCGGCTGCTCAACCCAGCCAGCCCACTCCCCGACCAGCTGCTCAACCCAGCCAGCCCGCTCCCCGACCGGCTGTACACCCCAGCCCAACCGGTCCCCGACCAGTGCACACCCCAGCCCAACCGGTCCCCGACCAGTGCACACCCTAGCCCGACCGCTCCCCGACCGGAGCACTGCCCCAATCCCGACTGTCCCATCACCGCTAGACGGATCCGTCCATGATATCGGAGCAACCCTCGTCGAAGGAAACAGCCAACCAGTGAGCGTACCCCCTCGCTTGATTGATTAGGTACTCGTTCGTGGAACCCATCTCTCTCGTGTCCTAGTAATTTTCTTCACGTCGCCGTGTCAGCATGGAAGTGTATTAATAAACTCATAAACCTAGTTAATATTGTATGCATGGAATTGAGTTTTAGTTAGATATTAATTATTGATTAATTATTCTAAACTAACGACCAGTTACCAAGGACAGATAATTCAGTAGAAACCCCCGGATATAAATCCTAGTATGAACAAACATAGAGAATAAAGACATGCCCGCATAGAACAGAAATTATGGATAACTCGTAACTGGATAATTATTGCCTCGAGACACCTGTTAACCGAAGACAGAACACGTGTACACCCTAGCTAAGTGCGTACGTGATACTATACTCGAGCAACTGTGAACTCGCAACAAGTATTCAAGAGTAGCGTATTAACTGTACGTAGATAATGTGTAGTATCTGATGCTTGTATTATTGTGTTATATTATTTGTCTAGGGTCTTTGGATCAGCCAGGAGACGCTACCGGAACAGGCTTTTGGCATTCATCTCTTGAAGACTCAGGCAAGATACCTTGCTATATTTTGATGTCTAATTTAAATTATGCAAATGCTGTATTGTATACTTGTTGTTTTGCCTTATACAACTGTGCGCGTCCGAGATTGTCTCGGGTGCATTCGACGGATACGTCAAATATTGGTATACATTGACTTAGTCATTAGCAAACTCACCCTATGGGAGGATATCATGTATTCTTCCAAGACCTGACACTTTTACATGTATTCATAGTGATAAATCTCATGTTGGAATGCGTGTTCGCGTGATCGACTAGCTATCACCGCGTGTGACGTTTATCACGGTTAGCAAGCAATCTAGGACTATCTCAGTATAGAGACTTGGAATTTAGATAAGAGATATGTTCGTCGACTATTTGACTGGTATATCTACATTGGGAGGGGAGGACGACTAGTAGGCATATGAGACACCTCACTCCTTTATACTGGCACCGCACTCGATGGAGTGATAGTAGTATATATATATATTACTGATACCACATTCTGTAGAGTGTTGGGCATTACTTGATGACATTGCAGATACCACACTCTATAGAAGGTTGGACGTTATTGTATTCCTGCGCCCGTGTTATAGGGGGCATGTGTGGCATATACTAGTCGGTTGCCACGACTGGTGAATTACGTCAGCATATGTCTAGCCTACACCTTTCCATATACTCACAATTGTCCTCATATTGCATTCACTTAGATGGCTAGCACACCCTTTATTGTATTTATCTTATTCAGTATTTATATATGGCATATTTCTATGTATCTTGTTACGTCCCTCTGAGGACCTAGTACCTTTCCAGA
The DNA here is from genome assembly GCA_036927795.1 of Iris macrosiphon. Lineage (NCBI taxonomy): Eukaryota > Viridiplantae > Streptophyta > Magnoliopsida > Asparagales > Iridaceae > Iris > Iris macrosiphon. The sequence continues at coordinate 119,644,730 of JAYESA010000008.1, read as the reverse complement.
TTTGGACGAGGCTTTCTACCCCACAGTATATGGCCCCGGACAGGAGATTAGATTTGCTACAGCTGAGGAGTTAGAGGTGCAGCCGTCAGAGTTTTCGTGATCAGTTGGTAGGCCTTCAGCCTAGAGTGCGTGCATCATTATCTAGAGCCGATGCCCTAGTCATTATATTTTATATCTCATTTCAGTACTTTTATTACGTCATAGCAGTGGGTTTGTTCCCACCAGACATCTTGGTTTATACTATGATATTTCAGACTGGTGTTTATCTTCTAGTAGTTTATATAGTACTTCTTGCTCTTTATATTGTGGATGAGATTAGATTACCTGTTATTGACTGATATTGCACCTGTTAGTATTATAGGATAGTGTAGCACTCTTCGTGGATCCATTAAATTGGTATATCCTTGAAGACGTGTCAGCTGGCTATTGCCACGTGGCCTGGTCCCGTGTACTTTTGGGACTGGGGCGTGACACTGCCTCTGCTGAGGGAACGTCTGGGAAGACTGTTGAGATGATGTTGTCCTCCTCGAGGATCCAATCGTCAGGGCTCTAACTGCTAGAGCTGGTGCTGATAAATAGGATCTTGACCCTCCTGGAATGTTGGGCCTTTTCTGGCTTCTAACTCGATCTATAATCCTCTATGATATGTACTCATACCTTCTAGCTGCCCGTATCACAGCATCAAAGGTCTGAAACTCATGCTGCTATACTGCTAAGATAATCTCTAAATGGAGTCTCTGTTGGAACCTTCTCGCCCTCTCTAACTCGATCGCTACTAAAATGGGAACAAATCAACTAAGTCTCGCAAACTCTGCAGCATAATCTTTGATGACCTTGCTCTCCTACCTGAGATTGTTAAACCTCTGCTGAAGCTCATAACATGCCACCGCATTAAAATGCCTCACTTGGAACCTCTCAGTAAAAATTATCTATGGAATCGGTGCTGCGAAATAAATCTCCTATGCTGTCCACCAGTTACGAGCCAAGTCCAACAACTGTAGCCTCACTACTGCTATCTGCTCTCTAGCCGGAGTCCCTGGTGCCTCCAAGATGGTCCCATTGTCCTGCAGCTAAGCATCGGACGAAGTCGCATCCTTTGTTCCATAAAAGTACGGAGGATTGAGACGCCTGAAGCTGGTCGAAAAATTATGGATCTGGGAACAACCTCACTCTAACGCTATCTGGACCGACTGAGTGATTACATCACTCTGGTGTAGTTGGGTAGTCATGAAACCTTAAAAGGCATCCATCAGTGCTCAGGCAATACCATATGGCTGCTCGGGTTGAACTGGGTACACAGGTACTACCTACTGGTCCGATAGTGCCGGTCGATCTGCCTCAGGATCTACTCTAGAATCTTTCCCTGAATGCTGAGGCCTATCTCCAAGAATATGCTAGGCTCCCAAATATTGACCCCCTCGAGCTGTACTTGATCCATCTGGCCGATAGTAACAGGAATAGTGCCCCTAAAATTTAAGGACACAAGAGTCAAACGAAAAACATGATAGATCAATGAATAAGTAGATATCATATCAAGAATTAAGAATGGAAAAATGATTAGGGATCAAGGGGAACAGTTTAGGATTGAGACATCTAGCAACAACAATAACACCCATAAATCTGTAAAAACTAGATCAAATCTGCTCAGACAGACATAATCCACTCAGACAGACCTACATATGCTACTATTAAAATAGTGTCATGCCCCAGAACCAGAATAATGGAGAGGGGGCTGACAAGGTCAGCTACGTATACTTAGAGCACTCCGGTACTCTGCATATACGATAAAGCTGTAAAATATGAGGGGTTACTACTATAAACCATCAGTCAAGCCTAGGTCCAACAAACTCTAGTGTCTTAATCACAAGAACAACAGGAATAATAATAAGATATAAGATCAGTTGAAATATAATAGTAAAGAATTCCAAACTATAATATACAGATGATCATAATGTTAGAAAACACAGAATGAATAAGCTAGCCAGAATCTGAGTCATACATGATCAACCCTAGGATATGTCAATCATGTTAATGCCCGTAGGCAAACTTATCAAACCAAAACACGAGCTAAATACGTGCTCGGTGGCTAAACATCCACAAAATAGAATGTACAACATAGTGGAAAAGTAAGAAAATATACTCAAGCGGTCTGGTGCTCCTGGTAGCCACAATCCTCAGAAAACTATGAAAGATCCTCCGATGCTGCTACTGGATCTGGCCATATAAAACCAGTGGGGTCAGACCCTCAAATAGCAAGTACCACAAAGGAAGCCAATTTAGGAACTTAAAATAATAACATAAGCAATACAAACACTAAAAAGTAATGACTTAATGTAAAAGATCTCAGGATAATAAAAGAAATACTATAAACCTGCAATGAGACATATCCCGAACTGATAATCAAAAGAGTAACAAGTGCAAAAAATAAAAGTGTGGTCATGTAAAGCCTAGACTGTCCATCATCTATAAATCATGGCAATCATATAAGCACGGCTCGATACTTTAGCTAACTAGGGTTATCACAATGCTAATTATTAACAATTATAATACAACATGATGCTAGAGTTCCTTCTGATCGCATGTCCCTGCAGTCCGTCCGAGATATCCATACGCACAAACCAATATCGGACACTCCTCAAGATACTCCATAATATAAACCACTGGATACTCCTCAAGATAACTGTATAAATAACCGGGACTGCATGCAATCTAGGAATCTTCCTAGCCATTTACTAAGTGAATCTCTAGTTTTTAACCCCTACCGATTTTTTGTATGAATTCGGGTGCGGCATTCGGCAGAATCCATCCTAGACATGATGCAAAAAATAAGTTCTAATAGTAATATAAATAAGTTTAATATATATTGCACAAACGGACTCATGTAAGTCACGACAATAATCAAGTCACGTGAAACCCAGTAAAGCCAGATAAAGCCAAGTGAAGACATGTTAATCCAGGTGATGCCATATGAAACCAGGTAAAGCTATGTACAACCATATGAAGTAATGTTCAACCAGATGAAACCAAGTGAAACCAAGTCATGCCATGTCCGATTAAGCCATGTAAAGTTATGCTAAGTCAAGTCTAGTCAATCATGTCATCACATGTAGCCGGGCAAAGCCGAATAAAATTGAGTAAAGCCAAGTCAAGTCAAGTCATGTCCGATGAAGCCATGTAAGTTTATATCCAAATCTGGTCAAGTCATCATGTGTCCAAGCAAAAGCCAGAAATATCAACATAAAATCATAAAAAATCCAAGGATTCCTAAAGAAAGAGCACGATCGATATACCGTCAGTATAGTCCAGTACATCGTCGGTACACTAGTCTATAGATAGAAAAAATACAGCAAGTTCTGAATTTCAATAAATCGGTATACCATCGGTATACTATAGTATACCATTGGTATGCCGTTCCAAGTAGGCAAAAAGTTACTGGAAATCAAAGTTCCATAAATCGGTATACCGTTGGCACAGTCCAGTTCACCGTTAGTATGTTGGCCAAGATAAATATCTAACATTATCGGCAAGATCGGTATACTGTAGTACACCGTCGGTATGCCGATAGGGTTCACAAAAAATATCTAGAAATTAAGTCGGTCAAAATTGGTATACCGTCGGTACACTGTAGTATACCGCCGGTATACCGGTTTCCAAGAATAAACATGGTTAAGTCAAGTATGATTTTTGGGACCCAAATCAAATTTCGAAAATTACCAGAACCAAGTCTAACAAGAAGTCAAGTCTAGGGTAAGTCTCATATCACAATATGGACTAAATCTCTCGGTCATAACTCCGGTATCGTTTCTGTTACCAAGTTACCAAAAAGGGACGGAACAAGATTATAATAAAAATTAAAACCGAGAAGGTCACTAGGCTAGAAATTACGATATGAACAATAATAGTAAAGCAAGTCTCACAAAAATCCAATGGCGACTTGCTCATGATGTCCATCAATGGCAAGTTCCAGAAAAAGTACTTTATCTAAGGCTAGGCTTGTACTTATCTCTATCCCCATCAAGACAACAAAAATGTACAAGGTTTTCTCTTGCTCATCCCCAGCGAGTGCTTATGCACAATATTACCCTTCCTCAACAAGCCATTATCGGTATTCAGGAGTCCTGGATAAGCAACGGATAATGGATCCTTAAAAGCTTCCTAGTGGAGCAGTCCTCTTGTCCACCAGCACACTCCCGCAGGGATCACTCAAAAAAAGTCTCATTAGACGATAGACATGTCTATATTACCTCTGAGTTATCGGCCTAACGACCTTCCAAGCGAAGTAATACTTGGGTCTATCTATATTTTTGGGTAGACCACACTCAGCAAACTATCCCTCGATGAGTTTTTCGTATATTGGTTCACATCCATATTACCTCTGAACTACTATCCTAACATTTCTTTCCAGCCGAGTTTGCCATGTCCATATTACCTCTGAGCAAACCTTTCTGGTTTGGTTATCGATCATCACATCCATATTACCTCTGATATAGGTTGTTATCTCAACTTATCACCCGTACTTAACTCTAAGTATGCCAGCAATGTTAAATCCATAAAACCAGCTACGTCCATATTACCTCTAGTAGGGCTTATCTCAAACCTATTACTTGCACTCAGGTGAGCAAGAAGTAATGGGTCCACAAAACCTATCACGTCCATATTACTACTGATAGGGTTTTGTCTCGAACTTATTACTTGCACTCTCGTACGAAAGAAGTAATAAGTCCACCAAAGATCTTCTAGCAGGATATCCTCAATGGAAGCAAGCAACCACGTCCATATTACCTCTGGTTTGTTTCCTTTTTCTTCCAAAAAAATACTGGGATCGTACCTAACCTCTCGGTATTTTAATCAATTAGCTCATGTCCATGTTACCCCTGAGCTATCGCCCTCACATACTCTCTAGTAGGGTTTGTCATGTCCCTCTTACCTCTGAGCAAACCTTCCTACTTGACTATCGATTATCACGTCCATATTACCTTTGGTATCGATCTTCGTCTAAACTTAGCACCCGTATTTAACTCTAAGTACTCCAACAGTGGTAAGTCCATAAAATCTATCATGTTCATATCACCTCTGATAGAGTTTTTTGCTCCGAACTTATTACTTGCACTCTAAGTGCACAAAAAGTAATAGGTCTACTAAAGTCCCCCAGTGGGATGTCCTTAATAGATTGTGGTATTATACCATGTCCATATTACCTCTAGTACAATACCCAAAGTCCACAAACCAATTCTCCAGCAAAAATATCTCAAAACAATCATGTCCACATTACCTCTGAATTATTTTCCCACAAAAAGTTTGACTTTCCATAAAGCCCCATCTCTACCACGTTCATATCACCTCTGAGTAGACATATATTGGGATACCCGGATCAAAGTTTGCCATGTCTACCTCTGAGTAAAAATTTGTCCAAACTGTCTGCTATCATGTCGTTCTAAGACCCCTAATAGTATCAGTTATTTCAACTTATTATCCGTACCCAGTCTTCGATACGTCATGGGTAATAAGTCTGTATAAAATTACTCATTTTCCCATAAGAGCGCATTTTGCTATCAAGTCCATATTACCTCTGAGTGGTTGTCATTTTGAACTCATTTATCTGTACTTAAGTGTGCCATAGATAACGAGTCTACCAAAATTCTTCAGTGGAATGACTGAAAGAATGCAATGTCCAATTACGTCTATATTACCTCTAGTAGAATATTCGCATTCACAAAAGGTCTCTTGACCAAGCAAAAAAGTAAAAGTGCTCGACCATGCTTCTTGTTCAAAGTATTCCAAACTTGTCATTTTAAAAATTTTGAAGTGGGTCTTATAGAAGCATGAAAAATTTCTACCATGTGCCAACAATAATCAAAGGCCATGCACCGCAGTAATCAAGCCCCCGGCTCCATAATGATCCAGTGTCATGTGCCGACTATTTCATAACTAGTATTCCCGTGTGCCATCAGTGCCAAGCGCCACTAAGTAACTAGTGTTCCCATGCACCAGTAGTGCTATGCGCCACTACTCTCTTAAGCGTTCCCATGTGCCAAGCGGAAGGATACTTCACAGACGCGTCATTGCAGTTCATGCCGTTATCTCCTCCATGCTTTTGTTCAAAGTATTCTGAACTTAAAAAAACTTACAAAGTTTAGAAACTTTGAATAAGATCTTATAAAAGCATAGAAAATCCATATACATGCATCCAACCAATATGCGTCCCAAGATTGGCTCAAAAGAAATCAGGCCGCAGGATGACCATACGGCCAAAAAAGCAGCATCCATGCGCCCCAAAATATTGGCCACATAAAGGCCTGATACCAAGATTATATTTGACAAAGAATCCTAACAAAAAGAAGTTTTTGAAAGCCTCGAAAGATATGAGCACACTAAGCAACAAGAAGCTCTCGTCAGACTAATAATAACTTCTGACAAGCGTTCAATGCCATGTGTATGGGGCCTCATGAGTCCCAGACTCCATGCACTCCATACGACTCTGGTCCCACTCATCTCGGACTTCATATGCTCCATGCATCTCTGGCCACATATATTCCAGACTCCATGTGTTTTGTGCATCTCTGGCCCCATACATTCCAGACTCCATACGTCCTATGTGTCTCTGGTCCCATGCATTCCAGATGCCATGCGTCCCATGCATCTTAGACTTATTGCGTCCAACGTGACAAGGTTCAATGAGACAAAATATTTATTTTGCGATTCTTTCCAACTGAATGTGGGTCACATGTCAAACTGACCAAGTCACGCAAACAGAAGACCAGAACGGCTAAGATCTCCAGCAACAGCAAATCCCAATAAAACGTCTACGTGGAAGCTTACCCTGGACTCAACCAATACTATGCATCCACAGTTGTAACTATATTTTGTTGAAGGAGCCCCATGCGACCACTAAATAGAAGGATATGTAGCACCTATAGCCCATCAACACGATGGCTATAAATAAAGGCAACTTGGATGTCCCAACGGCTGTCTTTTTCTAATTCAGAGAGACCATATCCCTCCAGGTGAGCTACGTACATGCACACAAGCTCAGGAGAGATAAGAAAGAAGAGAGCATCCCGTATTCACTCGTCAGACCGTCAACGTAATAAAAGAGTCACTTCAGTACTCGATCTCTTTCGTCACACTACCTAGATAAAAAATATTGTACTTAGATTGTCTGTCTAGGATTTTTGTGTATCCTTTTTGTTGGTTATTAAACGAAGGTTTCCCAAACCTATATTAATGGCGAACAGAAGCATACAAAAAAAATTTGGATCGTATTCTTGCACGCATGGTGAAAAGTCATCAGACACACCACAGAAACTTTTAGGCATAATTTTAAGTATTTCGAGTGTATCGAAAAACAAATAATTATTAATATTTTAGAAAATATATTTCATACATTAGGCATAATTTTAAGTATTTCTAGTATTGTCTCTTAGTAGTTTTAAAATTGAATGAAATAGTAGTCACCCTTGCCAAATAGTTTACATGTGATAGATAAGTTTATTTTTACTTACTTTTACAACCTAATTATATGATGCCATAATTCAGCCATATTCGGATGAGTGTCGAGGAAGTATAGTTTTGGATACGTGTTTAATCCATATTGTATGTAATCCATATACATGTAGAAAGTAATGAGTCGATAATTAGTTGACTGATCGTGGATGTACAATCAGCGACATGAGAGTAGGATTGGTTTAACAAATGATTTCATGGCGGACGTTAAGAAATTTCTCAAATACGCCAGTAGTCAACCTTATTTCATGGATGGTAGTCTCATCAAGTGCCCTTGTGTCAAATGTCGTAATATATCATTCAAAGAGATGGATCTTGTGAGGGAGCATCTCTACAAGAAAGATTTTTGTACCGAACTACAAGGAGTGGACAGCTCAAGGAGAACCTTTGACTCCTCAATATCATTTCTCCTTAAATACGGAGGTAGAAGAGTCCTCTCTCAGAGATAATTTTGAATATCGACCGCGAAACTTGGCGCGTGAGTTGGTATTTGATGTGGCCGGTCCAAGTTTTGATCTAGAGGATCCGAATCCTGATGCAAAGGAATTCTATGATATATTCAAGAATATCGATACTCTATTATACCCGGGTTATGATTCTCATTATGTCCTGTCGGTGGTGATACGAATATTGAACATCAAGTATGATTTTAACTTGCTACAGGAAAGCTACAACTGAATAATTCAGTTTGTTAGAGAGTCGTTGCCAAAAGGATCAACGGAGTTGCCTGAAAAACTCTACAAGTCGAATATAATGATACAAGAACTCTAATTAGGCTACGAAAAGATAGATTATTGTCAAAATGATTGCATATTTGTACTACAAGGAGAACAATGATAAACATAGATGTATTTTCTGTCACGCGGACCGGATGAGTGTCGATATCTAAACTTAACTCTAAACCTAACCTTAGTTGTACTCAATAAAAACAAATAATCCTAACCTATGATATCTAAACCTATTTATATAAATAAATATAGGAGACGTATTAGAAGTTGGAGGGGGGCTAAGGGCAATATGTCGACTGAGAGAAACGATCGGTGGGTACAAGCTGTCCGGAGAGAGAAATGCAACAGTGTGTAAGGGACCGGATCATTGGTATCCCAGTGTCAGTTATTTTTAGAGCTCCTCCGACGGCTCCTCCAGCTCCATCAGATCCCAGCCTCGATGTTCCTTCTGGTGCTATGTCTTTGGAGCAGCTCATGACATCTATGATAGAGCTACATAGGATGGTACACCTGGCAGAGTCTCGTGATACTGCAGCTCCTGCTCCTCCGACGGCTGTAACGATGGCTCCTCCAGTTCCTCCGATGGATTCTTTAGCTCAATATTTGACTTCTTCTGTTGTTCCACTTATCATTCCTAAGGATCTACAGCAGATCATCACTACGGTTATGACGCAGTACATGGCTAGTCGATAGCCGATAGCTGCCTCCGCCTCCACCGTCGACTTGATGTATGTTTGAATTTTTTGATAATATGATACTTTGTGGGATTTATTAATTGTACATATAAATATAAATGTCTGGAATCTGTGTTTGAAATGTGATTATTTTGTATAATATCTTATGATACTTTATATCTTATGCATTACATAGTATAAAAGTAATCTGTAATTATTTTTGTATAACGTAACAGGTATATGCTCAGCAGAAAATTGATTCTATTCTGGAAAAATATTAAGCTGAGCGACGAAATAGAGACGGAATAGCGAAGGAATACTGAAATAATTCCAGGCTAGTGACGGATAATCGACGTATCAGCGACGTCTTAACAACAGAAATTCCGTTGTTAAATATGTCTGGTACCAAAAATGTACCAAATATGTATTAGAAATAGGCGCTAAATCCATCGATAAGATCGTTGTTGTTATTGACGAATAAGCGACAAAATATTCGTTGGTGATCTTCTGAAAAATTTGATAAAAACAGGTTCTAAGTTTCCGTCGAAACTTTGTTGCTATTTCGCCACTAAATGTAGCGATGGAAATAGTATGTCACTAATCCGTCGCTAACATTATGTCACTATTTCCGTCATTAATCCATCGCCATGGCGACGAATTACCGACGGAATTGTGGCAGCGACACTTAAATTATTGATGCCACAATTTTGTCGCTAAATTAAAATAGCGACTGGAATAGGTATTTTAGCAACGAAATTGTTTTTCGCTAGTGTAACGATAGAAAAAAAATACCATTTTTTATAACCTCAACGCAAGTTCATTCAGGCATAGTTCTAGACGCTCCATTAACTAAAACTTGTTGAAAAGGTTTACCTTTTTTTTTATAATTCTGGTATAACGCTTGGGGCCCGACGTAATGTTCGGAATTTTGTGTACACTGCATTGCATGCCTTTGAGCCCACTATCCCCCAACTTCCATAATTTTACAAATGGAAGGAATAATACGCCATGGCTCGATCCATTGATCTTCTGCCACCAGCCAGGATCTTATACCTTTCATCGGTAACTACAAGAGCCACTCGAGTTCGATAAAATGTTTACCTATTGAGCTTCCTCTAAAGTAGTTTTTAGATCTTCGAACACTAACTACGAGAGCCAAAATACAATAGAAGGTGTCACTAGAGAAAATGAGGATAACTTTTTTTTTCCTAAGAGAGAATTTAAAAAAGCTTCAAAAAGCATAGAATACCTACTTATGTAAGCTACTTGTTTAACCGTTCCTCAACAGTTCTTCTGATCAGGGCCGGCCCTGATCTTATGGGGGTCCGAAACAAACTTCTCAAATGGGACCTACATACATAATATAAAAAATATATATATTAAGAAACTAAAATAAAAGTAAATATAAAAAATAATTATTGTTGTCACTACTAATTATTATAATTATAAACTAATTTTTATTATTATAATATACTCTCTTAGTTTTTACTTTCCCATTTTGTTATCCAAATCAAACATATTTCTCTCCTACTAGAGGATATGAAAGTGCTTGGTTACCATATAATTTCCATCGAAGCACAAATCTAAGCATTCCTCCACTTTGGTTTTACCAAAGACACCAGACTACCAGGGTCGTTAAGTCTTTTTTTTTTAATGCGTGTGCAAGTCTAATATGATACCCATTATACCATATCTATTTTATGCTAATAGAGGCCCATGGTACATAATAGTTTTATTTTAAATACGTTTGTATATGTGTCCTTTTAATCTTTGAATCTTGGACGGTCGTCCAGTCTGCTCTGAATTAGGGTCGTCCCTCTCCCGCATATGCTAATATATAATAATATATTGGATGCTTTGTTTTTGTGGCTTTAGGATTTGTATAATACGATTAGATCAAGATTTTATAAATGTTTCATTTCATCTATAAAACAAAGATATCTACGTATGTCACGCTTGCAATTTATGTTATGTTTAGGAAGGAAAAAAGTGGGAGAAGAAAAAAGTTGAAGGAAAAGTAAGAAAAAATTATAAGTAAAGATGTTTAGGTAGGAGTGAGGGAAAGTGGAAAAGGAAAAGTGGAAAAAATTTATATTAAATTTTTTTTTCCAAAAGTGGGAGAAAAAATGAAGAAAGACTGGAAAATTTTGAAATAATTTATCCAACTATCCCTCGTATAAATTATGATACGAGAATCCCAATAACTAAAAAGTAATTATATCTCTATTCATATAGAAACAAAAAAATTATTTTAAAATTTTTTCTTATTCTACTTTTTGTTCATCCAAACAAGAGAAAGAAAAATTAATTTTATTTTTATTTTACTTCTTTCCAATTTTCTCTACCTCAATTTTTTCTTCCCTTCGATTCAAAAGTTCTCAAACACAGTATTAGCTACCAGAGAAAGGTTCAGATAATCATTGGGAAAAAAAAAAAAAAAAATGTAAATCAGTTGGAAAGAAACAGAACTGAGAATAGGATCCCATCTGTTGAGAAATTTGGTTGGGTTTTGGTGTCTACATATCCATATATGATAGAACAAAATCATAACGGTTTGAACCTTTTAACTACCTCCAAAAACCCTATCACAGGAATTGTTGCCTGATCACCTTCCTCGTGTTTCAAAAACCGATGATGGCTGGAGGAGTGCTCGATCCTTCAATGTACCAGTGCAGCGAGCTGCACCTGGCAGTCCTGAAGAGACAGCACTCCCAGCTGGAAGGGATCCTCGCCGGCCTCCAGCCCGTCGCGGACCCCTCCTCCATCCGCACCGCGGCCGAGGCCCGAGCGGACATCGATGTCGCCGACGCGAGGTCCTCGGTCGTCGACTACCGCGACGCCCGCACCGGCCGCGAGACCCCGCTCCACCTGGCCGTGCGCATTGCCGACCCGGCGTCCGTGCTGCTCCTCATGGAGGCCGGCGCGGACTGGACCCTCCAGAACGACCGCGGCTGGAACGCCCTCGACGAGGCCGTCTACCTCGGCCACGACGGCATCGCCCGGACCATCTTCGGCCACTCGAAGCGTATAGAATTCGAGAAGTGGTGCCGGAGGAGGCCTATCGTGGTCAGAACCCTGAAAACTATTAGAGACTTCTACGCCGAGATCACGCTCCACTTCGAGAGCTCCCTGCTCCCTTTCGTGTCGAGGATGCTGCCCTCCGACACGGTCAGGGTCCTGAAGCGCGGCTCGGACGTCAGGGTCGACACGACCCTGGCCGTGTTCGAGGTCTTCAAGAACCGGCGGTCCGAGCGCAGCATCCTCTTCCTCGGCGAGTCCTGCGGCTCGCTCTGGGTGCTGTCGCACCGGGACAGGGTCGCCAAGGCCTTCGGCGGGAAGCGGGACCCGCCGACGGACGCGGAGGTCGAGGACGAGGTCTCGAGGATGATGAAGAAGCACCTCATCCGTCCGGGGCTCGACGTCACCGGGTCCACAGTGGAGCCGGTTAGGAGAGGGAGGACGGAGGCGTCGGTCGGCCCGTGGAGCGCCAAGGCGTACCGCATGAAGAACGCCGTGCTCAGCCTCAAGGCCCGACGGCCCCTCGGGGCGGCCGCCGCCGCCTCCTCCTCCGATGGCAACGCGTACGACATATGGAGCAACGCCGAGGAGCTGAGGGAACACTTGACCGAAGAGGAACTGAGGACACTCGACTCGACTCTCGCGATGATGGAATCTTCGCATATGATCGACGACAGCTCTTCCGTCGTCGAGTCTGCAGGAGACGCCGAGAGCACCTACAACAACACGGAAGAGGGAGAAGAAGAAGGGAAGCAAGACAAGAAGAAGAAGAATAAGAATAAGAAGGGGCTGTTCAAGAACCTGAAGAAGAAGTGCAGCAAGCTGACACAAGATGCACAGAAGAAGATTGCGCCTCTGGACATAAAGGGAAAGTTTGCGGCGAGAAGAGCGGGAACGGCAAATGCGACGTCGGCCGGTTCAGACGACGGTCAGGATGATCAGGAAGCCGAGTACAAGATTAAGTTTAAGCCTGATCTGTGGCTAACTAATGAGTTCCCCTTGGAGGTGAAAGAGTTTCTTCCGCTGCTTGATATTCTAGGACAGAAGAGCAAGATGATCCTTCGCTTAAAGGAGGTACTTACTGCCAGGCTTCCATATGGGACTTTTCCAGTCAAGGTATGAAACAACCCAAATTTTAAGACTACTTGTAATGTTTCCTTAATTTCCATTCGTACTCATACTACTCATATGTGCTTGTCACTTCCTCCTTTCATGCATCATTTGATTTTTTTTTTGTTTAAGAATTTAAGTTAGATCATATGAAAAATAAAAAATAAAATAAAAAGATTTTATGGTTTCGACATATTCTCATACTTAATATTCAAAGATCATATGATGTTGAACATAGAATAAACTTTCAGCATCCCTGATGAAAGGCAGCTTTTGAGAAAAGATTACAACAAATCAACAAGAAAGAAAAATCACCTTGTCAAATAATGGCAAATAGAGATCATATGATGTTGAACATAGCCATGTTAGTAGGAAGTAGAGTAGCAAATCTAAAGAGCATGCATATTGGAAGAAAGAAGTATTGAATTATCCTTGTTCATTTATTATTAGGATTTTCAATGTAAAATCTGATTTCTATAATTTTTGTAGTTACTTCGGATAGAGCATTAGAACAAATTTTAAATGAAAATGTCAATAATTAATGTAAGAATAAAAAATATTTGAACTGAATTTTGAAAGTCCAGAAAATACAAGATCTTCTTAGCGCTGCCTTATTTTCTTTTCTTTTTGTTAAGGAGATCTTCTTAGCTAATAAACAATTTATAGAAAGTTTAATTTTCAACTAAATATCCTGAATTTTAAGTTGTTCTTGTAAATTACTGAAATTTATAACTTGCTATCCTCGCCTATTATAATTATCAAACAAAATATCTTATACTTTTTAAATTAGCCCGTATGCCGTTAACAATGGTTTTATTCATATTTCTTTAGGGTCTGCTTGACAATTATGGGAGTAGCGGTAATGAGGTGTTTTTAAAGTACCGGTTATGAACAGTTATGAGAGGCCCGATTTTGAGTGATTAATTTTAAGTAGCGATTTTTAAACCAATCTAATTCATGCTTGGTAACGAGCGGTACTGAAAGTTTTTTACAAGAATAAATGAAATATAATAATAAAATCGTTCAAAATCTACCGATTTTGGGTGGGGTGTTTATAAAGCCATCCAAAATTACATTACGCTCGTTTTGGGGGAGTTTTGAGCCGACCAAAACCAGTACCTTATAAAAATTACCAAGCAGAGGTTTTTATAAATGATCGGTTCAGAAACACCCTAAAATCGGTGAAAACACCGTTACCAAGTAGACCCTAATGGTCTCATACCTAAGTATCAAGTTGCAAATATGTGAAAGTTTAAGGTATTTGGTTACCATTTGTAATAGTTCAGGATAGCAAGTTGTGATTCGATAGTTTATTTCTGTGAATGTTCATGGTATTTAGTTACAAATTAGCCATTGCACAAAAACCCCAAAGCAAAACCCTAATATGCAACATGGACACGCTAATGGTTTTTTAAGTATCCTAGTGTATTATATGGAGTTTATGGATCATTTTACTCTTAGCTTCCTACTACAAGCTGCTTTGACTTACTATCATATCAAGAATTGAGGCATCTCACAACGAACTATTTTATGTTTTGCATTTTGTTGCCAATTCCTATTGAAATTGGTTCTTTAGACCTCTATATTTGAGTTCTTATAATGGAGAGTGCTAATAAAAGTAGCAATGAGTTTTAAGTCTCAGAAATGAGGTTACTACAAACATGTACATATTGTATACTTTGCATAATTAAGAAGTAATTGGAGCTGTTCTTATCAAAATTTTAATTATGTTAAATTTTCGTAGATATTTCATGCATCGCATTTGACATAATTTTAACTGCAGGTGTCATTTCCAATTATGAGGACTATCAAAGTTATTGTAACAATTACGAAGTTTGAAGAGTTGAAGCCTTCTGTGGAGTTCTTCACACCTCCTTCAAGTCCTGAGATGGAGGCACCAGTAGCAAAACCATTAAGTTCCTTGCTGATCACAATGGAGGAACCATATTTTTATGACCCCTCAGTGATGTCAGTATCTGATATTAAGGGTCCATTTAGGATCCCACCTGATTATAGGAGAACATAACAACATTTTTCTGGTTATATTTATCTTTTATGACCAGGTAATCATTTTCTTCGAGTCAGTTCTTGTAGTTGTTTAGATTATTTAAACAACATTTGATTTCCCAGTTTGGCCTAACATGTGTGAGTGAACTCTTTTTTTATCCCATGACAAACCAAATGTTTTGCCAAAACTTTTCAAGTTTTTGTTATATTTTGAAATTATATAGTCATTGTTAAATAAGACATAAAATTGGGTAAGAATGATCATTTCCTGTAAACAAAAATGAAAAGCGAGAAGGTATTCTCTCTTTTAAAAATGGAATTTACCTATTTAGAATATTTCTGACAATGTAATCTTAAGGTAATATTGTCAAAATTGTTTGCCATAATAATTATATGTAAGGTAAACGGGATATAAGTCATAGTGCTCATATTCCTACATGAGCCATGTACATGTAGGAATATGAGTGCATATGTAGACCAATAAAAATAGAGTGTACTAATGCACATTGGTGCATATGAGATGTAGGAATCTATTGCTATTGGTCCACATGTGCATGACTTATATAGAAATATGAGCACTATAGGATAAACGAGATATGAGCCATACTACTCATATTCCTACATGAGCCACGCACATAAAGGGGATATGAGCCATAGTGGCTCATATTCCTATATGAGTCATGCACATGTGGACCAATATAAATAGAGTGTACTAGTGCACATGGCTCATTAAAAGGTTATATGTATTGTTAAAAGGTTATATGTATTGTTGAAAGGTTTTTTGGGTCAAATTTTAACTTTTTACTGTCAATTTACAAAGATATTTTTTTAGCGTCAACGGTTAGATTTTAGAATTTTTATCAGACATAATCCAGCAATCTAGATAAATGTTTTCAACATTTTAAATTTTTTAAATTTTGAAATAAAGGATGTGTTTCGTGAGTAAAGATCCATAACATGGAATATTACTCAAAATTAACAATTTTTATTTTGCTGGAAAATATATTATACATTGTGTCTAAATATATCAAACATTAAAGGATATATTTCTTATATGTTTTATGGCCGAATAAATTCACTTTAAAAAAAAAACTGTTAACAACAATAAAGATCTAATATGCAATTCAAATGCATAGATTGAAAGAACTTGACAAATGTATTCTTTGTACAGATGAATCTAACTGAGGGCTTTGCTTGAAACACAATGACCAATTTAGAAGTCAAAGTGCGAATCTATACATACTGCAAACATAATGCCATTTGCTTCAGAATTAACCTGGTGTAACGTTTAGTTTTGAGTATCAAGCACAATTTCCAACAACATATAAAGTGTTTCAAGGATGAGTTAGTCTAGAACCGGGAGTAAGTCACGCTTGATGGTTTCGTGAACGGATACATGAATCTTATTGGACGACTTAGATTTATGATTGAGATCAAAGATTTAGAATTAAATCATAGCTTGGTGGTCTAGACTTAATGGTCAGTTAGATCCCATCAAACATGTTGAGGAGATATACTATGCAAATTGCTAGGCTTGTCATGCATCATAGATATATCATAGATTTTACTTAACGGACTCGAACCCTGTGCAACAAACGTGTTAATGTGAGTAGGATGATCTGTGCTCGATGTTTAGAAATCTGAGTGAAATGAACTTTGGTAGAATATTCTGTGCAAACGAACAAAGGTTTGACCTTAGAAATTAGGGCGAGTATCGTGCAACGAATTTGCACGATGAGTCATGAGCATGAACTGTACCTATGATCTTGTGAGCTGACCTAGTAATTAGGCAGACGATTATGTGCCGAGTGAAAGAACTTGTATAACCGACTTTAGAATATTGCTTGAGCAAGCCATAGAATTGGGCAGCAAGACTTAGAGTTAGACTTGGAACTATAAGTGTGTGCTATGTTTGAGACAAACGGAATGTACGAATGGAATGGACGCTAGTTAGTAAATCGGATAGATCGTGCTTGATGGTAGCGCAATACTTGGTTTGAGTGGGATTGGAAATGACTTGGATTTTAATTGACCCTGTTAAAGTATTATCGTGATTTGTAATACGGGAACCCGTAAGATTTTTCCAAGTAGCTTGTCCGACTGTCAACGAGTTTGGTTGAATGTATATATTTGAGGGACGTCTTGAACGTATACACGATCCAAGATTCAATGATATGTTGAACTCGAGTGCAAAGACTTCACTATCGCTAAGTTGGTTGACATGCATATGTTTGAGGGACGCTTTGAATATGTGCACGATCCAGCACTACTAGAATAAGCGGAATTAACGATGTTTTTTAGCGACGTCAAAGGAAAACGTCGCTAATTTAGCGACTCCATGTAAAAACATCTCTAGACATCGCTACTTGGAAATATTTAGCGACGTTTAGCGACTTTTATTCAGTTTTTAAAAGATTAGTCGCTATAAGTTCAATTTAGGTCGCTAAACGTCGCTAATATATTTTATTTAGCGACGTTTAGCGACGTTTTTAGCGACGTATATCTTTTGGACATTTAGCGACGTCATTAGCGATGTTTAAGACATCGCTAACTTAGCGACGTCATTAATGGCGTCGCTAAAATGTCGCTAAATTTTTTACTTAGGACTGATTCCCCCCCCCCCCTATTTCCTTCGATCTCTCCCTCTCTCCCTATCCCAAATTTCAAACCCCCTCCGGCGACCCCCCTCCGGCTCCTCCTTTCTCCCTCCGGCGACCCCCCTCGGCCGTGTCCTCCCCCTCCAGCTCCCCTCCTCCCTCCGGCGCCCCCTCCTCCCTCCCGGCATCCACTCCTCCCTCTTGGCGACCCCCCTCCGGCCGCGTCCCCTCCTTCCTCCGGCTCACCTTCTTCCTCCGGCTCCCCTCCTCGGTGAGCTCCTCTCTCCACTACTAGAAAAAGCGGGATTAGCGACGTATTTTAGCGACTCCAAGTAAAAACGTCGCTAACTTAGCGACTCCGTAAAAATCGTCGCTAGACGTCGCTAAATGGCGACATTTAGCGACGTTTAGCGACTTTTATTAAGATTTTAAAAGATTAGTCGCTATAAGTTCAATTAAGGTCGCTAAACGTCGCTAAAATATCTGATTTAGCGACGTTTAGCGTCGTAATTAGCGACGTATCTATCAAAAATATTTAGCAACGTATTTAGCGACGTATTGGACATCGCTAAATTTTATTTTACCGACGTTTTTAGTTGACGTCGCTAAACGTCGCTAAATTTTGGTTAATTAGGGCTCAGTTTTCTTTTCCCCCATCTGTCAAAAATTTCGAAACTTTTATATTTCCCCCGCCCCCCCCTCTCCGGCGACCGACCGGCTCTCCACGGCTGCGGCTACTCCGGCATCCCCCTCCTCCTCCTCGAGCTCTAGGTAATCTCTCTCTCTCTCTCTATCTCTCTCTCTCTCTCTCTCTCCCTCTCTCATGTGACACTGACACAAGACACACTTGACAGACACGACACACGCACACAGACACGACACACGCACACAGACACTGACAGACACACACGACACACATGACACACCCACACAGACGCAGACACACACACACACACAGTCACACTGACACTGACACTGACACTACCACAGGCACGACACACACACACACACTGACACACACACAATATTTGATCTATTGGATGTGTCCATGTGAATTGAGGGTTTGTATCATGGTGGTATGGTGTATGGAGGATGTATCCTAGAGTATCTTGGTGTTGCACACCAAATATTTGTGAATTGGACTAGTGGTTGTGTGTGTGAGTCTATTTATGCCTTAGAGTATCATATGATATGTATATGTAAATTGGTGTATTATCTATTTGCATATGAGAGAGTGTATGCATATATAGGTGTATCTCGATATATATATATATATATATAGATAGGTATATAGCTACTGTTATCTGTGTTGGTGTTCATAGTGTCTTCTAGCTGTGCTTGATGTGGGAGAGGGTAGAAGAGTCCAGTTGTGTGTGGGTGTCACTACTGAACTATGAGGCTTCAGGAACAGAACTCAATTCAGTTTGGCCTAGTACATTAGGCAAGCTGGCAATGTGTTGCAGTGGTGTCGGGTTGGCACTGTGAGGAGGGGATTGGTTCCTGTCATCTTCTGCAGTGGGAGAGTGTTGGTGCACACTTGAGCAGCATCAAACACATGCATGCTTGAGCAATGGCAAGGCAGTAACAAGTACTTGTTGTATGCCAATACAACCCTTAACTGGGTTGTAGTCCAGTGAGCAAGTATAAGGATGAAGTGCAAGGTGCCAGGCCAAGGGTAAGAGGCTCTCAGTGTGGATAGTAGAGTACTTAATTTCAAAGCAGAATATCCTAGTACGACCTAGAATACATAGTGTAGCAAGGTATTAACCTAGTATTGACTAGTATAAACTAGTATGGATCTAGAAGTGGCTTAGAAACATCACCATGAACTAGTTAACCCTGTTTATCATTTCAAGGGCTCTTGGACTTTGATAAATGAAAGTATGTATTATATCAGTTATGAAATGAAAGTATTCCTTATTTTAGACTTTGATAAATGGTCAGTTGTTTTGAATATTGCTTATTTTAGACTTTGATAAATGAAAGTATGTATTATATCAGTTATGATTTTTATAGTACGGTTAAGTTATGAAGTTAGGTGATAAACTACTGTATGTAATGATTTATATGATATATACTATCATTTTTGCAGAAGTATCTAGAAATGGATATAAATTACTATCTTCGTCATCGTTCGTGGATGTACAACCGTCATCATGATGACATGTGCGGTGTGCGGGATGAATTCATTGAGGGTGTACAGCAGTTCCTGCAGTTCGCCAAGGCTTTCCCTCAGTACATGGACGGTACCAAAATTAAGTGTCCGTGTGTGAGATGTCACAACAGGAAATATCATCCAGAAGTGGAAGTTACATATCATTTATATTCGAAGGGCTTCACGCCGAATTACTATCAGTGGACCGCGCACGGAGAACTTGTATCTCGAGCATCGGAGTCGGAGCCCTATGTGGAGCCGTATATGGATGTCCATGACCACGATGCTTACGACGACGGGTTGGTGAACATGGTTTATGATGCGGTGGGGCCTAGTTTCTATCCGGACAATTATGATGCGGCGGGACCTAGTTTTAATCCGGACAATTATGATGTAGCTGAGGAGGCACCGAATGCCGATGCTGTAAAGTTTATGGAGTTGCTGGAGAATGCAAGGACTCCACTATATCCTGGTTGTGAGGATCATTCACCGTTGGAGATGGTTACAAGATTATTGAGCATCAAGTCCGATTTTAACATGTCGCAAGAATATTATAATCGACTGCTCGATTTGATTATAGAGATCTTGCCCGAGGGTGCAAAGTTGCCTAAAGACTTCTATCGATCTAAGAGGATGGTGAGATCGCTTTGGATGGGATACGAGAAATGCAATATTTTTTTTATTTTTTTTGAAATTAGCGACATTTTTAGCGACTTTTAGCGACGTTCACTTACGTCGCTAAATACGTCGCTAATTAGCGATGCAGTAACCAGTCGCTAAATACGTCGCTAATGACGTCGCTAAAAACGTCGCTATACGTCGCAAATTGCTGACATGGCAGTATAGCCAGGTCATTAAAGACGTCGGTGTAACGTCGCTATATAAGTCGCTAATCAGTGACGTTTAGCGACTTTAATAAACGTCGCTATTTAGTGACTCGGCGTCGCTAAACGTCGCTAAATTTTGCGACACATTAAAGTCGCTAAAAAACGTCGGCATAGCGACGTTTTTTTTTTGGCGACTTGGTTTTTTCCGACTACTTTAAAACGTCGCTAATTACGTCGCTAAACCAAATTAGCGACGATTTTTGGTTATTTAGCGACGTTTTTAGACGTCGCTAATTTGACTTTTTCTGGTAGTGCTCTGTCTCCTTTCTCTGTCTCTCTCTCTCTAACACGATACGACACGACACGATACGACACTAACCCTAACTCTCTGCTGCTGATTTTAGCTTGGAGTGTCTTTAAATGCAATGCCCTTCAGTTTTATTTATTGGCTCTCGATAACAGTTCACTGTGCAGAGACCTGTTAGTGTTATAGGTCTAAATGTTGATTTTATTTTTCCCAAATAATTATGAGAAGGTTTATAGAAACAAAAATGGTAGGGTAGTAGGTTATTAGAAATTGAGGAGTTAGGGTTCAGTCGGTGTGACCTTTTGGGAGGATAGTGATGGGAGCAAAAGAGTTAGGTTGCTACTCGGAACTCAACCACACTATCTTCTATATTTCATTTGTCTTCATTCTCTGCCATGCACGTTTGTGGTGGAAGAATTGATCTCTCCCCCAATTCTAACATACGTGTCATCTGTTTAATCATTTCTAAACAAAACAACACCTACCATTGACCTTGCATCAAAGAATTTGAAATCTCTACGGTCCCTTAGCAAACCCTAAGAAAATTCTTTCTTGCTGAACAAGTCTCAGTTAATTCATTCTTAGCCTCCAAGCTCACCAAAGTTAGGACAAGAGAAGTCCTATTTATGGCTCCCCTAACTTTTCAAGAGCAATCTACTCCCGACTTTGAGTTTTAGTTTGTTATAAAACCCTTCAAAACTTTATGGAGGATGTCATCAGCTGATAAAGGAGTGTCCCTATGGACACTTGTGACCAATATTCAATTATGAATTGATATTCAATTTGATCAAATTCAGGCTTCGTGTGCTATATAACGCCAAATTGATTTGGTATTTACACAATCTCTCCATGAGATTTGGAAACAGAACTCTAACAATATATATATATATATATATATATATATATATATATATATATATATATATATATATATATATATATATTGCTTTTCTTGAAACCTATGCACTTTGTCACTGCACTGCATACACTTCGATATTGCTAGTGGAAGTGAAGCTCACTGGTTTGGGTTCGTAACAAACTCGAACACACATACACACCCTCATTCCTGTATGTAATGATTTATAGGATACATACTGTCATTTTTGCAGAAGTATCTAGAAATGGATATGAATTACTATCTGCATCATCGTTCGTGGATGTACAACCATCATCCTGATGACATGTGCGGTGTACAGGATGAATTCATTGAGGGTGTACAGCAGTTCCTGCAGTTCGCCAAGGCGTTCCGTCAGTATATGGACGGTACCAAAATTAAGTGTCCATGTGTGAGATATCGCAACAAGAAATATCATCCAGAAGTGGAAGTCACATATTATTTGTACTCGAAGGGCTTCACACCGAATTACTATCAGTGGACCGCGCACGGAGAACTTGTGTC
Source organism: Iris macrosiphon (assembly GCA_036927795.1). NCBI lineage: Eukaryota > Viridiplantae > Streptophyta > Magnoliopsida > Asparagales > Iridaceae > Iris > Iris macrosiphon. Next base: position 119,622,405 of record JAYESA010000008.1, on the reverse strand, counting down.
TCTAACATCGGAGTCGGAGCCTTATATGGAGCCGTATATGGATGTCCACGACCACGATGCTTATGATGACGGCTTAGTAAACATGGTTTTTGATACGGCGGGGCCTAGTTTCAATCCGGACAATTATGATGCGGCAGGACCTAGTTTCAATCCGGACAATTATGATGCAATTGAGGAGGCACCGAATGCCGATGCTGCAAAGTTTATGGAGTTGCTCGAGAATACAAGGACTCCACTATATCCTGGTTGTGAGGATCATTCACCGTTGGAGGTGGTTACAAGATTATTGATCATCAAGTCTAATTTTAACATGTCGCAAGAATGCTATAATCGACTGATCGATTTGATTATAGAGATCTTGTCCGAGGGTGCAAAGTTGCCTAAAAACTTCTATCAATCTAAGAGGATGGTGAGATTGCTCTGGATGGGATACAAGAAAATTGATGCATGTCGCAACGGGTGCATGTTATACTACAAAGACGACAAGAATAAAGATGCTTGCAGATTCTGTTGTGCTGATCGCTACAAGGCCACTGTTAGAGAAAAGTCTTTCGGTGCAAGGAAGCCTACCGATTCGATACACTACTTGCCTTCGACGTCGCGATTGCAGCGTTTGTTTATGGTTAAGAAGACTGCAGAAAATATGAGAAAACAGATCGAAGGAGTATTAGATCATCCATCCGATGGAGAAGCATGGAAGCACTTTGATCGAGAGTATCTAGATTTTGCTTCGGATCCGCGTAATGTCAGATTGGGGCTCTCCTCTGACGGTTTTACCCCATTCAGACTTTCGGGCTCCCAGTATTCATGTTGGCATATGATCGTCACTCCGTACAATCTACCGCCTTGGATGTGCATGAAGACTCCGTATATGTTCCTAACCACTATTATCCCTGGTACGAACAATCCGAAGAGGAACATCGATGTGTATTTACAGTCTTTGATAGATGAGTTGAATCAGCTATGGGAAGTAGGTGCCAACATGTACGATATTTCTAGAAAGCAGAATTTTTAGATGAGGGCAGCACTTTTGTGGACCATCAATAATTTTTTGGCCTATGGAATGTTATTGGGATGGAGCACCTATGGTCGTATCTCATGTTCATATTGTATGGACCGTACTAAGGCTTTTTATTTGAAACACGGAGGCAAACCGTGCTTCTTCGATTGTCATCGATAGTTTCTGCCGAAGGATCATCCATACCGGAGGAACAGGAATACTTTTCATGTGGGCGTTGTGGAGAAGGCCAATCCACTGCCAAGGTGGCCCGAATACACGATATGGGAAGAGGTAAAAGATTTACCAAGTGCTATCGAAGAGCCTGCTAAAGGGTACAAGTGTGACAGATTTGGTCGCACCCATAACTGGACGAAGAGGAGTATATTCTGGGATCTGCCATATTGGAGCACCAATTTGATCAGACATACCCTTGATGTCATGCATATTGAGAAGAATGTGTTTGATAAGATAATTAATACTGTAATAGAGGTAAAGGGGAAGACGAAAGATAATCCGAAGGCCAGGTTGGACTTAGAAGAAATATGTAGACGTCCTGTATTACATTTGATAGAGGAGGGAAATGGAAAGTTAAAGCAACCTAAGTCAGTTATTTCACTGGAGAAAGAGGATAAAGAAAGACTTTGTAGGTGAATTCAGGATCTAAAGTTTCCAGACGGGTACGTGTCAAACTTGAGAAGATGCGTGACCTCAAGGAGAACAAACTGGCGGGTATGAAGAGCCACGATTGTCACGTATTCATGGAGAGGTTAATTCCAATTGTATTTTGGAAATTCTTACCGCAGGTCATTTGGGATCCATTGACAGAGCTCAGCATATTCTTCAGAGATCTTTGTTGTACTAAGTTACTCGTCGATCGTCTAGAAAAGCAAGAGAAGGACATTGCGGTAATACTACGTAAGCTCGAGAAGGTGTTTTCTCCTGGATTCTTCGACTCTATGGAGCATTTGTCAATTCATCTTTCCTATGAGGCACGTGTTGGTAGTCCTGTCGGTTATCGATGGATGTACCCCTTCGAGCGGCATCTGAATCACCTAAAGAGAAAGGTGAAAAATAAGGCACGGGTTGAGGGCTCTATTTGTGAAGCTTATGTTCTTGAGTAAATTACAAACTTTTGTTCGACGTATTTCAAATTGCATGTTGCTACTAATAGAATAAAAGCTCCGAGAAACGACGACGGATATCAGGAATCTAATGATGCAATACTCAAAGTATTCAATGCATCCGGAAAGCCTTCAGGGAAAATGAAGAAGAGATATTTGAATGACGATGAGCTAAGGACTGCTCAGTTGTATATATTACTCAATTGTGACATCATCTCAATGTAATAGTATAAGCTACTATTATGCTACTAATCAGCAGTTGCTTCATTATTTTTCAGCACATATAATGATGAGTTGAGGTCGGTTAGACCTTACATAACAGACGAAGAAGTAGAACAAGAAATGAGATGACATTTCCTTCTTGGTTGAGCGTATATGTAAGGTGTTTGGTAATTACTTTTTATTTCTGCACTTGCACCATAAATAACTTACTATCGCTACTTTGGTATTTAGGTCGATCGTCTAATAACACCCGAGACTGAATCTATTAGAACTCTAGCCAAGGGATTAATTACTGCCGTTAAAATATGGCAAAGTTTTTGTATGAATGGGTTTAGGTTCAAGTCAACAAATGCTCCTATCAGAGACAGCTTTCTGGATCTTGATTCCACAAAAAATAGTTGTTTATGTATCAAATCTTCGAACTACAAAGACGTCGATCCAGGCAATAATTTCTTTGGCATCTTACGAGAGATTGTGGAGTTGACATATAATTATGGCACAGAACCTACTAATATCGTGCTATTCAAGTATGAATGGTTCGATCCGATTCAAGATCAAGGTAGAAAAATTGACAAGCATGGCCTTGTGGATATAAACTACAAGCGTAGATATCAAGGCTACGAACCATTTGTCCTATCAAGTCAGGCTCAGCTCGTGTACTTCACAACTTATCCTAGACGGGGGACAGCGAGGTCGGATTGGTGTGTAGTATGTAAGACTAAAGCTAGAAATACCTTTGACATTGACGAAATAGCTTATCAGGAGGACGATCTACCTCTTGTAACAAATATTATAGTTGTGGACTCAACGGAAGTTACTCATTACACGAATAATAATGTAGAAGATGTAGAATTATCCGAAGAGGAAGACGAAGACGTAGTAGATGAAAGTGAAGACGAGGAGGAGAAAGAGAAAGAGGGGGACGAGGAAGGCGAACAAGATAATTTTTCTAAAGATAATTGAAAATAAAATATTTTGCCTGTAGAATGTAATTATATTTTGACTATAGAATGTACTATTTTAATGAATATATGTATTATATTTTGACTGTAGAATACTGTGAGAATATAGAATGTACTATATATTTGTGTTTTTCTATATTCATCACATTTTGACTGTAGAATGTACTATATATAGTACATTCTACATTTTGACTGTAGAATATATGCATCACATTTTGACTGTAGAATGTACTATATATTTGTGTTTTTCTATATTTATTATATGTTGTTATCAGGTATGATAGGACGACGCGAAGGATTCGACAGATCCCTAGGTAGACAGAGTGCTCCTCCGGTACTACCTACTGTTGGTTCTGGATCGTCGTCGCCCACTACTCCAGTATATCGATCAGTCACATCTCCGACTGTGACGACGTTACGTGGCATCACTCCTGGGATGAGTAGTTCCAGGCGTGATAGTACTCCCTCGTCCAGTGTTCCTCCTGCTAACGGAACCATGGAGACAGATGAGCATGTAGAGGAGGTCGTGCCGACGTTGTCCCAACATCAGCAAGATCCTCCATGCGCACCTCCGGAGGAGACGAGGACAGAGATTTGGGCCGACGGTACAAAGTATGTCAATTAGATGGTTTAGCATCATATATATCGTGTATTTCTTTTTTCATTATATATTGACCTTTTTGATCAAAATAATTTATGCTGTATAGATATCGTCCATCGTCGGTTCAAAGACGCTTGGACCTATTTTTGAGGAACAACTACGGTGGCCCTTAGATCAACTACTCTGAAGCTCCGGAGGAGAGGAAGGCATTCTGGTTTGCGTACTTCCAGGTAAAAGTATATTATATAAATCCTCTAATTTATGTATATTATATAACTTATCCGATATGCTCACTTACTAAATTTTTTATTGTAGCAAACGTATTTCTATCCTCCGTACCGGGGCGAGTTGATCGAGCGGCTGTTTCCTACCGTTGCCGCCAAGCTTATTCGTGATGCTCTGGATGACCAGAAGGCTCATGATCGTACTGGAAAACTGATCAAGGTTGGATCACGCTTGAGAAGTGGACTGCGATGAGGGATAGATTCGATGATCTGAGCTACAAAGAAAGATCTGAGAAGGCCAAGGCGCTAGGCGAAATGCTGCCAAGTGGTATGGTGGCTCGATTCCGATGATGGAACATTTCTGTCGTTTGGTATATTTTTTAAATAAATCCTCTAATTTTAATATAAGTACGATAAAATGGTAGTACTAAATAATATATTTTTAACAGGTACAGAGGGGTGAGGATGCAAACATGGTGACCGTTTTCTTGGCCACCCATCGCTAGGACGGAAATCTCATTGATGAGAGGGCCTCGCAGACCTATGTAAGTATTACTTTACTTTGTGTTAATTTTAATATAACTTAGACAATTATCGAGTTTCTAAACTTTTCTAGGCCGAGTATCTTAGGCTGCATGAGCGGACGACTGCTCGTGCACCTACAGCTGGAGAGGCTGGTACTTCCTCGCAGCCCGCTCTAGCTCTGTCGACGGACGACCTGTGGGTGACCGCAGCTGGTGGTCTCCAGAGGGGTATGTACTATGATACGGGATCCTATGGCACCCTAGTTCCGACGCAGTCATCTAGGGCCTCCCCGATAACTGCGTATTCCCTACAGCCCTCGCAGTCGTCGACCAGAGTCCAGGAGGCCGTTGACCGTCAGATTGAGTCTCTCCGTAACGAGTTGCTGCGAAGGATGGAGAAGCAGCCCCGGTCCCAACCGCAGGAGGACGATCCGACGCTCATCGCACGATTCGATATACTCGACCGCAGCATCACGGAGCTCCAGGATTTGACAAATGATCTTAGAGCCTCGACAGACCGCAACATCATGAAGCTGCAGGCATCACAACTAACCATGGGCGAGAGGCTGATGATGATGCAGGATTCAATGGTTCATAGCAGTACGAGGTTGTTATCTACCATGGATTCTTACAACCAGCGACTCACAGACTTGGAGTGGATACGGCCTTCTGGTGCGCCTACATCGACACAGACTCCACCGACGTCACTACCTTCTCCATCGACATCGGTATCGATTTTACGGGAGCAGTATGAGCTGTTCTTATCCTTCATACGCACCGGTGGTCATTCTTCTGCAGATCCGCAGTAGTATAGTTGCTGGATATTTGTATTTGTATTATTTAGGATGAGACTCATTGTATGGATATATATTTGCTGTATTCTTTACGATAATATTTGTTGGATGCTTTCTTTTCTTCAAATTTTATTATATTATTCATATTAAATATGTTAATTTATCGGTGTTGAGTGTTCAACCCAAGGGGGTTGGCTAACCCAGAAATTCAACGGAGGGTTACTCTGGGTCTATTTGTACAGATTGTGATTTAATAAACTACAGGAATAATGGTTTGGAAACATTCAGTATTCATTTTTTTATTTTTTCTGTACAATTAGCGATATTTTTAGCGACGTTTAGCGACCTTTATACACGTCGCTAATTAGCGACGTTACTATACGTCGCAAATAACGTCGCTAAAAATATCGATAAAAATATCGCTGTACGTCGCAAATTGCTGACATGGCAGTATTGCCAGGTCATTAAAGACGTCGCTGTAACGTCGATATATAAGTCGCTAATTAGCGATGTTTAGCGACGTTTTATCACGTCGCTAATTAGTGACGCTGCGTCACTAAACATCGCTAATTTAACGATACATTTAAGTCGCTAAAAAAATATCGATATAGCGACGTTTAGCGACATTTTTCCTTTCAGCGACGTGCTGAGTTCCGACTTCTGTAAAACATCGCTAATTACGTCGCTAAAAGTGATTAGCAATGTTTTTTTTGTCATTTAGTGATTATGTCGCTAATTTGACTTTTTCTGGTAGCGCAGACTCGCGATATGCTGATCTCTAATGATAGTGCAAGTGAATATGTTAGATTCGCATGGACGAGTATAAAAATTTGGATAAGTTTGCCTCAGCCTTAGATCATCATTCAAGATGGATTGTATTGTACCTCGCGTTAAGCGATATATATTCTGCACTAAGGCGCAGTAGAGACCGAGTCAGACCATAGATTGAATGATATAGTCATTCAATAAGACGGACCTAGCATACGCGTGACACGGTATAAGGAACGAGTAGAAAATTGTGTTCGAACAGATCTAGTGGTACCGATTGCTATGCTTGAGATAGATTCGATAGTTGCGATAGAATAGTTTTCGCTCAGGAAGTCTCGAGGACGAGACTTTTTCTGAGTGGTGTATAATGTAACAACCCATTCCGTTCAAGCAGATGGCAGATTCAAATTGTGCAAGTGCAATGACCTGACCTGCTTTGCTCAGCGAGAAGACTCGTTTGAGGCAAAGGATTTCAGACTTGACCCTTCAGGAGTTCAGACTTAGACTTTCAAAGGCTCGCTCGGAGTATCGCTCGACCGAGGCGAATCATCGCTAAGGTGGGTGGCTATGATGAACTTGTCTTTGCTTAGCCAGCACACTTAAAAATATGGACGATAAATGCTAGTCGCCAGGTGAAGCACTCCTTGTATGCTAATAAAGAATAAAACACACCTAGCTAAGGAAATAATCCCATATTGTATGGCTTGTGTTAGAACATAGAAATAAAATTTGGCTAATACTTGGACCCTCGCATGCTACCTTTGTTTCGTGCAAGTAGAACCTGCTATGCCTCGAGTAGATCATTATATACTATTTGTAGTGCACTGCTTCACTTGTTTACACTGTACGCCTTATAAATTATGTCGCTCGATACGTACCTATACATCTTCACTCCTTGCACTACCCCTTAGACCCATGCTAAACGTAAAGGCTTATGTTCTAAGGTCGACTATGCAATATGTTTTCTTGTGCTTATGTTTCCAACAAATGCATGCTTGCCTGCTTACATTGTTACTTGTACTCGTTGCCTCATTTCAATGCTTGTCACATAAATTCTTGCTACGAACCCTAGTAACACTATCTTGCCTTGCATTCATCCAATTCACTGCATACAAGTATAAACCTGAAAGTGTTCAGGATCGTTAGGTCACCAAGGTATCTCCAAACTAGGGGATTGTACCATATCAAGTTTAACTCGGAACGAGAATCGTGTCAAGCAAATTAAGAATCAAGAATTAACATGTCATGTCATGAATCCCATGAATCTAAGACCCAAGACTTGCATGTCACAGACAACTTGTGCACAAGGTATTCAATCTGTTCCTGCGAACGGTCTCCGGGGCACTAGGGCCGATCCGATCCGGACGAAACATCTGTTAGTCTGTCTGTTTTGGGCAGGATGGCGTATAGTGCCTTGTGAACCTTCCTTCACTCCATTCTCTCTCTTAGACTAAGTAGCCATCTGTTCGGACAGGATGTATGTGACGCCTTGATCCTTGAGTCGCATACCATTCTCGCCCTTGACTACAACTCATCCTTCATAGCTATGCCTGCGACTCCTATTCATATATATAAGTCATCCTTCTAAGCGGTAATCCGTGTGTGAGTCATTTTGCATCGTATAATGGAATCTAAATCACCTGAACGAATATGAGTATAACAGACTTATACATAATTGAATACTTGAACATCTTCTGCAACACTTCTGGATAATCCATGTAACTCGTACCCCTAAATCAGAATCCCGCTCGTGACACTTGTGTTTGCTTATGTAATTGCCTCTGGATTTTATTATATATATCCGTGCTTGGTTTAACATGGTTTTTCTTGGACAGGGAATGATACAAATGGTAAGTTTTGCTGTGTTACTCTTATATCGCACGGTGCACCACCACACGAGTTAGGCTTTTCAATATGCCATAAAACTGATCCTAAGGCAAGAGTAGAAAGATAACTTAATAGATGGTGCACGGAATCTTTATCCTGATTGGGTGGCAGAAGATTAGTGGATCGAGCCAGGGGCATATTATTCCTTTTATTTATAAAATAGTAGGAGTTGGGTGGCAGTGGGCCCAAAGGCATGCAATATAGTGGGTCCAAAGGAATGCAATACAGTGTTCACAAAGACCCGAGCGTTACGTCGGACCCCGAGCATTATGCCGAGAATTCAAAAAAAATGAATAAATGGATTTTGAAAATTAAAAATATGAGCATAAATTAATCAATTTCAGGATATTTTTCTCCCCAACGAGAAGATAAAACTTTTTATGGAATAATAGAATCTAATGCTTGCTAAAGTTAACAAGTTTATTTACAGCTAGTGATATTGCCTTGAACTCAAAAAATTGCAGGAACATCAGTTTTCTACCCATATAATACTTGCCTCTTGTTGTTGCTACAACAACAAAAGGCAGTTGCTACTGAAGCTATAAAACAAACAAGCAAAGGTATTAGCTATTTGCTATGGTTGCAACAAGGGACGGTCTTGGGGTAAGTCGGACAAGCATCGGGTTTGGACAAACCCCTTGGTTAGGACAACCCTTCCAAATCCCTATGTTTTTACCTCTCCGCCAATAGAGTCTCCACAGTCTACTCCAACTCCTCTCTGTCAGTTAATCTAACAATCCATAAAGCCCTTATTTTAAGTATCCATTGGAAAAGTCTCGAGTAGCTCAAGGAGAGGAATTCGAAATCCAAGCTCTACGACGCCGTCAGAATTGGAGACTTCAACGCTGCTGCTAAACTCACTCGCCATCAAAAAAATTTACATCTTCTTTTAGATTCAAGGACAAGGGTAACCAAATTTAGTTTCGGTTAGGACAACCTATTTCCCTGGGCCGGCCCTGGTTGCAACCATTGATGCAACTGCTAGAATCTCTCGAGCCAAGTTCAAATCTGTGCTAGAACTCAAGCTGCTCATACTCCATGAGGCTCACAAGCACGTCAACTCTCGATCAAAGAGCATCTCAAAAGATTTTCAACTCGATCCGAGAGCATATCTGTAAGAAGCACCATTTAGTCTGCAAATATTTAAGTTTTTGAAATATTTTTGAGATGAAACTACATACATTTGATAGATAAACAATCAAATATTTGTTGACTTTATTGTCAAGTAGGATATATTGACTGTTCATTGATGAGATTTAAAAATAGGGCTTCTAATAAAAGATATCGTAAAAAAAAAAAAATTCATAAAACTCGATGTCATCCCTACGACTTGATGATGGGTGTCGTTGTTCCCGTATTCGTGTCAGACGGTGGTGGTCGAGGGAGGGGTAATAGGCAATAGCAACGAGGGAGATTGTGAAGTCTTTTTTGTTTCTCCTTTGAAAGAGAATTTAAGTTAATTTTTCTTTTGTTTAGGGATAAAAAGGTGCCAACTATTTTGTGCTTTCCATGTAAAGGTTAAGAGTGGGAGTAACTTACCAAACTTAAAAAGTACATGATATTAACTTGTTCAAAAGAAACAGAACAAGATATCATTTAAGTGCCAAAAATTGATTAGTTCGGAGTACTTTTGTGTTAGACTTATTAAAAGATAACACTTAGAATACATGGTAAGGTAAGCACATAGAAAATAATTTTATCATAACATAACTTATTTTTTTGGTCACTTTGGGTCCATCCTCATTGAACCTTGTGTATGTTAAAAACTTGTTAAGCTGACTCCAAATTATGATGTGTTTCCAGTATCCTATTCGTGAGACTTCAAATATCAAGAGAAAAATGTAAACTATGGTGTCTTTATACAAAAAAGTGTCAACAAGAGGAGTATCTCCTAAAAAATGAAAGAACAGTTAAAGGATGGATAAAGCCGTCAACCTTAAGGTAATTCTCAAATTTTATCATGCTCGAGATTGTGATTGTGATTCTCAAACACTGTGTTTTCAAATCATAATTTAGAATCATAATTATGAGGTTAACTAAATTTTGTGTTGATTAATGATTAAATTTATTTTCAATAAAATTTAAAATTAAAATATTAATATGATGTGAAATTTATTATAATATTAGGGGCTTTGGTACAAAAATATATGGGCTTTGCTATGCTTACAACCCCCTTACAACTAAGGGAATTACAACCGCCATGTGGCCAGCCTCCATGTTGGGAACGAAATGCGAAAACCGTTCCCCAAACCAAAGAGAGCGTGAGTGAACCAAGCAATAAAAATGCACCAAAACTAAATTGCCAAAATCAAAAAGAAACCCAAACGCAAACACAATAATTTTTGAAGTAGAAAAGCCTTGCGAAAAAATCACGGGACGGTCGGAGTCCAACCCTGAAAAGCCTCCACTAATGGAAAAATAAATACACCGACTCCTTACAAATTTTTCACCGATCCAAAAGGATCATCATAATTCCTTGGAGAAGAAAACATGATTACAAGCACAGGAAGAACGAAGATGACAAGAAAGAATTACCCGAAACGATCTCTTCTTCACTCTCCAATAGTTGTAAACCACTCTTGCCTCCTTTTGCAATATTTTAGAGATATATTTTAGGGTTAGGAAACACCTAATATATATATATATATATATATATATATATATATATATATATAACATCTAGGTCAAAAAGCTATTTCTAAGTCAAAAAGTCAAACTAGGTCAACTCTAAGTCATACCATATATATATATATATATATATATATATATATATATATATATATATATATATATATATATATATATATATATATATATATATAATCTGAACCATTTAGGTATTCATATTATATGTAGGAATATCCAATCCAAACCACTGAGGTATTTCTATTATATGTAAGAATACTCAATCTAATTCCATTAAGGTATTCTTATTATATGTAGGAATACACAATCCAAATTCATTGAGGTATTCCTATTATATGTAGGAATACTCAATCAAATTTTGGGATATTTTTCACATAGGTTGGGAATCCCACCCACTCCAACAAATCTCTCCCTTCCCAACTAGGTGGAGGAGCTCGTCATACCGACGATCCGCCTTCAGTACTCAAACTTCCCCCTTGATAGAACTTTCGTGAACATATCAGCAACATTGTCATCCGTGTGGACTTTCTCAATCATTACGTCCTTCATCAAGACCACATCATGTATCTAATAATATCAAGTCTCAATGTGTAATGCCCCGTTCCCCTATTCGGGGAGCGCGGCCAAGAAATACTTACGACCGTCCGAACGGGACAGATTGAATTAAGATCCTTTCCTCGTTATGGATTGGTTTCTTCGGAATCAGGTCCCATATACAATGGATTGTGCCTCGAGGATGGACTCGGCGGCAGAGTCGAGAGGGGCCTTTCCGTTGCGTTGGTTTCTTGTCCGTTTTCGTGCCGTTTCGTTGCTTTCTTGTTGGTTTTATGACTTGCGTTTTCTTGAACGGTTTCAATGGATTTCATTGCTTTCGTTCTTAGGATTTCGCATTTCGTATCGAGCCTTGGAGACCGAAGCAGGAGGTATTGATCATCCGTTGGTGCGTGCAGGTGATCGTGTAGACGACGCGCGAGCGGAGTCTTAGAGATCTCTCCTTCTTCTTCCTATTCAACCAACTTGTGAGTGGCTCTATTTCGATAAGCACCTTCTTTCCAAGGGCTCCGTTCATAATAAAATTGACTCAGTTGTGCATTCAATCAAACGATACCAATTAAGTAACAAGTTGGATAACAAGATAAGATAAGAAGTAGGCTTGGAACACCCATTGCTTGTCATACAAAACCTTGCATAAATTCATTGATGCATGCATATTCATTGGGTGTTTAATGGGTTGGTATTTATTAATAGTTCAAAGTGCTCTTCTATAAGTTCAAGGTGTTCTTCTATAAACTGCTGCATGTTATTTCATATAACTTGTTGGTTGATTGTGATAGTACAGTAAAGCAGTTTCATACATGATGTTCTTTAAATCGCTAGTATGTAAATCTATGAAGTTCGGTTCATAGAAATGGTCATGGGAATTCTTGTGCACAAGGGATCCAGGTTCCTGCGAACGGTTACCGGGGCACCGGGCCGTTTCGACCCGGGCGGAATCTACTTTCTTAGTCGTGCTAAATAAGTTAGCACAGGGAGCGGGGAATTGTAGCGGGGCTAGCTACCCGCGCTGCAAGCGTCGCCGCCAGCCCAGACTAAACCCATGATGGCTCCTAAACAACAAAAGAAAGATGTTGTGTATATTTAAACTGTACAGACTAACTATGTCTTCGTGACAGGGAAGGCTATGGTAAGTTGTACAGGTGGTTCAGACGGTACAGGTAAAGTCACCGAACGGTGGCATGTGGAGTTATGTTATTTTGTTCTTGCATACCTGCTAAATGAAATCTGAACTAGGCAAGAATAGAAACCCACCTAAGCACATAATTGTAGCATACTCATTAGATCTTATCTCATGAGCTTGGTAAAGTTGAGCAGCTAGCCTTCACCAGTACTTTTCGAAGTACTGACACTCGTTGTAGCAGGTTCCCCGGCGCAAGGCAACGCGGCGAGGAGCTGAAGTTCTCTCCGAACTTTTGGGACTCTTGGCGGTTCATGGCCAAGACTTTTGGAGGCTCAAGCTAGAGGCCTTTCACTCTCTCCGTTGCTGAATATCGCTAAGGCGATGGTGCTTACTCGCACCCAAGGTGTTTTGTGTTTTTGAATCTATGTAAAGGGACATAATGTATGGATCGGCTATCTCATTTTGCGTCCAAGTTTGTAAGCCCGTGGGGCATTTTATACTTTTGAGTCAAGCGATGTAAAAAGATGTTCATTATGAATAAAAGAGAAACTTTTCTATGCCTCAACTTTGTGTTATCTTATATGTCTACTCTGTTGCATTGTACTAAAGAATATCATTATGCCTAAGGCCTTGTGCACGCGCGCCCTACGCGTGCACGGCATCACGCCCGGGGGACGATTATCGATTAGCCGAAATCGGGGCGTGACATATTGGTATCAGAGCATGCTTCAGATCCTTTGATCTCACAAAGAAAGTTTCTAAAGAGGACCTTGTTCCTTCCGAGTAGACCCTTGAATTCGCTTGGCCAAAATAAGATGCGTTCCATACAATGAGTCCATAATATACCTTGAGACTAATACAAGTTACTTTCCTTTCAAGGAACGACTTCCGAGCCGGGTGCACAAGCGCAGATGGTGGCGCAAGTGCAAGCGAGTAGTTCAGGCAACTCGGGCAGCTCTGGGAGTCCAGCTGCCGCACCCTCTGCTGATCCGTTCGAGCGAATGATGCGTTTGATGGAGACGCAGCAGAAACAAGCTGAACTATGGCAGAGTCAATTCGAGTCACGGATTGAGGCTCAATTCGTGGCGCAGCGATCTCAGGCGGATACACAGCAGAAGCAGATGAATAGTCTGCAAACAATGGTGACGAATATGGTCGCCAACAATCATTCTGCATCCGCCCCCGCAACCGTGCCTATAGTTGCTGAAGCCACCGGACCGCAGAATTCCCAGGGTACCTTACCCTCAGGCGAGAATGGGTCAATCGTGTCGATATCTGAATTTAAGAAGATGTGCCGTGCTACGTTTAAAGGCACCGAGGACCCTTCCTTAGCGATGGACTGGCTGGTCGAGTTGGAGGACCACTTTGAAGCGCTGTGCCTAGACGAGACCAAGAAAGTGGCGTGTGCCCAGCTTCAGCTCCGACAAAATGCACATGATTGGTGGGATGTGCACAAGCAAGCTATTTGGAGTGAAGGTGGCACAACGGCTATCTCCTGGTCCGTGTTTCGCAAGGCCTTCGTGGAGGAATACCTTCTACCCGTCGTCCGTCGCGAAAAGGAAGACGAGTTCGCGCTACTGAAGCAGGGAGACATGACGGTGCGTCAATACGCTTCAGAGTTCAACCGACTTGCAAAATTTGCCAAGTCTCAGCTCGCCGATGCCGAAAGTCGTGCACGAAAGTTCGAGCTCGGACTACGACCTTCTATCCGTGCTCACGTCGTAGTGACTCAATATCGTACCATGCGGGAGTCCTTGAATCATGCACTGTCCCTAGAGTCGCAGTATCCTCCAGTTCGCACCGGCGCTGTGCAAAATTACAATCACAAGCGTCCTGCCAACACAGGAGGAAACAACGCGCATAAGCGCCACAACAACAACGGCGGCTCCCAAGACTCGAATCAAGGAAGGAGGCAAGGACAAAATTGTGCCTACTGCCGCAAGCCAGGACACCACGTCAGCGAATGTCGCACGAGCAAAGGAGGATGTTTCAATTGTGGCAAGATGGGCCACATTGCTCGTAACTGTCCAACCCGTCCCAACGATCCATCTTCACACCGTCCGCAGCAGAATAATGACTCAGCTCAGGGTCAGGGGCAAACTCAACGAGCAAACCAGGCACCGCCAAACGCTCAGGGCCGAGTCTATGCTTTGACTCGGGACGAGGCACTTGCATCGAACACGACGGTGTCAGGTATATTACTTTTTAATAATGTACCTGCTCGTGTATTGTTTGATTCTGGTGCAACACATAGCTTCATTGCGGCAGACTTTGCCGCCGAACACACATTCCCTATGACACCGCTAGGCTTAAACCTAAGTGTTAGTACTCCTTCGGGCGTAGATTTATCGGCTCGCTTAGTCTGTCGTGAAGGTAACATTTGCATCGGGGGACGGAAATTGTCATTAGATGCGATAGTTCTAGACATAAGGGACTACGATCTTATTCTGGGAATGGATTGGCTCGGCGCTTGTTCATCTACTATCGACTGTGCGAAAAAGGAAGTCGTGTTTCGTTTGCCCGGCGAGATCGAGTTTTGCTTCACGTGCAGTCCTGAGTCGAAAGCGTCGAATGCCTGCATGGTGATCTCAGCAATGTCTGCTCGACGGATGATTCACTCCGGCTGCGAAGGGTACTTAGCGTCCGTTCGAGACACTCGGCAAGATTGTGCAAACGTTGAGTCTATTCCCGTTGTGGCGGATTTTCCTGATGTGTTTCCCGACGAGTTGCCAGGCATGTCGCCCGATCGAGAGATAGAGTTCACTATAGACACGTTCCCAGAAACTCGACCAATTTTCAAGATGCCGTATCGAATGGCCCCGGCAGAATTGAAAGAGCTTAAAGTACAGTTGCAAGACTTGCTAGATCGAGGATACATTCGGCCTAGTGTATCTCCGTGGGGTGCGCCAGTGCTATTTGTAAAGAAAAAGGATGGCTCGTTGCGGCTCTGCATCGACTATCGAGAATTGAATAAAGCAACCATTCGTAACCAGTATCCTCTTCC
The DNA here is from genome assembly GCA_036927795.1 of Iris macrosiphon. Classification (NCBI taxonomy): domain Eukaryota; kingdom Viridiplantae; phylum Streptophyta; class Magnoliopsida; order Asparagales; family Iridaceae; genus Iris; species Iris macrosiphon. The sequence goes on along the minus strand of JAYESA010000008.1, from coordinate 119,606,974 downwards.
AAGAATAGACGATCTTTTTGATCAGTTGCAAGCTGCCACGGTATTCTCTAAAATTGACCTCCGTTCGGGCTATCACCAACTAAAGATCAAGCCAGACGATGTGCCAAAGTCAGCTTTTCGAACTCGCTATGGCCATTATGAGTTCCTGGTGATGCCGTTCGGACTAACCAATGCACCCGCTGCCTTTATGAGTTTGATGAACCTTGTGTTCCGGCCCTATCTCGATAAGTTTGTAGTAGTATTCATCGATGATATCTTGGTGTATTCGAAGAGTGAGGAAGAACATGCAGAGCACTTGCGGACCGTGCTACAAACTCTTCGGGACAACCAGCTATATGCTAAGCTGAGTAAGTGTGAATTCTGGCTAAGTAGTGTATCTTTCCTCGGGCACATCATTTCTGTGGGAGGCATCTCAGTCGATCCGAAGAAGGTGGAGGCCATTGTCGAGTGGAAGCGACCTGCATCCGTTAGCGAGATTCGAAGCTTCCTCGGGCTAGCGGGCTACTACAGACAGTTCGTGAAGGATTTTTCCAAACTTGCACTACCTCTGACTCGCCTCACACAAAAGGGAGTCGCATTTGAGTGGTCTGCCGACTGCGAAGCTTCGTTTAAAGAGTTAAAGCATCGCCTCACCTCTGCCCCGTTACTTGCACTACCAGACGAGATCTCGGGATTTCAAATATTTAGCGACGCGTCCGGGCAAGGCTTGGTGTGTGTACTTATGCAGCGAGATCGAGTGATAGCCTATGCCTCCAGGCAACTAAAGAAGCACGAGAAAAATTATCCTACACACGACCTGGAGTTAGCGGCAATTATCTTTGGCCTGAAATTATGGCGACACTACCTTTATGGAGTGCCTTGCCGAATTTATACTGATCACAAGAGCTTGAAGTACCTATTCACCCAGACGGACCTCAACCTTCATCAGCGCCGTTGGCTAGAATTGATAAAAGATTATGACTTGACGATAGACTACACGCCTGGAAAAGGGAACGTTGTAGCGGATGCTTTGAGTCGGATCTTCGTTGGATCTCTGTCAGTCGATCGCAGGTTACGAAGGGACTTAGAAGAGATGGGCATCGAACTCCGAATTCGATATCGTGGCGCGCGGGTCGCTCAAATGCGATTCGTACCCAACCTAATAGAGCGGGTCACATCTACTCAGAAAGACGACCCTTTCCTAAGGAAGATGCACGAGCAGATTCTAGCGGGGAAGGCGAAGGACTTTGCAGTAGATGAAAATGGAGCGTTGCGGGTGAAAGGAAGGCTATGCGTCTCCGATGATTCAGAACTCAATGTGTAATGCCCCGTTCTCCCTATTCGGGGAGCGCGGCCAAGAAATACTTACGACCGTCCGAACGGGACAGATTGAATTAAGATCCTTTCCTCGTTATGGATTGGTTTCTTCGGAATCAGATCCCATATACAATGGATTGTGCCTCGAGGATGGACTCGGCGGCAGAGTCGAGAGGGGCCTTTCCGTTGTGTTGGTTTCTTGTCCGTTTTCGTGCCGTTTGGTTGCTTTCTTGTTGGTTTTATGACTTGCGTTTTCTTGAACGGTTTCAATGGATTTCATTGCTTTCGTTCTTAGGATTTCGTATTTCGTATCGAGCCTTGGAGACCGAAGCAGGAGGTATTGATCATCCGTTGGTGCGTGCAGGTGATCGTGTAGACGACGCGCGAGCGGAGTCTTAGAGATCTCTCCTTCTTCTTCCTATTCAACCAACTTGTGAGTGGCTCTATTTCGATAAGCACCTTCTTTCCAAGGGCTCCGTTCATAATAAAATTGACTCAGTTGTTCATTCAATCAAACAATACCAATTAAGTAACAAGTTGGATAACAAGATAAGATAAGAAGTAGGCTTGGAACACCCATTGCTTGTCATACAAAACCTTGCATAAATTCATTGATGCATGCATGTTCGTTGGGTGTTTAATGGGTTGGTATTTATTAATAGTTCAAAGTGCTCTTCTATAAGTTCAAGGTGTTCTTCTATAAACTGCTGCATGTTATTTCATATAACTTGTTGGTTGATTGTGATAGTACAGTAAAGCAGTTTCATACATGATGTTCTTTAAATCGCTAGTATGTAAATCTATGAAGTTCGGTTCATAGAAATGGTCATGGGAATTCTTGTGCACAAGGGATCCAGGTTCCTGCGAACGGTTACCGGGGCACCGGGCCGTTTCGACCCGGGCGGAATCTACTTTCTTAGTCGTGCTAAATAAGTTAGCACAGGGAGCGGGGAATTGTAGCGGGGCTAGCTACCCGCGCTGCAAGCGTCGCCGCCAGCCCAGACTAAACCCATGATGGCTCCTAAACAACAAAAGAAAGATGTTGTGTATATTTAAACTGTGCAGACTAACTATGTCTTCGTGACAGGGAAGGCTATGGTAAGTTGTACAGGTGGTTCAGACGGTACAGGTAAAGTCACCGAACGGTGGCATGTGGAGTTATGTTATTTTATTCTTGCATACCTGCTAAATGAAATCTGAACTAGGCAAGAATAGAAACCCACCTAAGCACATAATTGTAGCATACTCATTAGATCTTATCTCATGAGCTTGGTAAAGTTGAGCAGCTAGCCTTCACCAGTACTTTTCGAAGTACTGACCCTCGTTGTAGCAGGTTCCCCGACGCAAGGCAACGCGGCGAGGAGCTGAAGTTCTCTCCGGACTTTTGGGACTCTTGGCGGTTCGTGGCCAAGACTTTTGGAGGCTCAAGCTAGAAGCCTTTCACTCTCTCCGTTGCTGAATATCGCTAAGGCGATGGTGCTTACTCGCACCCAAGGTGTTTTGTGTTTTTGAATCTATGTAAAGGGACATAATGTATGGATCGGCTATCTCATTTTGCGTCCAAGTTTGTAAGCCCGTGGGGCATTTTATACTTTTGAGTCAAGCGATGTAAAAAGATGTTCATTATGAATAAAAGAGAAACTTTTCTATGCCTCAACTTTGTGTTATCTTATATGTCTACTCTGTTGCATTGTACTAAAGAATATCCTTATGCCTAAGGCCTTGTGCACGCGCGCCCTACGCGTGCACGGCATCACGCCCGGGGGACGATTATCGATTAGCCAAAATCGGGGCGTGACACAATGTGCTTGGACCGACTATGAGATGTCTGGTTCTTCATAAGGTGGATTTCACTATGGCTATTGCAAATCAAAACGTAATGTTCATGTTTTAGCCCAATTTTTTACAATAATTTCTTCATCCATAGCAACTCCTTGCAAGCCTCTATCGTCGTAATGTATTTTGTCTCTATCGTAGACAAGGAAATAAATTTCTGCAATCGCAACTGCCATGATACCGCTCCACTAATAAATATTATCACATAGCCTGAAGTCAATCTCCTTGTATCTACATCTTCAGCCATATCAGTGTCAGTATATCCGACTAACTTTGGCTCATCACCACCAAATAAAATCCTCCAATCAGTAGTGTCCTAAATATATCATAGAATCCAATTGACCGCACTCTAATATATTCTTCCAGGATTGAAGAGATATCTGCTAACCATGTCAACTATGCGAGCGATGTCTGGCCTTGTACACACCATATCCTACATGAGACTCCCCACTGCTGAAGCATATGGAACCCGCTACATATCTTTTCTTCCGTCCAAGATAGATGGATACTGCTCCGCAGTAAGATTAAAGTGAGCTACAAGAGGGTTATTTACTTTCTTTGACCCGTCTATCCCTAAATGCTGAAGTATCCGATAAATGTACATCATTTGGGACAAATAAAACATCTTGGACTCTCTCTCTCTCTCTCTCTCTCTCTCTCTTGGCTGATCTCTATCTCAAGAATAGCCTTCGATGCGCTCAAATACTTCATAAAGAAGGTCGTGCCCAGTTGGTGCTTCAACTCTACTATCCTAGTGGCATTCTGATCCACCAATAGTATATCATCTACATAGAGAAGTAAAATGATAAAATTATCCTCGGTAAAGTATCTCACGAACACACAGTGGTCCGACGACATCCGTGCATAATCATACTACCCCTATAAATGACTCAAACTTCCTGTACCATTGCCTCAGAGCCTGCTTCAGACCATACAGACTCTTCCTCAATCAACAGACCAAGTGTGACTTGCCCTTCTCACAGAATCTCCCTGGCTGCTCCATGTACAACTCCTCCTCTAAATCACTGTAGAGGAATAGCCACGTGACAATGGCCAGCAACACAACTCCAATGGGCAAACCCAATTTAATGGACCCGTTATAGTGCACTTAAGCTGTAACAAATATAAATGCAGTCTACACCATCTATCTCAGTATAATTCTAATCTCATCCACAAAAAGTAAATGCAAATCAATATGATAGACCAGTCAAGATAATCGATAACGAAATATAGTCCATCAATAAATCCAAATAAATAGTATCTCAGGTTATTGGGTTTTGGGTTCGGGTTTACGGGTTTCGGTGCGGGTTGAGGATTCAAGGTATGGGTTTAGGACCCAGTTTGGTTTAGTCTAGGTTTGTTTGGTTTGGGTTGGTTTTGATTTGTATATATATATATATAGCCATCTAAAAATAGTTTTGGACCTCAATAAATTTTAGAAAAATTATACAATACTCTAATAATAGTTGTACACCAAAAAATATATTTTCTCTATGCAATAATAATAATTAATTAAATACACATAAATAATTATAAATTCATGAATATTATATATTATAAATGGCTAAAAAATTTAGAAAATTCTCCCTTAATCTCAGTAATTCATAATACCAATAATTAAAATTATAAAATTTAATTCTAAAAATTAGGATGTTTACAATCTAACCAAGTTATAAAAATTTTGTACTCAAAATTAAATAAATATAGTAGAAAAGACTTTACTTAAGCAAGGTTGCACTTGTTTATCAAAAGATGGGGGACGCAATTACCGAATGGAGTCCTAGTTTGATGTCGCATTCTAAGAATAAGGGTACGCTTAATCAAGGCTCTACCCAACCTATAAGAATGAAGTTGGCCGCAGAAACTATAGTCATGATCATATTTCTAAGGGTTTTTATAAAATCTAACTTCAAAGAGGGATACGAGATGGTAAGGATTTTGTGACCGTTTTTACAGCCTATCAAAGGAAATCTAGGTACTACCATGGTATTAATGAGTCAATAACTCTATAAAAAAGTTTTACCAGTTCTTCTTGTTTCTAATTAGGTCATGAATCTACAAGACAATAGAAAATATCATAGCCAAATGCAACTAGGGTAAAATAGTACTAAGGAATACTTTATCATAAATCTTGTCAAGGTGATTAACATTATGTAGAGAGTTCAAGGGCTCAACTTAATGCAACACCAGTGTCATGGACGTAGGTTGGCATAAATGGGATACGGGTATATCGGTGGTTAGGGTAATTGGGATGCCGATGTACAATTTAATTTAATTTCAACGGAACTGACTAATTAAGTATAGGTTTTCTAAAAGGAGGTATGCCACGAATGTTGTGGGATCTATATGGAGCATGTGAGTGTATGTTTAGGCATAACAGTTGGGTCATGAATGAAGTAGGTCTAGTTAGGCTCAGACCCTACTAGTCAAAAGTCTAAATTCCTGGCCCTAATCAGTTTATGTGTAACCCACAATATTTAGCTATCATTCCTATAAGACTTCTATCTTCCATATACATTTTCTACCATGTGTAATCTATACTCTAAGGGTCTTGTGATAATCCTCTATAGAATAACTATCAAGTCAGTATGCGATTCTGAACTTGTGTTTAGTTTCTTGTATCACTTCGAGACTGATCAACAAATTCTACTCGCACTAAATTCTTAAAATTTTAAAAGCATTACAATTTATAAATACTAAAATTATTATTCCTCAAGTCCATACCATAATTCCTTCTCCTTGGATTATGCGACCATAATATCTTTCCCTTATCATTTATTTTTTACTCACCTTCATATACTTTTAGTATGTTAATCTTGTTTTCAACTTTAAGTTTCGCCAATCATGACCCAGTACTTTCTACTTCGTAGTATATATCTTCTAGGAAACTACCGAGTGATAAATCTTCTGTCCATCCTAGATCCTTTAATTTAAAATACTCAAGATCATGTACTTCTCATGACTCTTCTTGTTACCATTCTACCTTCTTCACCTTGAAACTGAGATTTCTTCTTGTTTATTCCATGTATACCCTTCATCCAAACTATATGGTTACCATCTTATTATAGCTTGTCATCTATTATAGGCAATTCATTATATCAAGAATATAACATCTTATCAAAACTCTCATCCTTCAACCTATTTTCTCTATCACAGATATTAGTTTATCTACTCAAGTAATTAAGGGTGGAAATCACTTGTTCAATTAACACCGACAACCCCAATAATTAAGTACATATAGTTTGATTTTGAAAGATATACCTTAGTACTTGAGTTATCTAATTACTCAAATAATCCATCTGTCTATTTAGTCCAGACCTATAGTCATTAATAATTTAAGAGGGTCATAAGATCTTAAAAAAATTATAAGACAACTAGAGATTTAACTACTATGGCATGCTACATAAGATTCCAATTTCTTAAGGTCATAATATAATTCCTTTGTATCACAATCATAAGCCATATCTGATCACTAGCATCTAGCTATGTATTCCATAAAGTATTCCAGTGCATTAGAATCAAACCAACTTTCCTATCTTCTAATACTTCCAAATTACTGCTACCTTTAAGCAAGGGTAAGGTTTTATTAGTTCTAGACCTCAGATACTATATTCAATTCTCATGCTAATATTCTATACTAGCTCTAACATATAGGAATAACCTATCTACCTACCCTACTAAGGGTAACTGCCTTCTCAAAATTTATATCCAGCATGTCTTCTTTCGTCTTGACAAGGATCTGCTTCTGGAGGAAACACCATGCACGAACACCCATCTCACTGAATTAGGAAGAGATGATAAACAATATCGAGGAGAATAAAAGAGTACAATTATGAAGTTCAAGGGCGATAATTAAATGCTAAAAAAAATTCAAATCAGTTGTGGATTGAGATACTAATATTGCTAATCCTGATTACAGGCTCGCTTGGTATTGAAAAGTAACTGAAATGATTTAATCTGAACTACATGGGCCACCACAAAAAATATGTAATGTCCCAGTCCCAAAATACGTAGGACTAGAAATACGTAACATGCCAGCTATGCATTAAACCAGACTCTGGTCCGACTCGAATATGTATAAACTGTATAATAAGGGTAACTATCTAAGAATACTGAAAATATCTATGTTTCAATCCACATAAAGAACAAAGTATCAAGAATGAACTACATGTGCTAAAGTCGGCCGTCCAGTAACATATAAACTCGAATAGACTCGAGAAAAGAATATGGGTCTATAAAACTAGGCTACATCAGCAGATGAATAAACAATACGAATAATAATCATAACTCCGGAAGAACTGGTATAAGTACCTTGCACCAATGTCTGCAAGACAAAGCAACACACATCAGCAACTCCAGAAAGGCTCCACAACGGTTTATGCTACAAAACTGGCAAGGGACCAGGTCCTTAGATGGACGTAACATGGTACAAGAAACAACATGCCAAAGTAAAATAGTACAATGCACATACTCAAGGGTAAACTAATATAACCATCTAAGTGATATGCACGTGAGAGCATCACTCGTACTCAGGCTGAAACTACTACAGGCTCTGTGTCAGGGAGCCCATAGCAACAAGTAATATTACGTAGTCCAGTATAGGTGCCAAAGCATATCCAGTAGTATAGTATATGTATAAATAATTAGCCTATAGTATGGTGTGCCTCTCCCCACCCAATGTAACCTTATGTCTCATGTCCACGATGTCTCATATCCATAACACACAAGATCATGACCTCTAGCTAGTACAACGAGTCATAATGATATCTCTAGATATGTAAATCTCATATCACGAATCCTGTAAGCCTATACAGAATCACCATGAATAACTCAGAAAAGATTATGTCATATGAATTAGTGTCAAGTGTCCTACGGTATGACATACTTGGTAAAGCAAGCACGTAAAAATAGGATCATGGAATCAACTATCTAAATGATGTTACACGACTCCACGTTTGGCGTCGACACCCGAATCTTATTCGAACGCTAAGTAACGTCTCACGGTCCTAGGTTGAACAGACACATCACAATAATATATAAAATAAAACACAAGTCGATAATATAACATGATTTACTATAAGTTGGCAAGGTACACTTGCTTGGGTTCTGAACTCCCTCAACTGCTCCTGGAAAATTGGAATCTGCACGTACATCTCTGGATACTGAAACAAACATCACCATTATTCTCATAATACTAGAAATGGCTAGAATTTACTACCCGTAAGTCCAATTTGGACACAGGGACAGAATTGATAGTTTTGGGTCAAAGCGGGGTCCACATGTGGCCCACTTCGTACAGAAAAATGTGTCAACGATAAAGTTCTCCAAATTTAGTAAACTTAGTGTCCACGATTCCATAATGATGTCACGAACCCAACGGAACATCCATAACTGGATTTCGATAAGTCGGTCACGAAATCATCCATCAAGTGGAACCGTGGGGCCCGCAAAATAGTATTTCGTCAACATTCTCAAAATCAAACCAAACTTGAGTCACAGGACCAGCATAACGCTACGAATACGATGGCCCAAGTTTTGTTATAAAATGACAAGCACACACAAAATTATGATGAGTGTCAGAACAGGCCAGTACGGTATTTTTTGACAGATACGCGTTGATTCCGGTGTGTACGCATATCCAAATCAACTTCCGTAAAATTTTACACATGCGCGTTGACGATACGCGCCTTTCGGTATAATTTGCACATGATGAAGTGGCCTCAATTTGCAGGACGTACACCATTTCGGAAAAATTTAGGTTTAGGAAACAATATTTTTTGACAGATTTCAGCAGCAAATAATTCACATAATACATCAAAATAAAAGAAAGTGTTTAAATGGATTAAAACTAGGTTATGTTGTCTAAATTACTGTTCAAGTAGAATTTTAGTATCGCGTGCCGTTATGGAGATAATGGAACTCAAACATGGGCACCTGGGACAGTTTTTGTTCTTAAAAACTGGATCATTATTTCTTGTTTTGTGTTGCAATTTACGATCGACACATGACACGATAAGCTAAACTAATTACATAGATTTCAAGGGGGTCATGTGGTCTTCACATAGGGACGGGTCGATATTTGGATTATTGTGCAGGGAGATACATGGGCGAGAAGAAGAGTACCTCGTATGTGCTGCTGATCGTGAATTTTGGACGGGTCTGCGGCGACTCGTGATGGCTGTTGACGACGGTGGCAGTGGTCAACGGTGGTCTAAACTAGTGGTGGAAGACTGGTGGTTTGATGATGTATATATACAAGGATGAATGGGGGTTTCGGGGGATGGGTCGACGGCCGGTTACAGGGAGGGGAATGGAGGAGGTCGTCGGGGAGTTTGGTGTGCTGGGGTGGATTCGGGTTATTGGGTTTTGGGTTCGGGTTTATGGGTTTTGGTGCGGGTTGAGGATTCAGGGTATGGGTTTAGGACCCGGTTTGGTTTAGTTTGGGTTGGTTTTGGTTTGGGTTGGTTTAATTATAAATAACCATATATATATATATATATATATAGCCATCTAAAAATAGTTTTGGACCTCAATAAATTCCAGAAAAATTATACAATACTCTAATACTAGTTGTACACCCAAAAATATATTTTTCGTACAATATTTAAAATTAATTAAATATACATAATTATGTGAATAAATATATATTATAATTAGCTAAAATTATTAAAAATTCTCCCTTAAATCTCATTAATTACATATTTCCAATATTAATAAATATTTAAATATTTAAATCTAAAAATCAGGGGGTTTATAATCTATCCAACTTATAGTAAATTTTGTCCTCGGAATTAAAAATAAACATGGTAGAAAAGATTTTAGTTAAGTAAGGTTGCACTTGTTTATCAAAAGATGGGGGACACAGTTACCAAATGGAGTCCTAGTTTGACGTTGCATTCTAAGAATAAGGGTACGCTTAATTAAGGCTCTATCCAACTTATAAGAATGAAGTTGGCCACATGACTATAGTCATAATCATAATTCTAAGGATTTTTAGAAAGTCTAACTTCAAGGAGGGATACGAGATGGTGAGAATTTTGTGAACGTTGTCACAGCTATTCAAATAAAATCTAGGTACTACCATGGCGTTAATGAGTCAATAACTCTATAAAGAAAGTTATACCAGTTCTCCTTGCTTCTAATTAGGTCACGAGTCTACAAGACAATAGAAAATATCATAGCCAAATACAACTGGGGTAAAATAGTACAGAGAAGTTGTTCATTGCATATCATGGATGCTGATGAATGGTTCAGCAATAAGAGTCAAAAGATGATATAACTCATCAAGGTATTTAGTATTGTGTAAAGAGTATAATGGGTTCAATTTAATGTAACACAAGTGTCATGGGCGTAGGTTGGCATGAATGGGATATGGGTATATCGGTGGTTAGGGTAATTGGGTTGCCGATGTACAAGTTTATTTAATTTAATTACAATGGAACTGACTAATTAAGTATAGGTTTTCTAGAATGAGATATGCCATGAATGTTGTGGGGTCTATATGGAGCATGAGAATGTATGTTTGGGCATAACAGCTGGGTCATGAGTGAAGTAGGTCCAGTTAGGCTCAAACCATATTGATCAAAAATCTAAATTTTTGGCCCTAATCAGTTTATGTATAACCCACAATATTCAGCTATAATTCCTATAAGACTTATATCTTCCATTTATACTTTTCTACCAAGTGTAATCTATACTCTAACGGTCTTGTGATAATCCTCCATAAAATAACCATCAAGTCAGTATGTGAATCTGAACCTGTGTTTAATTTCTTGAAGTTTGTATAACTTCAAGACTGATCAACAATTTCTACTCACACTAAATTCTTAAAATTTTAAAAGCATTACAGTTCATAAATACTAAAATTATTATCCCTCAAGTCCATATCATAATCCATTCGCTTTGTTTATTCCATGTATCCCTTCATCCAAATTACATGATTACCATCTTGTTATAGCTTGTTATCTATTATAGGCAATTCACTATCTAACTCAAGACTATAACATCTATCCACCTCTCATCCTTTAACATATTTTCTCTATCACAAATACTAGCTTATCTACTCAATTAATCACTGGTGGAACTCACGTGTTCAATTAATACTGACAACCCAATTAATCAAGTACATCTAGTTTGATTTTGAAAGCTATACTTTAGTACTTGAGTTATCTATTTACTCAAACATTAGGTCTAGCAATCTATCTATTTATTTAGTCCATACCTATAGTCATCAATAATTTAAGGGATCATACGATCTAGTTTTGATACTAAAAGTCACAAGACAACTAAAGATTTATCCACTATGGCCTCCTACGTAAGGTTCCAATTTTTTAAGGTCATAATATATTTCCTTGTATCACCATCATGAGCCATATCTGATCCCTAGCATCTAGCTATATATTCCATAAAGTATTCCATCGCATTAGAATCAACTATCTTTTCTATCTCCCAATACTTCCAAATTACTGCTACCGTTAAGCAAATGTAAGATTTTATTAGTTTTAGGCCTCAGATACTATATTCAATTATCATGCTAACAATCTACGCTAGCTGTAGCATATAAGAATAACCTATCTTCCTACCCTACTAAAGGTAACCATCTTCTCAAAATTTTATATCCAGCATGTCTTCTTCCGCCTTGACAAGGGTTTGCTTCTGGAGGAAACAATGCGAACGAACATACATCTCTTTGAAATAGGGAGAGATGATAAATATTAATAAGTATGTCGAGGAGAATAAAAGAGTACAATTATGAAGTCCAAGGGCAATAATCAATTGCTAAAGAATTTTCAAATCAGTTGTGGATTAAGATACTAATACTGCTAATCCTGATTACAGGCTCGCTCAGTACTGAAAAGTAACCAAAATAATTTAATCAAGACATGCATGGGCCACCACAAAAATATGTAATGTCCCAGTCCCAAAATACGTAGGACTAGAAATATGTAACATGCCAGCTATGCATTCAACCAGACTCTAGTCCGACTCGAATATGTATAAACTGTATAATAAGGGTAACTATCTAAGAATACTGAAAATATCTATGTCTCAATCCACATAAAGAACAAAGTATCAAGAATGAACTACATGTACTAAAGTCGGCCGTCCAGTAACATATAAACTTGAATAGATTCGAGAAAAGAATATGAGTCTATAAAACTTGGCTACATCAGCAGATGAATAAATAATATGAATAATAATTATAACTCCAGAAGAACTGGTATAAATACCTTGCACCAATGTCTGCAAGACAAAGCAACACACATCAGCAACTCCAGAAAGGCTCCACAACGGTTTATGCTACAAAACTGGCAAGCGACCAGGTCCTTAGATGGACGTAACATGGTACAAAAAATAATATGCCAAAGTAAAATAGTACAATGCACATACTCAAGGGTAAACTAATATAACCATCTAAGTGATATGCACGTGAGAGCATCACTCGTACTCAGGCTGAAACCACTACAGGTTCTGTGTCAGGGAGCCCATAGCAGCAAGTAATATCACGTAGTCCGGAATAGGTGCCAAAGAACCACCCGTAGGATAGTATATATATAAATAATCAGCCTATAGTTTGGTGTGTCTCTCCCTACCTAATATAACCTCATGTCTCATATCCATGACGTCTCATATCCATAACACGCAAGCTCATGACCTCTAGCTAGTACAACGAGTCCTAATAATATCTCTATATATGCAAGTCTCATATCACGAATTATGTAAGCCTATACAGAATCACCATGATTAACTCAGGAAAGATTTTGTCACATGAATTAGTGTCAAGTGTCCTACGGTATGACGTACTTAGTAAACCAAGCACGCAAAAATAGGATCGTAGAATCAACTCTCTAAATGATGTTACACGACTCCGCGTACGACGTCGGTACCCAAATCTTGTTCGGATGCTAAGCAACGTCTCACGGTCCTAGGTTGAACAGGCACATCACAAGAATATATAAAATGAAATACAAGTCGATAATATAATAGTATTTACTGTAAGTTGGTAAGGTACACTTGCCTGGGTTCTGAACTCCGTCAACTACTCCTAGGAAAGTGGAATCTGTATGTAGATCTTAGGATGCTGAAACAAACATCACCATTATTCTCAGAATACTAAAAATAGCTAGGATTGAATACCCATAAGTCCAATTTAGACACAGGGGCAGAATTGACAATTTTTGGTCAAAGCGGGGTCCACATGTGGCCAACTTCACACCGAAAAATGTGCTAAAGATAAAGTTCTCCAAATTTAGCAAAATTAGTCTCGACGAGTCCATAACGATGTCACGAACCCAACAGAATATCCATAACTGGATTCTGATGAGCCGGTCACGAAATCATCCGTCAAGTTGAACTGTGGGTCCCGTAAAACGGTATTTCGTCAACGTTCTCAGAATCAAACCAAACTTGAGTCATAGGACCACCGTAACGCTGTGAATCTGTTGGCGCGAGTTTTGTTGTAAAATGACAAGCACACACAAAATTATGACGAGTGTCAGAACAGACCGATACGATATTTTTTTACGGATACGTGTTGATTCTGGTGTGCACGCACATCCAAATTAACTTTCGTAAAATTTTACACATCTGAGTTGACGATATGCGCCTTTCGGTACAATTTGCATACGATGAAGTTGCCTCCTTTAGCAGGATGCACCCCATTTCGAGAAAATTTGGATTTAGGAAACCAAGTTTTTTGACAGATTTTAGCAGCAAATAATTCATAGAATATATCAAAATAAAAGAAATTATTTAAATGGATTAAAACTAGGTTATGTTGTCTAAATTATTATTTAAGTAGAAGTTTAGTATCGCGTGCCATTATGGAGATAACGGAACTCAAACACGCACTCCTAGGACAGTTTATGTTCTTAAAAACTAGGTTATTTTTTTTCGTTTTGTGTCGCGATTTACGATCGACACATGATACATAAGCTAAACTAATTACACAGGGTTCAAGGGGGTCATGTGGTCTTCATATAGGATTTGATGGGTCGATATTTGGATTATTGTGCCAGGAGATACAAGGGCGAGAAGAAGAGTACCTCGTGTGTGCTGCTGATCGTGAATACTGGGCAGGTCTGCGGTGACTCGCGGCGGCTGTTGACAACGGCGGCGGTGGTCGATAGTGGTCTGAACTGGTGGTGGATGGCTAGTAGTTTGGTGATGTATATATAGGGGGATGAATGAGGGTTTCGGGGAAAGAAAAGGATAGGTCGGCGGCCGATTACAGGGAGGGGAAGAGGAGGTCGCAGGGGGGGGTTGGGGTGCTGGGGTGGATTCAGGTTATTGGGTTTTGGGTTTAGGTTTATGGGTTTCGGTGCGGGTTGAGGATTCAGGGTATAGGTTTAGGAACCGGTTTAGTTTGGTTTGGGTTGGTTTTGGTTTGGGTTGATTTAATTATAAATAACCATATATATATATATATATATATATAGCTATCTAAAAATAATTTTGGACCTCAATAAATTCTAAAAAATTATACAATACTCTAATAATAGTTGTACACAAAAAAAAAATCTGTGAATATTTAAAATTAATTAAATATACATAATTATCAACCTATGAATAAATATATATTATAATTAGCTAACATTACTGAAAATTCTTCCTTAAATCTCAATAATTACATATTACCAATATTAATAAAAATTTTAAATTTTAAATCTAAAAATCAGGGGTTTTACACCATGGCTGCTCCATGTACAACTCCTCCTCTAAATCATCGTAGAGGAATACCGTCTTTACATCCATCTGCTCGACCTCCAAGTAGAAATTGGCTGGTAATGCTAGTACTACCCGAATAGATGACAAATTGCTGACTGACGAAAAGATCTCATCAAAATCCACGCACATCCGCTGATCGTAGCCTTTAACTACCAGGCTTATTTTGTATCGAGGGTGAGTAGTATCATCCGTCTGCTTCATTCTAAACAACAATCGATTCTTTAAATCCTACTTACCTTTGGTAACCGCACAAGCTCATAAGTAGAGTTATCATGTAGGAAACTTATCTCCTTCTACATGGCCTCAATCCACTCTTGTCTGTGTTCGTCTTTCATAGCCTCTATAAAACTTTCAGGCTCTCTCCGTCAATCAGTAGCATATACTCACACAATGAGTATCTAGTAGACGGTCGACAATCTCTCGCGCTCCTCCTCAACAGAGCCTCTGGTGCTGGTTGTATACGAACAACCTCCTCTCCTTCAAAAACTACCTCCTCGGTATGCTCATCCTTCTGGGGGCTACCCTAACCATCATCAACAAGCTGATGATCAAGGTTGGGAGCATCTCCATGTACTGGCTCCACCATAAATGGATCCTCTACAATGTCCTCTGGAAACGGCTCAAAGCAAAATAACTCTAGCTCAAGCAATTCCTCAGCTTCAGAAGGCATCTCGGAATCATGAGTGTTGGTCATGGTCTGATCCTTGACGAATATCACATCCCTGCTTCTGTAGATATTTCTTTCTACAGAATCATAGAGTCTATAGCCAAACTTATCCCGACCATAGCTGACAAAGATACACTGTCTCATCTTCGGCTCAAGTTTGGATCTCTCTTCCTTCGATACATGCACGAAGGCCTTACAACCAAACACTCGCTGGTGATTGTATGATGACTCTTTATCCTACCATACTTTGTCAGGCACATCACCCTACAAAGGAGTACTAGAAGACAAATTAATAACATAAGCAACAGTATTAAGAGCCTCACCCTAATAACTGTCCGATAAGTTTATTTCAGACAATAAACATCATACCGTCTCCATCAGAGTCATGTTCATGCACTCCGCTACACCATTGAGCTAAGGTATCTTGGGTGGAGTCTTCTTGTGGCATATTCCTTGGTCTCTGCAATATGCATCAAAGGGAGCAATGTATTCACTACCATTGTTGAACCAAACACATAACAACTTCTTTTCCGTCTGTCTTTCAACAGAGGCCTGAAACTCTTTAAAAGTGGACAACACTTGATCCTTGGTCTTTAAGATATAGACCCAAATTTTTTTGGAACAATCATCAATAAAAGTCATAAAGTAAGAAGCACCACAATTAGATTTTACCTTCATAGGATCGCAAATATCTAAGTGAATCAACTCGAGCAACGTCAGCTTTGTTGAACTTGGGTGACTTTGAAAAGATACCATATTTTGCTTTCCTTCCATACAATACGTGCATCTCTTCAACTTTATTGACTTAAGCCCGGAATCACCTTCCTATTCAACAAGTAGCTCATTCATTTCTCGCTGATATGGCTGAGCCGTATGTGCCATAACTCGGTAGACGCATCACTGGTTGCGTTCACCTCATGTGCCCCATTTGTGCCCCCTTCCATATAGTAGAGATCAGACTTCTTATTTCCTCTGACAATCACAATCGAACCTCTTAAAAGCTTTTACTGACCGTTCACGAAGATATTAAATAATCCTTCATCATACAACCTTCCAACAAATACCAGGTTGAAACAGATATTAGGGACATGACGAACATCCTTAAGAACAAGAACTACGTCTGTCTTGGTTCTCAAATGCACATATCCAATAGCAACAGTCTTTGACACATATCCGTTGCCCATCTTTAATACTCCATTGTCATCTATTGTGTAAGTGGCAAATGGTGCCATATTGGAAGATATGTACGTTGAAGCACCTAAGTCCACCAGCTAAGAATTGCCATCGCAGGCGAGGTTAATGACTACCTCATCACCTATAATAATCATATCACCTCCATGTGTCGAGGCTATCGAGACAGCCGTTGTTGTGTTCTCACCTTGCTTCCCCTTGTCGCACTTTTTCTCTCTACTTTAAGCAAAATAGTTTTTCTTGATGTAGCCCTCATTTCCATAATGGTAGCACTCAGAGTCTTAGTACTGACCCTTGGACTTGACTCTACTCTTGTCTCTACCACCGTTCGGACCCCTTCTTTTACTCCTTCCACGGCTCTGAAACAAATACCTCTGAATAAAATAAGGACGAAGAGCCCTAAGATTTCCTTTGCATATCTTCATTCAATACCCCACTCTTGGCGAACTTCAGACTAATTATGCCTTCTGAAGCAGAAGCAATCATGGACACTCGTACGGTCTCCCACGAGTCTTGTAAAGCACACATCAACCCCAGCCCTAGAACTTTTTTATCGAACTTTACTCCCATCAAGGATAAATGGTCAACCATGTCCTGAAACTCACTGTCACTCCCCATTTTTATATACGTATTTGGAACATATTAGTTTTTCTGCTTATATTATTTGTTGCTCGTATGATCATTAGGTTGCATGTCATGGAGACTAGACTCATTCTTTGGTTCAATTAGACTCACAGTTTAATTGTTGGATTGGTTTGGTCATGAGTGAACCCAAAGTCTAAACCTCAAACTATAGCTATATAAGTTAAAACTTTTTTTTCTCTCTTCCATCATTCTCTCATTTTTTTTCCTTCCTAGATTTAGGCAAGTACACATTGCACTATATGGAAAAACCCTTGATTCTTTATTTTTGCTTTTTTTTAATATGTGTATATTATGATTCTAAACACTTTTAGTACTTGGATTTTTCGGTTTTAATGGGTGGATTTGAGTAGATCTATATTTGAAGTTTAGGATTTTCATGGGTTTCTTGAGTTTTTAGTGGTTTTGATCTATTAAAACATAATATTTTAGAAAATCAATTTTTGGAGTTGATGGAAAACTTTATTTCGAGCAATTTGGCTTTTGTTTTACTTAATTCGGAGTTAAAATAAGATTTTTATGAAGAAAACAATTTTGGAGATTTTTAGAGTTTTTGCTATGGCCGAACCTGTTGTTTGGAGAAGACGAAGTCTTCATGCGGACATCGAGTTATGCGACAGAGAGTTCTATGTGGCCTGAGCTCTTTGCCTCATACTGACCAGTATGCGTCCATCTTGTTGGATGCATGACTACCATCACACAAGTGTTCGGAGCTAATCCTTGAACTACTTGTGTTTTCACTCGCTGAATGTCATGACCCGCACCCGAAATAGGGGCACGAGTACGTGGGTACGTCCAGCCTACGTCGCAGCATCGGCGGTAGAACGTTGTCTAGGTCATGATACTATCTAAATAATCTCACACGATTATCCAACTCCATAAGGAGACATAGATATCACAATATAATATGTAAATACTCAATCACAGAATTAAAGCACGATGAGATATCGAAGAAAATAAAAGAAATACAACACAAGTCTAAACAGAATAATCTAATCCACACTATAATATCCAAGTCTCAAAGTATGCCAAAAATAAATTTGGTATCAATAATCTGCTAAAAAAAACTAACTGAATAATTAGTTATCCCGGCTAGACCTTCCAGAAATCACACCTGGCGATAAGGTCCAAGGCTGTAGCTACTCTCCCTGTGGTCCATAAAATATCGGACACCAGGCCTCTAAGTTGTAGTCTGGAAAAATATTTCCAGTCAGGATGGAACGAAGTACATCTCTAGTAGCAGTTCTAAATCAATGATATAAACTATGTAGCAGTAAATAGATGTAAATATATAAGATGCATATACATGTACAAGAGATACACAATAAAGGAAATACTAGAAATAAATACGAAAATGAACAATATGACAATAAACAAGAATACTAATGACTAAGTGTGTGAGTACTAGCTTTAACATGTGATCGGCTTGGAAACTTGTACATGAATAATGGCCTGGTTAGTCATACGTGCGGTGTATGACCAACACTAACATGAAAATAAGACTTGTACATAAAGGATTTGATCACATATCTACACTAAAATACTCCCCACCCCCAACTGGTATAGTAGATCCAACCATGGTATGTTATGACACGAGATTCTCTAGGAAGGTAGCAAATCTCCCCGAGAATCAATGTCAATACATGCATAAGATAATCAATAAAACAAGACTTGTACAAGATATACCATATACAAGGAATAATATCTCATGACGAGATCCAGATATACCAATCAGTGTAACCATCGTGTCAAGAAATATGGATATCTACACTAGATACAATGAACATAGAGGATATCATAAATAAGAAACTATCAGAGAATGTACTCGCCTGGGGTCCTTAGCTGGCAATACCAATGTCCTGCTCCTGAAGTCTCGCAGAACAATCCAATGGTCCTATATACATATAATATAACATAATACAACATCAGCCATTATACTAGCACACACAATATAATTACGGTGAACTTAGCAGCTACACTAGGGTGACACTGGTCAACTAGGGTCAAGTGAGTGTCTAATTTCACGGTGTCGCATCCTCAATTGAGTTACAATCAGACAGTCAAACTATACATGTCTTGCCAGTACGTCAGTGTCACATGGTCATGTGCAAATATTGGGCATCCGTAATTATACTAGGGTCATATAGTATATATATATATATATATATATATATATATATATATATATATATATATATATATACAGTCAAATATAGATACAGGATATCTACTACTCACATATATGGCCACACCGCATAAATACATATATATATAGTCAAAACTGGTATTCGCATTTAATTGTCTACAATATACATATATACCATCTATATATATGTATATAACAACCAATAATTATATGTATACCAAATAGTAATAATATACATATACTAAATATATATATAAATATACCAAACTGAACACTATACACGTACGCGTACGAGTTGGGTTTAATTTGCATAGCCTAGCAATCAACATCTAATGAATACGTCATGGAAATACGCTAGATTCTAATCGCCATCATACGTATACGCGTACACAACATGAAAGTACAATTCGAACCTGTGCGCGTGGGAACGAAGGTGTTCAACATCGAGGTGGGAAGCTCCTGCTGCTACTGTTCAGGTGTTGCTCGGCCGCGTCGTTGAGGGAGGAGGTCTGCCTGTCGAGGAGAAGCTCAGGTGAATGGCACCGGGGTCGGGTTCAGGTGTACGCTGTCGACGAGTCGTCGAGTTGCTGCTGTTTATCAAGAAAAAGGAGGGCAGGTTCGTCGTCGTGGGGTCTGGCAGCGTTCAGCGGTGCAGGTTCAGCGATGAGCAGCTGGTCGAGGTCGGTTTCAGGCGATCAACAGGCTTCTCGGTCGAGTGGATCTGGTTCAGGCGAGGTCGAGGTGCACGGTAGGGTTGGAAGGAAGGGGGTGGCCGGACACGGTGGTGGCGTCAGTTTCAGGCAGCGGCTTCAGGCTCCGTCATCGATGGGAGGAGAAGAAGAAGTAGGGGAGTTCAGTCGAAATGGCCGGAGGGGGCTTGGTGGAGATGGGAGGAGTGGTGGTGGTCGAGGTGCAGGGAGGTGGAGACGGTCGGGAAGTACGTTCAGCGGGCTGGGAAGTTCTGCTGCAGTGGGTGTTCAGTCGACCGGAGGGGAAGAATGGTGGTGCTGGCGGTTCGTCGATGGGGTAGATAAAGAAGAGTATGAGGGAGAGAAGGATCCGACGGGGTTGAAGAAGATGGTGACTGCGGTGTCGTCGATTTCAGGCGATAACGGGATGGAGGAGAAGATGACAGGCGGGTCAAGGGGAGTCTCCGGTGTGGCAGCATTCAGGCGGGGGTGCAGCGGTCTCCAGCTGCTCGGTTCAAGCGGAGTAGATCGGCTCAGCGGGAGGGAAGTCGGGACAGGCAGTCGGCGAGGTCGGGATGCAGGCGGCTCAGCGTGGAGGAGATGGAGGAGAAGAGAGGGAGAGGTGCATAACGATGGAGGTGAGGAGGATCCGTCTCCGGCGAGTTCGGGTGGCCGCGGGGAAGTCTGGCAGCGGGGGACTGTGCGGAGGAGATGATGCAGGCGGTCGGGTTCTGGTACAGTCGGCGGGGAGAGAACGACTCCGGCGTTGATTGGTGGCGTTCGGGTGCTACTTCGGTGGTCAGCGGCTCCGGTGAGGCTGAACAAGGAAGGAAGAGAGGTGAACAGGAAGATGGGGGAGGGGGTCGGTTGTGGCTTCTGATATTAGGGATAAAAGAAAAGGAAAATAAAGGAGATGATATATATATATACAAAGGGGGTTGGGTGTTTGACCTAGAAAATTGGCTTGGTCAAACCCTCCTTGGGATTGGGCCTTGGCTTGTCATGTAGGTATTTCAAAGGGCTAGGATTTGGTTTGATTCAAAATGGAGGGTTAGGATTACATTGTTTAAAAATAGAGGACCAAGGTTCAATATGGGTTGATGTTGAGTGTTACACACTCCAAAAATTTAAGAAGAAAATTCACATGAAGGAAAATAAAAGAAAAATAAGTTTCTACATGTGTTGTGCCCAATGGTGTGGATACCTTAATGCACTTTTGCATAAAAGTGTCCAATAATTGGAAAACTGCACAAAGGTGGGTTTTAGTTTAATTTAGGTCCTTACATTAATTTAATTAAAATTACTGCAATTGGTGTTCTAAAATTAATTGGAAGTACATGGGACTAAAATTAGGCGGGACACAAGTGTCATGGACATAGAGAACTTAGAATAGAATATTGTCATAATTTGGGTTATACAAAATGGGTCAAGATTGTGTCTCCAATTTCGATTGGAACGCACAAAGATACAAAGTTGGATTTATAGAATTTAAAATAAACATCCGCGAAGAATATTATGCTACTAAAATGAATCATAAGAGAGCATATTCATGAGTTACACAAAGGTCAGAATGAAAGGCGGGCACATCTAGGATAAGGGTATGGAATTTATTGGAAAGCAAAAGCTAGGGTAGCGCTCCAAATATCAAAGTAACAGTAAGGCGCAATGATTAAATAAAATCACAATAATTAATTATAACCCTAAATAGTTAATCCTAAAATTTACAAATTAAATCCATAATACTATATTTCGGCCAGGGCTCCATCTAGTGGGCATCTAGGTCTAGTCTACTAACTCATGCATTAATGAACACTATATATAATACACATATATATACACATATCATGCAATTATTTATAATAAATACACACAATACCTATAATATATAAAATGACAAAAATACCCATATTTTCATGATGTGGTATTGACACTGAACAAATGAGAAATTTGCCAAGTCCAAAGAGCAATATGCGGTCGAGTGTCATATGCGGCAAGCAGTGCATGTGGCCACTTTCCCTTGGATGCATGACTCTGAAACCTTGGCACATCTTTTTATGGTTTTGTCTTTTCTCTGGGACACACTTTATGGCTTGTCCCATCAATCACTTATGTCACTTTACTGACACATATGAAATGCACGTCACTCAACACTTGTCACAAGGAGTAGACTCTGCCCTGTCATATGCGGCCCTGATCCCATGCGACACTGACCCATATGCGATAGACTTTCTATGCGGCACCGACCGATATGTGGCCGAGACTTTCCATGCAGCACCAACCCATATGCGATAGACTTTCTATGCGGCACTGACTCTATGCATCCCTGATCCTCATATGGCCTATGTGTAAATTTTATTGATTTGCTTGGTTTTAATGCTTTATGGAACTTTTATGATTCCATGTGTGATTTTAATGATTGTTAATATATGTGAGCTACGTGACCATGTGTTAGACCTGACTATGTGCTAGAACCCATATAATTTACCAAAGATTAGTAACTTGACTCGACTATTGGTATCCGTGCTGATATACTTACTACGTACTATGTGTTCCTATGTGCTAAGTATTTCTACGTGATTATGTTACATATTTTACACCGAGGTGTGCCTACGCGCTAAGCGACATATGATGTAATAAATTCCTCCAACATGGACATGATAGTTGGTCAATAACCAAGCGTGGCTAGGATTCGTTTGACTGTTGCATCATGCTGGGATGAATCCAAATTGAACTGCAAAGTGACAAAGTAGATTCATATCTAGCGTACCCGTACTACGGTACGACATATAAGGGGAGTAACATGTGACCACGCCATGTGATTCCAGCTAACTATTTATGTCACACTCCAGTCCCAAAATACGTAGGACTAGGAATACATAAGCATGCCAGCCGTATGTATATGGCAACTCCAATATATGGAAACTATAACACATACGTACGTTGTATTATGAACAATAATTCACAAGTGGTATATATTTATCATAAGTCACAGGGCATAACTAAATCTCATCCACAAAATCAAATAACCAATCAACTATATAACTGAATCAAGTAAAAAAATGCTTGATAAGAATAAGTAGTTTGGTGAAGATAAATTCACTACCAAACTAAAATATAAGAGTAAACATAATAAGTACATCTAATGATCAATGAGGCTCGAAGAGAAGACCTCCTCGAAAGAGAACGAAGTAGCAAGTCCTGATCCATGCTCCTGCGAATAGTCATGATCGTCTACACCTGGAAAGGGACCAGGTCCTCAGAGGGACGTAACAAGATACAAAAATATATGCCATAAAGTAAATATTGTGTAAACTCGAGGGTGAACTAACCAGCTAAGTGAAATACAATTTGAAGACAAACTTGGTACGTATGGGTAGGTGAAAGGTATAAAGCGTAGCGTCGAGCCAGAGGCTAAGTACCTGGCATTAGCTGTAAACTAGATACCAAGAGTTGTCACTACCACATTTTCTAGGAAAGGGTATTTTAGTAATTTCCTATTTAAATAAATATTGTGCATGGTAAATAATTAATTGTTGTATTATTTTAATTATTGTGAGATGTTATTAAATTATTTTGGACTTATTTTAGTGGACCCAACTAGTTTAGTTTGGACCAACATGAATTATATTAGTTAGACTTGGCCCATTTAGAAAGCCCATAGTTAAGGAGATGGATTAAATTAATTAAATGATTTGACTAGAAGCTTCCTTCCTTAATTATTTCTTCATGAGAGGCCCCAAGGGGTACATTGGACATTTCATAATTGCTTGGGGAGGGGGGCATGGCCGGCCTATATTAGAGGGAGGGAAATTTCTCTCTCCTCTCATTTCATTTCCAAATCTAGATCTAAAAAATTCCCACTACCAAATTCCCTCCATTCCCAATCCATTTTCCTACCAAATTCATTCCAAATTCTTCCCAATTCACCATTAGAGAAGGAGAAAGCAAGGATCTAGAAGGAGGAAGCAAGGATCTACAAAGAGGAGCAAGGATCTACAATTTGGAAGCAAGTTCATCTCAATTGGAGGTTTCATTGGGAATCCATCTCCCAATAGGTATAATTCAGATTTTCCCATTTAAATAGCTTCTAAATCTGGGATTTAATCATGTAAAATCAACCTATATGTATGTACTACCCATAGGACTTTGTTTTGTGTTCATAGGAGACCCATGGAGAAAGTTATGGTGCTTTTTGTGTCAATTTTGTTGGAATTCCGAATTTACATTTTGTTGTGTGTGTCAATTGATCCTATAGATCAATTGGACATGAGCTTTGTGTTTGAGGCTAGTGTCGTGTCTATATTGGGATACTTGTGGTTCGTATCCCAACTATTTGGTGATACGTGTCATTTGGGGGTTTTCCTCCGACACGGGGCTTTGAACATGTCGTATTTTGACACGGACACATAGATCTACTTTTGACACTTTGATTTGTTCATAAATATTATTTGTGATTTGTTTGTGTCCTTCGGGGTGCAATTGATTGTGTGTTGGACTCGTGTCGCATGCGTATCCTAGATCTAGTGGGATACGGTGAGATACTCTCCAATTGTGTGTATTTTGCATAGATCTAATTATGTATGGTTTAAATTCTTCATTTATAATTTGTAAATATATATGAATATTATATATTTATTTTGTGTATTTATTATGTAATTATTGTAGCATAGATCTATATTTTTGTGTGTGCTAATATGGTGTACAATATAATATGTAGCTTTTTGCATGCAATTATATATGTTACTACTTGTTAATAATATAAAGTATACATAAAATGTTTTATAAAAATATATTTATGTGTTTGATTGTGTAATGATATTATTTATAATTATTATGTAATTATTGTATATTAATGTATATATTTTAGGTGTGCTTCTAGCCATGTAAATTATGTACATTAATATGTTCTTTGTGTTTAGTATTTATTAAATATTTGAATGTATAAGTTTAAGTGTATATGTGTATATATATAAGTATATATTTATTAGTTTTTATATATATATGTATTGTGATTTTATTGTATATATATATTGATATATATATATTAATATATATATATAGTTATATTTGGTTGCTTTAGTGACGGGGGTTTTAATGACAGAGAACTGTCATTTTTCGGACAGCAGCCGCTGTACTGTGGGCAGCAATTAATGACAGAGCTGTCATTAATGCTGCGGGGTGTTGAGCGGCAAAACCCTTCCTGCGACAGATTTTTGGTGACAGTTTGAACCTGTCAGCAATCGTTGGCAGCAGAGGTTTGCAAAGAGAGTTTCTGCGACGGATTTTTCAGTGACAGTCAAGACTGTCACTATTAAACCTGTTTTAATTTAATCTTGTTTTTATTCACTGTTTTCAGTGACGCTTTGGCAGTTTTTAATTATATTGTATATATTATTATTGTATATATATATATGTATATATATATATATGTGTTTTGTGAGGTATAATAATTGTTATAATATAGTATTTTAATTGTATGAATATTGGGTTGTATATATATTTTAGGGTATATATTAATTGTATTATTAGTATACTTTGTGTGAGTTTCTTTTGGAATCTAATTTAATTCCTAAATTGTTGTAGTTTATCTCTATATTATTTTTATAGATGTCTTGTGAGGTTGACTTTGGGTTTGACCATGTTTGACTTTAGTGGACTTTAGAGTTGACCATAGTTGACTTTTGACTTAGAATTGACTTATTGACCTAGAAGTTGTCTAGTTTGACTTATTCTCTTTCCGGGACCTTGTATTAATGTGGTATTCCATATCTAGGTCTTCGAGGCACCGAGTCAGACATTTGTGAGACTGTTCATTGGACTTCAGGCGAGTACATTCTCTGATAGTTTCTCATTTATGATATCCTCTATGTTCGTTGTATCTAGTGTAGATATACATGTTTCTCTTGACACTATGGTTACACGGATTGGTATATCCGGATCTCGTCATGAGATGTTATTCCTTGGTATATGGTGTATATGGTGCAAGTATTATTTCATTGGTTATCTTGTACATGTACAGACACCGATTCTCGGGGAGACTAGCTATCTTCTTGGGGAATCTAGTGCCATAGCATACCGTGGTTGGATCTATTATACCAGTCGGGGGTGGGGAGTATTAGTATAGATATGTGATCAAATCCCTATTGAATAAAGTCTTGTTTCCTGAATAGTGTTGATCATACACAGCACGTATGATTAGCCAGGCCGCATTGCATCTTGCCCAAGCCGATCACATGTTAAGCTGTACTCACACACTTAGTCATTAGTATTCTTGTTTCATTGGCATATTGTTCCTTATTGCATTTATTTCCAGTATTTCCTTATTGTACATATATCTCTCCTATCTATTGTGCATCTTGTTTATCCATAGCTATTTACTGTTACATAATTTTTATCATTGTTTGAGAACTGCTGTTAGGGTTGTACTCTGCTCCTTTCCTGACTGGATATATTTTTCCAGATGACACTGAGGAGTACCCTACCTATTATGGACCCCAGGATGTTGTGGGTTTAGATTCTGAGACCCTGGCTCAAGAGGGACTTATCCCAACTGAGACAGTTGACCCTGGAGTTGTAGCTTTGTAGCTTTGTAGCTTTGTAGTATTCTTTTGTACTGGATTTGTCTCCAGCTTATTTCTGTATTTTCTTCAGACTCATTGATGTATTATTTTAGACTCATGAGTTGTATTGTGACTATTCATTTCTTATCTGATTTGTGCTCATTTCTATCTTAGTTCTGTGATTGAGTATACTATCATTATTGGTGGTTTATTATATTATTAGATAGACTTTCTAGACAGCGTTCTACCGCCGATTCTGCGGCGTAGGCTGGGCGTTGTTTCCGACTAGTACCCTTACACCGGGTGCGGGTCGTGACAAGAGTATATGCTGACTATATCACCGATCATGATAGCGTACAGCTAGTAACCTCTGTCGGATGTATCGACAAGCATATACTTCCATAACCGGGTAACACTGAGCCCATAACCGGGTAACACATGGCCCATAACCGGGTAACACTGAGGCTCACGACCCCGTAGTTTACACTGAAACTATGGTAGCCAAATGTCTGTCCCATATGCCTACTAATTGTCTTCCCCATCCAATGCCAATGTACAAGTTGTGAACACGACGTGGACATCTCGTACTATAATGCAAGTCTCTATAGAAATAAATAACTAAGCTAAATATCATCACACGTGCTGCTTATACGATGATCAGTAGAGTATGAAGCACGCGTCCCTACATGAACTCACTCTATAACGTGCAATGATATGTGTCAAGGCCTGAGGAGTCGTACTGATAACTCCACGATTTTAGGTGCATCCACTAGACACTAGGTCTGACACAAACCCTAACGTCAACACCTTCGTTGACTGCACCCGAGTCTTTCTCGGATGCGCACAGTTATATAATATTAAAACAAATAAATATGTAACTAAATAATAACTGAATTTAAACAGTACAATAAGGCAAGGTATACTTGCCTGGCAAGAAAGCTGTGTAGTGTTAGCATATAGACGTCAAGCACAAGGGATCAAAAATCATGGCCGGATGCTGAAATAAACATCACCAACGTTCTCGGAATCAGCGAGATAGCTAGAAAATACTACCCTTTTGTCCAATTTGGACACAGAGACAAAAGTATAATTTTGGGTCAAAGCGGGTCCACATGTAGGCCACCTTGCACCAAAATACGTGCCAGAGGTAAAGGTCTCTAAATGGGACAAATTATAGGTCAAAAAAAGTTCTAAATAGCGATACGAACTCAGCGGTATGTTCAATTTTAGATTCCGGTGAGCCGATCACAAATTCGCCCATAAAGTCAAACCGCAGGGCCCGCTAATAGGCGGCTTGGTCAACTGTCTCAGAATAGCGTGAAACTTGGGTCACAGGACCAGCGTGATACCATGAATCCAATAGTGCAAGTTTTGTCACATTCTGACGAGCATACACAAAATAGGGTGGTAGTTTGCAAAAGTCGCGATATGGGGACTTTTCGCGGATACGGGTTGATTTCGGCGCGCACACACATCCGAATGAACTTCCGCAAAAGCCCACACGTCAGGATATACCATATGCGCCTTTCGGTGCAATTAGAATACGATAAGGTGGTCCCATTTGGCGGGACACACTCTGTATCACAAAATTTTAGTTTTAAAGTATCAAGTTTTTGGTCATTTTAGAGGCCGAATAATTTAACATATAAAACGAATTAATAAAAACTAAAAAAACAGAAAAAATCTCAGTTATATTGAGAAGAAAACCCTTCAATTAGTTTTGGAAAATATCAAACGGGTTGGTGGTAAATTAGGCGTGAACATGGGGGTTTGGTTCAAAATTCTGGACTCTTTTTGGTCAGTTTTTTGGCCATTTTTCGGTCATTTTTTGACCAATCCGGGACACAAAAATTCGTCCCGCTTAAATAAAAATCCTAGAGGGTTAGGTTGTGTACGTTGTAATCCCCCTGATTTTCATAAATTTTTAATTTGGATTTTTTGGAATTTTCTGGATTTTTCTTGGATTTTTCTGTAATTAAATACCATTGTTTTAATTATTAAAGGATTTTTAATTCATATTAAATGGTATTAAAATAATATTTTATGGTGTAAAACAGAAAACTGGACATAGGGTATTTTTCCGGGAATTTATTGGACCCCGGATGGATTTTTAAAGCCCTAAGAACTAATTAAATTATTAAACCAAGAATAAACCGGGTTTTTATTAATTAAACCAAACCAAACCAATTTAAACCGGACCGGGTTTATATTTAAACCAATTCCTTATCGGGTCGGATCCGGGTCCAACCCAGACCCGACCCGCACCAACCCGACCCGTGCCCTATCCTAGCGGATCGGGTCGGATCCGCCTGACCCGACCCGACCCGCGGCCACCCGAGACCCGTTAACTCATTCTCTTCCTCTTCCCGACTGCCCGACCGTTCGGCCGGCCAACCGTCGCCGCCTGGTCTCCCCCACCTCTCCAGCTTCGATAACGGCCGGCCGCCGACCGCCTCGCTTCACCTCCCCTCACCCGCCGGCCGTCCCTCTCCCCACCTCGGCTATATAAAGCCCAGCTCCGCCGGAAGCCCTAACCCCTCTTTTCTCCTCCGCCTCTCCTCAACCGCAGCTCCGTCTCAGACCACTCCCCAGCCCTCGACCTCGCCGTGACGTCGCCGCCAGCCGCCCGCAGCGCCACGACGTCGCCCAGCCGCGGCCAGCCCCTTCCTCCCTCCTCTCTCCTCCCCTCCGGCGCCCAGCTCCGCCGTCCCCGACCCAGTGAGCTCCGCCGGCCGCCTCTGCTCCTCGGTCGCCTCCGGTCGCAGCGCCACCCTACCCCGGCGACACCCCAGTGAACGAGGACACGGACACAGGAAGACCCGGACACGAGAAAACCCTAACAGTACTCGGACACAGTGAATCTCGTGTCGGACACAACTCAGGACACGGAGGATTCGGTTTTCTGGGACCTACTTCAGGTATCCGTAACTTTTGACTCGTAGCTCGGAATTCGATTCCGTAAATTGTATCGCGTAGCCTGTATGACCCTCTCGGTGCCCGGACAAACCGCTCGGGGCATCGCGTCCTGTGGTGATCGCACACCGCGATCCAAAACAGGAAAAATCCAGACCCTGTTTCAACCCGGAATCGAGTACGCCCCGCCAAACGGGACGACTTGGTCACGTACGGTCTTCACCGATACGTCAGCGTCGTTGATACGGACGTGCGGGATTTCGCAGAAGCTGATTTGGATGTGCGTGCACACCGAAATCAGTACGTATCCGCGGACAACGGCCCGTATCCGACTTTTCTGAAACTTGCTGTAACTTAGTGTACACACGTCAGATCGAGACGAAACTTACGCCATCGGACTCGTAGCAATACGCTGGTCCTATGGGTCAAGTTTGGTTCGATTCTGAGAACGTTGGAAAAATCGCGTGTCGTGGGCCCCACAGGCTCCACTCGACGGGCGATTTTGAGAACGGCTCATCGGAATCCAATTCTGGAAGTTCCGTTGGGTTCGTATCATCGTTCCTGACCCGTTGACACTAAGTTGGACTGATTTTGAGATCTTTGACCCTGGCGCATTTTTCGGTGCAAAGCGGCCCACATCTGGACCCCGCCTTGACCCGAAAATGACGTTTTTGCCCTTGTCTCCAAATTGGACTCAAGGACAGGCGTTTCTAGCTGATTGACATTTTCTGAATCTAATGGTGATAATTGTTTCAGCAGCCGGAGTACTGCCTACAAATCCAGCTATTGCCAGAGCTACAATTGAAACAGGAAATCCAGGCAAGTGTACCTTGCCATAAAATGCAGTTAATGATTCATTTTGTTTCTCTTGCTTTAATTTCTGTGACTGTTGTACTTGCCCTATCAAGTAATTTAAACCCAGGACACCTGACACAAAGCATGATACAGAATCTTCCTGATTATTCAAGGGGATTTTGTAAAGATTATAGATTTCATGACTTAAGTTTATTTTCTTAGAACAAGACTGACTGCATTAGTTTTAACCTTGCGTAACATGAACATTGAAAACTGTGATGTGAGATTTCATTGGGTGGGGAGAGTATTACCATATCAAGGCTGAATATAAATTATAAATAATGTTATCTGGAAGTGTCCTAGTCTCTGACTCAGAGCTTTGGCACCTGTACTGGCCCTTCGAGAAAACACTGCTATGGTTTCTTGTCACTGATCCTGTAGTAGTCTCAGCCTGAGTATGAATAATAACTCTCACTTGCATGATCACTTAGCTGGTTAGTTACTTACCCTGTTATTTCTTTATTTCTGCACTGCATTATATTCTGGCATGTTTTATCTGTACCTTGCTATGTCCTGAGGACCTGGATCCGGATTATGTCCCCAGATTTAGCAGTCGAGGTTTATCCTGAGGTGTACGGAACAGGAGCACTACTCGGAGCAGTACCTGAACCTGAAGACGAGGTGATCGCTGAGGACTTCTCCTGAACAAATGCTTCGCCCTGCTCAGTTTATTGCAAATAAACTTTATTTCCAGTTTAATTGAACTCTTTATTCCCTGTCTTTGTGAACTCTTGTAACAGACTTAATATCGGATTGTTCTCCGATTTTTACTTTATTTGGTTGTTGTTTAATCTTTCATTATGCTGATATTGTTATCTTTAATTTGTGGATGAGATTAGTAAACCCTGGACAATGTAATACAGCTTAAGTATGCCCGATGGATCCATTAAATTGGGTTTGTCCATCGGTGCATGCTGCTGGCCATTATCACGCTTCCAGTCCCTCGACATTTTGGGATTGGGGCGTGACATACGTACACGGACAAACCGCTTACAAAAAGGACGAGAGATGAGAGAGATATGTTACCTTAAAGATGGAGCATCGGAGTGGTGCTGCTGCGCGCGTGCGCGCGCTGATCGGCGGCGGACGGCGGCTGCTGTGGTGGCCCGCGGCTGCAACGACGTTGCGGCATCGAGGCGGCAGTCGGCCGGAGGGGGCGGTCATCGGGCTGGGGTTAGGGTTAGGGTTTAGGTTGTAACATATGTAATGTATATATATTTATATATATATATATAGAAGTGAGAGGGGAGAGCGGCTGAAGGGGGATCAGGAGTTTGGTTGATGGGTTAGGTGCTGGGGGTGGGTTTAGTTGTTTAGGAATTTAGAGATTTTAGGTTTAGTTGTAACTAAGGGTTTTAGGTTTAGTTTAGGTTTTTAAGAATTTTCTTTTGCTTTTCTTTTTATTTGTTTTTCTTTTTTTCCTTTTTATTTATTATTACTATTACTAATATTATTATCATTATCATTATTATTATTATTATAACTATATATATATTAACATATATATTTACACATATAGAATGAGGTAAAAAGTCCAAAAATAATATTTGCACACAAAATAAATTCTAAAAATTTTACTTTATAAAGCTTTAATAAAATACTACACCCAAAATAATTTATGAAATATTTTTGTAATTAATAATTAGATATTTATCTAGTTATAATAAATCAAATAATTGTATTATCTAATTAACTAAGTAATTAATTAAATGAATATTCAACAAAATAGCGTAATAGTAAATAATAGGCAAATCTATAAAAAGAAAAAATGCCTAACTTGGCACAAAAAATTATGGGATGCTAATTGTAGGAAGTTGGGATTAGAAAATAACCACAAATAAATTGTATATATAAAATATCTAAATATTTAACAATTAATCTATGATCGTTACACTAATGTCATACTAACACCAAGGGATCGAATTTTTATGCCACGAAAAGATCCTACATGTAGTGTCTCCTGTGTAGGCTACTTCCTATGAAGGGGAATACAGATTTTGGGGTCATCCTATATTATTAATGTCCAAACCACGGTGAAGTGGTCTAATAAAATCATTGGGTTTTAATTTGTTTGGAAAAATAATCTAAAATAAATACCAGAAATACAAAATACACACAAAATACCTATTTTTGGGTGACGGGGTTTACAATCTACCCAACTTAAAAGAATTTCGTCCTCGAAATTAAAAAATAAGGCATAATTTGCTAAATCCTTCACATTCGTATACAAGGCAAGTCAATCGCAATCTCTTCCAAAAATTTAAATAATAATATCCAAATTTTATTCAAATATATATGACATCCCACATTAAAATTTATATAACAATTTTTAACTATCATAATCTCCTCTAGACTTTGAACAATAAACAATTCTAATCAAATCTTATTCCTATTCTCAACTTAAGAATTTCGTACTCTTCAAATTTTAAACTCAATTTCCATCCTCAACATTTCAAATAGATGATCCAACAATCAACATTCAACTTTTAATTCAATTCATCAAATTATAAAATTTTGAACTCAATCCATCAATGTTCATGTTTAGAGTTCTATCATTTATTTATTTATTTTCTCAAAATTTAAATTATTGATTCACCCTCCAATATTCAAAATTTAGATCATGTGCTCAAAGTATAAATATTTGGTCCACAATATCAAGATATCAAAAATTATTAAATCCTCATCATCTTAATCATTCTTCTAAAAATTTTCAAAATTAAAATAACTTAAATCTCTCAATTTAATCTTACTTGATCACAATCTAAAAATAAATTACCTCAAGTTGACAATGCAACTTCTAACCAACTTAGAATTTACCGATTAATCACATAAGACTATACCTTTAAGAAAGACTTCCTCAAATTATTTAATCGTGTTGTTCAATATATCCTCAAAAATTTTAACACCAAATATATCACATGTGATATGCCCTTAATTACAAAAAATAGTCAAAAAGTAATATGATTGGCCTATGGGTATATCTAGTACTCTTCGTGTATCAAACTTATACCAAGCACGAGCATTCGTCTTTCCGAAATAGGAAAAGACAAAAAATAATAATAAAGAATTCAAGAAAGAGGTGATAGAATATAAGTATGGGGCTCAAGGCGATTAAAGAATTCAAAAAGGAGTTATCAAGGCAGTTGTGGATTGAAATCCAATTTTGGTAAATTTTTATTCGCATGTTCATATCAGTACAGTTATGTACCTGATATGATATGCTCTGACCTATCTAGAGGGCTAACATGCTGAGTCAATATCTCAATCCACGTAAAGTAGTTATACGAAGAGCGAACCAAGCGCACTAAGATTAGCTAGACCATAATACACTGATTCTGATTTTAGACAATGTATTAGTGTGTGCACCCAATAATACATATATCATTATCAAGCTCGATAAAAGAATAAGCTTACAAAACTAGGCTATAATAGCAGTATTGGTCGAGGTAGTTCAGAAAATATAAGTACGCTGGATTATGATGAAAGAAGGTACAAAATAATTCAAGTTCATAAAGAAGGTAAGACTCGTCCGGTGTTGTGCCTCTACAGATGTCATACTAACTCCTTATCTAAGTCTCTAGTCGATCAAATAGGGGTATGGGCATCTGAGTTCTATAATCTGGATAAACATTATCTTCTTATGCAAGTCTATAGTTGGTGTCGTTCAATTATACTTCATTAATCGGTCAAAAAGACTTTGTGATACTATGTTGTGAGGCATACTACCCAACTTAAAAGAATAAACTAATACTGTAACTGCCTTTGGGGAAAAAGTAGAAACTCTTGTTGGGGTACACAAAAAAAAGATCTTGGTACTTATTAGGGTATCCTATTGTATTATATAGGTAATGGTCATCTTAAGTCTTAATCATAGTACTTATAGAATAAAGTGTTAATATTAAGAATGGAAAAGTTACTCGCTCTCAAGTGAAAGAGGACATAACCTGTATGGAGATATGGATACAAATTACGTGATTTGAACTAAAGGATAATCATAAAATCATAATCTAAATGAACAACTCAAACTATCGAGTTCTAACTACTAAGCACATAATTTCAAAATTTAAGATTAATAACTATAATCCTAGCAAACTATATATCCTTAACATAAAAGTAAATTACTTGGCCTACAATCAGAAGGGTTGGGTGGCACGAATTGAAAGATGAAAGAAAATTTTAGTCGTCACACAATTAGAGAGCGTTAAGATTTCGGAGGAACAAGATATAAAATTAAATAGAGAGACTCTTGATAATATCATAGTTTCCTAAGAAAATATGGTATGCTAATCTCTGTGTTCGAGATATGATCAAAAAAATGTTCTATTCATTCCTCTTGGCTTCCTAAGGTACTATTCTGCTAATATCAAGACAATAAGCTAAATTTATAGTTCTTTAATACTATCTCACTATGAAAGTTAAGTTTAGTCCTAATATTCAATCTTAGATTTATATTGGTTCCTCAATGCTAGGGTCAAATAATATGGTCAAATTTCTAACTAACCCTAGTAGTGTCTATACTACTCTCAAGTCCTTCATAAATATATCATAATGGTCAATTAATCTGCAGGTAAGGGATGCTAGGGTTCATTAGGTATTCTAAACTTAGTGATGTGCCAATATTCTAGTTGTATTCTTAGTAGAAATATTACCCTAATTATCATCCTAACAACAAGGATTCCTATATTCTAACAGAAGACTATACTCAAGAAATTATTAGGGAAGTACATGAATCAAGCATGATATAATTATTTAAATAGATAGGACTGAAAGGAAGATGAGTCATAGTCAAATATGGATGAGACCTAAAACTCTAATCCTAGGTTCAGGCCCGCTCGGTACAGTTATG
Organism: Iris macrosiphon; assembly: GCA_036927795.1. Classification (NCBI taxonomy): domain Eukaryota; kingdom Viridiplantae; phylum Streptophyta; class Magnoliopsida; order Asparagales; family Iridaceae; genus Iris; species Iris macrosiphon. Next base: position 119,571,606 of record JAYESA010000008.1, on the reverse strand, counting down.
TAACCGAAATGGCTAACTCGACCTGCATGGGCCACCACAAAAATATATCATGCCCCAGTCTCAATATATATAGGACTAGGAATACGTAAGCATGCCAGCCGTATGTATATGGCAACTCTAATATATGGAAACCATAACACATACATACGTTGTATTATGAATAATAATTCATAAGTGGTATATATTTGTCACAAGTCACAGGGCATAACTAAATCTCATCCACAAAATCAAATAACTAATCAACTATATAACTGAATCAAGTAAAAAAATGCTTAATAAGAACAAGTAGTTGGGTGGAGCAAATCCACTACCAAACTAGAATATAAGAGTCAACATAATAAGTACATCTAATGATCAATGAGGCTCGAAGAGAAGACCTCTTCGAAAGAGAATGAAGTAGCAAGTCCTGATCCATGCTCCTGCGAATAGTCATGATTGTCTACAACTGAAAAGGGACCAGGTCCTCAGAGGGACGTAACAAGATTCAAAAATACATGCCATAAAGTAAATACTGTGTAAACTCGAGGGTGAACTAACTAGCTAAGTGAAATATAATTTGAAGACTACCTTGGTGCGTATGGGTAGGTGAAAAGTATAAAGCGTAGCATCGAGCCAGAGGCTAAGTACCTGGCATTAACTGTAAACTGGATGCCTGGAGTATATGCTGACTACATCACCGATCATCATAGCGCGCAGCTAGTAACCTCCGCTGGATGTATCGATAAGCATATACCCCCATAACCGGGTAACACTAAGCCCATAACCGGATAACACATGGCTGTAGAAGCATAAAAAATACGCTGGATAGCTATACGCAGTATTTTGGTGCTGGACAGCGTAAAAAGATGACTTCGGAGCCATCGGCGTACAACAGAGCCTTTTCCGCTAAGTACAGCGTGAAATATAAGCTCAAGGACTATCCGCGTAATGCAGTACGTCCAGGCTGCTTCAGAGTAAAAATGGTGCTACATCGCCTTTATGGCGTAAAACTCATCCGCTTTTAAATGCAGCATTGAAGTGTACGAGGAACGCTTCGTATTCTCCGAAATGAACCTGTCAAATCATGTAGTAAACCTGACGTCTGACTCCTGACAAAGAGTACTGCATGACTACCAAGACGACGGTTATAATGATGGCGCGGCACAGCGACCCAGACTGTCGTTTAGTGACATCTCCTTGGCGTAAACTACTTTTACGCATACAAAGGAATACGCTGTCTAGTTTTACACAGGCAGATGTGAGCTGTTTACGCTCCACAGAAGACAAACAGGCTGCCACGTCAAAAGCTGCTCTTCGTACAGGGCTCGAGGCACGTCTCTGCATTTAATGTGAAGAATGGTGGCAGGCTTGAGGCACGTCTCTACACTTAATACGCAGAATGGTGGCAGACCCTCGAAGACACGTCTCGCCATTTAATGCGCAGGGTGATGGCGGATCTCTGCATTTAATGCAAGAGATTTGATTAATGTTACTAAACCGACGTTTTATGACATCTCCTTGGCGTAAACTACTTTTACGCATACAAAGGAATACGCTTCCTAGTTTTACACAGGCAGATGTGAGCTGTTTACGCTCCACAGAAGACAAACAGGCTGCCACATCAAAAGCTGCTCTTCGTACAGGGCTCGAGGCACGTCTCTGCATTTAATATGCAGAATGGTGACAGGCTCGAGGCACGTCTCTGCACTTAATGCACAGAATGGTGGCAGACCCTCGAAGACACGCCTCGCCATTTAATGCGCAGGGTGATGGTGGATCTCTGCATTTAATGCAAGAGATTTGATTAATGTCACCAAACCGTCGTTTTGTGACATCTCCTCGGCGTAAACTACTTTTACGCATACAAAGGAATACGCTGCCTAGTTTTACACAGGCAGATACGAGCTGTTTACGCTCCGCAGAAGACAAACAGCCTGCCACGTCAAAAGCTTCTCTTCGTACAGGGCTCGAGGCACGTCTCTGCATTTAATGCGTAGAATAATGGCAGACCTTCAAGACACGCCTCTACATTTAATGCACGGGATGATGGCAGATCTCCGCATTTAATGCAAAAGATTTGATTATATCTCCAAAAGCCATAATTTTGGCTAAAATTTCCACATCATCACTTTGGCACGTTACGCCATCAGGCTTCCACGTCCCCTCGGCTTCTGTGCCCACTCGGCTTCTATGCCTGCTCGGCTTCTACGCCTACCTGGCCTCTATGCCGGTTTGATAACTCTTTTGCTTCTACGCCATAGTGACAGTTATTGGCTTCTACGCCAACCTTCTCTACGCGAGGGATAACTACCTACGTGGCTTCTATGACGTGATCTTCGCAGTAGTTATACACATTGTCTCTTAATTGGACATGCGTCACACGCTCATTCAGGAGATCATTTATACGCGGGCAACAGTTATTGTAACCATCGCGTAGAAAGGTGACATACTTTCCACGGCTCAGCTTCTACGCCGACTGAGTGGTCACTGTCACTAAAACTCTATAAATAGAGACCTCTATCGACAGAGGTCAAAGGTCAAAAAACCAAGGTCGAAAGACCGAAAGGTGGAGAAAAAGGTCAGAACCGAGGTCAAAGATTCCAAGATCAAGGGAGAAGGTCAAGGAACTAAGAGTCAAAGAGTCTTCGAGAGAGAAGAATCCAGAGCTCAGGCAAAGAGTGGTGATCGACGACTTTGGCATCAAGCATCAACCCTCTTTTGCAACCTTCGAAGCTGTTTACCGTCTTCTACGGCACTTCTTCATCATCGTGTGGTCCAAGGGACAAAGTGATCGACTGCAGATCAGACTCCTATAGCAATATTTACCCAGATTAAAAATTGTACTAGACATCCTCGTATAAGATTAATTGTACTTCTTGTTTGTAAACCAAAGAGCGGGTTTCGTATAAACCTCGTCTTATCTTTCTTTCGTTTATTATCAAACACAAGATGGCGACTCTGCTGGGGACATCCTTCTCCTCTGACGAGAAGGCAATTGCTCAACACGATGCGGTATCCGTAGGATCCGTAAAGAAGACCCTGGTCGTCCAGTTCGACCAGTCTGCCTACGAAGATATGCTTCGAACAGGGGGTAGCTCTCACTCTCTCTCTATACAAGACAACAGGAAGCTGCGTAGGGTCTGGATGCCCAAGACATCCCCTACCATTCCTGCCGACTCTCCGATCGCTCCGACCAACGAGGTTGTAGCATCGCTCCCTCCGCGCCTTGCGCGTAAAATTCAGTCTCCCACCACTGGCGGAATAGACAAAACTTCTGGCAATGCCTTAACGCCAATCCAGAAGTATACTTCGCGCCTTGCGCGTAAAACTCAGTCTTCCGCCACTGGCGGAATAGACAAAACTTCTGGCAATGCCTTAGTGCCAACCCAGAAGTATACAATGCGCTCTGCGCGTAAAATCCAGTCTCCCGTCGAGGATGTGGCAGACAGAATTTCTGACAATGCCTTAGCGCCAAATCAGAAATTCCAAACGCGCTCGCGTGTAAAAATGCATCTGCCCTCCGCGGAGAAACAGATGATCCCTGCAATCTACGCAAGGGAAAGCATGTGGCGGACTGCTCAACTTCTCGGCCTTCACGCCAGCAAGGGAAGAATCTGCCCGCCCTCTGGGTTACGCGAGGGGCTGATGGTCGACTGAGGACCTTCTCAGCTTTATGCCAGTCCGAGCAGAGCTCCAAATTACGCCAGGTGAACTCCCTCAGCGTAAAGAAGGCTCAATTCGCGGAAAGACACACTCCTCGGGGATTATCCGCTGACCAGATGGCCAACCTGTTGTATACGGGTGGCACAAGGAAAACTGGGGTTCCCAATATCCGCATGCCCACTGAGGTGAATAGAAGAAGCAAGCCATCTTCTTCTTCTTCTGTAAATCCTCCTGACCTACGTACGTATCTGATCCAGAAACGCAAGGATAGGGGATCTTCCAGCATGTCTATTACGCCTTCTAGGGAGCACAATTGTAATAGTCATAAGATTGTAGTTAATTGTTGCTATTCTGAAGCAAAACGGTTATTTTTCGACCGGTTGAGCTACTCTCCGTCTTTCCAGGAAGAAGAGACAACACATGCATCAGCGAACATGGCTTCACACATACCTAGAGGAAGGTCGAGCTCCAGACGTCATCCCTCTAGAACTTCGAGCCGAAGGAGATTCAACTTGCTCCTTAGGAACACTGAAGCTGGGGTGTTCCAAAACACCCGCTCGAAGTCACGACAACCGGCTTCGTACTTTTATGATTCTGATGCTGGGGGTCGCCGGTCTCCCGAATCAGAGGCTGAAATTATAGAGTCATCTTCTACAGAGACCTATACTAATCCTTCAGTGACACCCAGGGAGATGGGAGTTTATGCCATTGGAGATGAACGCGAGGAAGCTTTCCCGTCAGGCAGCGCTGAGCAACGCATTACTGTACTGGAGACATCTCTGAAAGAGATACAATCCATGATGGAGAACATGCACCGGATGATGCTGACCCAACACACAGCTGCTATGGCTCACACATCGGTCCCTCCAACTCAGATACGTGTGGGGGTGGACTTACCACCATCCAACACAATCCAAGAGCCTGCTCTAGACCAGGAGTCAGCAGTGCCTCCGCTTCCTCACTCGGAGAATGTATTACCTCCCGTTGGAGTCGCGATGCAACCGATTCCCCACCACTCCGTAGTCCCGCTACCGGCTGAAAATCTGATACAGGGAGTACGGGAGTTGAAAGCCCAATTTGACGCCTTGAAGCACAAAGATCAGCTCAAGAAGTTGGGAATCAACCAGCCTTACCCGGCTATCTGGGAAGAGGTCCCTTTCCCTCCGAGATACAAACCACAGACTATGGCTCTGATCGAGGGAAAAAAATCACCGAGTCAGTACATAAACTACTTCAGTATGATGACGGTGTTATTACAAGGGAATGACGCCCTCCTCACCTGGGTGTTCAAGGGCTGTCTCTCGGGAGTGGCTTATCAGTGGTACCATAGCCTGGCGGACAACTACATTGCGTCCTTCGAAGACTTCAAGGCTTTATTCTTCACACGATTCTACGAGGGAGGGATGGACATGTCTATGTCCTCTCTCATCGAAGTAAAGCAGAAGAAAAAGAGGACGTTCGCACTTTCATCGAACGTTTTCGTCAAGCCACTTTGCAAATGCCTTCCGGAGTTCCAGACTCAGCATTAGTGGACATTTGCAGGAAGAACCTTCTTCCCGTAATCTCGGTGTTTACAGGACCATATTAGTTCCATGATTGGCCCTCGTTCATCATCTCAGCGGTAGCCGCCGAGGACAACAGTCGGAAGGCGCGCGATAATGGCATCATGATCTCTGCCTCCGATAGAGGCAAGAGGTCATCCCCCAACAGCGACCATCCTCGTGGTTCCAAAGGTAAAGAAGCTTTGGCAATCAATACGTTCAGGCAAAAGACTGTGGCTACCACACAGGAAAAACCTGGGACTTCCAGGCCCATTGAAGTATACTCTTTCGACGATGACGATATTCCAAGCATATTCGAGTGTCTCGTCAAAAGCGGCAAGATTACCCTTCCTGAGGAGAAGCGGCCCAATGAAGTCGGCAGTACTAATAACCCCAAGTACTGCATCTTCCATAGATACATACACCAACCTACAAAAGCGTGTTATGTACTGAAGAGGAAGATCCAGGAGCTGATCGATGCTAAGGCCATCACTCTGCGCAACAGCGAGAAGATGGTCACGGCCAACATGATCTCTCTGCAGTTTGGCAATCTGCCTCCCCGAGAAGTCCCGGACGGTGTTACACCTATTTCCCGGACAACGATGAACATCGTTAATCTCCCTCCAGCTAGGGGTCAAAATCATGACCTGGTACCCCTAACTACCCGGCGGGGCGAGATTATGTGGGTTCATCCAGATCTAGTGTCAGAGATCGAGAAAGAGGCTCAAGCTGCTAAGGCTAAGTCTAAGAAGAACTCGAAGCATAAACCGTGTCACATGATCACGGCACACTCGGTATCAGAAGACGAGGTTTTGGCTACAACCCGTTCAGGGAAAGCTTACCTCAAGGACTATGGAGCGAGTCAGGAAGATGCACCGGCAGACGCTTCAGCTGCCAAGCCTTCAGAGCCCGCCATACCAGAGGCCGGTCATTCGAGACCAACTTCGGCGGACAAAGGGAAGCAAAAAGAAGTGTGTTTCGATAAACCTTTAAAAAATATTCAAAACAAAGGTTTAGAGAAGCCATACAACTTTGACATCCTGGCCCAATTGGCCAATACACCAGCCAGGTTGTCCATCTTCGAACTACTCAGGCTCTCTCAAGACACTCGTCAAGCCCTGAGTGAAGCATTAATGCAGGCGGATGCATACTTGACCCAGCTCAAGTCCCCTGACGAAGAACCCGTGGCATGTCATCAATTCCACAGTGTGATAGAGGTGGTCCCGAATATCACTTTCACTCAAGATGACATGTTGTTAAAACATAACAGGCATGACAGACCCCTCTATTACACCGGATACGTCGGTTCCATGGAAGTCGATCGGATTCACATAGATCCGGGATCATCAATCAGCATCATTCCTCATAGTCTGTTCAGACCGCTGAGGATTCCTACCAGCGAATTGGCCTACACCACCACTACAATCGTGGGTTTCAACGCCAGGAAAAGTAAGCTGTTAGGGAAAATCTGCCTGAGGATCCAGATCGGTGACCTCAGATCAGTGGCTACATGTTATGTCATCGATTCAGAGGTGTCCTACAATATTCTGTTGGGTAGACCTTGGATCCACGACCACAACATTGTTCCTTCGACTCTACATCAATGCTTTAAATATGTAGATGCCCAAGGAACAGTACAAACGGAGTTTACTGACCTAAACCCGTTTAGAGGGGTAGAATCCTACTACTCTGATGCCGTGTTGTACTCTCAAGACTACATGGAAGAGGTATCAAGCGAAGCAGAGGAGGAATCCTACCGGGAGCCAGCAGAACCCTCTGCCGAACAACCGCTGTCAATCAAAGTGAAAGGGCGAACTACTCGTCCAAAAGCCATGGAGCCTATGGCTATCCACCTGAACAAAACCAGGTCGGAAAGAGGAGAAAATCCTCTAGTGATCACTATGAACCAGAAACCTCAACCCTTGGTCATCAACCTTCGGCGCAACAGGCAGCCGAGCGATGTAAATGCAACCAGGAACGCGGTTTCAGATGGTAATAAAGGTCCTCTTTTCCAGTATATTGACGCTCAAATTCCAAATCAGGAATCCTCTCCCCATGACGATATAGAACCTATAGCACGAAAATTCTTGGAAGCTATAGATTCCTATCATCCATATGTGTGGGAAGTAGCGTCATCATCCAATGTCGTCACGACGTATGGACCACATGAGGATTCTATCTTCATTGTCCCGCCTGCCTACAGCAATCAGCGTTCAATAGTCTTCGGCCGCATGCGCAATGAACCGACTATACAAGAAGATTCTTTCGATGACGATGCTGGTAAAATGCAGGTTCACAGATACAGCCCGCAAGCTTTGAAGATCATGAAAGTATGGGTTACGACTTGAAGCTGGAACCAGGTCTCAACTACGGGAAAGGCAGACGAATGCCGCTGCACGGCGATCCCTACTATCAACAAACTTGTTTCGGGTTAGGGTATACCGCCTCCCTTGCAACTTCTGAGTCAAACGAGGATATCTCTTCCTCTTTTCGAAACGGCTCGTCGACCTCCGACTCATCTGATGCTCCCGAACGAACATTATCAGTGAATATGGTAGTGGCAGATTCCTTCGAAGCAGACGAACAAGAATCTGAACCGTTTGAGGATGACTCTTGGGCTCAATAAATGGATACACAATAGGAATTCTGGTTCGAGCAGAGAGAACCTCCCACTAAAGATGATGTTATCCAGATTGATGTTGCGGATGAACTTTCGCCAAAGTCGATATTTATCAGTAACAATCTTTCCGAAGAAGAAAGGGAAGAAGTTATCCAGCTGATAAAAGAATATATCGACGTCTTTACGTGGAATTATGAGGATATGCCAGGACTTGATCCAAAGGTGGCCACTCATAAACTCAACATATTGCCCGATTCGAAGCCTGTGAAGCAGCACCAACGCCGGTTCCGCCCGGATATGATGGACGCCATTGAAGCTGAAATCAAGAAGTTGATAGCCTGTAGTTTCATCCGGGAAGAACAACATCCCGACTGGGTCGCTAATATTGTCCCGGTCATGAAGAAAAATGGGAAAGTACGCGTCTGCATCGATTACCGAGATCTGAATGCAGCCTGCCCCAAGGATGAGTTTCCTTTTCCCATTACGGACGTCATGATTGACAATACATGAGGTTTCGAACGTATGTCTTTCATGGACAGATTTTCAGGATACAATCAAATCAAGATGCATCCTGAAGACGAGAAGCATACTGCCTTCCGGACACCATTGGGGGTATATTGCTATACGGTCATGCCCTTCGGATTGAAGAACGCCGGGGCTACATACCAACGGGCTATGAGTAACATATTCCATAAGCATTTACGCAAAACGGTAGAATATTACGTGGACGATGTAGCTGTCAAGAGCCGCCTCAAGGATAATCACATCCAAGACTTGAAGACAGTATTTGAGTTGATGCGCCAACATCAGCTCAAGATGAATCCTATAAAGTCCTTTCTGGGTGTATCCAGTGGCAAATTCCTGGGATTTGTCATTACCGCCAAAGGCATTCAAGTGGACCCTGATAAAGTCAAGGCCATCTTAGAAATGCGACCGCCCCGTAATCTGAGAGAACTCAGGGGATTTCAAGGTCGTCTGGCCTATATCCGGAGATTCATATCTAATCTCTCTGGGAGATGTCAGCCCTTTTCTCGTCTCATGAAGAAAGGTGTATCCTTCGTGTAGGACGAAGCCTGTCAGCAAGCGTTTAACGATATCAAACGCTACCTCACTCATCCTCCAGTTCTGGTGCCTCCCGTCATAGGAAGACCATTCTTCCTGTACGTTCGAGCGATGGATCATTCTCTGGGAGCTCTTCTCGCACAGAAGAACGATGTGGGTCATGAACAGGCTATCTACTATCTAAGCAGGATGATGATCGGAGCCAAACACCGTTATAGTCCGGTAGAAAAAGAATGCCTGGCCCTGATGTTCGCTATTCAGAAAATGCGACACTATGTCACAGGCCAGACTATTCATATCATCTCCAGGATCAATCCTCTTCGGGTACTGATGAACAAGCCAAGTGTTCTTAATTCCCGACTCGCGACCTGGGCGATGTTATTGACACCGTATGACATGGTGTACGTCCCTCAGAAGTCCATCAAAGGCCAAGCATTGGCTAATTTCCTAGCCGCTCATCCGATCCCTGAGGCCTCCAAACTATACGAGGACATTCCCGACGAAGTTGCAGAATGTAATTCCGTAATGGAAAGCGATGCATGGCAACTATTCTTCGATGGTGCCTCCAGGACTGGTCCCAGGGGAAACGTGGTTTCAGGAGTAGGAATTGTCCTGGTTACTCCTGATAAACTCGTCATCTATCGAGCATACTCTCTCAGTGAGCCCTGTTCCAATAACGTCACAGAGTATAATGCTCTACTAATCGGGCTCCAAGTCGCTAAAGAGTTGGGCGTCGAATCTCTGGAAGCTTTGGGTGATTCTCTACTGATCGTCAATCAAGTCAGAGGAATATATGAAGTCCAGAATCCAGACCTCATCCCCTATCGCCGAGCAACGGTCGAGATAGCTATAACATTCAAAGGGTTCTTCCTAGAGCATGTACCTCGATCTCAGTATCTGGAAGCTGATGCCCTAGCCAGTCTAGCCGCAGATTTAGCTACTCCTATAAGAAGGCAAAATTCGGTTATCCTTCTTAACATAGATTTATTCTGTGTGAAAAATAACTTTCACATAGAACGCAGCTACGCTGTGAACACCGATCCTCCCACGAGAGACTGGAGAAGTCCCTTTATAGATTTTGTGGCATACGGAATCTTGTCAGAGGACCCTAAAGAAGCAGTATCCGTCAAAAGACGATCATTACGCTTCTACTTTGACGCGTCTTCACAGTATCTATATCGCTGGACCTATGACAGACTGCTATTGAGATGTCTCTCCGATGATGAGGCACAGCTGATTATCCGTGAAGCTCACGACGGCGTATGCGGAGCGCATCAACCCGGTCCTAAGCTACAAGATCGTATCAGGAGAATGGGCTATTACTGGCCTACTATGATAGCAGATGCAATAAGGTATGAAAGACAATGCAGAGCCTGTCAGGTTCATGCAGACTTCATACATCAACCTTCTGAACATCTGCATCCTACGGTTGCATCCTGGCCTTTCGAAGCATGGGGTATGGATATCATTGGTCCTATTCACCCGTCTTCTTCCAGAGGTCACCGGTTCATACTGGCCATCATAGATTATTTCTCTAAATGGGCAGAGGCGATCCCTCTTGCTGAGGTGAAGGCATCTAATGTGATCAGCTTCATTAAGCATCACGTCATTTATCGCTTTGGGATTCCTCGAAGGATAATTCATGACAATGGGCCTCAATTCATCAGCCAAGCGTTTCATCGATTTTGCGATAAAAATCGAATACAAAATATGGCCTCTACGGCATATTATCCAGCTGCTAATGGTTTGGCGTAAGCTTTCAACAAAACCATTATCAAACTCTTGAAGAAGTTCGTCTCTTCGAACAAGAGAGATTGGAATGAGAAGCTGGGAGAATGTCTCTGGGTATACCGCACAACGGTACGAGCACCGACAGGTTGCACCCTATTCTCATTGGTTTATGGGAGTGAAGCAGTTCTCCCCATCAAGCTCCAAATCCTGTCACTCAGGATAGCAGTCGCTAATGAGTTGACTCAGGAAAAGAATGACCTGTTAAGGCTTCAATAGCTAGAAGGATTAGACGAGAAACGCCTTCAAGCTCAACAGCGCATCGCGTTCTACCAGGCACGCATTTCCAGAACTTTTAATCAAAGAGTGAAGGAAAGAGTGTTCAAAGTTGGTGAGCTAGTCTTAGCTGTGAGAAGGCCAATGATTCTTACTCACAGGAGCAAGGGTAAATTCTAGCCCAAATGGGAAGGCCCTTATGTGATCGAGACGACGTTCTCAAACGGCGCTTACAGGTTAGCCCAGCCTAACGAAGACTTGTTGATGGCTCCTATCAATGGCAAATTCCTGAAAAGGTACTACGCTTAACCTCCTTTGCTCAAATAGAGTATGGTGAAGATCTCATTCTGACAATACTACTTCCAAAACGAAACTAGTTGGATCATATTCTATCACGTCCATATAACCTCTGAATAGATATGTTCGACTAATTTGGAACTTTAAGACCTATCACGTCCATATTACCTCTGATAGTATTTTGTGTACAAACTTTAGTCAAAGTATATTCTATCACGTCTATATAACCTCTGAATAGATAAGTCCTGCTAAAGCTTACCGAGAGTATATCACGTCCATATTACCTCTGATATCACTTTGACCCAAACCTGTCATTTATATTCCAAAATGATGGGTCTACAAAGTCAAAAAAGAGTCACTTTATTATTCCCAAAAAGAGCAAAATTATATTGAAAAGCAAAAAAGTACATCATTTGGGGGGAGCGGTCAGATCGCGAATCTGCTGCGCCAGTGCGGCCATCTTCTCAGTCCTAGAATCCAAGACATCAATGCGGGCCCGCTCCAGCCGTGCCTCGTCGTTGCTCAGGAGGGACAGTTCGGATCTAGCCCGAACAAAACCAGCACGGGCGACTCCTGCACGCGCCAAGTTCTGTTGAGCTATGCCCAGTCGACCATTCACCACATCTAGAGCTTCCGATGACTGAGAAGCCCACTCCTTTGCCTGAGCGAGTTTTGTTTCCAGTCTGCGGACCCTCGCTACATCCTTTTATGCTCGGCCTGGCACTTCGTTTGAAGAGAAATGGCCTCCTCCAAGACAGCTTTTCCTTCATCCATCTCCTGCTGATGTGTCTAGATGAATTTATTTAGGCCTTCCATCTGTTCAGCAAGCTGCGCAGTCAAGGAGTCGTATTTAGCCTGGACCAGAGCTTCAACGCTGTCTCTAGATAGCCGCAGATATTCGTTAATGGGTTGCTCCAAACCATTAACCATCTCCTCCAGGATGTCAGCTACCCCAGTGTCGTCGAATTCTTTGATCGGCACTATAGCAAACTTAGAGGACCTCTTCAAAGCCTCGAAGCTTAGATTCTTCTCCAACACCATTGATATGAGCATCTTCAAGGTGCTATAGAAGATACCAGTGTACTGCTCAGTCAGCAGGGCTAGGTCTGAATTGACGCTGGGGGTTGCTGCAATATTGGCGAACCTCCCTCCATAAACGACTGCAGACGATGTTGCCACAGCCGTCGCCTCGACAGATGGTGCGACGAAAGAAGATGCGCCAACAACGGACGAAGTGACCGACGTACTCAAAGGAGGCATTGTCGCAATGATAGGCTCATCCTCCTCTTGAGACATCGGAGCCATTTCGGGCGAGCCGTCACCCGAGAATGTTTCCTCTTCGAAGTCGGGCGCCTCCAGGTCATCGCCAGGAGCTAAAACAGTGCCAAAAGGCGCGTCAACACTGTACTCCCCGAAGAGGTCTTCCCCTGAAAAGAAGACAAGAAAGTTAATATCGACATGATGTTAATTTTTCTAAAAGAGGCGTAAAGACAACATTTACCCATGGCCGATGGTGTATATGTCGCGTCTGCGGCCAGTACAGCAAAATCATTTCTTAATGATGTTAAGCGAGCTGTCATACCTGGAGAAGGGGGTGTGCTAACTGACATCGGCAGGTACTCCTCCGAGTCTTCACCCAGATTCAATCGAGGTTCGTCAGCTGGAATCTCGCTGGGTATACTTACAGACACGGCAGGGGTTTCTCCCATTACCGGTCTGGATAAACGTATCCTCATTTGGCTCGGCCACGTGGGCGATCTCGCACCACTACCTGAAGCGGTAGCAGCGACAGCAGCCTCAAGCAGGAATTCTCCGGCACCGCCAGCCGGAACTGTGGAAGTTCCCTCTCTAAAAGGCGAGGGACCTCTAATCGAAGAAACTGTAAGCCCCCTGATTTTTCAAAAATTTTAAAAATGATTTTTACACAATTTTTTGTAATTTTTCAGAAAATAAAACCTAGGCATTTGGTAATTAAATGATTTTTAATTGCTGATAATTAATATTAAAATATTATGGAAATAATATTTTATGGTGTAAAATGGAAAACCAGACATAGGATAATTTTCTGTGAATTTATTGGACTCCGGAACCATTTTTAAAGCCCTAAAAACTATTATAGAAATGAACCGAATTAAACCCTGAACTGAACCGGGTTTATTTAAAATAAACCAAATTGGACCGGACCGGACCAGCTGAACCGAACCCAACCGTATCGGGTCGGGTCAGATCCAAACCCGACCCGAAACTCGACTACCCGACCCGCCCATAAACCTTAATGGATCCGGGTCTAACCCGCTACCCGAACCCGACCCAATCGAAACCCTACTCCTAATCTGACCGACATTACTGTTCCGACGCGGCTATAAATCCCCCCTCCGCCCGCCGTAACCCTAACCCTAGCCTCCCCCGTCTTCTTCGACAGCCGCCGTAACCCTAACCCTAGCCTCCCTCGTCTTCTTCGACAGCCGCCTGAACCCTAACTCGAGAACCCCAACGCCTCCCCGCCTCTGCCAGCCCCGAGTGCCCCTCAGCCATCTCCTCTCCGTCTCCCCTCCCCCTCTCGCCGGAGTAGACCAGACCCGCACCGCCGCCTCCGCCCTAGCCCATCACCACAGCCCCCGTATCCGCCGATCATCTCCTCCCCCATCTCCACTATCACCACAGCCCCCGTCTCCGCCGATCATCTCCTCCCCCATCTCCACCATCACCACAGCCCCCATCTCCGCCGATCATCTCCTCCCCGCTGTACCTCCACAGCCGCTAGCCTCCCCGCACGCCGCCACTCTCTTTCCCCCGCAGTCCCTCAGTCTTCCTCCACCCGTCCCCGACTCCACCGGCGACGAACTCCTCGACCTCCCAGCCCTCGACTCCGCCGCCTCGACCATCCCCTCACAGCCCTAGCCCTACCCCAGCACCACCATCTCCCCCCGACCAGACTCCTCCTTCCCCGACTTTACTGGCCGGAACGACCCCTCGTCGTCTCCCCGTCGAGACCCCCAGCGCCTCCGCCTCCCTCCTCTGTCGCCTCCGCCGACCACGAGCCGAGCCTCGACGACGACCCCGCCGCCTCCGGCAAAGCCCCAGCCGCAGCACGTAGCCCTAACCCTAGGATGTGTTGTACATGAACCCAGACACAGGACCTGGACACAGCCCGGACACGGGTGACGCAGGACACGAAGCAGACACTCGGACAAGAAGAATCAGTCTTCACGGAGCCCTGTTCAGGTAGCGTTTCCTCTCTCCTCGCTGATCCGATTTCTGTTCCGTCAGTTGTGACGCGTAGACCGCATGAACCTCTCGATGCCCGTGCAACCCGCTCGGTGCGTCGCGTCCTGTGGTGATCGCAAACCGTGATCCAAAAACAAGAAAACCAACGCCCTGTTTCACCCCGGAACTGAGTGCGCCCCGCCAAACGGGACGACTTGGTCGCAAGCGATCTTTACCGAAACGTGCGCGCCGTCGATACGGACATGCAGGATTTTACAGAAGTTGAGTTTGATGTACCTGCACACCGGAATCAACGCGTATCCGCCGACAACGCCCCGTATTCGTCCGTTCTGGAACACGTTGTAACTTTGTGTACGCATGTCGGATCGAGACGAAACTTGCGCCATCATATTCGTAGCGATACGCTGGTCCTGTGACCCAAGTTTGGTTCGATTCTGAGAACGTTGACAAAATTGCATATCGTGGGCCCCACAGGCTCCACTTGACGGGCGATTTTGTGATCGGCTCATCGGAATCCAATTCTGGAAGTTCTGTTGGGTTCGTATCATCGTTCCTGACTTGTTGACACTAAGTTTGACGAATTTGGAGACCTTTGGCCCTGACACATTTTTCGGTACAAAGTGGCCCACATGTGGACCCTACTTTGACCTGAAAATGTCATTTTTGCCCTTGTGTCCAAATTGGACTCAAGGACAGGCGTTTCTAGCTATTTGATATTTTTTTGAATCTAATGGTGATGTTTATTTCAGCAACCGGAGTAGTACCTGCAAATCACACTGAGACCAGAGCTACAGTTGGAGCCAGAACCCCAGGCAAGTGTACCTTGCCAACATTGCAGTTCTTGTTACATATTTTCTTGCCTTATTTATATATTGTAGTACATGCTTGACCTAGGACCGTGTGACTTTACTTAGCGTCTGATTAATAGTCGGGTGCCAACACCGTACGCGGAGTTGAGTAACGTCACCTAGACATGGATACCGAGTCCTTACACTGCTCGTACTTGTCTTATCAAGTACATATAACCCAGGACACTTGACACTATTCATGAGACAGAATCTTCCTGAGATATTCATGGTGATTCTGTATAGGATGCAGGATTTATGACATAGACATTTTATTCATAGACATTAGATGACTTGCTGCATTAGATATGATCGTGCGTGACATGGACATGATGCATCGTGGACATGAGACGTGTGATTACATGGGGTGGGGAGACACACACAGGCTACAGGCTGATTATATATATATAAACCATAGTAAACACATAGTAAAATATATAGTTATTACTGCTACCCGGCTCCCCGACACAGAGCTTGTAGTGGTCTCAGCCTGAGAATTAGTGATGCTCTCAACTTGCATTTCACATAGATGGTTACATATTTACCCTGTTTATTTTATTTACTATTTCACTGCATTTATGTTGGCTTGAGTTATTTTGTACCTTGCTATGTCCCCTGAGGACCTGGATCCGGATTATGTCCCCAGGAGTAGCAGACGAGATCTATCCCGAGGTATACAGGACCGGAGCATTAGCAGGAGCAGGAGCTGGAGCAGACATTGGAGCAGTGCCAGATCCAGTAGACGAGTGGTCCCTGAGGGTATCTTATGAGTGTATACTGTTCCATACTCAGTATTTGCTGTGGTCATCTTTATTCTTGTATCTTGACAGATGTATCAGACTCATTATCGGGTTATTTCCCGAGATTATGTTTATTGTGATTGATCTTGTTTATTGATCCTGATATTATTATATTCATTTCTGTGGATGAGATTAGTATATCTAGACCCTTATTGTTGTATTACAGCTTAAGTATGCCCCGATGGATCTATTAAATTGGGCTTGTCCATCGGTGTGTGCTGCTGGCCATTGTCACGTGTCTGGTCCCTCGGTATTTTGGGACTGGGGCGTGACATAGTTTTTGTGGTGGCCCATGCAGGTCTACGACTAAATTGTTCGGTTTCAACTTAGGGACCGAGCAAGCCTGCAATAAGAATAGGATAAGTTTTGGATCTCATCCACTTGCTTGAATCGTTCTTGACATCTATAACGGATTCGAATTAATTTCTTGACTTGCATCCTGCCTTGATTCCTGTGCGCTTCTTATTGTTTATTTTGGTTGTTACTCTAAATTTTTACTATGTGATTGGTAATTAGAACTTGACAGTTTAAGTTATTACTATAGATTATGACCTAATGATTACCCCTTAGCTTTAAGTCGCATAATTTGTACCCCCACCTCGATACCAGTTAGATCCCTTTCCCCCTTAACGGCTAGTAACTCTTCTATCCTCACTATCGACACTTGTTCTATAAGCACGATGACTAAGACTTAAGATGACCCTGACCCAGGTAATATCTGAGGATACCCTAATAGGTACCAAGACCCCTTCTCGTAAACCTTAACAAGAGTTTCCACGGCATCCTTAAGACGATTTTAGTATTAGTTTATTATTTTAAGTTGGATAGTATGCCTCACAACATAGTACCACCTAGCCCTATTGACCCATTGATGAAGTAAACTAGGATGACGCAACTTTAGACTTGCATAAGAAGATAGTGTTTATTCAGACTGTAGAATTTAGAGGTCCTTGCCCCTATTTGGTCGACTAGCGACTTAGACAAGGAGGTTGTATGATAACTGTAGAGATTGTGTAGTCTTTATTTATTATTGCTTATTTTGTGTTCTTTTGTGAACTTGAATTAATTTGTACCTCCTTTCATCATCATCTAGCGTACTTATATTTGTTGTACTACCTTGACTTATGCTTCTAATATAGCCTAGTTTTGCAAGCTTACTCTTCTATCGAGCTTGATCATGATATATGTATAAGTGGGTTAACACACTGATACATTTCAGAATTAGTGTACTACGGTCTGATCAACCATAGTGGGCTTGGTTCGCCCCTTCGCATAACTACCGTACGTGGATTGAGATATATAGTGACTAGTAGACCCCTGTACTTGCCCTCTAGATTTGTCTGAGAGGATCGTATCGGTTACATAGATGAACTAATACGAGCATGCGAATAAGGAATTACCAAAATAGGATTTCAATCCACAACTGCTTGACCATTCCCATTTGAATTCTTTAAACGCCTTGACCCCGATACTTCTATTATATTACCTCACCCTTGAAATCTTTATTATTGATCTCCGTCTTCCCTTATTTCGGAAAGACGAAACCTCGTGCTTGGTATAAGTTTGATATATAGACAATACTAGGTATGTCACCCCTCGGTACCGCTAACAGAGGCTCATCTGGATTGACGAAATCCTCACCCTCATCAGAGGAGACTGATGGGACATCGTCTCTTCCCGCGAACTTGGAGGAGGGTACCCTAAAACTTCCAAGCATGTCGAAATTGCGATAGAAGGTGTTGGTTGCCACATAAAACTAGGCATACGAGTGGAGGATGCGCAGCTCCGTGGAGAGTGAAATGACGGGCACGGTAAAAATGCTTCAGTGCAACCCATGATGAAGTATCGCCATCCTCTCGCTCCATCAATGAGTCCACCCCTGGACCTGAAGCTGGTGACGGCGTTGCCCACGTGCAGCTGGTCATACCCAAACTGCCTGGCAAACCGACTAGGCAGGTAGGGTTCAAAGAAGCATTGGTCTTCACTTCTGTACAGTAAATGGGAAGGTCTAATGCAGACCAACCAGTTGAAAGCTTCAGGAGAAAGATTGGTGTGCCCTCTACCTGAATCCTCAAGCCTAATCCCCGATTGATTGATATGTACAGAAAGGACAGTGCAGAAGAGCTTTCAGCTGTGACTGAAATTCAGCGCCCGCCGACAGTCTAAAACTGTGGTCACGTGCTAGGAGGATTTCTTGTAATTCAGCAAGAAACTACCCCCCGAACTACTGTCGGAGCCGGGAGACATCACCCTGGGGTTATGGAGAATTAACCACCCCATCAAATACAGGTATGGTAATTCTACCCTGGGAAAGCTATCACGCCGAGTTTCATCGGCAAGCAGCCCCTCAGTAATGGCCCTCAGGCCAGCTTGTATGCGGCACACCATGGCAGGGAGCAAGCCCAGCCTCGCCCCGAACACCAGACGCACTGCAGGCCATAAGGTGTTGCGGTAAATGCGGTCCGCAGATGCAATGCCGGGTACCACCAGTCGGTGCAGCCATATAGAAAGAAAGCCAGCCAGTTGAGCTTCCTTGGACAGAGGCCTGCGGTAATGCCTCAGATAACTGTAGGCCTTAGTGCCTGCAGAATATTTTCCTATTCCTTCATCGAGAATCTGATCTGGAGCCCCAGCATCTTCCATAAGATCGTCGACTTCCTGAGCAGTAAGAACGCTCAGAAAACTCAGAGGCTGATCCTTGCCTTCCAAGACTTTCTCCGGCTGAGCAGCCCTGGCCCGGTGAAAGAAGAGGTAGGACGTCCATTTATTGGTGTGAGCCAAATCTGAAGGCTCACCATAAAAGGCGGTGCACGCCAGGTAGTGACACATCAGCTCCTGGTATACTACCACTACCCGAGGGTCTGAATCCCCCAGCTCCCGGTTTGTGGGAACATACTCTTCATAAGGAGTATCCCCCATTGGCAGTCTCGAAATCCCTGCCATCTCGTGGAGGGCCAATCCCAACTCCCCCAGTGGAGTGGCGAAAGTCCCAGTGAGCGAGATATATCGCTCCATCAAAGCCAGAAACAGGTTGGGGTTGAGAGGTAACCCAACACTGGTGGCACTCACAGCTGTATACAGACCAATGCTCTCCAGCTCGGTCTGAAAATACTTCAGGGCCCAGTTGACTAAGCGAGCCCATCGAAGATTTGTTGGGGTGATCCACCCATTGCACCGAGGATTGACCTTGGGGTATACTCCTCCATGACCCATGAAGTCATTACAGAAAGTCGGCAATTGCACCGGCTGGAGCACTAAACTGTCTTCACTCGGGACACTGCCCGAATACAATCCCCTGAATGGCACCACAGTGCCGGAAGGACGGCTGACAAATGACCCTTGCCCAGATCCTTTCTGGTAAAATATCTTCCCCGGTCGGCCGTGAAGATTGGGAGTCAGCACCCACGACATCCTCCTGGGATGTATGGCGTGGAAGAATGCCGAGATGGGGTAGTCTCTCAGCATCTTGGGCAGATACATGACCAAAGCCCCCGGCAGGGAAGACCCAGAGTTCTTTCTTGGGCTTCGTCTGGGACTGCTTGTCAATTATGTCCCCGAAAAGAAAAGCCGGCTTTATATAGTTCTCCCCGTCAACATACGTCAGGGGCTCTCCGTTGATCATGTTTAACAGCGTTCGCTCGCCTTGAGCCGATATCAGGATTCCCCTTCCTTCAGGATACTGGGGTCCGGAGATAGGAAATGTCACGTGCGACAGATCCTCCAGGTAGTGGGAATGCAGCATCCCGACAGCAGAACCCATCACCTCAGCCAATGGAGATGTATGCAAGTCAACTACAAAGCGCAAGAAAACACGTCAGTTTCTATACTAGACATTACAATCTTGCAGCATATGTCAAGAGGCAACAGTTTGTGCTTTACGCCAAGACTGTAAAAACTTGATCATTTACGCTGGAATCCATTTCCTAAAAGCGTAAAATTCAAGGTTGGCAGTATATAGTCTGTGTTTTATACCAGACTGACAAAATTCGAGTTTCTACGCCGGAATTCTCATCCAGAAGCGTAAAACTCAAATTTTATAGTATATGCCAAATTTTTGACAGTCAAAGCTTTTACGCTCAACTGTGAAAATATGGAGTTTTTACGCTGACACATTAGAAATGTGGGCATAGAAGATTAAACATCTCCGTGCATCATCTTCCTCAAAGAGGCTATCAGCACAGGAAATGACCTAGCGCGGTCACGTACAATGTGTGCGAAGGATTTTTCGTCGTTCTTTTCGTCCCAAGAGCTTTACCTCTAACTCCGGGGGCGCTGCTCGTCGGCGGGACACTTCGTTCAGAATGAAGATCGCCTTGTCCGACGGAAGTCGCTTTCGCGTGGGCAGAAGAGCGAGAAGAAGAGTCGGTCTTCTTTCCCTTCGAGGAGGAGGAGATTGGTTTCGGCGCCATTTCTGAAAACTCTGAATGCTCGGAGAGTGAACGAAGGAGAGAACTCGAAGAGACGAAGGCTTTCTTTTGCAAAAGACAGATGAAAAGTTTTTCTCTACGAGCCTTGGGGTATATATAGAGTTCGGATGGACTCCTCGGATCCCGAACCAAATTCGACAATTAATATTTGGTTATGATTGGGTACTACGTCAGCCTATTACTCAGGGAAGGCGGACAGTCAGCGAATTCGAAAAGTTTTCGTGCAAAGCAGATTCGTGGTTCTACGCCAAGGAGCTTTCTACGCTCGACAGCTACAGATCTACAATTTTACGCTCAGGGACTATAAGTCTATAGTTTTACGCCCAGATGCCTTTCTGATCGGTAGCTTTTACGCTCGAGAGGCTACAAACCTACGACTTCACGCTCAGGAGCTACAAATCTATGGTATCACGCTCGGTGGCTTTTACGCTCGGAGGTAACAGATCCACAACTTCACGCTCGGAAGATTTCCTTTTCAGAGGCTACAAATCTACAGTTTCTACGCCCGGATGCTTTTATGCTCAGCAGCTTTTACGCTCGAGAGGCTACGAACTTACGATTTTATGCTGATCTACATTTACAGATCTATGACTCTCCGCATATCTGAGAAATACGTAGGCCAGAATATGCGCATATCTGAACAACTCCCAAGGCGGTCAATTGCAAGGGTTCACGCAGAGGATACTCCTTTTTGGCCCCAAAATACCCCAAGTACTCAAAGCATACAGAGTTCAACATTGAAAATAACTCTTCTTCTTGAGTCGATTGGAAGTTCATCCAAAATCTAGTCTGAATATTTCATCTACAGTTCAAGATGGCGACTCAATTTGACAGCCGTTTCTCGCCCTATATCAAGGGATTTTCGGGAAATCATTCTTGAAGATGATGGTCTGAACAAAAATGCTTCTCATCAGAAGTGACGGTTCAGAATTCTACGCGGCTCCCCATTCCTAACAGCAGGACAGTTCGAATACTCGACTTAAATGCTAAGCGGCTTTCTGCGCATCCTTAGTTATGCGTAAAAGACAGGACGGGACCCAATACTCTTTCTATCAGAGTCGACGTAAAATTACCAGACGTGTCGAAGCTACACATATTCAGACTTCATTACAGCAAAGTATATGGCAAGACAATCATATACACAGAAGAAGATGATTTTATCAAATCATGATTACATATGAGGGAAATCCAGTCTACAAGGGTTTTTCTTCATTTTCATGATTACATATGAGGGAAATCCCGTCTACAAAGGATTTTCTTGTCATCATCGGAAGGCCACCCCCAGAATCTGTTCTGCCAGGTTCTCGTATCGGTGGAGATCATCTTCCGTCTTCTTTATCAGTTAGTCGGTTTTCGCGACCGATTAACAAGAAAATGATTAATGGCGGGAGGATACAAAACTGGGCGTGCCTGAATAATTCAGAGCCCATCCTCCATACGCCATGACAGATCGAGTTGAGGTATTAAACCCAACTCGATATTGGGATAGAGCTAGTTTGTCTGCTCTCGTCCACGAATGACAGGAGAAAATACAGCTTGCAAGCTATGTGGTCAAAACTGACCCTTCCTCTCTCCTGGACAAACCGCCATATGAAGTTGCTGATTATCCCGAGCAAGGGAGGCTATGATATCCTTTCATGATCCATCGTTGCAGAGGACATTTGCTCGAAGATGCCTTCTTTTTTGGCTCCTGATACGCTGGAAGAACATGGCCTTCTTCTTTCTCAAGTCGACCCGACGAAATCCGGCGATCATCTCTGTGTGGTGAAGGAAATGTAGGAAGAACGGGTTAACTCCTCAGCCTTTATATAGGCAAAAGAGAACGCACCAAATCCTAACAAATCCCCGAGAATCCGCCAAGAAGTCAGCCTTGAAAAATGAGTCAGACTTGACCGTTTCATGCTTCATTCAAAGCGTTTCAAATTACGAGGAATTTAAAAGCTTTGAAGGGGGTCTTGTAGAAGGATGAAAAATACGCTGGATAGCTATACGCAGCATTTTGGTGCTGGGCAGCGTAAAAAGATGACTTCGGAGCCATCGGCCTACAACAGAGCATTTTCCGCTAAGTACAGCGTGAAATATAAGCTCAAGGACTATCCGCGTAATACAGTACGTCCAGGCTGCTTCAGCGTAAAAAGGGTGCTACATCGCCTTTATGGCGTAAAACTCATCCGCTTTTAAATGCAGCATTAAAGTGTACGAGGAACGCTTCGTATTCCCCGAAATGAACCTGTCAAATCATGCAGTGAACCTGACGTCTGACTCCTGACAAAGAGTACTGCACGACTACCCAGACGATGGCTATAATGATGGTGCGGCACAGTGACCCAGACTGTCGTTTAGTGACATCTCCTTGGCGTAAACTACTTTTACGCATACAAAGGAATACCCTGCCTAGTTTTACACAGGCAGATGTGAGCTGTTTACGCTCCACAGAAGACAAACAGGCTGCCACATCAAAAGCTGCTCTTCGTACAGGGCTCGAGGCACGTCTCTGCATTTAATGTGCAGAATGGTGGCAGGCTCGAGGCACGTCTCTGCACTTAATACGCAGAATGGTGGCAGAGCCTCGAAGACACGCCTCGCCATTTAATGCGCAGGGGGATGGCGGATCTCTGCATTTAATGCAAGAGATTTGATTAATGTTACCAAACTGACGTTTTGTGACATCTCCTTGGCGTAAACTACTTTTACGCATACAAAGGAATACGCTGCCTAGTTTTACACAGGCAGATGTGAGCTGTTTACGCTCCACAGAAGACAAACAGGCTGCTACGTCAAAAGCTGCTTTCGTACAGGGCTCGAAGCACGTCTCTGCATTTAATGTGCAGAATGGTGACAGGCTCGAGGCACGTCTCTGCACTTAATGCGCAGAATGGTGGCAGACCCTCGAAGATATGCCTCGCCATTTAATGCGCAGGGTGATGGCGGATCTCTGCATTTAATGCAAGAGATTTGATTAATGTCACCAAACCGTCATTTTGTGACATCTCCTCGGCGTAAACTACTTTTACGCATACAAAGGAATACGCTGCCTAGTTTTACACAGGCAGATATGAGCTGTATACGCTCCGTAGAAGACAAACATCCTGCCACGTCAAAAGCTGCTCTTCGTACGGGGCTCGAGGCACGTCTCTGCATTTAATGCACGAAATAATGGCAGACCTTCAAGACACGCCTCTGCATTTAATGCGCGAGATGATGGCAGATCTCCGTATTTAATGCAAGAGATTTGATTATATCTCCAAAAGCCGTAGTTTCGGCTAAAACGTCCACACCATCAGGCTTCCACGCCCCCTCGGCTTCTGTACCCACTCGACTTCTATGCCTGCTCGGCTTCTACGCCTACCTGGCCTCTATGCCGGTTTGATAACTCTTTGGCTTCTACGCCATAGTGACAGTTATTGGCTTCTACGCCAACCTTCTCTACGCAAGGGATAACTACCTACGTAGCTTCTATGCCGTGATCTTCGCAGCAGTTATACGCATTATCTCTTAATTGGACAGGCGTCACACGCTCATTCAGGAGATCATTTATACGCGGGCAACGGTTATTGTAACCATCGCGTAGAAAGGTGCCATACTTTCCACGGCTCGGCTTCTACGCCGACTGAGTGGTCACTGTCACTAAAACTCTATAAATAGAGACCTCTATCGACAGAGGTCAAAGGTCGAAAAACCAAGGTCGAAAAACCAAGGTCGAAAGACCGAAAGGTGGAGAAAAAGGTCAGAACCGAGGTCAAAGATTCCAAGATCAAGGGAGAAGGTCAAGGAACTAAGAGTCAAAGAGTCTTCGAGAGAGAAGAATCCAGAGCTCAGGCAAAAAGTGGTGATCGACGACTTTGGCATCAAGCATCAACCCTCTTTTGCAACCTTCGAAGCTGCTTACCGTCTTCTGCGGCACTTCTTTATCATCGTGTGGTCCAAGGGACAAAGTGATCGACTACAGATCAGACTCCTATAGCAATATTTACCCAGATTAAAAATTGTACTAGACATCCTCGTATAGGATTAATTGTACTTCTTGTTTGTAAACCAAAGAGCGGGTTTCGTATAAATCTCGTCTTATCTTTCTTTCGTTTATTATCAAACAATGGCCCATAATCGGGTAACACTGAGGCTCATAACCCCATAGTTTACACTGAAACTATGGTAGCCAAATGTCTGTTTCATAAGCCTACTAATTGTCTTTCTCGTCCAATGCCAATGTACAAGTCAAGAACACGATGTGGACATCTTGTACTATAATGCAAGTCTCTATAGAAATAAACAACTAAGCTAAATACCATCATACGTGCTGCTCATACCAATGGCCAGTCGAGTATGAAGCACGCATCCCTATATGAACTTACTCTGTAATGTGCAATGATATGTGTCAAGGCCTGGAGAGTCATACTGATAACTCTACGATTTTAGGTGTGTCCACTAGACACTAGGTCAGACACAAATCCTAACGTCAACGCCTTCGTTGTAACCCCCCTCACCCAAAATTAGGCCTACTTGGCTTAGATAGTAAAATTAGGGCTAGTTTGTATCCAATTGGAAATAGGACACAGCATTTTATTTAATTTTACGATAATTAAATCACTTAGTGCACCTTACTGTTGCTTCGATAAATCACTAGCCATTTCCTTCCTATAAATTTCATATCCTTATCCTAGACATGCCCGTCTTCCATTCTGACCATTGTGTAAGTTATAATTATGCTCGCTTGTGCTATATTTTAGTCGCACAATAATCATCGCAGACGTTTGCATTTAATTCTAAATAATTTTAACTTTGTATCCTTGTGCGTTCCAATCGAAATTGGAGACACAATCTTGACCCATTTCGTACAACCTAATTTATGCTAATATTCTATTCTGAGTCTCCTATGTCCATGATACTTGTGTCCCACCTAATTTTAGTCCCATGTACTTCTAATTAATTGGAGAACACCATGCACATTAATTTTAATTAATTTAATCCAATTTCCATCTTTGTGCAATTTTCTAATTATTGGGCACTTTTATGCAAAAATGCATTAAGATGTCCACACCATTGGACAATACATGAAGAAACCTATTTTTTCCTTCATATAAATTTTCCCCATAATTTTTGAAATGTGCAAACGCACAAACATCGCCCCTTATTTTAAACATAGGCTTGTATTTTAAATAATGCAAATCCCAGCCCTCCAAACCTCTCCATGTCAGGCCAAGCCAATCCCAAGGAGATGTTGACCAAGCCCAAAATTTTAGGTCAAATATTCAACCCTCCTTCATATGTATAAATAACACTTTTCCTTTATTATTTTCCTAAAACTCATAAACCCGAACTCTATACCAAATTTTAGCCGACCCCTTACTCCCCCTACTGTTCATCCCCCTTCTCACGATCGCCGGCCATCCTCCTTGGCCGAGCCGTCGGATCCTCCTACCTGCACCTACCCTGTCCACCCTCTTCTTTCTCCCTGACAGCAGCAACAATACCACCATTAACACACGACCGGACCTGACATCCCGAGCCGCTGAACGTCGCCATCCCCCGCCTATGCAACTGCCGGAGCCCGGCGAGCAGAACACCCTCACCACCACGACCTGATCTCCTTTCACCTTCGTCTTCCTCGTCTCCACCGCTGCCAGCCCGTCCCGCTCATCTCCCCAGTCGTTGAACTACCGCTGCTCACTGTCCCTGACTTGCACAAGATCTTTACCTCCTCCTCTCCCTCCAGTCATCCTCCTCCGCTCGACTTCCCTATTCTCCGTCGATCTTCCGCCATTAACGCCACCGTCATCCCCCTCGTTGTTTCCCAATGAGTTGTACCCCGGCCAATCCTTCACCTGAGCAGCCAGCCTCAACTCCCCGACTCCTCCTTCTCCTCCTCCCATCCTGAGCCGGTGTCTACTTCCTGTCCTCCACTCCTCCGCCCTGTCATCAACCCCTCTCCCTGCTCAATCTCCTCCTCGCCGGCCGGACCTCCCCCCGGCCTGAGAAGCACCATCTCACCATCATTATCATCATCATCTTATTATCATCATCCCTATCATCATCCCTATCATCATCACCATTCATTACCATCATTATCTCACCCTAAGCACATTAACCCTAATTATCTATATCATCATCATCATCATCATCATCTCCAACCCTAATCACCATTACCTTAACCATCACCATCAACTCACCATCATCACATCATCATCCTATCATCTCATCCCATCCTAACCTAATCAACATCATCATCTCATTACCATCATCATCTTATCATCATCATCACATCATCATCACCCTCGTCATCCTCGTTATTATCATCGTTACCAACATTATCGTCGTCATTATCGTCATCGTTATGCCTGTGCGCGTACCCCGAGGTTCAAACCTGTCCTCTTCTCCTTTTTATGTGTGATTGTATATATGCTATTAGGACATGAGTATTACTTTATGACTGTTAGTTGATATCGGACCCTGAGTCGGTGAACCTAACTCGTATACGTGTACGTACGCGTATGAATATATGTTCAGATTAGGTATATATATAAATATATATATATATATATATATATATACTTATTTAAATGGTAATGCTAATTATGATTGTATATGTATTTATATTGTACGACCCTAGGACACTGTGGACTATCCCGTATTTACCTTGACCATGTTGACCCTAAGAACATGTCAGTGGATTGTACATTAACATGCTGGCTTAGACACCTGTTAGTTGAATGTCTGATTGTGTACAGCACTTGAAGACGTGACACCCGCATAATTAGACGCTCAATTGACCGTGTTAGTTGACTAGTATCACCCCTAGCGTACCCCCTGAGTCCAGTGTAATTAAGGTTGTGTGTGTACTAGTGTAATGACTAATGATTGTATTGTATTATATTATATGTATATAGGGCCTATTGGATTGTTCTACGCGACTTCTGGAGCAGGTTATTGGTACTACGCAGCTTTCTTGCTTGGCAAGTATACCTTGCCATTGTACTGTATTTACATTCCATATGATGCATGTATGTTTTTATTTCTGCTTACTTTAGTTCATTTATTTTAACTTCTATATAAACTGTGCGTCCAAGAAAACTTGGTGCAACGACGGTGTCGTCATGGTTTGTTTTTATTATGTATATGCATTGACCATGTTTATGAGATGCCCCATTATTATGAAGCATTATTAAGTTTAATTGGTCGTGACAAAGTTGCTACACAAGTGTGAGTCTCATATAGATCACAGACTGCGTGACAGGTCTGGCCTCCTGTACGTATGGGCCGTGCGTTAGGGATAACAGCTGATAAAAATATTGTATGCTAGAAGACTTAGCAGTTATTAGTAGTTCATGGACAAAGCCTATTGTAGTACGGTGGTCCAATCCTTGTCCTTGTTTGGTTGTAGGGTTGGGCTATTGTACTAAAGATAAGCTATGAACCAAATTGTGTCATGGATGTGACATGCTTAGAGCATGGGGTGGAGAGAACAAGTACCACATTTGGGCTTCTTTGTACTTTTTTTATTGTAATCCGGAAGCTCCGCTGGAGATACGAGCGATGATGACCCCATATATTATAGGCGGCCTCTGCCGTTCAAAAGATGACATACTTTTTAGGCCCCTGATTCTCCGAGAGAATCATGCCAATCCTATTTATGGCCATATAGCCCACTTGTTAGAAAGTTGTTCTCAAACTGCATTCACATAGATGATTAGGCGACCCATTGGATATTTATTTCAATACTTTATTGGCATACTTCTATGTATCTTGTTGTGTCCCTCTGAGGACCTGGTCCCTTTCCAGGTGTAGATGTTCTTGAGTATTCGCAGGAGCGTGGATCCGGACTGGTACTTATATTTTCGAGGAGGTCTTCTTTTCGAGCCCCATGATTGTTAGTTGATATTCTTATATTGTGTTTGTTGTGTTGCACTTATATATTCGAGTTGGTAGTGGATTTGTTTCCATCCAACTATCATCTTTAGATACTCTATATTGAGATCTAGTTTCATAGATATTGGTTATTTATTTATGATTATCTATGGATGAGATTTAGGTTATGCCTGTGACTTGTGATAGATTTATACCACTTGTGGATTTGATATTCATATTATAGCGTACACATGTGGTTTGGTTTCCATATATTGGAGTTGCCATATCCATGCGGCTGGCATGCTTACGTGTCCTAGTTCTATGTATTTTGGGACTGGGGCGTGACATATTTTTAGTGGTAGCCTATGCAGGTCGAGAGCATATTGTCTCGGTTACGTTACTGTGCCGAGCAAGCCTACAAATAGGATTAGATTATAGGACCTCATCCACATATGACTATGACTCATCTTCCTTCCAAACTGTTCTACTTAAATAAATGCATTCTGCTTGATTCATGTACTTTCTAATAAGTTTCTTGAGTATAGCCTCCTACTAGAATATTGGAATCCCTGTTGTTAGGATGATAATTAGGGTAACCTTCCTATTAAGAGTACAACTAGAGTGTTGACACATCACTGAGTTAGAATACTTAATGAACCATAGCACCCTTACCTGTAGATGGATTGACTATTATCCCTTGATAATTAGGGAAGACTTGAGATAGTATAGACACTAATAGGTTTAGTTAGAAATTTGACCATATTGTTTGACCCTAGCATTGAGGAACCAATAGAAATCCAAGGTTGAATATTAGGACCAAACTTAAATTTCATAGTGAGATAATATTAGAACTATAAATTTAGCTCATTGTCTTATCATTAAGCAGACATTACCTTAGGAAGCCAAGAGGTTAAATATAATATTTTTCTTGATCATACCTCGAATACAAAGATTAGCATACCACCCTTCCTTAGAAAACCATGATCTTATCTAGAGTCTTTCTATTTTAATTTCATATCTTATTTCTCTGCAACCTTAACATTCACTAATTGTGCGACGACTAAATTATGTTCTTCTTTTTTTTATATTTCAATTCATGCTGCTTGACCTTTCCGATTATAGGCCAAGTATATTATTTTATGTTAGGATATCTAGTTTGCTAGGATTATAGTTGTTACTCTTGAATTTTGAGATTATGTGCCTTGTAGTTAGAACCTGATAGTTGAGTTGTTCATCCTCTAGTTGTAGATCACGTAATTTGTGCCCCCACCTTAATACATGTTATATCCTCTTTCTCCTGAAGGTCA
This sequence comes from Iris macrosiphon, assembly GCA_036927795.1. Classification (NCBI taxonomy): domain Eukaryota; kingdom Viridiplantae; phylum Streptophyta; class Magnoliopsida; order Asparagales; family Iridaceae; genus Iris; species Iris macrosiphon. The sequence goes on along the minus strand of JAYESA010000008.1, from coordinate 119,541,991 downwards.
GGCACTTTTACATTCTTACTATTGACACTTGTTCTATAAGCACTATGATTAAGACATAAGATGGCAATTACCTATATAATGCAATAGGATACCCTAATAGATACCAAGATCTTTTCTTGTGTACCCCAATAAGAATTTCTGCTTTATTTATAAGTGCAAGGTTACCTTGTAGAATTCCCTTTAAGACTGTCACAGTATTAGTTTATTATTTTAAGTTGGGTAGTATGCCTCACAATATAGTATCACACAGCCCTCTTGACACACTAATGAAGTGTAATGGAATGACACCAACTATAGACTTGCATAAAAAAATAATGTTTATTTAAACTGTAGAACTTAGGGGCCCATACCCCTATTTGGTTGAATAGCAACTTAGACAAGGAGTTAGTGTGACAACTATAGAGATTGTAGAGTCTTATCTTTTTGTGAACTTAAAATATTTTGTAACTTCTCTCATCATAATCTAGCGTACTTATAATTTCTGTACTACCTTGACTCATGCTGCTATTATAGCCTAGTTTTGCAAGCTTACTCTTTTATCGAGCTTGATCATCATATATGTATTATTGGGTATACAGACTAATATATTTCAGAATTAGTGTATTAGGGTCTAGCTAACCTTAGTGCGCTTGATTCGCCCTTCGCATAACTACTTTACGTGGATTGAGATATATAGTTGACTAGTAGACGAATATACTTGCCCCTAGACGTGTCTGAACATATCGTATCAGTTACATAACTGTACTGATATGAGCATATGAATAAGAATTTACTAAATAGATTTCAATCCACAACTATCTTGATAATTCCCATTTGAATTCCTTAAATGCCTTAATCTCCATACTTGTATTCTATTACCTCCCTCTTGAACTCTTCATTATTGTTCTCTGTCTTCCCCTATTTTGGAAAGACGAACGCTCGTGCTTGGTATAAGTTGATATACAGATAGTACTAGATATACCCCATAGGCCAATCATATTACTTGATGTTTATTTTTCATAATTAAGGGCATATCATAGGTGATACCTTTGGTGTTAAAACTTCGGAGGATTGAATAACATGATTAAATGATTTCAGGAATAAGTTTTCGTAAATGTATATCCTTATGTGATAGATGGGTAAATTCTAAGTTTGGTAGAAACTGCATTGTTAAACTTGAGGAGAATTCTTTTAGATAGTGATCAAGTGAGATTAGATAGAGAAACCCTATCCTAGTTTAATTTTGAGAACGAAATTATTTTAAGTTGGGTAGATTGTAAACCCCTCACCTAAAATTAGGTCTACTTGGCTTAGATAGTAAAATTAGGACTAGTTTGTATCCAATTGGAAATAGGACACGACATTTTATTTAATTTTACTATAATTAAATCACTTAGTGTAACTTACTGTTGCTTCGATAATTGGAGCACTACACTAGCCATTGCCTTCCTATAAATTTTATATCATTGTCCTAGACATGCCCGTCTTCCATTCTGACCATTGTGTAACTTATAATTATGCTCTCTTGTGGTACATTTTAGTCGCACAATATTCATCGTAGACGTTTGCATTTAATTCTAAATAATTTCAACTTTGTATCCTTGTGCGTTCCAATCGAAATTGGAGACACAATCTTGACCCATTTCTTACAACCTAATTTATGATAATATTCTATTCTGAGTTCCCTATGTCCATGACACTTGTGTCCCACCTAATTTGTAAAACCCCTAATTCTAAAAGTCATATTAATCTATTTTAATTAATTAATAATTAAATTGTAGTAATTATGAGCTAATTAGAGAAAATAGAATTTATTTAATTTTTATTTTAGGTGTTTGTGCATTTAGGAGATTTTTGGATCAATTATAATTTTTCCTAAATTATTTACATGTAGGAGACCCTGTGGACAGTTGATAGATTAATTATATGCTCTAAGATCAATTTCTAGAATTTTATATATATATATATATATATATATATATATATATATAAAGTTTAATAGAATGAATAATAGAAGAAAAAGAATTAGAAATAAAATTAGAAAAGAAATGAAAAAGAATAAGGAAAAAAAACAAAGAAATGAGAAGGAAAAAGAAAAAAAAACATAACAAACCCTAACCCGCTACCCATTAGGCCCCCCCACGACCCGTTAGACTAAGAAAAATAGCAGCAGCCGCATAACATCTTCCCCCCGTGCGTAGCTTCCAACCCGACCCCGTAGTTTATATATATCCTATATATATCACCGTAAACAAAACCCTAACCCTAAACTCATCTTCTCCATCTCGACCAGACCTCGACCGCCGCCTCCAGCCAGACCGTCGCCGCCGGAGTTCCCCGCAAGCAACCGCTCGCCGTGACCGCGTGACCACGCACAACACCGCGACAGAATTTGATCAACAGCGTACCCCTGTTTACGTTCCGTTTCTCGTGCCATCGCTTGACCAAACTCGACCCCGTCTTCACCGGTATGTTCATGACTTAACCCCCTCTCATATATGTGTGTTAGTTTACCTCGAATAGAGCATAAAACTAGGCGAAAATAGCGAATAAGTTGGCAAAAAATAACAACTTTTGGGATCGCAGAAAACTGTGGTAACTACCTATGTTCAAGGACTTGTATCTCCCACCACAGAGATCCAAATTCGGTTTTTCTTTTTGATATGCAAAGACCACCTAACCTAGTTTATTTTTTGTCAAATACAATAATTTATTAGTTGCTGTGTGTAGAATTAAATTAGTTAGAAAACCCCAAAAATAGACTTTTTCTAATTTTCAGAAATTGTGATACGGAGCGCGCCCCGCCAAATGGGACCGCCCCGTCGTATACTAAGTGTACCAAAAGTTACGCACAGCATACCCAGACGTGTGGGCTTTCGCAGAACTGATTTGGACGCGTGTGCGCGTCAAAATCAGCCCGTATCCGCGAAAATTCCCCATATTACGACTTTTGCACAACCTCGCGCCATTTAGTGCACGCTCATCAGAACATGACAAAACTTGTGCCACTGGACTCATGGTATCGTGCTGGTCATATGATCCAATTTTCACGTAATTCTGAGACGGTTGACCAAGTCGCCTATTGGCGGGTCCCACAGTTGACTTTTTGGGCAAAATTGTGTTCGGCTCATCGAAATTCATATTTGGACATACCGTTGAGTTCGTACTAACTTTTAGAGTTAGTTTGACCTATAATTTGTCCCATTCAGAGACTATTACCCCTGGCACGCTTTTCGGTGCAAAGTGGCCTATATTTGGAGCCTGCTTTGACCCGAAATTACCGTTTTGCCCTTGTGTCCAAATTGGACGAAAGGATAGTATTTTTTAGCTATTTTGCTTATTCTGGGAATGTTGGTGATGTTTATTTCAACATCCAGAGATGTTTATTCTGAGACCGTAGCTTCTGATCCTGTGTGTTTGACATCTAGACGTTACATTTTGTAGCTTCTTGCCAGGCAAGTATACCTTGCCATTGTACTGTTATTCATATTCCATATGTTGCATGCATCTTTATTTTATGTCATTAGTTCATATATTTTAACTGCTATATATAAAATGCGCGTCCAAGGAAACTTGGGTGCAACGACGGTGTCGTCGTGATTTTTTTTTTTTATGTATATGCATTGACCTTGTTTATGAGACCACCACATTATCATGAAGCACCATTAGTTTCATTGGCCGTGATGTCACCCCCACTTTTCGGATTAAGGGTATTTTCGTCTTTCCGTAATTAAAGTGTAAATAATTGCATGATAATTAATTATGTTTAAATAAATGTGACTTTATTTGATTGTTGCATTTTATCGTTGCTTTCAAAAATTAGAACGCTACGCTAAGCCACTGACTTCCAACAGTTTCACACCCTTGTCCTAAGCATGCTAGACCATTAATTTATGCTTATGTTCCACTTTAATTCAGTCCCTTGTACTTCTAATTGAGTATAGAACACCCCCTTACATTTATTTGATTAATTAAGCAATAAATCTATTTTTGTGCAATTTTTCTAATTGTTGGACACTTTTATGCCAAAGTGTACTTAGGTGTCCACTCCCTGGGACACAATACGCAAATAAACCCATTGTTCTCTTTCATGTATATTTTTGCATAATTTTTGGGAGTGTGTAACTTAACATCAACCCCTTGAAACCATAGCTCCAAACCCGTAAACCGATAAAATTATCACAATTTCATTAAACCCATTCGAACCCTAGCCCATTGAAACATCTCCATAACAAGCCAAGGCATTTTTCCTATTGTTGACCAAAGTCAATATATTCTAGATCAAACCCAACACCAATATATATATATATATATATATATATATATATATATATATATATTCCTTTTCTCTTTTTCGTTTTCCTTAAACCCATCAACCCTAACTCAGCTGATCCCCTCCCCATCCTTGTTCATCACCTCTTGGTTCCCGCCGCCGACTGACCGGAGACTCGTCGGAGTCGTACCTAAGATCGCCGCCAATCCCTGTCAACCCGCTGTGACGACCGGTGATCCAACCAACCCGAGCACCCGCCCTCGCATCCCCGACTCGTCGACCACCTGCGCCTGACTGACCCGCAGGAGCCGTCGCCCCCGTTGAATACCCGACCATCCCGCCATTCTTCCATGTCTAACCTGTAGAGCACCGACCGGAGCACCCCGCTCGTCCGCCTCGACTCGTCCCTGCGGGCTAGACTCGACCCAACTGCTCGACCGCCGACGCTTGGAACTTGACCCCGCGCCGGAGCTGAACGTCGCACCGCTGCTGAAGCCGGAGCCCGCCTATCCCGACTCGCCGGAGCGCCCGAACAACGGTCCCGCTACCCAGGCCGACTGTGCACCCCCGTGCACGATGATCAGCCTGTCTCGTCATCTCCACCCTGTCTACGCGCACAGGTTTGACGTGAACCTAATCTCGTTAAGTATGCATGTGCGTATGTTAAACATTAGTATACGTATGTATCGGTATTTTCATGGATGTATGTAGTTGTATATGCATATGTATAAGTATATAGATATTATATGCTCCCAAATAATATCTATACGTACGTACATATATGTATTACAAGTATCCGAGTATGTATATTTAATAACTGTACACATGGTATAAGTTTTGATAATATATATGTACATAGTATAATTGTTTAGTAGGTTTAAGTATACGCACATAAACATGTATAATGTAAACTCTATTAGTAGCTAAATACACATATCTATTAAATTGTAATTAGTAGTGTTGATGCTTATGATAAACAGTAATAGGCATTATATGCCCGTGAACTAGGTGACCCTAACGAAATTACGGATACCGATAGCTATCTCGACCTGTGACACTGTAGCATGTTAAAAGACTACCACATGTACATTGACGTACTGGCAAGACCATACTATTGACTGTCTGTTATGCACAGCAACGACAGACGTGACCACCCTAGCATAGTCCCTAAGATCATGGTGTTGATTGTGTATTAGTATAATGTCTGATTCAGTATTATGTTTATGATATATCTATAGGACTGTTAGATCATTCAGACGACGCCTTGGAACCCGGACATTGGTATTTCCAGCTAAGGATCACAGGCGAGTACATTCTCTGATAGTTTCCATTATGTTGATTATCTCTATAACTCTTGTTATATAGCGTACATGACTCTGACACTGTTATTTACATGAGTTGGCATCATTGCGACCTGTCACGAGGAGTCGTGATTGGGATCCATCGTGCTAGCTGGGGAAAATAGGGAAATATTAGTAGCTTATGTGATCATACCCAACTTTACATGCATTATAGCTCACCCACACCTCACGTCGGTGCAGCCTTACCCTTAGATGCCTCATCGCTGTTACATATGGTTAGCCTGACCTATTAGGGATGATCGCTAATCAATGTAATGAGTCATATAGTCCCAAGCTGATCACATGATATACTGATGTTTCACACACTTGGTTAGATGATTCTTGACATATATCTCTAGCATATTGATCTAGCACCTTCACATGTTTTAGTTATTGTTCTTGTACACACTTACATACCAGTTCATTTTTCTTGCGTGTACTTGTATTCCTATTTCATTCCTAGATGTATATTGATGATGATGTTCCAGTATTTCTTTATTCCAGCATTTCCTTTATTCCAGTATTCTTATTGCCAGTTATTCATATATGTCCTGTATTTCTTTACACTGTGTTATAGTTTTTGTCAATATATGTGGAACTGCTGTTAGTGGTGTATTTTGTTTCAATCTTGACTGGATATTTTTTCCAGAGGATCTTGAGGAGTTTTGTACCACACACTATGGACCAGGTATAGATGCAGACTGCACACCAGAGATATTAGAGGAGGCTATTCCTTTAGAGAAGACATTACCTGTAGCTATTTAGATAGTATTTATTTATGCTTCAAGACTTATGGAGGTTATTTCAGTTTATGTTAGACTTATGTTAAGTTTAATTTGAGACTTGTGGAGACTTAAGTTGGACAGCTAGACTATGATTTATCTTTATGTTTGAGACATGATGTTTAACTATGTCATTTCCTCTTATCTTTTATCGTGCCTTTTACCTTATAGTTATTGTGATTGAGTTTATAGTGTGAGATGTATATTGTCCTCCTTATGGAGATGGATATCATTGACAGGTGTTTAGTTACATTGGTACCTTGTGACCTCGACAGCGTTCTACCGGCGATGCTGCGGCCTAGGCTGGATGTACCCACGCTCTCGTGCCCCTATACCGGGTGCGGGTCATGACACCTTTTTAGTGGTGGCCCATGCAGGTCCAGTTTTGTAATTTATGCGATATCGTGGTAGTGCGACAACTTAGTTGTACTGCTACGAGCCTGCAATAGGATATAGGAAATAGGATTTTGGATGAGAGTATACTCGATCACACTAGGAAATTTTGAACTTCATATTGCTATTCTAATTGATTGCTTCCTTAACATTTTACTGACCTTCCTTGATAATATCATATCTATCACCTTAAATTGATTCTTTTGATCTGCATTCAGGATGCCGCCGAATACTAGATCCATGAGAGTGGGAGCAGCAAATTCAGAGAGGTCTGCCACCTCTCAACCTGACGAACAAACACCTGGAGTTCCTCCTACATCTCCTATTCGTGTGGGAGTATCTGTAGCTAACGGGATTCCTCCTCCACCTATTCAAAGGATTTCCCCACCTATGACAAACAACCTTCCACCACCACCGACACCGATTCCCGGAGGAATGCCCACTGACGGGGCACAGATGTTCGCACCGATGCAGGGCATGCTAGAGGCCCAGAGAGTGATAGCAGAAGCTCAGCGTGTTCAAGCTGAAGCCCAGAGGGTGCAAGCAGAAGTACACCAAGCGCAGACAGAACTGATGAGAGAGAGTATGGAGAATGCTCATCAGGTGACTCTCCAGGCTGTGGAGAGAGTAGCACAACAATCGCAACATCAGGGTCAACAACAACATAGGCCCGGTACTATAGTGGACTTTAAGAGGATGATACCTCGAGAGTTCAAAGCACGGAAGAAATACTCTATGCTGATGAATGGTTAGATGACATGGAGAGGAACTTGCGCGTATCACAGATCCCGAAGATTCTTCAGATAGAGGCCGCTGGCAGTCAGATGTTTGATATCGCACTAACGTGGTATCGTACAGAGCCGAGACTCTCCACTGAAGGACTTACTTAGGAGAACTTTAAGGAACTCTTCGAGGAGAAATTTTTCCTGACGTAGCCTTGGGAGCATTAGAAAGTCAGTTCCATGACTTAGTCCAAGGAGGTATGACAGTCGACGAATATGCTGCAGAGTTTTGCCGATTGAGTCAATTTGCGCCATCGATGATTCGAGATCCAGGAGACAGAGCACAGAAATTCAGAAAGGGGTTAAATAGGGAGATCAAGTCTCGTACTTCGGTACGACGCACTGCTACATTTGAGGGTATACTGATGGATGCCCAGATTGCTGAAGATGACTTGGACCTTAGGCCCAATAGAGGACGTGATACTTCTGGAGGAACAGGTGGTAACACAGGACTGGCCAAGCGCCCACACTTTCAACAATAACAACAAGAACAACAGAGGCCATACCAGCAGCAACACCAGCAACAGACACCAGTTCGAGGATATATTCAACAACAGCAACCACAAAGACAAAATTAGCTTGTTGCCTCGTGTTCGTATTACAAAAAGATGGGACATACAAGAGACGTCTGTAGGAAAAGGTTGGGCATTTGCTTGTCATGTGGATCAGCAGCACATCAGTTGAGGGACTGCCCAGCTATTCAGACTCACCAGGGAGAAGCAGCAGCTCAGAGAGGTCCAGCCAGAGCACCTATTATACCAGCAGGCCAACAGAGAGGACCTCCACTTCCACCACAGCAGCAGAGCTTTGCTCAGCAACAGCAGCAGCAGCAGAGAGGAGCACCCCAGGGACAAGCGTACGCCATGACTACTGAGGAGGCCGAGCCAGATGGAGACATGATTTCAAGTTCAGTTTTACTCGATTCTATTCCAGTACTTGTATTATTTGATTTTGGCACTTCCTATAGTTTCATATCTGTATCTTATGCCCTTAAGCATCAATTAGAAATGGAACCATTAGATAGGACTTGCAAGATCACGACAGAGGAGGCATTATCCTAGTCCGTAATTATTGTAAGGACCGGAGAGTGTCATTGGAAGGCCGAGAGTTGAGTGTGAGTTTACTCGTCAGGCTACTTCCGGGATACGATATTGTACTCGGAATGGACTGGTTGAGTAAACACCATGCTTCTATAGATTGTCACGAAGGCAGAGTAGTATTTCGACCACCAGGTGAGCCAGAGTTCGAGATTGCCAGAGGAGCAGAGGAGCGAAGCAGAGGCACTTTTTACGGAGCCAGGATGGAAGAAAAGGAGTTACCACATCCACTTATAGTAGAATTTCTGGATGTGTTTCTAGAGGAGTTGCCAGGTTTGCCGCCAGACAGAGATGTTGAATTCTCTATAGACTTGATACTAGGAGCGGAGCCTATTTCACAACATGTCTATAGAGTCAACAACAATGAGTTGGTAGAACTGAAGAAACAAGTTGAGAAGCTACAAGACAAAGGTTTCATTAGATCCAGTTCATCGCCATGGAGAGCACCAGTATTATTCGTACCAAAGAAGGATGACACGGTACACATGTGTATCGATTATAGAGCTTTGAATAACCTCACTATAAAAAACAAATACCCGCTGCCGAGGATAGATGATCTCTTCGATCAATTAAGTGGAGCAAAGGTGTTTTCAAAGATAGACCTGAGGTCAGGCTATCACCAGGTGAAGGTGAAGAAAGAAGACATACCGAAGACCGTCTTTCGGACCAGATATGGCCAGTTTGAAATTACAGTAATGTCGTTTGGTTTAACCAACGCACTAGCCGTATTTATGAACTTGATGAACAAGGTATTCCACCAGTACCATAACACGTTCATAGTGGTGTTTATTGATGACATTCTAATATATTTGAAGACCCCAGAAGAGCACGAAGAGCACCTAAGGATGGTCTTAGAGACTCTCAGGAGAGATAAGTTGTATGGGAAGCTTTCAAAGTGTGAGTTCTTCCTTGACAAGGTTGAATTTTTTGGACATATAGTGACAGGTAACAGGATTTCAGTTAATCCAAAGAAGATCGAAGCAGTGGAGTCATGGGCTACCCCCAGTACGGTAGCTGAAATTAGGAGCTTTCTCGGACTAGCAGGATACTACAGAAGATTTGTACAAGACTTCTCCAAGATTGTAGAACCAATGACTAGACTAACCAAGATAGATGTGGAATTTGTCTGGACATAAGAATGTCAGGCCGCATTCAATGAGCTGAAGAGGAGATTGACAACAGCGCCAGTGTTGACGTTGCCGTCAGGGACAGGTGGATTCACTATCTACAGTGATGCTTCCAGAAAAGGTTTGGGATATGTTCTTCAACAAAATAGAAAAGTAATTGCCTACGCTTCAAGACAATTATGCCCTCATGAAAAGAACTACCCCACTCACGATATGGAGTTAGCAGCGGTTATCTTTGCCCTAAAGCTGTGGAAGCACTATCTGTACGGAGAACGTATGGAAATTTTCACAGACCACAAGAGCTTGAAGTACGTGTTTACACAGAAGGAGCTGAATATGAGACAGAAAAGGTGGTTAGAGTTAATGAAGGACTTTGATATCTCAATAGAGTACCATCCGGGAAAGGCCAATGTAGTCGCCGATACCTTGAGCAGGTATCCGATGGCTATGTGCTTGACTTCGGATAGATATTTATTAGCTGATCTTGAGAGCCTAGGAATTGAAGTATTAGTTCTTGGAGCTGACATTCAGATGTAGGGACTGCAAATACAATCAGAGCTGATGGATAGAATCAGAGCTGCTCAGTATGATGATGAAACTCTAAGGAATATTAGAGCACAAGTTCGGACAAGATTGATAGACGACTTTACTATTGCGGATGATGGATCCTTACGACATGGCACGAGGATGTGTGTGCCAAGTGGAGAGCTGCATGAAGAAGTTTTGCAGGAGGCACACCGCTCTCAGTACTCGATGTATCCCGGAGCCAACAAGATGTATCAAGATTTGAGGGAGCATGTATGGTGGTATGGTATGAAGCGCGAAGTAGCACGCTTCGTATCCCGATGTTTAGTGTGCCAACAGGTGAAAGCAAATCGACAGAGGTCGAAAGGATTGCTTCAATATTTACCCATCCCAGAATGGAAGTGGGAGCACATGACTATGGATTTCATTTTGGAACTTCCTCGTTCTCCAGGAGAAAAGGACACGATTTGGGTCATCGTAGATAGGTTGACCAAATCAGCCCACTTCTTACCTTTTAAAGTGGGTACATCGACGGAGAAGCTAGCAGAGATGTACGTGCAGCAGATTATCAGATTACATGGAGTTCCTGTGAGTATTGTCTCAGATCAGGATAGCCGTTTTACTTTCCATTTCTGGAGGAGTCTGCAGTCTAGCTTGGGCATTCAGCTCAAGTTCAGTACTGCATATCACCCCCAGACAGACGGGCAGTCTGAAAGGACTATTCAGACTCTTGAAGATATGCTACGCACTATAGAAGCATAAAAAATACGCAGGAGAAATTATACGCAAAATGCATCAAGCACGCGTAAAACAGTGTTTCAGTGCTATGCAGCATAAAACATGACTTCAGAGCCATGGCGTACAGCAAAGCTTCAACGCTGTTCAGCGTAAAAAGGGGTTGCTACATCGCCATTTTTGGCGTAAAACCTATCTGCTTTTAATGCAGCAGGAAGCTATACGAGGAACACTTCGTATCCCTCGAATGAGTTGTACGAGGAACACTTTGAAGTCCTCGAATGAACCTGTCAGACAGTACAATGAACCTGACTCCTGACAAAAAGTACTGCACGACGATCAAGGACGGCTGTAATGATGATTCGGCACAGAGACCCAGACCATCATTTAGTGATATTTCCTTGATACAAATTGCTTTTACGCATTCAAGGAAATACGCTGCCTGGTTTTATACAGGCATACATGAGCTTTTACGCTCAACATGAGACAAAACTGATTGCCATGTCAAAATCTGCTCTTCGTACGGAGTTTGAGGCACGTCTCTGCAATTAATGCTCGTGATGGGGGCCGATCTCTGCAATTAATGCACGAGATTTGGTTCTATTTTCAAAAGACTGGGTGAGCTATAATTAGGGCTAATATGTCCACATCACCATCCCTGCATATTATGCCATCAGGCTATTTTCAGCTATAGGAGTACGACGTATGCTATCTCCTTGAAATACGCTGACTCAGGCTATATCTGCAAAAGCAAGTGAACAGGCTATCTAGTCCAGAATACGCTCAAGACTCCAGTTAACATCAGGCTTCTACGCCTACTTGGCTTCTATGCCAACATGTCAGCTATTGGGCTTCTATGCCTATCGGGCTTCTACGCCTACTTGGCTTCTACGCCAACTTGACAACTACTAGGCTTCTACGCCTACTTGGCTTTTACGCCATCAGAACAGCTATTTGGCTTTTACGCCAACGAGACAGTTATTTGGCTTCTAAGCCAATCATCTCTACGCGAGGGGCAGTTACCCACGTGGCTTGCATGCTGTGATCTTCGTAGCAGTTATACGCATTACCTCTTAATGGGACACGCGTCACACGCTCATTCTGAAGATCATTTATACGTGGGTGGCAGTTATGATAACCGCCGCGTAAAAGGTGTGATTCTCTCCGCTGTTAAGTTCTACGCCTATAAATTGAGACCTCCGGCCACGGAGGTCAAAGGTCGAAAAATTGGCAAAAGGTCGAAGATTTTGTCGAGAAAGAGTTGGAAACAAGAATCGGATTTTACTTTTTTTTTGAGAAAGAAAATCCTAGAGCCTAGACAGAGAGTAGTGATTGACGACTTTGACATCGAGCATTCAATCCCTCCTGCCGCTTTTGAAGCTTCTCCTTCTTCTACAGCACTTCTTCGTCATTGTGTGGTCCAAGGGACAAAGTGATCGACTGTAGATCAGACTCCTATAGCAATATTTATCCAGATTTAAATTTTGTACTTGATATCCTTGTATAGGATTAATTGTACTTCTTGTTTGTAAGCCTAAGAAAGGGTTTCGTATAAACCTATTTTTATTTCTATTTTGTACTTGATATCCTTGTATAGGATTAATTGTATTTCTTGTTTGTAAACCTAAGAAAGGATTTCGTATAAACCTATTTTTATTTCTTTCGTTTATTATCAAACACGCACTTGCGTATTGGATCTCGGAGGTTCTTGGGAGGATCATCTACACTTGGTAGAGTTTGCTTACAACAATAGCTACCAGGCCAGCATTGAGATATCACCATTCAAGGCTTTATATGGACGGAGATGTCGTATACCGTTATCTTGGGATGATGTTGGAGAGAGAGCTTTGTTAGGACCAAAAATGGTCATGGATACAGCAGAAAAGGTAAAACTTATCAGAGACAGACTGCGAGTGGCGCAGGACAGACAACGACATTGGGCCGATAGCCATCGTAGACCCCTAGAGTTTCAGGTTGGCAATTTGGTGTTCCTACGGATTTCTCTGACATGGGGCAAGATTCGTTTGGGCGGAGGTGGAAAGCTTAGTCCACGATACATCAGGCCCTTCAGTGTTCTTGCAAGGGTCGATGTAGTGGCCTATAGACTTGACATACCGCCTGCTCTAGATGGAGTACATAATGTATTCCACGTATCACAGCTGAGAAGGTACGTGGCCGATCCTAGTCACGTACTAGACCACTTGGAGATCGAAGTTGGACCGACACTCAGCTATCCTGAACAACCCGTTGAGATCTTGGATCGTAGAGAGAAGGTATTGCGGAACCAAACTATCCCTTTGGTTCGTGTTGCATGGAGACATCACTCTCCAGGAGAGTCAATTTGGGAGAGAGAGGACGAAATGCGCGAGCAGTATCCATATCTCTTCGAGACTTGAGGTATAATTCCTTGTTTGACTGTTGTTCTGGTACTAGTTTATTTTAATTTTGAGGACAAAATTCTTTTAAGGAGGGTAGACTTGTCACCGTCACTTTTCGGATTAAGGGTATTTCCGTCTTTCCGTAATTAAAGTGTAAATAATTGCATGATAATTAATTATGTTTAAATAACTGTGACTTTATTTGATTGTTGCGTTTTACCGTTGCTTTCAAAAATTAGAATGCTACGCTAAGCCACTGACTTCCAACAGTTTCACACCCTTGTCCTAAGCATGCTAGACCATTAATTTATGCTTATGTTCCACTTTAATTCAGTCCCTTGTACTTCTAATTGAGTATAGAACACCCCCTTATATTTATTTGATTAATTAAGCAATAAATCTATTTTGTGTAATTTCTCCAATTGTTGGGCACTTTTATGCCAAAGTGTACTAAGGTGTCCACTCCCTGGGATACAATACGCAAATAAACCCATTGTTCTCTTTCATGTATATTTTTGAATAATTTTTGGGAGTGTGTAACTTAACATCAACCCCTTGAAACCATAGCTCCAAACCCGTAAACCGATAAAATTATCACAATTTCATTAAACCCATTCGAACCCTAGCCCATTGAAATATCTCCATAGCAAGCCAAGGCCTTTTTCCTAGTGTTGACCAAAGTCAATATATTCTAGGTCAAACCCAACACCAATATATATATATATATATATATATGTATATATATATATATATATATATATATTCCTTTACCCTTTTTCTTTTTCCTTAAACCCATCAACCCTAACTCAGCCGATCCCCTCCCCATCCCTGTTCATCACCTCTCGGTTCCCGCCGCCGACTGACCGGAGACTCGCCGGAGTCGCACCTGAGACCGCCGCCAATCCCTGTCAACCCGCTGTGACGACCGGTGATCCAACCGACCCGAGCACCCGCACTCGCGTCCCCAACTCGTCGACCACCTGCGCCTGACTGACCCGCCGGAGCCGCTGCCCCCGGTAAATACCCGACCATCCCGTCGTTCTTCCCTGTCCAACCCGTTGAGCGCCAACCGTAGCACCCCGCTCGTCCGCCTCGACTCGTCTCCGTGGGCTAGACTCGATCCAACTGCTCGACCACTGACGCTTGGAGCTTGACCCCGCGTCGGAGCTGAACGTCGTACGGCTGCTGAAGCCGGAGCCCGCCTATCCCGACTCGCCGGAGCGCCTGAACAGTGGTCCCGCTGCCCAGACCAAATGTGCACCCCCGTGTACGACGATCATCCCGTCTCATCATCTCCAGCCCATCCATGCGCGCAGGTTTGACGTGAACCTAATCTCGTTGAGTATGCATGTGCGTATGTTAAACATTAGTATACATATGTATCGGTATATACATGGATGTACGTAGTTGCATATGCATATGTATAAGTATATAGATATTATATGCTCCCAAATAATATCTATACGTACGTACATATATGTATTATAAGTATCCTAGAATGTATATTTAATAACTGTCCACATGGTATAAGTTTTGATAATATATATGTATATAGTATAATTGTTTAGTAGGTATAAGTACACGCACATAAACATGTATAATGTAAACTCTATTAGTAGCTAAATGCACATATCTATTAAATTGTAATTAGTAGTGTTGATGCTTATGATAAACAGTAATAGGCATTATATGCCCGTGAACTAGGTGACCCTAACAAA
The DNA here is from genome assembly GCA_036927795.1 of Iris macrosiphon. Taxonomy (NCBI): domain Eukaryota; kingdom Viridiplantae; phylum Streptophyta; class Magnoliopsida; order Asparagales; family Iridaceae; genus Iris; species Iris macrosiphon. The sequence continues at coordinate 119,526,862 of JAYESA010000008.1, read as the reverse complement.
ATTATGGATACCCATAGCTATCTCGACCTGTGACACTATAGCATGTTAAAAGACTGCCACATGTACATTGATATACTGGCAAGACCATACTATTGACTGTCTGTTATGCACAACAACGACAGACGTGACCACCCTAGCATAGTCCCTAAGATCATGGTGTTGATTGTGTATTAGTATAATGTCTGATGCAGTATTATGTTTATGATATATTTATAGGACTGTTGGATCATTCAGACGACACCTTGGAAATGGACATTTGTATTGCCAACTAAGGATCACAGGCGAGTACATTCTCTGACAGTTTCTATTATGTTGATTATCTCTATAACTCTTGTTGTATAGCGTACATGACTCTGACACTGTTATTTACACGAGTTGGCATCATTGCGACCTGTCATGAGGAATCGTGATTAGGATCCATCGTACTAGCTGGGGAAAATGGGGAAATATTAGTAGCTTATGTGATCATACCCAACTTTACATGCATCATAGCTCACCCACACCTCACGTCGGTACAGCCTTACCCTTACATGCCTCATCGCTGTTACATTTGGTTAGCCTGACATGTTAGGGATGATCGCTAATCAATATAATAAGTCATACAGTCCCAAGCTGATCACATGATATACTAATGTTTGACAGACTTGGTTAGATGATTCTTGACATGTATCTCTAGCATATTGATCTAGCACCTTCACATGTTTTAGTTATTGTTCTTGTACACACTTACATACCAGTTCATTTCTCTTGCGTGTACTTGTATTCTGATTTCATTGCTAGATGTATATTGATGATGATGTTCCAGTATTTCTTTATTCCAGCATTTCCTTTATTCCAGTATTCTTATTGCCAGTTATTCATATATGTCCTGTATTTCTTTACACTGTGTTATAGTTTTTGTCAATATATGTAGAACTGCTGTTAGTGGTGTATTTCGTTCCAATCCTGACTGGATATTTTTTCCAGAGGATCTTGAGGAGTTTTGTACCACACACTACGGACCAGGTATAGATGCAGACTGTACACCAGAGATATTAGGGGAGGCTATTCCTTTAGAGGAGACATTACCTGCAGCTATTTAGATAGTATTTATTTATGCTTCGAGACTTATGGAGGTTATTTCAGTTTATGTTAGACTTATGTTAAGTTTAATTTGAGACTTGTGGAGAGTTAAGTAGGACAGCTAGACTATAATTTATCTTTATGTTTGAGATATGATGTTTAACTATGTCATTTCCTCTTATCTTTTATCGTGCCTTTTACCTTATAGTTATTGTGATTGAGTTTACAGTGTGAGATGTATATTGTCCTCCTTATGGAGATGGATATCATTGACAGGTATATAGTTACATTAGTACCTTGTGACCTTGACAGCGTTCTACCACCGATGCTGCAGCATAGGCTAGACATACCCACGCTCTCGTGCCCCTATACCGGGTGCGGGTCGTGACACATTTTTAGTGGTGGCCCATGCAGGTCCAGTTTCACAATTTGGGCGATATCGTGGTAGTGCGACAACTTAGTTGTACTGCTACGAGCCTGCAATAGGATATAGGAAATAGGATTTTGGATGAGAGTATACTCGATCACACTAGGAAATTTTGAACTTTATATTGCTATTCTAATTGATTGCTTCCTTAATATTTTACTGACCTTCCTTGATAATATCGTATCTATCACCTTAAATTGATTCTTTTGATCTACATTCAGGATGCCGCTGAATACTAGATCCATGAGAGTGGGAGCAGCAAATTCAGAGAGGTCTGCCACCTCTCAACCTGACGAACAAACACCTGGAGTTCCTCCTACATCTCCTGTTCATGTGGGAGTATCTGCAACTAACGGGATTCCTCCTCCACCTATTCAGAGGATTGCCCCAGCTATGACAGACAACCTTCCACCACCACCGACACCGATTCTCGGAGGACTGCCCACTGACGGGGCACAGATGTTCGCACTGATGCAGGGCATGCTAGAGGCCCAGAGAGTGATAGCTGAAGCTCAGCGTGTTCAAGCTGAAGCCCAGAGGGTGCAAGCAGAAGTACACCAAGCGCAGACAGAACTGATGAGAGAGAGTATGGAGAATGCTCATCAGGTGACTCTCCAGGCTGTGGAGAGAGTAGCATGACAACCGCAATATCAGGGTCAGCAACAACAGAGGCCCGGTACTATAGTGGACTTTAAGAGGATGATGCCTCGAGAGTTCAAAGGCATAGAAGGAATACTCTATGCTGATGAATGGTTAGAGGACATAGAGAGGAACTTGCGCTTATCACAGATCCCGGAGATTCTTCAGATAGAGGCCGCTGGCAGTCAGATGTTTGATATCGCATTGATGTGGTATAGTACGGAGCCAAGACTCTCCACTGAAGGACTTACTTGGGAGAACTTTAAGATACTCTTCAAGGAGAAATTCTTTCCTGGCGTATCCTTGGGAGTATTAGAAAGTCAGTTCTATGACTTAGTCCAAGAAGGTATGTCAGTCGACGAATATGACGCAGAGTTTTGCCGATTGAGTCGATTTGCACCATCGATGATTCGAGATCCAGGAGACAGAACACGAAAATTCAGAAAGGGGTTAAATAGGGAGATCAAGTCTTGTACTTCGGGACGACGTACTGCTACATTTGAGGGTATACTGATGGATGCCCAGATTGCTGAAGATGACTTGGAACTCAGGCCCAAGAGAGGACGTGATACTTCTGTAGGAACAGGTGGTAACACAGGACCGGCCAAGCGCCCACACTTTCAACAACAATAACAACAACAAAGGTCATACCAGCAGCAACACCAGCAACAGATACCAGTTCGAGGACATATTCAGCAACAGCAACCACAAAGACAAAATTAGCTTGTTGCCCCGTGTTCGTATTGGGAAAGATGGGACATACAAGAGACGTCTGCAGGAAAAGGTTGGGCACTTGCTTGTCATGTGGATCAGCAGCACATCAGCTGAGGGACTGCCCAGCTATTCAGACTCACCAGGGAGAAGCAGCAGCTCAGAGAGGGCTAGCCAGAGCACCTATTATACCAGGATGCCAGCAGAGAGGACCTCCACTTCCACCACAGCAGCAGAGGTTTTCTCAGCACCAGCAGCAGCAGCAGAGAGGAGCACCCCAGGGACGAGCGTACGCCATAACTAATGAGGAGGCCGAGCCAGCTGGAGACATGATTTCAGGTTCAGTTTTACTCGATTCTATTTTAGCACTTGCATTATTTGATTCTGGCGCTTCCCATAGTTTTGTATATGTATCTTATGCCCTTAAGCATCAATTAGAAATGGAACCATTAGATAGGACTTGCAAGATCACGACAGAGGAGGCATTATCCTAGTCCGTGATTGTTGCAAGGACCAGAGCGTGTCATTGGAAGGCCGAGAGTTGAGCGTGAGTTTACTCGTCATGCCACTTTCAGGATACGATATTGTACTCGGAATGGACTGGTTGAGTAAACACCATGCTTCTATGGATTATCACGAAGGCAAAGTAGTATTTCGACCACCAGGTGAGCCTGAGTTTGAGATTGCCAGAGGAGCAGAGGAGCGAAGCAGAGGCACTTTTTACAGAGCCAGGATGGAAGAAGAGGAGTTACCACATCCACTTATAGCAGAATTTTTGGATGTGTTTCTAGAGGAGTTGCCAGGTTTGCCGCCAGACAGAGATGTTGAATTCTCTATAGACTTGATACCAGGAGCAGAGCCTATTTCACAACATGTTTATAGAGTCAACAACAACGAGTTGGTGGAACTAAAGAAACAAGTTGAGGAGCTGCAAGACAAAGGTTTCATTAGATCCAGTTTATCACCATGGGAAGCACCGGTATTATTCGTACCGAAGAAGGACGGCACGGTACGCATGTGTATCGATTATAGAGCTTTGAATAACCTCACTATAAAAAACAACCTGCCGAGGATAGATGATCTCTTCGATCAATTGAGCGGAGCAAAGGTATTTTCAAAGATAGGCCTGAGGTCAGGCTATCACCAGGTGAAGATGAAAAAAGAAGACATACCAAAGACCGCGTTTCGAACCAGATATGGCCAGTTTGAATTTACAGTAATGCTGTTTGGTTTAACCAACGCACCAGCTGTATTTATGAACTTGATGAACAAGATATTCCACCAGTACCTTGACAAGTTCATAGTGGTGTTTATTGATGACATTCTAATATATTCGAAGACCCCAGAAGAGCACGAAGAGCACCTAAGGATGGTCTTAGAGACTCTCAGGAGAGAGAAGTTGTATGGGAAGCTTTCAAAGTGTGAGTTCTTCCTTGACAAGGTTGAATTTCTTGGACATATGGTGACAGGTAACGGGATTTCAGTTAATCCAAAGAAGATCGAAGCAGTGGAGTCATGGGCTACCCCCAGTACGGTAGCTGAAATCAGGAGCTTTCTCGGACTAGCAGGATACTACAGAAGATTTGTACAAGACTTCTCCAAGATTGCAGAACCAATGACTAGACTAACCAAGAAAGATATGGAATTTGTCTGGACAGAAGAATGTCAGGCCGTATTCGATGAGCTGAAGAGGAGATTGACAACAGCGCCAGTGTTGACGTTGCCCTCAGGGACAGGTGGATTCACTATCTACAGTGATGCTTCCGAAAAAGGTTTGGGATGTTTTCTTCAATAACACGGGAAAGTAATTGCCTACGCTTCAAGACAATTACGCCATCATGAAAAGAACTACCCCACTCACGATATGGAGTTAGCAGCGGTTATCTTTGCCCTAAAGCTGTGGAAGAACTATCTGTACGGAGAGCGTATGGAAATCTTCACAGACCACAAGATCTTGAAGTACATGTTTACACAGAAGGAGCTGAACATGAGACAGAGAAGGTGGTTAGAGTTGATGAAGGACGTTGATATCTCATTACAGTACCATCCGGAAAAGGCCAACGTAGTCGCTGATGCCTTGAGCAGGTATCCGATGGCTATGTGTTTAACTTTGGATAGACATTTATTAACTGATCTTGAGAGCCTGGGAATTAAAGTATTAGTTCCAGGAGCTGAGATTCAGATGTGGGGACTACAAATACAGTCGGAGCTGATGGACAGAATCAGAGCTGCTCAGTATGATGATGAGACTCTAAGGAATATTAGAGCACAAGTTCGGACAGGATTGATAGATGACTTCACTATTGCGGATGATGGATCCTTACGACATGGCATGAGGATGTGTGTGCCAAGTGGAGAACTACACGAAGAAGTTTTGCAGGAGGCACACCCCTCTCAGTACTCGATGCATCCCAGAGCCAACAAGATGTATTGAGATTTGAGGGAGCATGTATGGTGGTATGGTATGAAGCGCAAAGTAGAACGCTTTGTATCCCGATGTTTAGTATGCCAACAGGTAAAAGCAGATCGACAGAGGCCGGGAGGATTGCTTCAACCTTTACCCATCCCAGAATGGAAGTGGGAGAACATGACTATGGATTTCATTTCGGGACTTCCTCATTCTCCAGGAGGAAAGGACGCAATTTGGGTCATCGTAGATAGGTTAACCAAATCAGCCCACTTCTTACCTTTCAAAGTGGGTACATCGACGGAGAAGCTAGCAGAGATGTACGTACAGCAGATTGTCAGATTATATGGAGTTCCTGTGAGTATTGTCTCAGATCGGGATAGCCGTTTCACTTTCCATTTCTGGAGGAGTTTGTAGTCTAGCTTTGGCACTCAGCTCAAGTTCAGTACTGCGTATCACCCCCAGACAGACGGGCAGTCTGAAAGGACTATTCAGAATCTTGAAGATATGCTACGCACTTGCGTATTGGATCTCGAAGGTTCTTGGGAGGATCATCTACACTTGGTAGAGTTTGCTTACAACAACACCTACCAGGCCAACATTGAGATGTCACCATTCGAGGCTTTATATGGACAGAGATATCGTACACCGTTATCTTGGGATGATGTTGGAGAGAGAGCTTTGTTAGGACCAGAAATGGTCGTGGATGCAGCAGAAAAGGTGAAACTTATCAGAGATAGACTGCGAGTGGTGCCGGACAGACAGCGGCATTGGGCCGATTGCCACCGTAGACCCCTAGAGTTTCAGTTGGCGATTTGGTATTCCTACGAATTTCTTCGACACGGGGCTCAATTCGTTTTGGCGGAGGCAGAAAGCTTAGTCCACGATACATCGGGCCCTTCAGTGTTCTTGCAAGGGTCGGTACAGTGGCCTATAGACTTGACTTGCCGCCTGCTCTAGATGGAGTACATGACGTGTTCCACGTGTCAGAGCTGAGAAGGTACGTGGCCGATCCTAGTCACGTACTAGACCACTCGGAGATCGAAGTTTGACCGATACTCAGTTATCCTGAACAACCCGTTGAGATCTTGGATCGTAGAAAGAAGGTATTGCGGAACTAAACTATCCCTTTGGTTCATGTTGCATGGAGACATCACTCTCTAGGAGAGTCAACTTGGGAGAGAGAGGACGAAATGCGCGAGCAGTATCCATATCTCTTCGAGACTTGAGGTATAATTCCTTGTTTGACTGTTGTTCTGGTACTAGTTTATTTTAATTTCGAGGACAAAATTCTTTTAAGGAGGGTAGACTTGTCACCCCCACTTTTTAGATTAAGGGTATTTTTGTCTTTCCGTAATTAAAGTGTAAATAATTGCATGATAATTAATTATGTTTAAATAACTGTGACTTTATTTGATTGTTGTATTTTACCGTTGCTTTCGAAAATTAGAACGCTACGCTAAGCCACTAACTTTCAACAGTTTCACACCCTTGTCCTAAGCATGCAAGACCATTAATTTATGCTTATGTTCTACTTTAATTCAGTCCTTTGTACTTCTATTTGAGTATAGAACACCCCCTTACATTTATTTGATTAATTAAGCAATAAATCTATTTTTGTGCAATTTCTTCAATTGTTGGGCACTTTTATGCCAAAGTATACTAAGGTGTCCACTCCCTGGGACACAATACGTAAATAAACCCATTGTTCTCTTCCATGTATATTTTTGCATAATTTTTGGGAGTGTGTAACTTAACATCAACCCCTTGAAACCATAGCTCTAAACCCGTAAACTGATAAAATTCTCACAATTTCATTAAACCCATTCGAACCCTAGCCCATTGAAACATCTCGATAGCAAGCCAAGGCCTTTTTCCTAGTGTTGACCAAAGTCAATATATTCTAGGTCAAACCCAACACCAATATATATATATATATATATATATATATATATATATATATATATATATATATATATATATATATATATATATATATTCCTTTTCCCTTTTTCTTTTTCCTTAAACCCATCAACCCTAACTCAGCCGATCCCCTCCCCATCCCTGTTCATCACCTCTCGGTTTCAGCCGCCGACTGACCGGAGACTCGCTGGAGTCGTACCTGAGACCGCCGCCAATCCATGTCAACCCGCTGTGACGACCGGTGTTCCAACCGACCCGAGTACCCGCACTCGCGTCCCCGACTCATCGACCACCTGCGCCTGACTGAACCGCCAGAGCCGCCGCCCCCGTTGAATACCCGACCATCCTGTCGTTCTTCCCTGTCCAACTCGTAGAGCGCCGACCGGAGCACCCCGCTCGTCCGCCTCGACTAGTCCCCGTGGGCTAGACTTGACCCAACGGCTCGATCGCCGACGCTTGGAGCTTGACCCCGCGCCGGAGCTGAACGTCGCACCGCTGCTGAAGCCGGAGCCCGCCTATCCCAACTTGCCGGAGCGCCTGAACAGCGGTCCCGCTGCCCAGACCGACTGTGCACCCCCGTGTACGATGATCAGCCCGTCTCATCATCTCTACCCCGTCCACGCACGCAGGTTTGATGTGAACATAATCTTGTTGAGTATGCATGTGCGTATGTTAAACATTAGTATACGTATGTATTGGTATATACATAGATGTACGTAGTTGCATATATATAAGTATATAGATATTATATGCTCCCAAATAATATATATACGTACGTACATATATGTATTATAAGTATCCTAGTATGTATATTTAATAACTGTACACATGGTATAAGTTTTGATAATATATATGTACATAGTATAATTGTTTAGTAGGTATAAGTATACATACATAAATATGTATAATGTAAACTCTATTAGTAGCTAAATGCACATATCTATTAAATTGTCATTAGTAGTGTTGATGCTTATGATAAACAGTAATAGGCATTATATGCCCGTGAACTAGGTGACCCTAACAAAATTACGGATACCCATAGTTATCTCGACTTGTGACATTGTAGCATGTTAAAAGACTGCCACATGTATATTAACGTACTGGCAAGACCATACTATTGACTGTCTGTTATGAACAGCAACGACAGACGTGACCACCCTAGCATAGTCCCTAAGATCATGGTATTGATTGTGTATTAATATAATGTCTGATGCAGTATTATGTTTATGATATATCTATAGGACTGTTAGATCATTCAGACGACACCTTGGAACTCGGACATTGGTATTGCCAGCTAAGGACCACAGGCGAGTACATTCTCTGACAGTTTCCATTATGTTGATTATCTCTATAACTCTTGTTGTATAGTGTACATGACTCTGACACTGTTATTTACACGAGTTGGCATCATTGTGACCTGTTACGAGGAGTCATGATTGGGATCCATCGTGCTAGCTGGAGAAAATAGGAAAATATTTGTAGCTTATGTGATCATACCCAACTTTACATGCATTATAGCTCACCCATACCTCACGTCGGTACAGCCTTACCCTTACATGCCTCATCGCTGTTACATATGGTTAGCCTGACCTGTTAGGGATGATCGCTAATTAATGTAATGAGTCATATAGTCCCAAGCCGATCACATGATATACTAATGTTTCATACACTTGGTTAGATGATTCTTGACAAGTATCTCTAATATATGATCTAGCACCTTCACATGTTTTAGTTATTGTTCTTGTACACACTTACATACCAGTTCATTTTTCTTGCGTGTACTTGTATTCCTATTTTATTGCTAGATGTAAATTGATGATGATGTTCCAATATTTCTTTATTCCAGCATTTTCTTTATTCCAGTATTCTTATTGCCAGTTATTCATATCTGTCATGTATTTCTTTACACTGTGTTATAGTTTTTGTCAATATATGTGGAACTGTTGTTAGTGGTATATTTCGTTTCAATCCTGACTGGATATTTTTTCCACAGGATCTTGAGGGGTTTTGTACCACACACTACGGACCAGGTATTGATGCATACTGCACACCAGAGATATTAGGGGAGGCTATTCTTTTAGAGGAGACATTACCTGCAGCTATTTAGATAGTATTTATTTATTCTTCGAGACTTATGGAGGTTATTTCAGTTTATGTTAGACTTATGTTAAGTTTAATTTGAGACTTGTGGAGACTTAAGTTGGACAGCTAGACTGTGATTTATCTTTATATTTGAGACATGATATTTAACTATGTCATTTTCTCTTATCTTTTATCGTGCCTTTTACCTTATAGTTATTGTGATTGAGTTTACAGTGTGAGATGTATATTGTCCTCCTTATGGAGATGGATATTATTGACAGGTGTTTAGTTATATTAGTACCTTGTGACCTCGACAGCGTTCTACTGTCGATGCTGCGGCGTAGGCTGGACGTACCCACGCTCTCGTGTCCCTATATCGGGTGCAGGTCGTAACACGTAACACAGCTATTATTCGAGTGTGAGTCTCATATAGATCACGAACTGCGTGACAGGTCTGGCCTCCTGTATGTATGAGACGTGCATTAAGGATAACTGTTGATAGATACTTTGTATGCTAGAGGACTTAACAGTTATTAGTGGTCCATAGACATAGCCTATTGTAGTACGGTAGTCCAATCCTTGTCCTTGTTTGGTTATAGGATTAGGCTATTGTACTAAAGATAGGCTACGAACCAAATCGTGTCATGGATGTGACATGCTTAGAGCATGGGGAGAACAACAAGTAAGGTATTTGGGCTCCTTTGCACTTTTTCCTTCTGTAACCCAGAAGCTCCGTTGGAGATACGGGCGGTGATGACCCTATATATTATATATTATCATGCGGCCTCTGCCGTTTAAAAGACGACATGCTTTGTAGGCCCCTGATTCTCCGAGAGAGTCACGCCAATCCTATTTTTAGCCAGATAGCCCACTTGGTGGAAAGTTGTTCTCAAACTGCATTCACATAGATGGTTAGGCGACCCATGGGATATTTATTTCATTACTTTATTGGCATACTTCTATGTATCTTGTTATGTCCCTCTGAGGGCCTGGTCCCTTTTCAGGTGTAGATGTTCATGAGCATTCGCATAAGCGCAGATCTGGACTGGTTACCTATATTTCGAGGAGGTCTTTCCTTCGAGCCCCGTGATTGTTAGTTAATATTCTTATATTGTGTTTGTTGTGTTGCACTTATATATTCTAGTTGGTAGTGGATTTGTTTCCATCCAACTATCATCTTTAGATACTTTGTATTGAGATCTTGTTTCACAGATATTGGTTATTTATTTATATTGGATTTTCTGTGGATGAGATTTAGATTATACCCTGTAACTTGTGATAGTTTTACCACTTGTGAATTATTGTTTATTATACAGTGTACACATGTGTTATGGGTTCCGTATATTAGAGTTGCCATATACATGCGTCTGACATGCTTACGTGTCCTAGTCCTACGTATTTTGGGACTGGGGCATGACATATTTTTGTGGTGGCCCATGCAGGTCGTGAGCATATTGTCTCGGTTACGTTACTGTACTGAGCATGCCTACAATTAGGATTAGAGTATAGGATGTAAAACCCCCTTCCTAGAAAATCTTATATACCCTTTATTTATTAATTATTAATTAAATTGTAGTAATTAGGTCTAAATAGGAGAAATAGATTTTTAATAATTTTTATTTTAGGTGTTCGGGCACTTAGATGACTTATGGGACCATCAGAAATTTTTCGGAATTTATTCCATGTAGGAGACCCCTTAAGCTGTTGCTAGCCTAATGGTGTGCATTATTCTAATCTAGAATTTTTCTATGAGTATATATATTATATATATATATACAAATATATATATATGCATATATTAATAGGAAAAGAAAAGATTAAGAAAAGAAGAATTATTAAATAAGAATATAATAATAATAATAATAATCATAATAACAAAACAACTAATAACACTACTTTTCCCTTCAGCCAATTCCTTCCAGGACCCGCCCCCCATAAAATTCTTAGCAACTTAGCAAATTCTAAGATCCAAACCATCCGCACTTCACCTTCAGCAACTCATTAGCACTTTGCCCATACCCGACCCCCTGTTGGCCGCGGACCGAACCTATTCCCCTTCTCTCTCTCCCTATGATATAAATATATATATATATATATATATATATATATATATATTATTTCAAAACCCTAACCTAAATCTCCAGACCTCCTCTTCCCATCTAGAGCCGTCACCGCAGCCAGAGAAGCCCCGCCAAGCCATCCAACCATCCCGACGACTCCGACCTCGCGCCCTGCAGATTCCCACTCGAGGCACCTTCGCTCCGGAATTGTTTCCCGTCGACTCGCTCGACCAAACTCCGTTCCGTCTTCACCGGTACGCTCATCCCTTAACCCTCTTCCATAGTTGTATTATAGCCAACCTCGGAAAACGTGTGCCCCTAGGTGAAAAATAGCGTCCAAAGTGGGCGGAGCAGACCCAATTCTGGGATCGCAGAAAACTGCGGTGACCACCCATATTGCCGAGTTCGTATCTCCCACCACAGAGATCCGAATTCGGTGATTCTTTTTGACACATGTAGAACACTTGACCTAGTTTATTTTCTGTTAAATAACCTTATGCTATTAGTTGCTGTGGACATAATGATATTCGTCACAAAACTGCGCGCACCCACTTTTTCCAGAATTCCAAAAGTTGGAAAACGGAGCTCACCCCGCCAAACGGGACCGCCCCGCCGTGTGCCAAGTGTACCGAACGGTGCACGCAGAATAACCGGACACGTAAAAATTCGTGGGGACTGATTCGGACGCGTGTGCGCGCCGGAATCAGGCCGTATCCGCGGACACATCCCGTGTCGCAACTTTTGTGGAACTCGCACGTATTTTGTGCACGCTTGTCAGATTGTGACGAAACTTGCGCCGCTGAACTCGTGGTAACGCGCTGGGCCTGTGACCCAAATTTCACGCAATTCTGAGATGGTTGACCAGATCGCCAATTGGCGGGCCCCACAGTTGACTTTTTAGACAAAATTGTGTTCGGCTCATCGGAATCCACATTTGGACATACTGTTGGGTTCGTATTGACACTTAGAGTTATTTGACCCATAGTTTGTCCCATTTAGAGACTGTTACCCTTGGCACGCTTTTCGGTACAAAGTGGGCCACACGTGGACCCCACTTTTGCCCGAAATTACCGTTTTGCCCCTGTGTCCAAATTGGACGAAAGGGATGTGCTTTTTAGCTATTTTGCTCATTCCAGAAACGTTGGTGATGTTTATTTCAGCATCCGGAGACGTTTGTTCGGAGTCCTTAGTTCCAGGTTCCGTGTCCTTGACATTTGGGCGCGTACACTTTACAGATTTCTTGCCAGGCAAGTATACCTTGCCATTGTACTGTTTTTACATTCCATATGAGGTGTGCATTATTCCATAGGAAACTTGGGTACAACGACGGTGTCGTCGTACTATATTTTTATTTATGTATATGCATTGGACCTACTTTATGAGACTACCCCATTCTTCATGAGGCATTTATGTTTCATTGGCCATGACACTATTCTTACACGAGTGTGAGTCACATGTAGGACACGGACTTGCGTACTCGGCTGGCCACTGGTACGTACAGGTCGTGCGACGGATAGGGATAACTGCCAATAGAAACTTTGCATGCTAGCAGACCTGGCGGTTATTAGAGGTTTATCGTGTCATGGACATGACATGCTTAGAGCATTGGGTGGGGAGAACAACAAGTACCGCATTTGAGCTCCTTTGCACTTTTTCTGTGACGCCCGGATTCTCCGCTGGAGATACGGGTGGTGATGACCCATATATATATTATGTACATTGGCGGGCCTCCGCCGTTCAAAAGACGACGTGCCTTTGGGCCCCTGGATCTTCAAAAGAGAACCATGCCAAATCCCAGTTTTTAGCCAGATAGCTCACTTGTGGGGAAAGGTGTTCTTAACAGCATTCACTTAGATGGTTAGGCGACCCCAATGGATGTTTATTTTCAGTACTTTATTGGCATGTTATTATGTATCTTGTTACGTCCCTCTGAGGACCTGGTCCCTTTCCAGATATAGATGAGCAGGAGTACCCGCAGGAGTATGGACCTGGACCTGACGCTACCTATCAGTCTGAGACGATCTTATCTTCTGATTATATGTGATTCATTGCAGCTGTTTTAGAGATTCTAGTTGCTATTCTTTTCTAGACATTTATTCTTATATTAGAGTTTATTCTCTTCTCTCTTTAGTAGTTTATTATAGTCAATTTGCAGTGGATTTGTTTCCATCCGACTATCACACTTTGAGATTACTATTTGAGACTGCTTCTTTGATATTCAATTATTGATTTCCTTTATTCTATTATTTGTGCTGTGGATGAGATATAGAACTGCGTGTGACTTGTTGTGACATATATTACCACTGTGGATTGGATATTCATGTACAGCGTACGTGTGTATATGGTTTCCATATATTGGAGTTCGTATACATACGGCTGGCGTGTTACGTATTCCTAGTCCTACATATTTTGGGACTGGGGCGTGACATAGGATCTCATCCATAATTGACTATGACTCACATTCCTTTCAATCTGTTCTATTTGAATAATTATATCATGCTTGATTCATGTGCTTCCCTAATAGTTCCTTGAGTATAGCCTTTGCTAGAATATAGGAATCCATGTTATTAGGATGATAATTAGGGTAACACACCTATTAAGAATACAACTAGAGTATTGACACATGACTGAGTTCAGAACACTTGATGAACCCTAGCGTCCCTTACCTACAGATTGGGTTACCATTATCCCTTGATGTATTTATGAAGACTTGAGAGTAGTATAGACACTACTAAAGTTAGTTAGAAGTTTAACCATAGTGTTTGACCCTAGTACTGAGGAACCAATAGAAATGCAAGTTAAATATTAGGACTAACCTAGCTTGTCATGGTGAGATAGTACTAGAGAACTACAACTTTAGCTTCTTGTCTTGATATTAGCAGAACAATATCTTAAGAAGCCAAGAGGAATGACTAGAACATTTTTCTTGATCATACCTCGAACACAGAGATTAGCAACCATCTTCCCTCAAGAAACTATGACATTACCTAGAGTCTTTCTATTTTAGTTTTATGACTTGTTCCTCTGAACCCTTAGCGCTCGCTATTGTGTGATGACTAATTATGTTTTCTTTCCTTCATCTTTCAATTCGTGCTACCTAACCTTTCTGATTGTAGGCCAAATAATTCTTTTATGCTAAGATATATAGTTTGTTAGGATTATAGTTGTAATCTTAAAATTTTGAAATTATGTGCTTAGTAGTTAGAACCTGATAGTTGAGTTGTTTATTTAGACTGTGATCATTATTCTTTAGTTGTAGATCATGTAAATTGTATCCATAACTCAATACAAATTATATCCCCTTTTTCACTTGAGGCCAGTAACTTTTCCACTCTTACTGTTGACACTTGTTCTATAAATACTATGATTAAGACTTAAGATGACCACTACCTATATAATGCAATAGGAGACCTTAATGAGTACCAAGATCTTTCCTCGTATACCCTAACAAGAGTTCTACTTTATTTACAAGGACTAGGTTATTCTGAAGAATCCCCTCAAGGAAATTATAGTATTAGTTTATTGTTATAAGTTGGGTAGTATACCTCACAACATAGTATCACATAGTCTTTTGACCTATTATTGAAGTGTAACTGAATGACATTACCTGTATGCTATCATAAGACGACAGTGGTTATTCAGACTGTAGAATTTAGAGGTCCATACCCTATTTGGTCGACTAGCAACTTCGACAAGGAGTTAGTATGACAACTGTACAGATCGTAGAGTCTTATCTTCCTTGTGAATTTGAATTATTATGTACCTTCATTCATCATAATCCAGCGTATTTATAGTTTCTGAACTACCTCGACTTATACTGCTATTATAGCCTAGTTTTGCAAGCTTAATATTTTATCGAGCTTGTTCATGACAATGTGTTATTGGGGCTTGATCAACCGCACTAATATATTGTCTAAATCAAAATCAAGTGTATTACGGTCTGATCAACCTTAGTGCATTTGGTTCGCTCTTTGCATGACTACTTACGTGGATTGAGATAAAATTTACTTAGCTTCTTAGATAAATGTACTTGCCCACTAGATATGTCTAAGCGGATCGTATCAGTCACATAATTGTACTAATACGAGCATGTAAATAGGAATTACCAAAATAGGATTTCAATCCACAACAGCCTTGACAATTTTTATTTGAATTTTTTTTTAATGCCTTGATCCCCATACTTCTATTCTATTACCTTTCCCTTGGAGTCTTTATTATTATTTTTCATCTTCCCTTATTTCGGAAAGACGAAACCTCGTGCTTGGTATGAGTTGATATACAGAGAGTACTAGATATACCCATAGGCCAATCGTATTACTTGGTGACTATCTTTTATAATTGATTAAGGGCATATCATATATGATATATTTGGTGTTGCAGTTTGAGGATTGAATAAACATGAGTAAATAAATTAAGGAATATCTTTCTTAAATGTATAGCCTTGTGTGCTAGATAGGTAAATTCTAAGTTGGATAGAAGTCGCATTATCAACTTGAGGTGATTCTTTGATTGTGATCAAACGATCAAGTAAGATTAAATTGAGAGATTTAAGCTATTTTTATTTTAGGAATTTTTAAGAATGACTAAGATGATGAGGATTTAATGAATTTTGAAGTCTTGATAGTGAGGACCAAATATTTATACTTTGAGCACATGATTTAAAGTTTGAATGTTGAAGATTGAATCATCGATTTAAACCTTGAGGATAAATATAGAATTCTAGGCTTGAACAATTGGTGAAGTAGATATAATTTTTTTACAATTTGATGATTTGAATTAAAAGTTAAATTTTGATTGTTGGATTACCTATTTTAAATATTGAGGATGTAAATTGAAACTAAAATTTGAAGAGTACAAAATTCTTAAGTGAAAAAAATAGGAATGATATTTGATTAGAATTATTTTCTAGAAGAGATTATAATAGTTGAAGATCGTGATGTAAAAATTTGATATGGGTTATTTAAATCTTGAAGATGTCATATAGATTTAGCTTAAATTTGGATGTGATTATTTAAAAATCGAGAAGAGATTATAATATGTTAAATTTTAATTAAACCGAGGTTACCTTAATTTTGAAAGTGATTGCGATGGGTTGAATAGATTTTAAATTTTGGAAGAGATTGCGATTGACTTGCCTTATATGCAAATGTGAAGGAATTAACAAATTATGCTTTATTTTCGAGGATAAAATTTTTTTAGTTGGCTGGATTATAAACCCCCTCCCCAAAAATTATACCTACTTGGCTTAGATAGTGAGACTAAGGCTAGTTTGAATCCAATTAGAAAAAGAACACGGTATTTTTATTAATTTTATAATATTATATCACTTAGCGCACCTTACCATGACTTCGATAATTGGAGCACTACACTAGCTACTGTCTTCCTATAAATTCCATATCCTTATCCTAGACATGCTCGTCTTCTATTCTGACATTTGTGTAACTTATAATCATATTCTCTTATGCTATATTTTAGTTGCGCAACATTCGTCGCAAAAGTTATTATTTAATTCTAAATAAATTCTAACTTTGTATCCTTGTGCATTCTAATCGAAATTGGAGACACAATCTTGACCCATTTTGTACAACCTAAATTTTGATAATATTTTATCCTGAGCCCTCTATGTCCATGATACTTGTGTTCCACCTAATTTTATCCCCATGTACTTCTAATTAATTCAAGAACACCTTGCGCATTAATTTTGATTAATTTAATCAAATTTTTATCTTTGTGCGATTTTCTAATTATTGGGCTCTTTTATGCAAAAGTGTATTGAGGTGTCCACACCATTGGACATGACACATAAAGAAACCTAATTCTCCTCAATATAAATTTTTCTCCATGATTTTTGGAATGTGCAAACGCGCAACATCGCCTTCTCATTTAAACCTAGCATTGCATTTTAAACAATGCAATTTATAGCCCTCCAAACATCCCCACAATAATTAGAAAAAATCATAGAGGTTAGGATGGAGGAAGGTACAGAATAAGCTGCAAATCTCTATCTTATACCATCCTTGACTTTCTATCGTAGCTTAGTTTTAATTTCGAGGACAAAATTTTTATAAGTTGAGTAGAATGTAAAACCCCTAATTCTAAAAACCGTATTAATCTATTTTAATTAATTAATAATTAAATTATAGTAATTATGAGCTAATTAGAGAAAATAGAATTTATTTAATTTTTATTTTAGGTGTTTGTGCATTTAGGAAATTTTTGGAGCACTTATAATTTTTCTAAATTATTTACATGTAGGAGACCCTGTAGACAGTTGATAGATTAATTGTATGCTCTAAGATCAATTTCTAGAATTATATATATATATATATATAAAGTTTAATAGAAAGAATAATAGAAGAAAAAGAATTAGAAATAAAATTAGAAAATAAATGAAAAAGAATAAGGAAAAGAAATAAAGAAATGAGAAGGAAAAAAAAACCCTAACGAACCCTAACCCGCTACCCATTAGGCCCCACCACGACCCGTTAGACTAATAAAAATAGCAGCAGACGCATAACATCTTCCTCCCGCGCGTAGCTTCTAACCCGACCTCGCAGTTTATATATATCCTATATATATCACCATAAACAAAACCCTAACCCTAAACCAATCTCCCCCATCTCGACCAGACCTCGACCGCCGCCTCCAGCCAGACCGCCGTCGCCGGAGTTCCCCTAAAGCAACCGCTCGCCGTGACCGCGTGACCGCGCACAACACCGCGACAGAATTTGATCAACAGCGTACCCCTGTTCACGCTCCGTTTTCCATGCCATCGCTCGACCCTCGTCTTCACCGGTATGTTCATGACTTAACCCCCTCCCATATCAGTATGTTAGTTTACCTTGAACAGCGCGTAAACCTAGACAAAAATAGCGACCAAGTTGACAAAAAATGATAACTTTTGGGATCACAAAAAACTACGATAACTACCTATGTTCACGGATCGTATCTCTCACCACAGAGATCCAAATTCGATTTTTCTTTTTGATATACGAAGAATACCTAACCTAGTTTATTTTTTGTCAAATACAATAATTTATTAGTTGCTGTGTGTAGAATTAAATTAGTTAGAAAACCCCAAAAATATATTTTTTCCAATTTCCAAAAATTACGATACGGGGTGCATCCCGCCAAACGGGACCGCCCCGTCGTGTACTAAGTGTACCAAAAGGTACACACAGTATGCCCAGATGTATGGGCTTTTGCGGAAACTGATTTGGACGCGTGTGCGCGTCAGAATCAGCCCGTATCCGCAGAAATTCCCCGTATTGCGACTTTTGCAAAATCCTGCACCATTTAGAGCACGCTCATCAGAACGTGACGAAACTTACGCCATTGGACTCATGGTATAGCGCTGGTCCTGTGACCCAATTTTCACGCAATTCTGAGACGGTTGACCAAGTTGCCTATTGGCGGGCCCCACGGTTGACTTTTTGGGCGAAATTGTGTTCGGCTCACCGGAATCTACATTTTGATATACCGTTGAGTTCGTACTGACTTTTAGAGTTCGTTTGACCTATAATTTATCCCATTCAGATACTGTTATCCCTGGCACGCTTTTCGGTACAAAGTGGCCCATATTTGGAGCCCTCTTTGACCCAAAATTATCGTTTTTCCCCTGTGTCCAAATTGGACGAAAGGCTAGTGTTTTCTAGCTGTTTTACTTATTCTGGGAATATTGGAGATGTTTATTTCAGCATCCGGAGACGTTCATTCTGAGACCGTAGCTTCTGATCCTGTGTGTTTAACATCTGGACATTATATTTTGCAGCTTCTTGCCAGGCAAGTATACCTTGCGATTGTACTATTATTCATATTCCATATGTTGCATGCATCTTTATTTTATGTCATTAGTTCATATATTTTAACTGCTATATATAAAATATGCGTCCAAGGAAACTTGGATGCAACGACGGTGTCGTCGCGATTTATTTTTTTTATTTATGTATATGCATTGACCTTGTTTAGACCACCCCATTATCATAAAGCATCATTAGGTTTCATTGGTCGTGACACCGCTGTTACACGAGTGTGAGTCTCATATAGATCACGGACTGCATGACAGGTCTGCCTCATGTACGTATGAGCCGTGCGTTAGGGATAACTGCTGATAGAAACTTTGTATGCTAGAGGACTTAGCAGTTATTAGTGGTTCATGGACATAGCCTATTGTAGTATGGTGGTCTAATCCTTGTCCTTGTTTGGTTGCAGGATTGTGCTATTGTACTAAAGATAGGCTATGAACCAAATCGTGTCATGGAAGTAACATGCTTAGAGCATGGGATGGGGAGAACAACAAGAAAGGCATTTGGGCTCTTTGCACTTTTTCCTTCTGTAACCCGGAAGCTCCATTGGAGATACGGGCGGTGATGACCTATATATTATATATTATCAGGCGGTCTCTGCCGTTCAAAAGACGACATACTTTGTAGGCCCCTGATTCTCCAAGAGAGTCACGCCAATCCCATTTTTAGCCAGATAGCCCACTTGGTGGAAAGTTGTTCTCAAACTGCATTCACATAGATGGTTAGGCGACCCATGGGATATTTATTTTAGTACTTTATTGGCATGCTTTTATGTATCTTGTTATGTCCCTCTGAGGGCCTGGTTCCTTTCCAGGTGTAGATATTTATGAGTATTCGCAGGAGCGCAGATCTGGACTGGTTACCTATATTTCGAGGAGGTCTTCCCTTCGAGCCCCGTGATTGTTAGTTGATATTCTTATATTGTGTTTGTTATGTTGCACTTATATATTCTAGTTAGTAGTGGATTTGTTTCCATCCAACTATCATCTTTAGATACTTTGTATTGAGATTTAGTTTCATAGATATTGGTTATTTATTTATATTAGATTTTTTTTGGATGAGATTTAGATTATACCATGTGACTTATGATATTTTTCCACTTGTGAATTATTGTTCATTATACAGTGTACGCATGTGTTATGGGTACCATATATTGGAGTTGTCATATACATACGGCTGGCATGCTTACGTGTCCTAGTCCTACGTATTTTGGGACTGGGGCGTGACATAATTTTAGTCCCATGTACTTCTAATTTATTCGAGAATACTTGCGCATTAATTTTAATTAATTTAATCCAATTTCCAACTTTGTACAATTTTCTAATTATTGGGCACTTTTATGCAAAATAGCATTAAGGTGTCCACACCATTGAACAATACATGAAGAAACCTATTTTTCCCTTCACATAATTTTTTTTTATAATTTTTGGAATGTGCAAACGCACAAACATCGCCCCTTATTTTAAACCTAGCCTTGCATTTTAAAGAATGCAAATCCCAGCCCTACAAACCTCTCCATGTCAGGCCAAGCCCATCCCAAGGAGATGTTGACCAAGCCCAAAATTTTAGGTCAAACATTCAACCCTCATTCACATGTATAAATAGCACTTTTCCTTTATTATTTTCCCAAAACTCATAAACCCAAACTCTATACCAAATTTCAGTTGACCCCTTTCTCCCCCTACTATTCATCCCCCTCCTCACAACTGCCGGCCATCCTCCTCCACAGAGCCGCCGGATCCTCCTCCCTACACCTTCCTTGTCCACCCTCTTCCTTCTCCCGGACAGCAGCAACAACACCACCATTAACACCCGACCGGACCTGACATCCCGAGCCGCTGAACGCCGCCATTCCCCGCCTCTGCAACTGCCGGAGCCCGGCGAGCAGAACCCCCTCACCACCACGACCTGATCTCCTTCCACCTTCGTCTTCCTTGTCTCCACCGCTACCAGCCCATCCCGGTCATCTCCCCAGCCGCTGAACCATCGCTTCTCACCATCCCCGACTTTCACACAATCTTCACCTCCTCCTCTTCCTCCAGTCATCCTCCTCCGCTCGACTTCCCTGTTCTCCGTCGACCTCCCGCCATTAATGCCACCGTCATCCCCTCGACCAATCCTTTACCTGAGAAGCCAGCCTCAACTCCCTGACTTCTTCTTCTCCTTCTCCCATCTTCGGCTAACTCGAGTCGGCGTCTCCTCCATGTCCTCCTCTCCTCTGCCCTTTCATCAACCCCTCTCCATGCTCAACCTCCTCCTCGTTGGTCGGACCTCCCCCTGGCCGGAGAAGCACTATCTCACCAATATTATCATCATTATCTCATTATCATCATCCCTATCATCATCACCATTCATTACCATCATCATCTCACCCTAAGCACCTTAACCCTAATCATCCACATCATCATCATCTCCAACCATAATCACCATTACCTTAACCTTCACCATCAACTCACCATCATCATCCCATCATCTCATCCCATCCCATCCTAACCTAATCAACATCATCATCTCATTACCATCATCATCTCATCATCATCATCACATCATCATCACCCTCGTCATCCTCGTTATCATCATCATCACCATCGTCATCGTCGTCATCGTCGTCATCGGCGTGCCTGTGTGCGCATCCCGAGGTTCGAATATGTCCCTCTTTTTCTTTTTATGTGTGATTGTGTATATGCTATTAGGACATGAGTATTGCTTTATGACTGTTAGTTGATATCGGACCCTGAGTCAGTGAACCCAACTCGTATACGTGTACGTACGCGTATGTATATATGTTCAGATTAGGTATATATATATATATATATATATATATATATATATATATATATATATATATATATTGTATAATTATTTAAATGGTAATGCTAATTATCATTGTATATGTATTTACATTGTACGACCCTAGGACACTGTGGACTATCCCGTATTTACCTTGACCATGTTGACCCTAAGAACATGTCAGTGGATTGTACATTAACATGCTGGCTTAGACACCTGTTAGTTGACTTTCTGATTGTGTACAGCACTTGAAGACGTGACACCCGCATAATTAGACCCGCAATTGACTGTGTTAGTTGACTAGTATCACCCCTAGCGTACCCCCTGAGTCCAGTGTAATTAAGGTTGTGTGTGTACTAGTGTAATGACTAATGATTGTATTGTATTATATTATATGTATATAGGGCCTATTGGATTATTCTGTGCGACTTCTGGAGCAAGTTATTGGTACTACGCAGCTTTCTTGCCAGGCAAGTATACCTTGCCATTGTACTGTATTTACATTCTATATGATGCATGCATATTTTATTTCTGCTTACTTTAGTTCATTTATTTTAACTGCTATAAAAATTGCATGTCCAAGGAAACTTGGGTGCAACGACGGTATCGTCGTGATTTATTTTTATTATGTATATGCATTGACCTTGTTTATGAGATGCCCCATTATCATGAAGCATTATTAGGTTTCATTGGTCGTGACACAGTTGCTACACAAGTGTGAGTCTCATATAGATCACGGACTGCGTGACAGGTCTGGCCTCTTGTACGTATGGGCCAGGCGTTAGGGATAACTGCTGATAGAAACTTTGCATGCTAGAAGACTTAGCAGTTATTAGTAGTTCATGGACATAGCCTATTATAGTACGGTGGTCCAATCATTATCCTTCTTTGGTTACAGGGTTGGGCTATTGTACTAAAGATAGGCTATGAACAAAATTGTGTCATTGATGTGACATTCTTAGATCATGGTGTAAACCCCCTCGACCAGATTTCAGTATTTCTAGGATTATTTTAACAATTTAGGATTTATGGCAATATTTTAATTTATTTTGCCTACATACCCTGTTGACTTGTGCACCTGTCCGTCACTGAATTATTTGGAGCTTTACCTTGACTGTTATCCCCGAACGAAGTTCACATACCTGTCCTAGACATGTTAGACTATTTTCCTGAATTTTGTGCAACTCTCAGATGCTTTATTTTGAGCCTCGTTTGAGACGCACAACTATCGTTACAAAAGTCCGTATTTAATTCCTATTTTATTTCCTGCTCTTTACCCATCTCTGTACCCCTAGAGATTTGAGGCCCAACATGCACCTGTTTTGCCCAAACAAAAATACGTTAATTTTTTACACTGAGTATACTACATTTAGTGTATTGACACCGTAGAAAAATTATGACCCTATCTGCCTCTAAATAATTAGAGAACACCGTGCGCAGTATTTATTAATTAATAAATACGGTGACCCGTATCACCCAGAAACCTGGCCCAGTCCCTGCCCAGACTCACCCCCATTCCCCCAGGACCTTCACACAGCTTTACCCTTCTATTCTGTGAATTTTAGCATTTTCAGAAATCGGGTGTTTTTCCAGACAATTTCGTAAATTGCGCAATTTCCCAAAATAGGACTTTTACGCAATTTATAAAATTACAGGGACTTTCCTACAAATTTCAGTGCGAGGTGGCACCCCCTCATTGGCCGGTGAACCTGCGCCGTCCATTTGGACGCGGGACTCACCCGAAAAGATCCCGGAAATATCCCAAAAATATCCTGAAAATATCTCCAGATATTTTCCTTATTTAATTATTTTTTTTTTTTATAAAAGAAAACTAAAAGAAAAAGAAAAAAAAAGAAAAAAAAAGAAAACCCTAACCCTACCTCAGCCCGCAGACCCCCCCCCCCGCCGGCGACCCGCCCGCCGGAGCTCCCCCTCCGCGCGGCGAGCGACCCCCTCCCCTCGCCGGTCTCCTCCTCCTCCTCCTCCTCCTCCTCCTCCTTCTCCTCAGCCTCCGCTCACCCCTCCCCTGGACCTCTCCGCCTCCCCGAGAGCCCCTCGCCGCCCCGCTGCCGGCTCCGCCCTCCCCGACCCCGCGGCGGACCCGACCCCCTCCCCAGCTGCCCAGCTCCGCCCTCCGCCTCCACCTCCCCTCTCTAAGCCCACCACCACCTCTCCTCTCTCCCCAGCCACCCTCTCCTCTCGAGCTCGACGCATCCGCCGAGCACCGCCCGACGGCCACCGGCCGACCCGAGCTCGAGCCGACCAGAACGGCCAGCCCCAGCAAGCCCTAGGCACAGTCGCCCCGACGCTGACACGACTCGTGTCAAGGAGCCAGCGGACACAGCAGCTCAAGACAGGACACGATCCAGCGTTCAGGACACGAGAAATCTAGTTTACGGAGCCCTGTTCAGGTATATTTTTCTCTCACCTCGTAGCTCTGTTTTTAATACCGTCAGTTGCGTCGTGTAGACTATGTAACCACCTCGGTGCCCGTGCAACCCGCTCGGAGCTTCGCGTCCTGTGGCGATCGCGAACCGCGATCCAAAAACAGGAAAAACAACGACCCGATTCACCCCGGAACTGGGTACGCCCCGCCAAACGGGACGACTTGGTCGCACGCGATCTTTACCAAAATGTGCGCAACGTTGATACGGACGTGTAGGAATTCGGAGAAGTTAATTTGGATGTGCGTGCACAACGGAATCAACGCGTATCCGCAGACACTGCCCCGTATCCGTCGGTTCTGGAACACGCTGCAACTTTGTGTACACACGTCGGATCGAGATGAAACTTGCGCAATCGGACTCGTAGCAATACGCTGGTCCTGTGAGCCAAGTTTGGTTCGATTCTGAGAACGTTGACAAAATCGCGTATCGTGGGCCCCACAGGCTCCACTTGATGGGTGATTTTGTGATCGGCACATCGGAATCCAGTTCTGGACATTCCGTTGGGTTCGTATCGACGTTCTAGACTTGTTGACACTAAGTTTGGCGAATTTGGAGACCTTTGACCCTGACACGTTTTTCGGTGCAAAGTGGGCCACATGTGGATCCCGCTTTGACCGAAAACTGTCATTTTTGCCCCTGTGTCCAAATTGGACTTAAGGACAGGCGTTTCTAGCTATTTGATATTTTCTGAGACTATTGGTGATATTTATTTCAGCATCTGGAGACATTTATTCTGAGGTCATAGTTTCTGACACTTGCTATTTGACATCGGGACATTATATTTGCAGCTCTCCTGCCAGGCAAGTATACCTTGCCTTGTGTACTGTTTAAATTCAGTTATTGTTAGTTACATATTTATTTATTTTAATATTATATAAATGTGCGCGTCCGAGAAGACTCGGGTGCAGTCAACGATGGCGTTGACGTTAGGGCTTGTGTCTGACCTAGTGTCTAGTAGACCCACCTAAAATTGTGAAGTTATTGATATAACTTCTCAGGCCTTGACACGTATCATTACACGTCACAGAGTGAGTACATGTAGGGACGCGTGCCTCATGCGCGACTGGCCATCAGTGTGAGCAACACGTGTAGTGGTATTTAGCTCAGTTGTTTATTTTATTGAGACTTGCATCATAGTAGGAGGTGTCCACGTCGTTTTCACGACTTGTACATCTATATTGGGCGGGGAAGATACTAGTATGCGTATGGGACACCCCCTTCATTGAGTCTTTATCCTTCAATCCATGCTCCTCGGAGATGGACGATTGCAGAGTTCCCTGAGTCGGGGGCATATGACACATATACTAGCCAGTCCCGACGATTGGTGAATTACGTCAGCATATGTCTAGCCACACATTCCCATGCGTACTACAAGGTCTTTAAATTGCATTCACTTAGATGGTTAGCATACCCCTTTATTTATTCAGTATTTACATTATGGCATGTCATTTTTCTGTATCTTGCTATGTCCCTCTGAGGACCTGGTCCCCTGCCAGGTGTATATGTTCTTGAGTACTCGCAGGAGCACAGATCCGGACATGTTACGTGTATCCCGAGGCGGTCTTCTCTTTGAGCGTCGTGATTGTCAGATGTTGTTCTTATATGGTGTGTATCTGGTTCATTTTCATATTCTATTTCGGCAGTAGATTTATTTCCATCCGACTGTCATTCTTTAGATACTTATCATTGAGATCTAGTTACATGGTTATTGTTTATTCATATTTGATTCTGTGGATGAGATTTAGATATTACCCTGTGACTTATGATTAATTATACCACTGGTGAATTATTGTTCATTATACAGCGTACGCACGTATATGTGGTTTCCATATATTGGAGTTTCCATATATACGGGCGGCTGGCACGGTTACGTATCCTAGTCCTACGTATTTTGGGACTGGGACGTGACAGTGTTTTTAGTGGTGGCCCACGCAGGTCGAGAGCATATTGTCTCGGTTACGTTACTGTACCGAGCAAGCCTGCGTCTCAGAGCATATTGTCTCGGTTACGTTACTGTACCGAGCAAGCCTGCACCTAGGATTAGAGGATAGGATCTCATCCATAATTGACTATGACTTATCTTCTTTCCAGTCTGTCCTACTTACATAATTGCATCATGCTTGATTCATGTGCTTCCCTGATAATTCCTTAAGTATAGCCCCTGCTAGAATTTAGGAATCCCTGTTGATAGGATGATAATTAGAGTAATATTCCTGCTTAGAATACAACTAGGGCATGGACGTATCATTAAGTTCAGACTACCTAATGAACCCTAGTCTTCCCTACTACCTAATAAACCCTAGCATCACTACCTATAGATTAACTTACCATCATCCCTTGACGTATTTTTGTATGACTTGAGAGTAGTATAAACACTACTAGGATTAGTTAGAGAATTGACCACAGTATTGACCCTAGTCTTGAGGATCCAATAGAAATCTAAAGTGGAATACTAAGACTAAACCTCAACCTATGTTTGGATAACCAGAGTTTTACGCCAGAAATCCTTTACCCTTGTTGGCGTAAAACCCATTTGACCGTTGTCGGCATAGGACCCAAAACAACTACCCAGTTGGCGTAAAAACCAAATGACTTTCCTATTGGCATAAAAGCCAAATTATGCAAAAGATTATCTCCTTTACGCCGCAGTCATGACAACTGCTACCCTCGGTCCCTTAGTCTTCCTTATCCTGCGTCATGCAAGCAACGTAGGTAACTGCCCTGCGTAAACTTGATGATTCTTGAATATTAGATAACCAGCGTAGAGTAACCTGATTAGGCGTAACCTAAGGATAGGATGTGAGCGTATTTGTTACAGCCATAGCTTTCCCCAGGCATGACCAAATCTCGCGCAGAGATACGCCTCGAGCCCTGTGCAAAAGAGAAACAGCTTTCTGACAGGACATCTGGTTTTGTCTCACCTCGAGCGTAAATGACTTGTATCCAATAAAGTCACTAAACGACAACCTGGGTCCCCGTGCAACTTCATCATCAAACCGTCCACTCGGTCGTTGTACAAGTACTTTTGTCAGGTGTCAGGATTCATTAATTCGACTGACAAACTCATGAGTTCTCGTACAACTTTACGCTGCAACGTGTGCTAGACTTCACGCAGGCAGACTTTATACAAACCTTACGCACGCTAATTTTTGCGCAGATTTTAGCGCAAAACTTTTACGCTCAGACTTTCACCCAGACTTTTCCGCGCAGACTGTACGCACAGACTTTTTACGCGAACAGCTCTGAAGCTCTACCTTACGCTTCTCTGTATTACGCGGATAGCTCTGAAACCATGCGTTACGCCAAATCATTTTATACCTGCTTTACGCGGACAACCTCGAACCCCTACTTTACTCAAACTTTCTTGGAATCCCTGTTTTAGACGGACAACCTATAGTATTTATTAAGATTGTAGAACTTAGAAGGCCATACCTCTTTTGGGTCAACTAGCAACTTAGGAAGAAGTTAGAATATTAACTGTAGAGATTGTAGAGTCTTATCTTTTTGTGATTGTGAATTATGTTGTAATTTCTCATATCATAATCTAGCGTACTTATAAATTGCTGTCCTACCTTGACTTATGATGCTATTATAGCCTACTTTTGTAAGCTTATTCTTTATCAAGCTTGTTCGTGACACATGTGTTATTGGGGCCTGATCCACTCCACTAATACAATTGTCTATTCAGAATCAGTGTATTACGGTCTGATCAACCCTAGTGCATTTTGATTCGCCCTTCGCATAACTACTTTACGTGGATTGAGAGATATAGTGATTAGTAGACAGATGTACTTGCCCTCTAGATATGTCTGAGCATATCGTATCAGTTACCTAGTTGTGCTAATACGAATATGTGAATAGGGATTACCAAAAATAATATTTCAATCCACAACTGCTTTGACAAATCCCATTGAATTCTTTAAACGCCTTGACCCCCACACTTCCAATCTATTACCTTCCCCTTGAACTCTTGATTACTGTTTTCCGTCTTCCCTTATTTCGGAAGAACGAAATCTCGTGCTTAGTATAAATACGATAAGTGTATTGTTTCTGTAGCCTTTTCTGTTTGTTTCT
This sequence comes from Iris macrosiphon, assembly GCA_036927795.1. NCBI lineage: Eukaryota > Viridiplantae > Streptophyta > Magnoliopsida > Asparagales > Iridaceae > Iris > Iris macrosiphon. The sequence goes on along the minus strand of JAYESA010000008.1, from coordinate 119,498,435 downwards.
TGGGTAATTACCAAACCCTATTATTAGATTAGATTGCAGTTTAAAACTGTGCTATCTTTAGAATGACCTTCGCTACTTACCTACGTTTTATTGCGTTCCTGATACGTGCGCCACTATGGCAGCATGAAATTTTTATTTTGCCTCATAACTTGGGTCAAGTTTAGAACCCAAGTATTATGATAAAGAATATATCATTTTGTTGACAGGAGTCTAAATGGATTTCACCTGGATAAACAATGGATTGACTCCTGAAAGGATAGCAGCACCTATGACTAGGTTGACTTTTTAGGATTAAGAATTCCTATGGACCAATGAGTGTCAAGCCACTTTCGAGGAGTTGAAGAAGCGACTGACCACAACACCCGTATTGACTATTCCATCCGGATCAGGCGGTTGTGATCTACAGATGCATCAGGAAAAAGTTTGGGATGCGTATTAATACAGGATGGCAAGGTAATGACATATGCATCTAGATAATTATGAGTACATGAGAAGAATTTGGAACTTGCAACCGTCGTAATTACTCTGAAGCTAGGAAAACATTACTTATATGAGACAAATCGTAAGATTGTACGGCATACCAGTCAGCATTTTACCAGACAAGGATACGCGTGACCAGAGTTGGTGGTCAACCCCGTAGAGACAGTTAAGTAATACAAGGACACTGGCAAGCAGTGCAAGACAAACAACAGTAGTAGACAAACCGTCATCATCGTCCCTTGGAATTCAAAGAGGACAATCATGTCATCTTGAAGATCTCACCTGCTAGAGACACCATTCAATTCGGAGGACGCAACAGATTGAGTCCAAGGTATATTGGACCATTGATGTGCTAGAAAGAGTAGGAGTAGTGGCATATCAACTTGCGCCACCACCTTCACTTGAGGAAGTACTTGATGTACTCCACGTGTCGCAACTCAGGCGATATGTGACAGACAGCAGTCATGTTCTCAACCATTCGGGAATCACCATTAGGCCGAGCTTGTCATATCAAGAGCAACCCGTGGGAATCCTTGATTATTGAGAAAAGGTATTGAGGATTCAGTCTATTCCATTGGTCCGCGTGACATGAAAGCATGGTGCGCCAGGAGAATCAACTTGGAAGCGTGTGGACGACATGCGTAAACATTTTTCGAACCTATTCGTAAACCAAGATATAAATTACTTTGTTAAATTATATCTTATGCCGTCTTTGACTTCTATTCCGGCTTAGTTTTAATTTCGAGGACGAAATTTTTATAAGTTGGGTAGATTGTAAACCCCCTCGACCAGATTTCAGTATTTCTAGGATTATTTTAACAATTTAGGATTTATGGCAATATTTTAATTTATTTTGCCTACATACCCTGTTGACTTGTGCACCTGTCCGTCACTGAATTATTTGGAGCTTTACCTTGACTGTTATCCCCGAACGAAGTTCACATACCTGTCCTAGACATGTTAGACTATTTTCCTGAATTTTGTGCAACTCTCAGATGCTTTATTTTGAGCCTCGTTTGAGACGCACAACTATCGTTACGAAAGTCCGTATTTAATTCCTATTTTATTTCCTGCTCTTTACCCATCTCTGTACCCCTAGAGATTTGAGGCCCAACATGCACCTGTTTTGCCCAAACAAAAATACGTTAATTTTCTACACTGAGTATACTACATTTAGTGTATTGACACCGTAGAAAAATTATGACCCTATCTGCCTCTAAATAATTAGAGAACACCGTGCGCAGTATTTATTAATTAATAAATACGGTGACCCGTATCACCCAGAAACCTGGCCCAGTCCCTGCCCAGACTCACCCCCATTCCCCCAGGACCTTCACACAGCTTTACCCTTCTATTCTGTGAATTTTAGCATTTTCAGGAATCGGGTGTTTTTCCAGACAATTTCGTAAATTGCACAATTTCCCAAAATAGGACTTTTACACAATTTATAAAATTACAGGGACTTTCCTGCAAATTTCAGTGCGAGGTGGCACCCCCTCATTGGCCGGTGAACCTGCGGCGTCCATTTGGACGCGGGACTCACCCGAAAAGATCCCGGAAATATCCCAAAAATATCCTGAAAATATCTCCAGATATTTTTCTTATTTAATTAATATATTTTTTTTATAAAAGAAAACTAAAAGAAAAAGAAAAAAAAAAGAAAAAAAAAAGAAAACCCTAACCCTACCTCAGCCCGCAGACCCCCCCCCCTCCCCCGCCGGCGACCCGCCCGCCGGAGCTCCCCCTCCGCGCGGCGAGCGACCCCCTCCCCTCGCCGGTCTCCTCCTCCTCCTCCTCCTCCTCCTCCTCCTTCTCCTCAGCCTCCGCTCACCCCTCCCCTGGACCTCTCCGCCTCCCCGAGAGCCCCTCGCCGCCCCGCTGCCGGCTCCGCCCTCCCCGACCCCGCGGCGGACCCGACCCCCTCCCCAGCTGCCCAGCTCCGCCCTCCGCCTCCACCTCCCATCTCTCAGCCCACCACCACCTCTCCTCTCTCCCCAGCCACCCTCTCCTCTCGAGCTCGACGCATCCGCCGAGCACCGCCCGACGGCCACCGGCCGACCCGAGCTCGAGCCGACCAGAACGGCCAGCCCCAGCAAGCCCTAGGCACAGTCGCCCCGACGCTGATACGACTCGTGTCAAGGAGATAGCGGACACAGCAACTCAAGACAGGACACGATCCAGCGTTCAGGACACGAGAAATCTAGTTTACGGAGCCCTGTTCAGGTATATTTTTCTCTCACCTCGTAGCTCTGTTTTCAATACCGTCAGTTGCGTCGTGTAGACTATGTAACCACCTCGGTGCCCGTGCAACCCGCTCGGAGCATCGCGTCCTGTGGCGATCGCGAACCGCGATCCAAAAACAGGAAAAACAACGACCCGATTCACCCCGGAACTGGGTACGCCCCGCCAAACGGGACGACTTGGTCGCACGCGGTCTTTACCAAAACGTGCGCAACGTTGATACGGACGTGTAGGAATTCGGAGAAGTTAATTTGGATGTGCGTGCACACCGAAATCAACGCGTATCCGCCGACACTGTCCCGTATCCGTCAGTTCTGGAACACGCTGCAACTTTGTGTACACAGGTCGGATCGAGACGAAACTTGCGCCATCGAACTCGTAGCAATACGCTGGTCCTGTGAGCCAAGTTTGGTTCGATTCTGAGAACGTTGACAAAATCGCGTATCGTGGGCCCCACAGGCTCCACTTGACGGGTGATTTTGTGATCGGCACATCGGAATCCAGTTCTGGACATTCCGTTGGGTTCGTATCGACGTTCTGGACTTGTTGACACTAAGTTTGGCGAATTTGGAGACCTTTGACCCTGACACATTTTTCGGTGCAAAGTGGGCCACATGTGGACCCCGTTTTGACCGAAAACTGTCATTTTTGCCCCTGTGTCCAAATTGGACTTAAGGACAGGCGTTTCTAGCTATTTGATATTTTCTGAGACTATTGGTGATATTTATTTCAGCATCTGGAGACATTTATTCTGAGGTCATAGTTTCTGACACTTGGTATTTGACATCGGGACATTATATTTGCAGCTCTCCTGCCAGGCAAGTATACCTTGCCTTGTGTACTGTTTAAATTCAGTTATTGTTAGTTACATATTTATTTATTTTAATATTATATAAATGTGCTCGTCCGAGAAGACTCGGGTGCAGTCAACGATGGCGTTGACGTTAGGGCTTGTGTCTGACCTAGTGTCTAGTAGACCCACCTAAAGTTGTGAAGTTATTGATATAACTTCTCAGGCCTTGACACGTATCATTACACGTCACAGAGTGAGTACATGTAGGGACGCGTGCCTCATGCGCGACTGGCCATCAGTGTGAGCAACACGTGTAGTGGTATTTAGCTCAGTTGTTTATTTTATTGAGACTTGCATCATAGTAGGAGGTGTCCACGTCGTTTTCACGACTTGTACATCTATATTGGGCGGGGAAGATACTAGTATGTGTATGGGACACCCCCTTCATTGAGTCTTTATCCTTCGATCCATGCTCCTCGGAGATGGACGATTGCAGAGTTCCCTGAGTCGGGGGCATATGACACATATACTAGCCAGTCCCGACGATTGGTGAATTACGTCAGCATATGTCTAGCCACACATTCTCATGCGTACTACAAGGTCTTTAAATTGCATTCACTTAGATGGTTAGCACACCCCTTTATTTATTCAGTATTTACATTATGGCATGTCATTTTTCTGTATCTTGCTATGTCCCTCTGAGGACCTGGTCCCCTGCCAGGTGTATATGTTCTTGAGTACTCGCAGGAGCACAGATCCGGACATGTTACGTGTATCCCAAGGCGATTTTCTCTTCGAGCCTCGTGATTGTCAGATGTTGTTCTTATATGGTGTGTATCTGGTTCATTTTCATATTCTATTTCGGCAGTAGATTTATTTCCATCCGACTGTCATTCTTTAGATACTTATCATTGAGATCTAGTTACATGGTTATTGTTTATTCATATTTGATTCTGTGGATGAGATTTAGATATTACCCTGTGACTTATGATTAATTATACCACTGGTGAATTATTGTTCATTATACAGCGTACGCACGTATATGTGGTTTCCATATATTGGAGTTTCCATATATACGGGCGGCTGGCACGGTTACGTATCCTAGTCCTATGTATTTTGGGACTGGGACGTGACACATAGGGTAGGAAAAACAACAAGTACCGCATTTGGGCTCCATTGCACTTTCCTTATTGTAACCCGGAAGCTCCGCTGGAGATACGGACGGTGATGACCCCATATATTACAGGCGGGCTCTGCCGTTCAAAAGACGACATACTTTTTAGGCCCCTGATTCTTCAAGAGAATCATGCCAATCCCATTTATGGCCAGATAGCCCACTTGTTAGAAAGTTGTTGTCAACCTGCATTCGCATAGATGGTTAGGCTACCCATTGGATATTTATTTTAGTACTTTATTGGCATGCTTTTATGTATCTTGTTATATCCCTCTGAGGACCTGGTCCATTTCCAGGTGTAGATGTTCATGAGTATTCGCAGGAGCGCAGATCCGGACTGGTACTAATATTTTCGATGAGGTCTTCTCTTCGAGCCCCGTGATTGTTAGTTGATATTCTTATATTGTGTTTGTTGTGTTGCACTTATATATTCGAGTTGGTAGTGGATTTATTTCCATCCAACTATCATCTTTAGATACTTTATATTGAGATCTAGTTTCATAGATATTGGTTATTTATTTATGATTTTCTGTGGATGAGATTTAGATTATGCCTGTGATTTGTGATAGATTTATACCACTTGTGGATTTAATATTCATATTACAGCGTACGCATGTGGTTTGGTTTCCATATATTGGAGTTGCCATATCCATGCGGCTGGCATGCTTACGTGTCCTAGTCCTATGTATTTTGGGACTGGGGCGTGACATTCGTTGACTGCACCCGAGCCTTTCTCGGACGTGCACAGTTATATAATATTAAAACAAATAAATATGTAACTAAATAATAACTGAATTTAAACAGTACAACAAGGCAAGGTATACTTGCCTGGTAAGAAAGCTACATAGTGTAAGCATCCAGACGTCAAGCACAAGGGATCTGAAACTATGGCATCCGAATGAACGTCTCCGGATGCTGAAATAAACATTACCAACATTCTCGGAATCAGCGAGATAACTAGAAAATACTACCCTTTCGTCCAATTTGGACACAGGGACAAAACGATAATTTTGGGTCAAAGCGTGTCCACATGTGGGCCCCCTTGCACCGAAATACATGCCAGAGGTAAAGGTCTCTAAATGGGATAAATTAGAGGTCAAACAAATTTTAAAATCGATACGAACTCAACAGTATGTCCAATTTTGGATTTCGGTGAGCCGATCACAAATTCGCCCTTAAAGTCAAACCGCGGCATCCAACAATAAGAACTTATATTATCTAAACTTAGCATCCTTGAAAAATAGCAGAAACTTCCTAAAATATTGGAAATTTTTTACTTTTTTGGACTATTTATAGCCCACATAGATGCATATATTACCTTGTATACATGGCCAAATCCACCATGTCCAAGTTTGTTTTCAGCCGAAAATGACTTTGTTGTAGCTGTAATGGTGCCAAAATTAAACAAAGGAAGATCTAGGTTTTTCTGCTGTCATCTTTATCCAATTTGTCACTGAAGAAAATAGTACTCCTTCCCAAAATCACTACATGAAATAGTGAAATATCATCCAATATGTTATTAAGAAAAGAAAAAAGGTAGGAAAGTGATAAAGATAGAAAAGGTGGTTCCTTACCTCTTCCCCTTTTCTTTCTTCTCCGAAGGAAGAAAATGAAACAAGAAAGTAGAAATGATCCTAAAATAAGGCTCACAATGATTGATACAGTTTCCTTATTGGGCTATTGAGATTGCAAATGTGAAGCTGGAACATCATCATAATTCTAAGTAAACTTTGTATGCAGAGTCATTTACAAATTTATATTCTCCTTCAAAAAAAAACTCTTTTTTCCTTCAAATTCCAAATTTATATTCACTTAATTCAAGGTGATAGGATTGGCACAACCTAAACTCGTTACTCTCTTTTCACTTCATTCAAGGTGATAGTAACCAGGTTGTTATGTTCATGATTTTGTATCCTAAAGGATGTAGGAATATTTAGACTTTGGGTCTCCAATAAGTTACAATATTAGTGTTTGGGTCTCCATAATATGCAATATTAGTATTTGGGTCTTGGACTAACGGTTGACCATCCAAACCCAACTACATTGTTAGAAAATTAAATTAAATTAATAAATAATTTTAAACTAACTGACGGTGTTAACTTTTTGTTAAAATATAACTAGCCAAACGCGGGTCCATGAGGCATGCACCTATAATCCAACCCGTCCCAAAATTAAGAGAGAAAATATACCTAAATCATGATTCTTATTCTTCTTCTTTCTTCTTCTTCTTCTTCTTCTTCTCTCTCTCTCTGTGTGTGTGTGTGTGTGTGTGTCTAAAGCCCCCTTTCCTTCTCATCCCTTTCCCTCTGTGTTGACGGCAGCCGTCGTCCACCTGCGACACCATCCAACCTCCACTCTGACCATTACCCAGGTATTATTTTTTTGTTTTTTTGTCGCTCTTCTTTTGTTCCAAGTTTCATGGTTTTAAAGAGAATATACATAAATTAGTTCAGAGTCGCTTGGCTTCTAAGAGAATATACATCAAGGCATTTCTCCAAAATAACTACTAGAAACCAAAATCATTTTTTTTGCTTCCAATATGCTAGAAGAGAAAGAGGCAGAACCTACCCTTAGGTCTCCATAACATTGTTTTGGGTAGATGCTTCATTTATCACTCTTGGGCAAATTATGACAAAATTTGTATTGTGGTACAAAGTAGTGCCCATGTCAAATATTAAAATCTAAACTTTTGATTCAAAGATTATGACCAATGATGAGTTTGATACTCAGAGGAGAGCAATAAGTGCAATTTGATTATGGTGCACTACAGAGAGGTGATGAATTCTGGTAGGAAAAGGCTTTTACTTTATAAAATGGGTGATAGGAACTATTTTGGAATTGAAAAGGAAGAACTTTTCTTTGATTATGGTGCACATATTGAATAATAGAAATATGATTATACATTTCCAGTGCTTATTTTAGGTGTTGGAATTTTCCTCCTTAACTTAATGGATAATTACTCCTAGAATGTAATATTGAGTTGTTTTTCCTCCTTAACTTAATGCCTCTAAATTTAGGTGTTGGACAAATTATGTGTCTTATTGCTGAATAGTTTGAAAATGGATAATTACTCTTGAAGAGTTAGTAATAAAAAATCAAGGGTAGTGATCAGTATTGCAAGAAGAAGGAGCTGGATATAATTCAAATGTTCTGGGGAAATGTCTTGATCTATCTTTACATTTATAGACTAGGTAATGATCTACTAGTTTACTCAGTAAGTTTTTTGTTGTTCTTTTGTTATCGTCTTTTTACTGTTTTTTGCCATCTTTTGTTGTTGTTGTACTGATGAAAGATGGATCCTCACATATTGGTTTGAATGGCGGGGTCTGAGCTTGAAAGATGGATCCTCGCAGATTGGTTACCTATCTTTGCTGATGAACCTGGTAGCAGTCAAACATATGTTGATAAAGATATCTCAGACATTAGATTCCCAGAATACCTAAACAATTTGGAGCCTGAAGAAGAGTATCATTCAGATGTACAATATGATGATGAAGAACATGTACCCAGTGATGCTGATGATGAAGATGACATTGTAGAGGTTATTAGGGAGAGTTTAGAGGGTACAGATGAGTTCAAAGACTTTACTGCTAAAACACAGAATTTATATGAGAATGAAGATGATGATAAACCTATAGTTCTTGACAAGTTGTATGTAGGGCAGGAATGGCCAACAGTTGTTGCATGTAGGGACTATATTAAAGAAATGGCTATATTCATAAACTTTTCAGTAACTCAAGAGAAGAATAAGAAACATGTTCAGAGTTACAAATGTAAAGATAAAAAATGTGAATGAAAGGGTATATTGTTCAGCCCAAATGGTCAAACATTTAGGTGTAAGAAAGGTACATTTGTCCACACATGTGAAAGCTATCATGGCATCAAGCATCATTTAGCTAATGCTAAATAGGTTGCTAAAGTTATGTTAGAGACATTTAGGGCACATCCCAACTATAAACCTAGTTGTTTCAGAGCTGAGATACTAAAGAAGCACAAGGTAAGAGTTAGTTGTTGGACTGCTTGGCATGGTAGGCACATATGCTTAGAGAAGGTGCTTGGAAACTATAAAGACAGTTGCAGGGATGCTCCAAATTTATGTATGCAGGTGTTGAAGTCAAATCCTGGATCTATAGCAACTTGTGCCAGAGATGATGTGACACAAGAGTTTAAGTCTCTTTGCATAGCTTATAGGGCTAGTTTGGATGGGTTTGTTAATGGTTATAGACCCATATTAGGTTTAGATGGATGCTTTCTAAAGGGAAAATATGGTGGTATGTGTTTTTCCATAATGTCCTTTGATGAAAACAATGGATTGTTTCCTATTGCAATATATATTTGCAAAAATGAATACAGGGACACGTGGACTAACTTCCTTAACATTGTTGCTCCTTATCTAATGTTGCACCCAAAAGCTCTCCCCATAATTTCAGACATACAAAAAGGGTTCATTCAGGCTGTAGCTGATGTATTCAAGCATCACAACCACCATCACAGATTTTGCTTTAGGCATATGTACAAGAACTTTAAGAAGAGCCACCCAGGAGTAAACTTGGAAAAAATCACTTGGAGGGCAGCAAGGGCATACAATGAGGTTGACTTCAAGGAATGGATGGAGAAGTTGGAAGAGTCCAAGATTGAAACTAAAGAGTGGATGGATAAAGAAGATGTCACTCATTGGTCAAGATCACACTTTGATACTTCATCTAAGTGTGATCACATTACAAACAACTTTTCTGAAGTATTTAATGCTTGGATTTTGGAATTAAGAAGCCTTCATATATGTAAGTTTCCTATATGTAAGTTTGTAGAGAAATTCCCTCTGATGATGATGAGATTGTTCTTTGATAGGAAAAAAACAAGGTTTGTTGTGGAAGGATGGAGGGGTAGTTCCTAGGGTAGATAGTATCTTGTTGGAGCACAGGGAAAGAAGCCACCAATATAGGAGAAGATCCTCAACTGATTAGCTCTGGACTATATTGGACAGCAAGAAAATGTCATGGAATGTAAACTTAAATGAATATACTTGCAGCTGTGGTTATTGGCAGATTAGTGGTATCCCATGTGTGCATGCAGTTACTGTTGCACTTCATTCTAGAGGTACAAATTTCACAAGGTAATTATGTTTTCTGATAATATTGCTAATATTTGTGTTGACAGTTGTTGCATATTTGTAGAGTTCTTCTTTCTTATTGTTATATTTGTAGAGCTATTTCTAATTCTTTTTCATTTGGTGTAGGTTTGTAGATCTATTTCTCAATGTGGAAAGCTACCGGAAGGTGTATAAGTGCCATATCTCTCTACTTGAACATAGTTCAATATGGGATAATGTAAATAACGCAATTGTATTTTGCATTCACCGTGTGTTTATATTATTACTAAAGTGTGTTTAATATTTTGCAGGAACCAAGTCCTTATCATGTCAAACCCCCAAAATTAGTCAGACCAGCTGGGAGGCCAAGAATCCAAAGAAAAAGAGAGAGAGAGAGAGAGAGAGAGAGAGAGATGAGGTCGGGGTAGAAATAGCAAGGCTCCAAGAATGTGTGGCATATATTTCCAATTTGGCCACAACAGAAAAACATGCAAGGGTCAAGCAGCTAGTATAAACCCAAGAGGTTTGTGTTATACCAAATGAGAGTTTGGCATCTCAATTTTATTCATAAACATACACTGAACTAATTAATTTGTGTGATATGAAACCATATATTCAACCACATACTCTGGACCACATGTAAGGAGAGCCAAGCACGGTCATGGTACAACTGGTGGCGATAGAAATGGAGTTGGAAAAGTTTTATTAAGTGCTATTGGAGATGGTTCAACAACTGTAGATGGTGCAACAAGTGTACATGGTTCAACAACTACTTCTGTTATAGATGCAATAACTAAAAATGTTTCAGCAGCACAACCCAATCAGTCTACTGAGCCGACCCAAATATCTCAAGTTACTCAAGTGATCCCAACTATAAAAGCATTTCAGACCTCAAGGCCAATGAGCAGATCTTGCTCCAAAATTAGGGGGTGGTGGGATTAAAATACAGAAAGTCTTATATTAATGGTGGGATAGCATCACTTTTTTTTGGACTCATTTTTTATAGTCTTTACGACATACTCTTTTTTGGATTCACTTTAGAACATTAACACAATATGGATTTATTCTATATTATATTATATGGTTAGAATATTTGTAGATTAATGAAATTGCATTCTCATGAATTCAGTTGGTTAACTTATTTATTTGTTGTGTTTAAATGCTCAATGTCCACGAATCATATCTTGTCACTGCATGGAAGAAGAATTTTATGTTCAGCATCATTGCAAGGAAGAAGAATTTGTTGTAGGTTCTGATGTATGTGATTTTGCTGAATCAATGATGCTGCTAGTTGAGTAGTCTTCTGGAAAGACCATCAGCGAGCATCATTGTAAGGGGATGACCACTTCAGAAATTGGCAGAGAGCATATGATATTTATTAATTTAATTTAATTTAATTTGGATTACAGGTGCATGCCTCGTGGACCCACGTTTGGCTAGTTGGGTTTTAACAGAAAGTTAAATCCTCAGTTAGTTTAAAATTATTTTTTTATTTAATTTAATTTAATTTTCTAACGGTGTAGTTTGGTTTGGATGGTCAAGAGTTAGTCCAAGACCCAAATATTAATATTGCATATTATGGAGACCCAAACACTAATATTCTAATTTATTGGAGACCCAAAGTCTAAATATTTCAAGAATGTAACATGGAGACGAATGTAGGAAGCCTTTCTAACAATAACTCAAGAGAGACGGTTGAAAAAAAGAACGTGTAGAGAAAATTATAGTTTTCATTGTCAGCAAGGTATCAGTGAAATAGAGTGAAGAAAATTGTGAAGGACATCAATCTGTTTGTATATTAGAATATTCTTGGTATATTTGTTGGTATATTAGAATATTCTTGGTATATTTGTTGGGATATTAGAATATTCTACCGGAGATTTTACTGGGGTATTAATGTAAGATGAAGGGTTGTAAGGCTATAAATAGTCAAGAGATTATCAATAAAAAATACAATAATTACTCCATATTATTCTACATGGTATCAGAGCCCAAACTCTAGCCACCACCTCCTAAACTCTAGCTGCCACCACTGCCACCGCTGCCACACCGCCCGCCACCACCGCTGCCGTGCCGCCACCACCGCTGTCGCGCCGCTCGCCCGCCACCACCACTGCGAAGCAGCGACTCCCGCGGAGCCTTCTGCCACGGTTTCTGGCGTCTCCCGCGGGTTATTCCAGACATTGACATTGAAGGCCTAAATCTAATAGAGGAGAGACATGATCGGGTCTAGGAGAGGACGAAGAGGGCGAACGTGAATCGTGGGACGGATGTAAGGTGATCGGAGAAGAGGATGATCATTGGAGGAGATCATCAAGAAGTTGGACTCTACGGAGGTTGCAACATTGATGAAGCCAATAAAACTGTCGGCTGGTGAGAGCGCGACACGAACATTAACGAAGTTGGAGCTTCCATCCATCGATCTGAAGCTTGACCACCTACCTGAGTTGGTCACGACGAGTGAGGAGAACCCTCGCAGGGAAGAACCTGGATGATTTTTTGTTAGGAGAGAAGACAGAGCCGGATGAGGTCTCGGCAGGACTCAACGAGTGAAAGTCCACTCATATGGTGGTATACATTTGGCTCCTCAATTCTTTAGTCCAGTTGATCACCGCCACAATGGATAGCCTTGAGATGGTGAAAGACGTATGAGAGAAGTTGAGGAGAACCTACGATGGTGTGGGGAATAACTTAAGGGTTTTCCAGATCAAGGGGGAGATCAACGACACTGTACAGGGAGAGAAGACAGTACAGGAGTATGCTACAAAGTTGGAGCGTCTGTGGTTGGATTATGATCACTTGTCAGATCGGGCGAGCTGCGAGGACCAGAAGTGTAAGGAGAGACATGTATGTCTGCAGGAGAGGACGATAAAGTTTCTTAAGGGGCTGGCCGCAGTGTTTGCTCATAGGACAGCACTACTTCTAGCCCAACCAAAGATTCCTACACTTGAGGAGGCTATCTCGGCCATGATCCAGGAGGAGACTTGTATCAAGCTACATGCAGGGACATGTGGTCCTCCTGAAGTGAAGACAACACTGGCGGTTGCCAATTCAGGCAGCACATGACCTAAGTGAGACCCCCGACAGTGTTATAACTGCGGAAAGGTGGACCATCTGAGGTATGCTTGCCCCAAACCACCCAAGGAGGGAGATTCAGGTGGCGGACATGGATAGTTTGGAGGACATGGTCGTGGTCGTATGGGTCGATGGGGGTGGTCGAGGAGGTTATTGGGCAAACCTGCTTATAGCAGAAGGCGATGAGGGAGCTAATGGTGTCTATACTGAGGAGGATGAGGCACTACTGGATATGCTGAAAGTACTCAGGAGAAAGCAGAGAGCGTCAAGCGATGGAGACAGAAGGAGTGGGACTGAGGAGGCGTCCACCTCAGTCTTCACTAGTGGCAACGTTGCTATGTATGACCATCCATCGGAAGGTACTGATGACTCACTCGCCCTTGCATCTATGTCTTCCCTTAGATCGTTGGACTGAATTGTCGATTCGGGCGCATCTCGACACGTGATAGGGAATGCTAGTGAGTTATCTTCCTACACTCACCTAGCATCTGTAGACAGCATTCAAACAGCCGATGGTACTTTCCAGCCAGTGGTCGGTAAGGGTATTGTCGATTGTACAGGTTCAGTAAGATTATCCAATATTTTATATGCTCATTCTTTTCTAGTCAGTTATTTCTCCATTAGTTCTATAATCCTCCAAGTAAAATGCATTCTCTCTTTTGATATTCCTAAGGTTATCTTCCAGGAGAAGAAGATGGGACGAAGACTTGGGACTGGCACTTGGCATGATGGACTATGGTACCTGGATTAGGAAGGAATGTATTCGACATTGGTGTCTGTGGCAAAAAGGGCAGTAATGGGAGGACCAAAGATGAGTGCCGAGGATACACTAATACTCTATCACAGGCGGTTGGGACACTTCTCTTTTGGTATTTTGAGTAGGTTGTATCCATCTATTTGTGATAAGGCAAATAAGGAGAAACTAGTATGTGATGCATGTGATTTAGGAAAACTTACTATGAGCTCATATATTGGTGCGGGCCATAGGAGATCTTCTGTTTTTTGATATTATACATTCTGATGTCTGGGGGCCGTGTGCCACAACTACTATGAATAGTTACAAGTATTTTGTCTCTTTTATTGATTGTTCCTCTCGTGTCACCTGGCGGTATTTGATAAAGAATAAGAGTGAGGTATTTGCCTATTTTCGGGACTTTTATAAACATGTCCAGACTGAGTACAAAGTAGTGGTGAAGGTACTAAGGTCTAACAATGGAACAGACTATACAACAAAGCACTTGAGGAATACCAGTTATCCCAGGGAGCATTAGACCACCTGTGCATACATACCAGCATAGAATGGAGTGGCAGAAAGGAAGAATAGACACTTTCTGGAGGTGGCAAGGAGCATGATGATCGCCATGAATGACCCACAGAGTCTGTAGGGGCATGCAGTATTGACAACAGCTCGATTGATCAATAGGATGCCCTCGAATGTACTGGGATGGAAGTCTCCATGTGAGATATTATAAGAAAATAATAGTGGGATACTCCCACTAAAGGGGTTTGGCTGCATATATTTTATGAATGATAATAGACCGTTTGTTGGAATTGACCCTAGAGCGATCAAGTGTGTATTCGTGGGCTATTCGGCGACTCAGAAGGGATACGTGTGCTGGAGCCCAGTAGAGAAAAAAAAGTTTGTGAGCATGGATGTTCACTTCAGGGAGTTTGAGCCATACTACTGTCAGGAGGGAACCTCATCCATGAGCAACTCACCTGATACTGAGAGTATGAGGCGAGAGAGGAAGATTGGTGAGAGTGTGGTGACCGATTAAGAGTATGGCATGGAGGAACGTTTGAGGAGGAGCAGGAGAGTGAAGAGGAAAAGGGGGAGGCTATGAGAGGTGTTAGGCCCACGGCTCAGGGGGGATTACTTACCTACAGTAGGAAAGGGAAGCAGACTGCAGGACCAGTACCAATAGTGCCAGTGCCAAGTCCCTTGCCTGCGTCCGTCTCAACTCCTGAGACACCTACACCACCACCAGATTCTCCTTCAGGTGATATCATTCTTCCTACTCCTCCCACACCATTATCATACGGAGGACCACTCGCAGCAATACGGAAAATCCTCCTGATAGATATGGTTGGGACCTTGCTCAGTTTGTTTCATATAATAATATTTCTTCTTCTCATGGGGCATTCATTGGATCTTTGGATAGTATTACTGTACCTAACAATTGGCAGGTTGCCAAGAACGATCCAAAGTGGAAAGCGGCGATGCATGAGGAGTTAGGTGCTCTTGAGAAGAACCACACTTGAAAACTAGTAAAACTGTCAAAGGAAAAGAGGGAAGTCGGATGCAAGTGGGTCTTTATTGTGAAGAAGAACCCAGATAAAAAAGTAGAGCGCTACAAGGCTCGACTGGTGGCAAAAGGATACAGTCAGACGTATGGCATTGACTATGATGAGTCCTTTGCACCAGTGGAGAAGATGAGCACCGTCTGGACCTTGATTTCTTTGGCAGTGAATGGTGGATAAAAGTTATACCAACTGGATGTGAAGAATGTGTTTCTTCATGGAGATCTAGTGGAGGAAGTGTATATGGAGATACCACCAGAATTCTGCACCGATAAGACATAGGACAAGGTCTGTAGGTTAAAGAAGTACCTCTATGGACTGAAGCCGTCTCCTTGAGCGTGGTTTAACAGATTCAGGAGGGCGATGATAGGGATAAAATATCAGCAGATCAATGCTAATCATACTGTGTTCTTCCGTCGGAGTGGAGGACACATCACCATGCTTGCGGTATATGTGGACTATATGATTATCACAGGAGATGATGAGCAGGAGATTGTCCGACTTAAGGAAAAGCTTGGCAAGGAGTTCGAGGTGAATGAACTGGCCTTCTTTGGTATTTTCTTGGGATTGAGATTGCTCGAGAAGCAGAGGGGATAGTTCTTTCTCAGCGGAAGTATGCGCTGGACCTTCTCACAGAGACAGGGATGTTGGGATGTAGACCTACAGCGACGCCGATCAACCAGGGGTTCAAGCTGTGTGCTGAGGTAGGAGAACCAGTTGACCGAGACAGATACCAGAGACTGGTGGACAAGTTGATCTATTTGAGCCACACACGTCCTGATATTTGCTTTTCAGTGAGTATGGTGAGCCGCTACATGCATGACCCAAGGAAGGGTCATATGGACGCAGTGTACCAGATTCTGAGATACTTGAAGGGTGCCCCCGAAAAGGGGTTGATATTCAGGAAGAATGATAACTTGAGCATCGAGGGCTACTGTGACTCTGACTGGGCTAGATGTACTGATGACAGGAGGTCTACCTCGAGATATTGCATATTTTAAGGAGGCAACTTGGTCTCTTGGAGGAGTAAGAAGCAGTCGGTGGTGGTCAGATCGACAGCTGAAGATGAGTACAGAGCTATAGCCTTGGGAGTTGCAGAGCTGCTATGGCTGAAGAGTACGCTGATGGAGCTGAAGCTGAATCAAGGAGCCAAGATGAAGCTGTGGTGTGACAACCAGTCAGCCATCGGTATCGTCAACAATCCAGTGCAGCATGACAGGACCAAACACATCGAGATCGATAGGTTCTTCATCAAGGAGAAGTTGGACCATGGACTACTGGAGCTAGGTCATGTTCCAACCAAGGAGCAGGTAGCAGATAGTATGACCAAGGGACTTAGCTCTGCAGATATGATTAGAGGATATGACAAAATGAGCTTAGTGAATATCTTTCGTCCATCTTGAGGAGCAGTGTTGGTATATTAGAATATTCTTGCTATATTCGTTGGTATATTAGAATATTCTTGGTATATTTATTGGGATATTATAATATTCTATAAAAAAAATTAATGAAATTTTAATGTAAGATGAAAGATTGGAAGACTATAAATAGTCAAGAGACTATCAACAAAAAAATACAATAATTACTCCAAATAATTCTACACTCTTCTACTATGATATTGTAGTTTAGTGATTGCATAATAAACATGGGACTATTTCTTTCGGATTGGACATAAATATATTAGAGGCTTGTGGTTGTCTTTCCTGCTGCTCATGAACCGTGTTATTGGCTGTGACCGTACTACAGTTGAGCCAACAAGTAGGTTCACATGTCTCTCCACCCGCACAATTGCATGCCACCGTTATACAATACTCCAATGTACCCATTCTTGATGTTGGATGGAGTGACTTGTAGATTAAATTGGTTTTCGTTGTCAGTAAGGTACCAGGTGGCACATAGTGAATGGGGGAATTATGAAGAATATATTAATATACTTGAAAAATACTAGGGGTAGCACACATAGTAGTGATAGGGACTATCAGAGTTTTTTTAAAGATTTGTCTTCTTCTTCTTTATATCCAAAATATTCTTAAAATAATGTAATACGGACTATCAATTCTGATAGTCCTAACTACAGTTATGACTGTCAAAATTCTGACAGACAAAAGTTGTGTCGTATGATTGTCAGGATTCTAGTAGTCCTTCGTCGTCCCTAACTCGGCTTTGTCAATTTCTAAAGTTTTTAAACCCTAAAATGGTGTTCAAAATCACTATTAATGGTGTTCGAAAGAAATAATTTTTCAACATACATTAATTAAAATCTAAAAATAAAAAAAGGCTTAAAATTGGTGTGTTCAAATTTATTTGAAAAACCTAAAAATATACATTAAAACGAAAAGAGAAAGAAGAAAAAGAGGAGGAAGATTTATCTTGTATTAGGGTTGTTAAGAGGAAGAGATTGCAAGTGGAAGAGGAAGAGTACGTAAGAGGAATTTCTGTAGGAGGAAAAGAGAATATAAGATGGATATTTGAAATGGACGTGTTCCCTAACAAATTATGTGATGTCCCTAACACTTTTATAACTTAAAGATAATATTGTTCCCTATTATGTGACAGTTCCTATCAATTTTGGTTGTGTCCTTAGTAATTTCCTAATCCAACTCTACTCCTCGTACACACCCATCGACGTAATCTCTTAATTCCAAAATTGCTGGATTCATAGGTGTGAACACTTGCATGCAGCTGCATATAGGTGACTTTGTACCGTCACAACAGATTGCATAGTTTCCACACCATCCAATGCCATTACACTGTTTCCCGGAGCCTCCCATAACGTGCTTGTTGTATTCTTTGTTTGAAAAAACTAACTTTAGTTTTTAGTTCCACATCGGCTAGAGCATCTCCTTTCCTTGCATTTATATTAGTTTTTCTCTGTTCCTAGCTTTTGAGTTGTTTTTGGCTTTGAGCCACATGCCACCGCCGTTCAGTTCGATTCGGTTTGGTTCACGTAAAGCCTGGTTTTAGCCGAATGCTGCGTCTATCGGTTCTAATTTCACTATCAGTTCGGGTTGAGAACCAAAAATAAACCTATCGTTTTTTTTTGGCTGTTTTAGGTTTTAAGTATCTATCCGTTGCAAATTTATTTATCAACGGGACAATTAATCAATTCCCAATGGCTATTAAAATTCAGCTCGTTTGCATCATTATTTTCATTAATCTCAATTAAATCCAATGGTTTGGGCCACCTCTATATATAATTTATATTTTTGTTTGTTAAGGAAGGTGTAACAATAGCATCAACGTTCTGTCTCTCCTCCTTTACTTCCAAATTGGTTCAATTTTCTATTTCTTCCTCTAGACAAAATTTAAGTTCGAAACATTCTTTCAGAACTGTGTGCAGTGACAAAAAAATGGTAGGGGGGGGGGGGGGGGGTGGGTGGTTACCTCTACGAGGAATTCAAGAAAATTTTGTCCGTAGATCTCGAATAATCTCTTAGGACAGAGCTTTTGTATACGACTCAACCCCGAAAGGTCGGTAATACTAATTTTATTTTCTTATTTTCTTATTCTGTTTACAGGAAAAGAAAAAGAATTTTTATGCGATAATACCATCTATTTCTTCCTCTGGGCAAAATCTAAGTTCGGGACATTCTTTCAAAACTGTGTGCAGTGACGGAAAGATGGTAAGGGGGTTACCTCTACGAGGAATTCAGGAAAAATTTGTACATATATCTCGAATAATCTCTTAGGACAGAGCTTTTGTATACGACTAAACCCCGAAGGTCGGTAATACTAATTTATTTTCTTATTTTCTTATTCTATTTACAGGAAAAGAAAAGAAAAAAATTATGCGATAATGCTTTATGCTCCCCCCCCCCCTCCTTCCGACCGTGGTTAGCCGCCACACTGACGTGGCCAGCTCCCCTCTAATAGCTGAAAGCCACGTTAGCTAAGTGACCAACCGGGGCCAGAAAATCGGAGGCCATAAAGCATGGTTGATTTTTATAATAGTTCTCCCGTACAACCACCAACCTATTTCTAGTAAATGGCCTGAATGTGTAACCTGTAATAATGGTGGAACCGTTTGGTAAGAGATCGTGAAATGTCGAACTCGAGTGACTCTTGTGGTTATCGGGAAGAGACACAAGACCCTAGCTGGGTGGCGGAAGATCAGTAGATCCAGCCACGTGGGCATATTGTTCCTTCCATTTATAAATGATGAAAGTTGGGAACAGTAGACCCAAAAGACATACAACGCAGCGTGTACAAAGTTCCGATGATTACTACTTTTCAATGTCGTAAGGTTGCGGTTGAGATGCCTAGCATGTATATATATTCCAATCAAGTTTCATGCCTGGCAACAAAGTGTCAGTTGGGTAGTCGAAACTCTGCCATTCATAGTACTTTCGACTGTTGTCACCCTTTTCTTTCAGCATAAAGTTTCTGGTGTCCAATAACTCAGACGACCGGATTGGTTAGCATGGAACCTACGGACCAGACTACAGTCGACTCTTGGTTGGTGATCACAGTTGTCCTGTTGGATGTGACAGACAGTTGCCCGGTCGATCTAGTGACGGGGCTGGTCTGGTCCGATTGGCCACCCACACAATTGTTGTTGGGTCGATTGTGATGTTGTAGTACCATATGTCGATGTACCGGCGCTCGTAGTTGTTTGGAGGGAAGAAGCCTAACGCAAAGGTGCCCAACCTTTGTTTAGAATAGGAGTACCAAGTATTTAACAATTCTGTATTATATCTCTATTCTTATAATAAGATTTGAAAACAATTCAAAATTGAACCGTCTAAGTCGTTTGTAAATTCTTTATCATTTATTAAAAAAAAATTATAAATGAAAAATGAAAAATCCCAATACTATGAAGTGTATTATGGGTTTGTAAATGTCAACGCTGCAGTTTCCTAGAAAGGGAGAGTACATGGTTTTTTTTGGGGGGCAATACTATGACTAATATAATGGAAAATGGAAAATGGAAAAAGGTATTTGGAATATGTTCAAAAGAGCTGAAAAGTATTTCACGTGTGGGGACAACAAGAAAGAAGAGAGTTGTGGCTTAAATATTGTTCTTAAGATTGTGATTAAATTACCAAGCTTATGCTACTATGAACCTTCTATAGTTTTGACCTCAACATTTTCCTAAGTTGAATTATGTAAGGGACAACTCCATATGCTTAAGATAAAGAAGAACAAAAGTGTGTAAAGGTCTGTGCAGCTATATGCTTTAGGGATCAGGCTATCAGCAAATGCCAAAAGTTCGTAAGCAATTAGTTCAATCTTTACGGATACCAGGTAGGGGTAGAAAATAATTACTGTTTCAAAAGGATATTCTCGGACTTTTGAGTAGACTAATATGAGAAGGTATTAGTTTTTCCTGATAATTGTAACCGGTATGTCATAACTTAAAGAATTGTAATATTTCTCAAGAGTAGACTAACATGTAAATCAGGTATTATGTGACCATGTTTATCAATCCTAATTATAACAGATATGTCAAACATAAAAGGAAAAGGAATGAAATATGAGACAGCAGATGAATCTACTTCAGCATCGGCACAGTATAGAAATATAGGAGGAGAGAATAAAAATTGGTATTTATAGCATCAGAATAAAAGGAAAAAAAGAAAGAAAAAAAGTACATTATAATTGAACTTCATTCATGCTTGAAGCTTCCTTCATGTGGCAATTGGGCTATAGGTATAATCTGTCACTTGATGTAAGTCCTCATAATTTCAAAGAATAAGATAGGGATGGTATATCCATCTGGGGAGATAATAACCAGGGCCGGTCCTGAGGTCTATTAGGCTCAGGGCGGAAAAAAAAATGGTTCCCTTCTTTTTTCATAAATGTCCAATCTTTGAATAAATAAATTTTATTAATAAATTGTTCAATTAAGATTAAATTACGATGTATTATTAGTAGCAATGCTCAATTTTTTTGCTTACGTAGATCTTATCAATAAATTTTAGTAACTGAAGTTCAAAAAGTGGTAAACTACAAGCTCTTTTGCTTAGGTAGATCCTATAAGTATATTTTTACTCTCTTATTATCTCGTTCCTATATGTAGATTTCAAGTTTAGTGTAATCAAATGATGAAATCTAGAATAACCAGGTGAAATGAATCAACCCTTATAAAATATGAAAATTTATAAGGAGTATCAAACAATAGATAATAGATATACCAAAAAGAAAATAAAATTGTTAGAGGTGTTAGTCTGTGACCTATTGTTTTCCTTTCCAGATCTACAGTCAATTCAATCATTACAAAAAAATGAAGATTCTGCAGCCTCTTAGATGGCTAGATGAGTAACTTGCTTTCTCTTTGTGTGATTACTAATGACAGGTATCAATATAGCACTAAAAAGGTAAAATCAGTGCAAAGGCCATGAAATGTTTCAATTGTCTTTCCATGATTCCATCAAGCAATAAATTGAGTACACTATACAGCTTAGCGTTCATATAATCAATGTTCATATATATATTTTTATTTTTCTCCAACGCCATTCTTGTACTTCAATATTCAAATCGAATTACTAACTTTGTGCAACATAATATATATAGATAAGTGATTGCCTGATTTCTAAAATCTCAGAAGTCAGAAGTATTGACGATTAAATGGCAGTGAGTCACTGACTTACCAATTATCAAGAATGGTAGTGATTGACATATGATTTTGTTTCTACAAATAACAAGTCATATTACATTATAATTTGAAATTAGGAACGGAGATTTTTGATTTGTTAACTTACTTTCGTAAGTAATAAAAAATGTACAGTATATCATAATTAACAATTAGACAAAATTTATATTTGAACAATTAAGACTTTTCTTGAGAATAAAAAAAATTAGTAGAATTAGGCTAACCATAAATTTTTGAATGACCAAAAATATTTCGAGAGCAAAAAAAATTACCTACTTATTTAATAAATGTCCAAAAAATTAATAAGAAAAAATTACTAGAATTAGGCTAAACATATTTCTCTAATCAATATTACTAGAATTAGAATTCTTTTTCTATTTCTTTTTCTTTTTCTTTTTCTTTTTCAGATCAAACAAAATATAAGAGAGACTAAAATTAAATTGATTGTTCAGTGTATCACAAAATTTTCTAAAATACACAGTTAATAAGTAAAGTAATCCAGTCCCAAACATACCTTGCATGCTTGCTTCTTGCAATTGCAAATTGACAAGCAAACCGAAAATCTCTAATTTTTTTATTTTCTGTTCTGCTGTTCACCAACTACCTTAAAAAATGAAAATATATAAGAAAAGAGGAAGAATTAAGAAAGCTGAGGAAGATAAGGCTAAGTTAAGTAATGCATAAATATATAACTATATATAAGGACCAAATAGACTAACCAGTGACCTCGATGCTTCGATTCTTCTTCCCGTCGATTCTTTTTCCCGATAAAAAATGACCATCTGTCGATTATTCTTTCGATTATTCTTTCGAATCTTCCAGATGAAGAAGCAGCCATCAATATCATGACTCCAATGATTTTTCTTTTCCAGGAAGAAACCACCACCATGCATGACTCTTCTTCTTCCCTAGGAAAAAAACATTCTAAACTAATTAATATGCTTGATGCTTTGTTTGGATGAATCCGGAAGGAAGTGGACAGCTAGGTCCATGCTCCAATAAAAATAGCAAATTGCCACTTTTGTATGGGCCGGACCTGGATCATTGTGTAGCAAGCTCTTGCATAATGACAAAAGTATTGGATCAAGGCTCCAGCATACTAGACTAATAACCGGTTGGTGCCCCCACTCTCCATGGGCCCTGGGCAGTGGCCCAGCCTGCCCTGTGCCAGGGTCGGGCCTGATAATAACATGCATGGTGTAAATAAATGACCTTCACTCGCGAATGCATTTGACATGTAAGGTACATAAAAATACTTTTCATAGAACAAACCTGCGGCACGGTTGATTTTCACCATTGAAGCATGTTAATATGCGCTCAAAATACTCGATATATCTCTGGAGGACACAAAAATAAAAGAGGTTGGAGATGTTAAACAAAAAATTGATGTTAAACAAAAAATTGAACCTCTAAAGTGGTTAAAGATGCGTATGAGTTATAGTAAGTAATAGACTATCAATCTGACTTGGCAGAACAAGCCCCTTCACCTCTCTACATAACATACTTTCAGCTCCCCCAGTCATTGCAGTGCATGCTTCAAAAGACTAAATTTCAATCCACAAGTGCTAAGTAAGCCAAACAGATATCAGGATTGTCATGTTCAGATATCAGGATTATCACATGACAACTATGATATGGATTGGCACAATCTCCACTGCATAGTCAAGAAATGGACTTGAACTATGGCCACCCTGCAGCTGAAGGTGCAAGCTACCATCATTGTTGTCATTCAAGGTTTCATTATCGTCGGTATGCTCTGAACTAGCATATCATTAAGAAAAATTCCGGTGCATTTCTCATGTACTAACACATGAATACCATTGTCCAATTAAGGAGTTAGTATAACGCGAACATAGATATCTTGTTTCACTCAAGGAAATATTAAAAAAACCAAGACATCAACAAACCCTAAGGAAAATCACGTCTTCTTCCCATTCCCCCACTCCCCCGAGATCTGGCTCCAAAATTCCTATAAAAAACAAAATTTCCCCCAATTTCACCAATCGAAGCAGGATCTAGAGCCCATTCCACCAGGAATTCGAAATCTCACCTCGATCGAGCGGAACCACAGAGAATTTGGGAAGACATTGGAAACTTTGGAGTTAGTGGAAAGAGTGAAAACTTCCGGGCGGTTGAGGCTCTTTCGCCACCGGATAAGTCCCCGACCGTGGAGGCGTAGAGGAAACAGGCACGCGAGGGGATGGGGACACGACTGCGGCGGCTCTACGGGGCTGTCGGCACCGGTCGACACTGCTGTTGCTCCTTCTTCTTCTTCTTCTTCTTCTTCTTCTTCTTCGGTTGCTTCTCTGCTATAGGAGGAGGAGAGTTTCTTCTGATGAGAAGAGGAGTTTGATAAGCGGGGGCAAATATTTGTGTGAAAGGATAAAAACAGCGTACAGAGTCGGGATATGGGAAAAAAATTACACACTCCATATAACGTTCTCAAAATAAAACGTTATAAAAAATGTATTATATATAATGATTTTTTACAAACGTTATAATAGGACAATCAAAACTTTTTTCTCCGTTGTGTTAGATTAAAATTTTAATACAATTTTAAAAATATTATATGAGAGTTTTTCTTGTAGTGAATAGAACTATCCTTGACATGGCTCGGAGCATGTTATAGAGCAAAAAGATGTCCAAATTATTTTGGGCAGAAGGTGTCGATTATGCCGACTACTTGTCCAACCGCTCTCCTACAAGAGCATGTGGGGAAAGGCACCACATGAAGCATGGAGTAGAAGAAAGTTCGACGTCTCTCATCTTAAATTGTTCGGAAGCATTGCGTATGCACATTTACCTGATGAAAGAAGATCCAAGCTTGATGATAAGAGTGAGAAGTTCGTCTTCATCGGCTATGACTCAAGTTCCAAAGGTTACAAGCTCTAAAATCCAAGCAACAAGAAGATTGTTATTAGTAGAGACGTGGAGTTTGATGAAGAAATCTTGTGGCAATGGGATGTCATCCTTGAACAAAATCTTGTGGCAATGAAACATATTGGTATCAGAGCGATGATTCGCGCCTAGCAGGGACAGCCGATTTCGTGGAAGATTGGGGCATGACATATTGGTATCAGAGCATGGCTTTACGTCCTTTGACTTTTTATCGATTTTCTCAGTTTTGAAAGCTCGTTCGTGGGTTATGTACAAAATGCTCTCTCTCGTTGACCTGTTGGGATATTCCATATAATGAGTCTAAATATTTTTGAAAGTGCATATGAATGATATGATTGCTTATACGAAAATGTGATGCGAAGGCCTTTATGCCAACTAGTGTCAGACTTCGTAGGAATAGACTTGTGTTATAATCTGCAAGTTATATGTGAACCCGAATATCTATACATGAACACCAAGCGGGTTAGTGTGCGAGATAGAATATCGTTCGGACAGTTAGCTATGCACATAGCCTTTTGGCTAAGTTGTGTTGAATATCGCACGATAAGACCCTTGGGTACGAGCAAGTTTGCGAACGAAATTGGAATATCATTCAGGTAAGGATAAGTCAGACTTATAATGGCTATCGATAGAAACATTATCGGACTATTGCTAAGGCGAATCTAGGGAGTCGTGTCTGGGTTTCGATATATAGTTCAGATGGTTATTCCTATCGATAAGCTACGACTCGATATAGTTTGTATGGAGGACTATCGATAGAGGTGTATACGATATTAAGATTATTGAGGCGACGCTTAGGTATAACACAGGAATTCTAAGGAACGAGTTGGTAAATATGCTAGCGACATGATTGAGGATTTAAATTGGATGACTCAATTCCGAGTGGTGTATGGATCATTTTGGAAATGTTCAAGCGAATTCAGAGATATCATGCGATAGTTGGTTTGAACGATGTATAAATGTGGTGAACAAGTGATAAGGCTTATATCGAATAAGGATTTAAGGTAATAAAATTGAAATCTTAGTCGAGGAAACATGGTGGAAATTTGGTGGATCGTACGTGCAATTTCAAATTGAATCAAACGGATTAAAACTTGAGTAAGATACAGCTTGATTAAAGTTAGCCGAGAATGGATATTGTGATTTCGAATTAATAGACTTGATATGGTAACGATAGTTGGAAGATAGCACAGATTGATACAAGTAAAGGAATATTGTAGTTCGATAAAAGAGGTAAGCGATAACGGATTTGACCTGGAGTTTGGAAGAACAATCTTGAATCTAGTTCAAAAGATAACTCTCGATAATCAGGTCCGGCTGAGAACGATAATCCTGCGTGAGCGCTGGCGTGGTGATTTTACGTCAGGCGGGGATGATCGAACTCACGGGAACATGTCCGATGATTAATCAGACGAACTCGATAAAATAGAATGTAACGAAGGTGGATAGACTTTGGCTTGAGTATTGAACTTAGTTGTTTGAGGAATGCTAGAAGTAGACTACGGATTGATCAAACGATAACACTGAAGTTGGACGATTTGGCTAGACGAATTATGATCAAGGCATGAACGAACATGACTTGGTATATATATATATATATATATATATATATATATATATATATATATATATATATATATAGCTTGGATGGAGCGAAGTATAAATGATAAGGTGTCTCGATCATTTTGATGATAACCATAACGTTCGACGTTCTAGTCTTGTACGAGCATAACTCCATGCTCATACATATGTCACGCCCGAATTAGGACGATTATCCAGTGGGAGCTGGAGCGTCAGCGTGGTGATCTCACGTCCAGCGAGGATGATCAAACTTGCGGGAGACCAGAGCGTGACAATTGAAGGATCGTCTTGACTTGTGGTTTGACATGATAAGACGAGTTTCAGGATACAAATAAATCAAAGTATTTTTATGAGGAGTTATGTCGCGCCCCGACCCCGAGGACCGCCCAGACCACCGCCTTCCCCACCGGGTGGGACGCGAATCACCGTGCCTCGGCTCACCAGACGCGAATTACCGCGCCTCGGAGCCTCCCGATGGGGTACCGTATAGCCCGTTTGATACCGGAATGTGATATCGTGCGAGCCTGGGGTTACGCCCGCACAAGGCTTCATCATTTAAGTTATGTTTTGGCTATCATTGCATCAATTGAGTAAGCAGCGGAGGGGCATTATTGTAATGCAATGCATTTAGTCAACTGAGTATTCGAGACAAATCGAGGGACTGGGTTTCTCTTAGCAAAGGCATCGTTCCATACATTATGCCCCTTTATATGATAGCAACTCGAGGCAATCAAAACCAGAATTTCTGGGTCTTGGGGATGGGGCACGCCTATCGCTCCCTTGGACGATCCAGTACCTGCAAGCAAGTAAACTGTTGGTGGGTCAGCACTTTTACAAGTACTGGTGAGAATAAACAACTGAACAGAAGCAAGCATTCACTAAAACCAATACGAAGTAATCATGTTATAAAATATTACATTACTAGTGATCTTTCTAGTTTTACTTATGTTCATTTCATGCAGTTTGATAGCAGAGTCATATTACTTGGTTTATGAAAATATCCTTTGAAAATAGAGTTTCATATTGAATAAGCAAGCAAGACAAGCCGATTTTTCTATTTCAGGGTGTGAGCAGCGTGTCTCGTGAGCTATACTCAATGACTCAAGGGACAGATGCACTTCTAGACACACAATGCACATCTTAGGGGCAGTCCTCTATCCAAGCCAACACAATGAACTAGCTAATATGCAGTGCGGTCCTCGAGTATCTCAGGATCGGTAGCGGTTGGTCCAGCATACCAATGACTCATTTATCTGATGCTAATGGCAGCTGTGACTCATGGTTGATTTCCACTATCTCTGTAGCAGTCGTGACCCATGCAGTTCAGCTCTCCACCAATAGCCATTGTCCGACCGATGCGAATGCATGAAACACTATCAAATAAATTCTAGTATGCAGACGAGACGAACCATCAGACTATAATCTTTGTTTCGGGGGCAAGCCGCCTTATTATTTGAATATATTCAGGCACACGATATGGTTCTCTCGAAGCATAGGCGATAGTGGAACATGTTCATGCAAACACATACTCTTAGACAAGTGTTTCAGGATTCTTTAAGCAGATATGTTCATTTCATAGACAAGCTAGGTGAGTTCGTTCATTAACATGCAAGGCAGGTTCTATCATTCTCTTATGAAAACATGCAAGCAAAAACTCATATATATTATTAAGGCGTGTAAGAATCAGAGAACGAAGTTCTGCCCACTCACCTTGATATATAATGCCGACGCGAAGCAGGGCATTACAAGTTAGTCTAGAACGTGAAGTAAGATATGCTTGATGATTTCATGAATTGATATGTAGATCGTGTTGGACAACTTAGAGTTTATGATTGTGATCGAAGATGTAAAATGGGATCGTGACTTGATGGTCTAGACTTAGAAAATAATGGATAGGTAAATTCTATCAAACGTAATAAAGGAGATAGACTATAAAAATCGATGGGTTTGATATGCGACTTGGATATATTATGGATTTGACTGAACGGACTCGAAACCTGTACAAACGAATGTGTTGATGTGTGTAGGATAATCTGTGCTTGATGTTTAGAAATTTGAGTGAAACGAGATTGGGTATAATATCCCGTACAAATGAAAAATAGTTTAACCTTAGAAATTGGGGCGAGCATTGTGCGATGAATCTACACGATGAGTCGTGAGCACGAACTGTACCTATGACCTTGTGAGCTGACCTAGTAATTAGGCAGACGATCCTATGCTAAGTGAAAGAACTTGTGTGATCGACTCTAGAGTATTGCTTGAGCAATCCATAGAACGGGGGCCGCAAGACTTAGAGTTAGACTTGGAACGATAAATGTGTGCTATATTTAAAACGAACAGAATGGACGATAGGACATGGATGCTTGTCGGTGGATCAGATAGATCGTGCTTGACGGTAGTGCAATGCTTGATTTGATTGTGATTTGGAAATGGCTTAGATTTTAACTGACCCCGTTGGTGGTATCATCGTGATTCGTAAGACGAGAACCCTAGAGATTTTTGCGAGTAGCTTGTCCGACTTCACTATCGATATGTTTGGTTGAATGCATATGTTTGAGGGACGCCTTAAACATGCGCATGATCCAAGACTTGGTGTTATGTTGAACTCGAGTGCAAAGACTTCACTATTGCTAAGTTTGTTGACATGTATATGTTTGAGGGACGCTTTTAATATGTGCACGATCCAGACTCGCGATATGCTGATCTCGAATGCTAGTACAAGTAAATATATTAGATTCGCATGGATGAATATAATAATTTGGATATGTTTACCTCAGACCTAGATCATCATTCAAGATGAATCATAACGTACCCCGCATTAAGCAATATATGTTCCGGGCTAAGGCGCAGTAGAGACCGAGTTAGAGCTTGGATTGAATGATAGAGTCATTTAATGAGACAGACATAGCACACACAAGATATGGATTGCTATGATTAAGATAGATTCTATAGTATATGATAGAATAGTTTGCGCTCAGGAAGTCTCGAGGACAAGACTTTTTCTGAGGGGTGTATAACGTAATGACCCGTTCCTCTCAAGCGGACAGCCGATTCAAACGGCGCAAGTGCAACCACCCGACTCGCTTTGCTCAGCGAGAAGACTTACTTGAGGCAAAGAATTTCAGACTTGGCCCTTCAGGAGTTCAGACTTAAACTTTCAAAGGCTCGCTCGGAGTATCATTCGACTGAGGTGAATCATCGCTAAGGTGGGTGGCTACGATGAACTTATTTTTCCTTATCCAGCACACTTAAAATATGGACGATACATGTTAGTCGCTAAGTGAATCACCCCTTGTATGCTAATAAAGAATACAACGCACCTAGCTAAAAAAATAATCATATCTTGTATTGCTTGTGTTAGAACATGAAAATAAAATTTGGCTTATAACATGGACCCTCGCATGCTACCTTAGCTTCGTGCAAGTAGACCCCGCTATGCCTCGAGTATATTACTATATGTACTCTTCGTAGTGTACTACTTTACTTGTTTATACTGCTCGCCTTATGGATTATGTCGCTCGATATGTTCCTGTATGATTTCAATCCTCGGACTAACCCTGTTAGACTCATGCTAGCATGGCGGGTTATGTTTATATGGTTTCGATGCTTGCCTGCTTTATGTACTAACTAGTACTCGCTTGTCTTATTTCAAAGCTAGTCTCGTAGATTCATGCCACGGCCTGGAATACTATATGAAACATGATCCACTCACCTGAGACAGGAAGACTATCAAAATAGTCGTTCTGAGCCAAGTAATAGAAAATATAGAACGACTTCGGGACCATTGAGTGGCCAGGATAATTCCCATACCGGGAGCAACAAAGATGATAAGAAAACATAAAAGTAAGATGCAAGTAAAGAATGACTAAAATAAATGGCACTAAGAGAATGACACTAAAAGAATGGCTCGAGGAGGCCGTAATAAATAAAGATGCAAAAAACCAATAAGTCAGGAACGGTCTGGGATGGTTTGTAGCGAGGCTCATTACCTGCATCTACAACCATTGTCGTTTACTCAGAAGAAGAAGATATCAAAAGAAAAAGAAATAAAAAAGACTCGCTTGGTCGCGGACGCTTGTGCACAAACTTGATTTCCTACGGACGGGGCACCGGGGCACCAGGACCGATCCGGCCTAGGGTAAATTCGGTAGTCGCACTTGTTATAGCTAGCACGGATAAGTTCGATTTGTCATCGGGCCCCCGGGACCACCGTCTTATGGCGACTAAGTCCATAATGGTGTGTAGGCCAGCGACCCATTCATATAGATTAAGTCAGGCTCGGTTGCGGCAATCCGCGTGCGAGTCATTGCATTGCATCTAAGAAATCTGAATTTGAGTAACCTGAAAAATGAACAAGTAATCTGTGTAGCCTGAGTTTTATAATCATCTGAATAACCTGAGTAGCATGCCTAAATCTGAGTAATAAAGTAACTTATTTTTCACAATTTAAGCAAACTCGTACACCTAATTTAGAAACACACTCAAAGTATATATGTGTTCGCTATGCGATTCCTTGAATTTTAATATATGTATATATTCGTGTTTGGCTAACTTGGTTGTGCCATTGGACAGGGACGAAAGAATGGTAAGTTGATAAGTTTCGTTGTGTTACCCTTCTATCGCACGGCGTACTGCCACACGAGTTAGGCTTTATATTTTATGCCATAAAACTGATCTTAAGGCAAGACTAAAAAATAAATTAATAGATGGTGCACGGAACCTATATAACGTGTTTTGATTTGTCGAGTGGGCGAGAAGCCTCCCCACCAGTGCATTTGTCACTACCATATTTATAGAGTATGGACATTTTTGTCATTTATAATATTATATACATATTGTGTTTATAGTTACGTAATATGTATAGTATGTTATATTATTATTAATAATATGGGTTAGTGGGCTAGACTTGATGTGACCATTAGACTCAACCTTAGACTAGACATTTTTGGACCCACTAGTTAATCCTCTTTCTTTTAATTAGAAAAATTATTAATCCCTCATTTGGAATAAAAATCTCACAAATCAAATAACTCTTTATGACAAACCATAGAGAGCATAATGGATATTGTGCATTAATGTCACGCCCCAGTCTCAAAATATCGAGGGACTAGACACGTGGCAATGGCCAGCAGTACACACCGATGGGCAAGCCCAATTTAATGGACCCATCAGGGTGTACTTAAGCTGTAATACAACAATAAGGTCTAAATAACATGTCATAATCTAATCTCATATACATAAATGAATACATCAATATCAGCAAAATGAAATATAATCATCATCAAGTCTCAATAAAGTAAATCGGGGAACAACCCGATAATAAGTCTGATACAATTTAAACGAGAAATAAAAGAGTCTAATAACAGCCAAGACTGAGTATAGAATAAGCAGATACTCAGGAGAAATCTCCAGCGATCACCTCGTCATCGGGTTCTGGTACTGCTCCAAAGACTGCTTCTGTTCCGTACACCTCAGGGTAGATCTCCTCTGCTAAACTTGGGGACATAATCCGGATCCAGGTCCTCAGGGTACATAGCAAGGTACAAGAATAACTCAAGTCAAAATAAATACAGTGCAAGAATAAATGAATCAACAGGGTAAACTATATAACTAGCTAAGTGATATGCAATATGAGAGCATTAATCATACTCAGGCTGAGACTACTATAGGCTCTGTATCGGGGAAACCCATAGCAGTATTCTCTCGAAGGGCCAGTAATGTGCCAAAGCTCTATGTCAGAGTCTAAGGCACCTCCAGTAATGTAATATATATATATATATATATATATATATATATATATATATATATATATATATATATATATAATCAGCCTTTTGTATGGTAAATCTCTCTCCATCCAATGTAATCACACGTCTCATGTTCACGATGTCTCATGTCCATGTCACGCAAGATCATATCTAATGCAGCAAGTCATAATGATACCTAAGCACATGCAATATCTATGTCACGAATTATGTAACCTATACAGAATTACCATGAATATTTCAGAAAGATTTTGTCTCATGAATAGTGTCAGGTGTCCTTTGGTATGACGTACTTGATAATGCAAGCACGAGAATGTGTAGGGTTTCGATATCCATCTCCAGGTGACGTTACACAACTCCGCGTACGGTGTTGACACCCGAATATTATTCGAACGTTAAGTAATATCACACGGTCCTAGGTTGAATAGATATAACTCAAAAATAGATCAAAAGAATAATAAAAAACAATTTACTGCAAGTATGGCAAGGTACACATGCTTGGGGTTTGGTATCTAACTGTTGCTCCAGTATCCATGGGATCTGCAGGTACTCCTCTGGTTGCTGAAATGAATACTACCATCAGGTTCAGAAGATATCAAATAGCTAGAATTGCCTGTCCATGAGTCCAATATAGACACAGGGGCAAAAGTGACAGTTTCTTGTCAAAGCGGGGTCCACATGTGGCCCGCTTCGTACCTAAAAACGTGTCAGAAACAATGTTCTCCAAATTCGTCAAACTTAGTGTCTACAAGTCCAGAACGATGATACGAACCCAATGGAATGTCCAAAACTGGACTCCGATGAGCCGATCACAAAATCGTCCGTCAAGTGGAGCCGTAGGGCCCACGATACGGAATTTTGTCAACGTTCTCAAAATCGAACCAAACTTGGGTCACAGGACCCAAAAAATGCTACGAGTCTGATGGCGCAAGTTTTGTTTCGAAACAATGAGCGTACATGAAGTTACAACGAGTTTCAGAACAGGGCCGATACGGGGTGTTGTCGATGGATACGCGTTGATTCCGGTGTGCACGCACATCCAAATCAACTTTTGCGAAATTCCACACGTCCGTATTAACGGCATGCACCTTTCGGTGAAGTTCGTACATGTCCAAGTCATCACTTTTAGCGGGGCACACCCAGTTCCGAGAAAATTGGGTTTCTAAATCACCAATATTTCGGTCATTTTCACCCTCAAATTAAATACAAATTACAGCACGATAAATTAATCTAAAAACAGGGTTTAAAACTTGGTCATATAGTCTAATTAATTGTCCAAGCCAATTTTGAAAATATTAAGCAAGTTGGTCGCAAAACGGTTGTGAAATGGGGAGTTCGGGACGAATATTAAATTTTCAGAATTGGGGGTTTATTTTCCTGATTTTGTGTCGCGGTTTGCGATCGCCACAGGACGCGATACCCCGGACTATTTGTACGGGTTTTGAGCGGGTCACGCAGTCTATGCATCACAGCAGACATAACTAAATATGGATCTACGTACAGGAAGTTATGAGAGCGACAAGGCATGTACCTCTCTGAGGTACACCGTTTCAGACAGGACGGCACGATGACGCACGGCGGCGGGGCACGGCTGTGCTCGGCGTGGCTGTAGCTCGGGTCGGCGGAGAAGGCGACAGAGGCGTAGGCAGG
The DNA here is from genome assembly GCA_036927795.1 of Iris macrosiphon. Classification (NCBI taxonomy): domain Eukaryota; kingdom Viridiplantae; phylum Streptophyta; class Magnoliopsida; order Asparagales; family Iridaceae; genus Iris; species Iris macrosiphon. Next base: position 119,464,796 of record JAYESA010000008.1, on the reverse strand, counting down.
GCTCGTCGGGGTCGGGTCGGTCGGCCTGCGGGGTGGCACCAGAGGATGGCGGCGTCGTCGGTTCGTCGGAGGGGAGTAGTGGCGGTGGTGGATCGATGATGACAGTGGAGGCGGTGGGGGTTTTATAGGGGCGACGGCCGGCGGGTAGGGGAGGTGGACGGTCAGGAGGGGAAGAGTCGCGGGGAGCGGGGGAGGTGTAACCACCGCAGGGGCGGAGGCGGATCGGCCGACGGCGGTCGCTGAACCGTCGGGGTACGGTTACAGAATTTAGGATTACTGTATATGCGGGTTCGGGTCGGGTTGGCGGGTCGGGTTCTGGATTCTGGTCCGGATCCGACCCGCTCAGGTACAGGTCGGGTACGTATCTCGGGTACGGGTCGGGTATGGATCCGACCCGTTAGGGTTGATCCGATTTGGTTCAGGATGGGTCTGGTTCAGGGTTAAACCGGTTGGTTCAACCCGGTTCAGGTTGGTTTATTTTGGTTTAAATAAAAACTTAGTTTTTAGGTCTTTAAAAATAGTTCTGGGGTCCAATAAATTTTAGAAAAATTGTTGTAAGTCTATTATTCTATTTTACACCCAAAAATATTATTTTCATAATATTTTTATATTTAGTAAAATCCCAAAAATTATTTAACACCAAAAAATATTTATTTTAATTACTAAAAAATTACAAAAATTTTCAGAAAAATTCCGAAAATTCATTTTTAAATTCTAAAAATTCTGGGTGTTTACAATCTACCCCCTTAAGAGGATTGCGTCCTCGCAATCAAATAATAACATAACCGGTCAGCAGAGATGAGGGTTAAGCAAAACACCTAGGGAAGGAATAAAGTATTTTCCTAGAAATAAAAGTTTGGTAATTCAAGAGTGAAGGAAATCTAGTTAGAGCAAAGAAAACTACAGTCTTTAGAAAAACTAGATTTTCAATTTAATAAGTTCAAAATACTATTTTTGGGGCTTAGAAAATGAACTAACAGGCACGTGCTAAGGAATTACTAGAAACAGATAACTATGAAAATTTTACGCGCATTTTCTACTCCACGAGTCTGCGCGTCCTCCAAGGTTATAGCAAAAGCTTGTCCGCGTCCTTGTGGTGGTGCTCTCTGCTTTTATTGGGCCTGTTGGAAGAGTGCTGCTCGAGGTGCCAAGGGTGGCCTCGGTTGATATCCTCCTGGTGCTGGTAGACCTTGTTGGTTTACCATTGGTGCTCCTTCTCTACGCTCAGGGCATTCCCTCACTGAATGCTGTCTAGATTCGCAAGCTAAGCATAATCCGAATTTACGTCTACACTCTTTCTCAACATGGCCTACCTTGCCACAGTAGTGACAAGTAGGAAGGGCTAGGGATTTGGATACAGCTCCCTGTGGTGCTTGATGCAGGTGAGGTTTCTTTGCAGCTTCTTCATGCGGTGCTCTGGCTGGTGCTGATGTGAAAGGCCACTTCAGGTTGGACTCTCTCCTGGTGACGCGCTCCATACGTCGAGCTACAGCAAGGATGTCCGTGTACAAAGTAGGTGTAACGGATCCGATCATTCTCTGTAGCTCAAAGTTTAGTCCGCCGAAGAACTTCTCAGCCTTCTCTTCTTCTGTCGAGATCAAGGTAGGGGCGAAGTGACTCAGACGAATGAATTCCGCGTTGTACTCTTCTACTGTCATACTGTCTTGAGTGAGGCGATTGAACTTGTCCCGAAGTTCTGATCGAGCAATAGCTGGAATGTACATCTCCTGAAAGAGTATGGAGAACTCCTCCTAAGTGACTCGGTCTAGTCCGAGCCGTCTCTCCTCAGATAGCCACCAGTGATGTGCATTTCCCGTCAATTATATCCGAACAGCAATCATCCAACGCTCTCTTGGAAGCTCAGCTGCTTCCAACTGGTGTTGTGTGTTTGTGAGCCACTCATGAACTTCAGTGGGCTCCTCCTTGCCAGAAAAGGTGCGGGGCTTCAGTTGGCAAAAATTGGTGATAGAGCCCGTCATTGGCCGTCGTGCTGGTGGGTTCGCCTGCTCCAGTGCGGTTACTAGACTGTTCCTCAAGTTCTCCGCCTCGTGACGCTGAGCCTCTTGTTGAACCTGTTGTTGGGCTTGCATCATTGCATAAAACATTTGAAACATCTGTTGCCCATCCATGACTTTTCCTGGTGGAAAAACATGCATTGGTGGAGCGAACTGCGGCAGAGGTGGGATATCATCACACCGAAACCTTGAAGTATGCTGGCCCGCTTGATTGCTTTGAGTTGATTGTCCTCTGTCTTCTGGTGTCACTCCCTCATCATAGGTGACCACAGCATCGTGTGGTGTACCTAAGGGATTATCGTCACCGATTCTCAGATCCATTACTCTGTATTGTGTCACGACCCGATTCCTTAGAATCGTTGAGGCGTCCCCCGAATCGTGACCGCCGTGCGGGCCTGGGGTTGCGCCCGCACAAGGCTTTAATGATTTGCATGACAAGCACATACTCAGAGTACGCAGATAAATTGAAACACAGATTTGAAACATAGAAAAGTTCTCTTTATTGATAATGAACATCTATTACAAACTCCTGAACGAGTCAGCTAATTTGCCGAACGGGCTTACAAAAGTGTTGACTCAAAATGAGATAGCAGTCTTGTACATTACATCCCTTTATAAACTTCCAAAAGATATAGACCTCCGGGCTGGTGGACGGCTTTGCCACGGAGCTGCATTGTGTATGAAGAGTGCAAGCTCCTGGTACAAAATGCTTCTAGGGCGGCGCGATCAGGATGCGCCAATAGCTGGACTGGATCGGGAAGACGACTTCGGCTCCTCGTTCGGTTCGCCTTGGAGTGGAGAACCTGTTTCAACGAGGGTCAGCATGTCGAAACATACTGGTGAAGGCGAGCTAACCGAACTATACCAATCAACACGTTGTTTAGTGAAGCATGTATATTTTGTGGGTTTCTATCTTGCCTTAGTTCATTTACAAGTAAGCAGCATATAGAATTTACTGAAATGAACGTGCCACCGTTCAGTAGATTTTACCTGACCGTCTGAATTACCTGCACAATACTTACCATGCCTTCCCTGCCACGAAGACATAAGTTAGTTTACAACAGGTTTAAATATACACGTTGGGATCACTGGCTAGAAGCTATTTTGGACGAGTTATAGTCTTGAACGAGGATGGAATGCAGCAAAGATTCGTTGGTGGCTGCAGACTATCCTTGTCCAGATTCGTGAGACTATCGTGATGTTCCGCCTAGATCGGATCGGTGCCAGTACCCCAGCAACCGTCCGCAGGAACCGTTGGCCTTGTGCACAAGTTGTCCGTGATCGATTCGTTCGTGATACGTTAACGTTGATTCAGTTGAGGCAACATGAACATGAGACAAGCAACATTGCATGATTCGTTTTGCATAGTCTTCCTGACAATTTATTTCATAATAAGTGTATTCCATACTTAGCACAATTTATGGAAGAAGATGCATTCTATGTAAACTTGAAGCATGTATAGAACATTTAAAATAAACAAGCATGCAGTTGAGTAACCGTTCCCAAGTTGAATGACAAGCAGTAATATCCAAGTCTATTCTCTTTTATCTTGGTATCTTTTATTATTACTTGGTATCGTTTGATCGGGGCAAAGAAGAGTTCAAGCTTTTAGGGTGTGAAGCTTGGAAGCAGGCTAGCTAATCGGGATGGTAGCCACTCACTTTGATTTTGGAAGGGAGAAGGAAAGAGGCGCTTCACGACTCCGCTCGCAAGCCTCCTACTGCTCGTTCACCTGCATTACGAACAGCTCGATCAATACCTCTTCCACTTTTCCAATCTCAGAATTGAAGTTCATTTCAATGAACGAAAACAATGAAAACCATCGAAACCGTTCAAGGAAAACAAGCAAATCCCAAAACCAACTCAAAGCACGAAAGCAACAAGCGACATCGAAAACCGAGGCAATAAAAGATAGCAGCGGAGAGGTCCCTCCTGACTCTGCCGCTAAGTCGATCCCGGGGGCACGGTCCACTGAATATGGGAATCGATTCTGAAAAAACAAATCCATAACGAGGACGAGTTCTTAATTCAATCTATCCCGATCGAACGATACCGTCTTGTGTTTCTTAGCCGCGCTCTCCGCACCGGGAGAACGGGGCGCTACATCCTACCCAACTAATGGGAAGTTTCGTCCCGAAACTTAGGAATAGTGCTTACCGTTAGGGAACGTGATGATGGGCAGAATAATTTGGACAGTCTCGAATCCTATGGTTTGAATCACCACAAATGAGATATTGCCCGAGTTTCTTGCGGCACGTTTCAGCTGTGTGCCCTGGTTTCTTACAATAAGAACATGGTTGCCCTAGGTTTCCTCTCCGTGGACCGCCGTGGTTATGGCGCTTTGCAGTGGTGTTTCCTCTATCGTTGCCTTGGCGTTTGTGATTGTAGGTATGCACAGCGCCGGTAGAAATGTGAGGATACTGCGGTTCAAGCGATAAGGCGTGATTCATAACTTCACGCATTGTCCCATACTGATTATTGACCACGTGCGCATGGATGGCAGGGCGCAAACCGCCTTCAAACCTTCTAGCTCGACTCGCTGCATCATGTAAATAGGCCCTAGCGAATTTGGAGAGTCGGATGAATTCGGCGGAATATTGCTTAACTGTCATACTGCCCTGCCGCAGCTGCACGAACTCATTTTCCATTTGACGTTGTACTGGAGGGGGTACAAACTCCTCTTCGAACGCGGCACGAAAGGTCGTCCACGAGATCGCCTCCTCTCCATGATCAAATTGGAGAGATCGTCGATGCACGTCCCACCAATCGTGTGCGTTGAGGCAGAGCTGTAGTTGCACGCAGGCGACGCGCTTCTCTTCGGGGACCACAAGCAGATCAAAGTGGTCTTCAAGCTCTGCCAACCAATCTAAAGCCACTATGGGTTCCTCAGTACCGTTGAATGGGGTGTTGCAAACTTTCTTGAAGTGGCCAAAGTCGAAGGCAGTCACGTCCCTCGGCCTTGGAATTTGTGGCGTCTCTACTTCAAGCACGGGCTGTTCCACTGGAGTCGTTGTTGTTGCAGCCGAATGGTTGGAAGCCAAAGTCTGAACGATCTGTTGCAGGGCATCTACCTGCTTTTGTTGGACTGAGAATCGGGTCTCTAGATTGCTTTCTAACCGGGCCTGGCGAGCATCGTCTCTTTGTCATTGAGCTTCTAGCATTTGCATTACCCGCTCAAGCGGGTCGACTTGAGACATGCCTCGCTGGCTCCGAGAGCTTCCCGAAGTACCCGAACTACTTTCTTGTGTTTCGTTCGATGATTGTGCTGCAGATTGCGCTGGTACCATTCCTTCAAAAGAAGGTAAATTACATTAGGATCATAATGTATTATGGACTTATTGCATGAACGTATCTCATTTTGGCCTAGCGAGTTCAAGAGTTCGCACAGGAATTTGATCGTTAAAGGAACTTTTCCAGCACGAGTCTAAGGAACTTGAATCTGTGCTTTAATACCATTATGTCACGACCCGATTCCTTAGAATCGTTGAGACGTCCCCCGAATCGTGACCGCCGTGCGGGCCTGGGGTTGTGCCCGCACAAGGCTTTAATGATTTGCATGACAAGCACATACTCAGAGTACGCAGATAAATTAAAACACAGATTTGAAACATGGAAAAGTTCTTTTTATTGATAATGAACATCTATTACAAACTCCTGAACGAGTCAGCTAATTTGCCGCACGGGCTTACAAAAGTCTTGACTCAAAATGAGATAGCAGTCCTGTACATTACATCCCTTTATAAACTTCCAAAAGATATAGACCTCCGGGCTGGAGGACGGCTTTGCCACGGAGCTGCATTGTGTATAAAGAGTGCAAGCTCCTGGTACAAAATGCTTCTAGGGCGGCGCGATCAGGATGCACCAACAGCTGGACTGGATCGGGAAGACGACTTCGGCTCCTCGCTCGGTTCGCCTTGGAGCGGAGAACCTGTTTCAACGAGGGTCAGCATGTCGAAACATACAGGTGAAGGCGAGCTAACCGAACTATACCAATCAACACGTTGTTTAATGAAGCATGCATATTTTGTGGGTTTCTATCTTGCCTTAGTTCATTTACAAGTAAGCAGCATATAGAATTTATTGAAATAAACGTGCCACCGTTCGGTGGATTTTACCGGACCGTCTGAATTACCTGCACAATACTTACCATGCCTTCCTTGCTACGAAGACACAAGTTAGTTTGCAACAGGTTTAAATATACACGTTGGGATCACTGGCTAGAAGCCATTTTGGACGAGTTATAGTCTTGAACGAGGATGGAATGCAGCAAAGATTCGTTGGTGGCTGTAGACTATCCTTGTCCAGATTCGTGAGACTATCGTGATGTTCTGCCCGGATCGGATCGGTGCCAGTGCCCCAGCAACCGTCCGCAGGAACCGTTGGCCTTGTGCACAAGTTGTCCGTGATCGATTCGTTCGTGATACGTTAACGTTGATTCAGTTGAGGCAACATGAATATGAGACAAGCAACATTGCATGATTCGTTTTGCATAGTCTTCCTGACAGTTTATTTTATAATAAGTGTATTCCATACTTAGCACAATTTATGGAAGAAGATGCATTCTATGTAAACTTGAAGCATGTATAGAACATTTAAAATGAACAAGCATGCAGTTGAGTAACCGTTCCCAAGTTGAATGAAAAGCAGTAATATCCAAGTCTATTCTCTTTTATCTTGGTATCTTTTATTATTACTTGGTATCGTTTGATCGGGGCAAAGAAGAGTTCAAGCTTTTAGGGTGTGAATCTTGGAAGCAGGCTAGCTAATCGGGATGGTAGCCACTCACTTAGATTTTGGAAGGGAGAAGGAAAGAGGCGCTTCACGACTCCGCTCGCAAGCCACCTACTGCTCGTTCACCTGCATTACGAACAGCTCGATCAATACCTCTTCCACTTTTCCAATCTCGGAATTGAAGTGCAGTTCAATGAACGAAAATAATGAAAACTATCAAAACCGTTCAAGAAAAACAAGCAAATCCCAAAACCAACTCAAAGCACGAAAGCAACAAGCGACATCGAAAACTGAGGCAATAAAAGATAGCAGCGGAGAGGTCCCTCCTGACTCTGCCGCTAAGTCGATCCCGGGGGCACGGTCCACTGAATATGGGAATCGATTCCAATGAAACAAATCCATAACGAGGACGAGTTCTTAATTCAATCTATCCCGATCGAACGATATCGTCTTGTGTTTCTTAGCCGCGCTCTCCGCACCGGGAGAACGGGGCGCTACATATTGAAAGCAAACTATGAAAATGCACAGAGGAATCAAGACATGATACAATTCGAGAAATTAATTCAAATCCGATATAGAGATTAAGAACGATTCAATCAAGTGGATAAGATCCTATAACTTATCATATCCTTGTCGCAGGCTTGCTCAGTTCCTAAGTTGAAACCGAAGCAATTTAGTCGTTGACCCGCATAAGCCACAACAAAAACCTTGTCACGCCCCAGTCCTAAAATATCGAGGGACTAGACACGTGGCAATGGCCAGCAGCACACATCGATGGGCAAGCCCAATTTAATGGACCCATCAGGGTGTAATTAAGTTGTAATACAACAATAAGGTCTAAATAACATGTCACAATCTAATCTCATCCACAGAAATGAATACATCAATATCAGCAAAATGAAATATAATCATCATCAAGTCTCAATAAAGTAAATCGGGGAACAACCCGATAATAAGTCTGATATAATTTAAATGAGAAATAAAAGAGTCTAATAATAGCCAAGACTGAGTTTAGAATAAGCAGATACTCAAGAGAAATCCTCAGCGATCACCTCGTCCTCGGGTTCTGGTACTGCTCCAAAGACTGCTCATGTCCCGTACACCTCAGGGTAGATCTCCTCTGCTAAACCTGGGGACATAATCCGGATCCAGGTCCTCAGGGGACATAGCAAGGTACAAGAATAACTCAAGCCAAAATAAATACAGTGCAAGAATAAATGAATCAACAGGGTAAACTATATAACCAGCTAAGTGATATGCAATATGAGAGCATTAATCATACTCAGGCTGAGACTACTATAGGCTCTGTGTCGGGGAAATCCATAGCAGTATTCTCTCGAAGGGCCAGTAATGTCCCAAAGCTCTGTGTCAGAGTCTAAGGCACCTCCAGTAATATAATATATATATATATATATATATATATATATATATATATATATATATATATATATATATATATATATATATATATATATATATATATATATATATATAATCAACCTTTTGTATGGTAAATCTCTCCCCACCCAATGTAATCACACATCTCATGTTCACGATGTCTCATGTCCATGTCACGCAAGATCATATCTAATACAGCAAGTCATAATGATACCTAAGCACATGCAATATCTATGTCACGAATCATGTAACCTATACAAAATCATCATGAATATCTCAGGAAGATTCTGTCTCATAAATAGTATCAGGTGTCCTGTGGTATGACGTACTTGATAATGTAAGCATGAGAATGTGTAGGGTTTCGATATCCATCTCTAGGTGACGTTACACAACTCTACGTACGGTATTGACACCCGAATATTATTCGGACGTTAAATAATATCACACGGTCCTAGGTTGAATAGATATAACTCAAAAATAGATCAAGAGAATAATAAAAAATAATTTACTGCAAGTATGGCAAGGTACACTTGCCTGGGATTTGGTATCCAACTGCGGCTCCAGTATCCACGGGATTTGTAGGTACTCCTCCGGTTGCTGAAATGAATACTACCGTCAGGTTCAGAAGATATCAAATAGCTAGAATTGACTGTCCATGAGTCCAATTTTGGACACGGGCAAAAGTGACAGTTTCTGCTCAAAGCAAGGTCCACATGTGGCCCGCTTCGCATCGAAAAATGTGTCAGAGACAATATTCTCAAAATTTATCAAACTTAGTGTCTACAAGTCCAGAACGATGATACGAACCCAACGGAATGTCCAAAACTCGATTCCGATGAGCCGATCACAAAATTGCCCGTCAAGTGGAGTCGTGGGGCCCACGATACGGGATTTTATCAACGTTCTCAGAATCGAACCAAACTTGGGTCACAGGACCCAAAAAATTCTACTAGTATGATGGCGCAAGTTTCGTTTCAAAATGTCGAGCGTACACGAAGTTACAATGAGTTCCAGAACAGGGCTGATACGTGGTATTGTCGACGGATACGCGTTGATTTCGGTGTGCACGCACATCCAAATCAACTTCCACAAAATCACACATGTCCGTATTAATGGCACGTACCATTCGGTGAAGTCCGTACATGACCAAGTCATCCCGTTTAGCGGGGCGCACCCAGTTTCGCAAAATTTGGGTTTCTAAATAACCAATATTTCGGTCATTTTCACCCTCAAATTAAATATAAATTACAGCACGATAAATTAATCTAAAAATAGGGTTTAAAACTTGGTCATATAGTTTAATTAATTGTTCAAGCCAATTTTGAAAACATTAAGCAGGTTGGTCGTAAAACGGTCGCGAACTGAGGAGTTCGGGACAAATTCTGAATTTTTAGAATTGGGGGTTTATTTCCCTGATTTTGCGTCGCGGTTTACGATCGCCACATGACGCAATACCCCAGACTATTTGTACGGGTTTCGAGCGGGTCACGCAGTCTACGCGTCATAGTAGACAGAACGAAATATGGATCTACGTACAGGAAGTTATGAGACTGATAAGGCATGTACCTCACTGAGGTACACTGTTTCAGACAGGACGGCGCGATGACGCACGGCGGCGGGGCACGGCTGTGCTCGGCGTGCCTGCGGCTCGGGTCGGCGGAGAAGGCGGCGGAGGCAGGGCTCATCGGGGTCGAGTCAATCGGCCTGCGGGGTGGCACCGGAGGATGGCGGCATCGTCGGGTCGTCGGAGGGGAGTAGTGGCGGTGGTGGATCGATGATGACAGTGGAGGCGGTGGGGGTTTTATAGGGGCGACGGCCGGAGGGTAGGGGAGGTGGACGGTCGGGAGGGGGAGAGTCACGAGGAGCGGGGGAGGCGTAACCGCCGAAGGGGCGAAGGCGGATCGGCCGGCAGCGGTCGCTGAACTGTCGGGGTACGGTTATAGAATTTAGGATTACTGTATATGCGGGTTCGGGTCGGGTTGGCGGGTTGGGTTCTGGATTCGGGTCCGGATCCGACCCGCTAAGGTACGGGTCGGGTACGGGTCTCAGGTATGGGTCGGGTATGGATCCGACCCGTTAGGGTTGATCCGGTTTGGTTCAGGATGGGTCCGGTTCAGGGTTAAACCGGTTGGTTCAATTCGGTTCAGGTTGGTTTATTTTGGTTTAAATAAAAACTTAGTTATTAGGTCTTTAAAAATAGTTCTGGGGTCCAATAAATTCCAAAAAAATTGTTGTAAGTCTATTATTCTATTTTACACCCAAAATTATTATTTTCATAATATTTTTATATTTAATAAAATCCAAAAATTATTTAAAACCAGAAAACATTTATTTTAGTTACTGAAAAATCATAAAAAATTCCAGAAAAATTCCAAAAATTCATTTTTAAATTCTGAAAATTCTGGGTGTTTACAATTAACCAAACCCTAGACTAGTGGCCGGCCATATATAGGAGAGGAGGGAGCCTCCCTCAATCTCTATTTTATGTTCATAAAATCCTAGATTTAGTTCTTCCCCAAAACCCTTTATTTCTCTACCAAATTTCAGAAATTAAATCCCAATCCCTCTCATTTCCCTCATCTAAGAAGCCTAAAAGCTTAGTTTTCAGGAGCATTGGAGAAGAAGAGGCTTGTCTAGAGAACCCTTGACTTTGCATTGGGAATCCATCTCCCAATAGGTAAAATTCTAAAAAAAATTCCTTAAATTTTGTTTTCATGGTTTTGTTGGCCATTAGGAGCCCACCCATGGTTTAGGAATACCCACAAGGGGGGAGAGAGAGAGTCTATATTGGTTTCCATAATGTTTTCTTCATGGTGTTGTATGCACATTTGCGGTTTTGGTGTTTATGGGTGTTTTCTCCTATAATTTTTTATAACAACTAATTGTGTTATATATATATATATATATATATATATATATATATATATATATATATATATATATATATATATATATGATAGGTAGATATGTTATTAGTTGTATATTGGGAGTTTTGGCATGAATATTGGCTGTGTATCATTAGTATCTTGGTTGTGCACTCAAGGTGCTTGATGAATTGGCTAATGGTAGAATGTACCTATTTTAGATATTATATTCATAAGATATTGTATACATATTAGTGTTTATGTTGTTTAGAGTGTTGTGGGGAGTGTCTTGTGCATGTGTGTATGTTGTGTTGCAGTGTTAGCAATGAGATAAGACTGGAAAGGGGTCGGGTTATGCTAGCTAGGAGACAGTATTATACAATTAAGAGCAAGTGTGGAGTTGGGTCGAGTGTATCAGGGAACATGGGTGTAAATTCCCTCACCAAAAAATAGGTATTTTGTGTATATTTTATATTTATTTTAGATTATTTTTTAATTAAATAAAACTCAATAATTTTATTAGGATACTTCTCCGTGGTTTGGATATTAATAATATAGGATGGCCCCAAAATCTATATTCTCCTTCATAGAAAGTAGCCTACACAAGAGACACTACCTGTAGGATCCTTTCGTGGCACAGAAATTCGATCCCTTGGTGTTAGTATGACATTAGTGTAACAACCGTAGATTATGTGTTAAATATTTAGATATTATATATATAATTTTATTATGGTTATTTTTCTATCCTAACTTTTCTACAATTAGAATCCCATAATTTTCTATGCCAGATTAGGCAAATTTCTTTTTGTAAGATGTGCATATTATTTACTATTACCTATTTATTGGATAACCATTTAATTAATTACTTAGTTAATTAGATAATACAACTACTTGATTTATATGACTAGACAAATATCTAATTATTAATTATAAAATATTTTGGGCGTAGTAATTTATTAAAGTTTTACAAAGTAATTTTCTAGAATTTATTTTGTGTGTGCAAATATTATTTTTTGGATTCCTTAACCTCATTTATATATGTAAATATTTATTTTAATAAATATATAATAATAATAGTAAAAAAAAAAAAATAATAATAATAATATTAGTAGTAATAATAATAATAATAATAATAATAATAATAATAATAATAATAATAATAATAATAATAATAGAAATAGAAAAGAAAAAGAAAAACAAAACAAAACAAAACAAAACAAAACAAAATAAAAAGAAAAGAAAAGAAAAAGAAAAATATATAAACCTAACTACCCACTAACCTAATTCCCACAGCAGAACACCCCCCTTAACCCACGCGGACTTCTCTCTCTCTTTCTCGATATATACATGTATATATATTTCACATATAAATTACTTAAACGCTAACCCTAAACTTAGTTTCGACCCCGACGGTCGACCGCCGGCGACCCCGCCCCTCAGCGCCGCCACCCCACGTCGCCGCAGCCCGGCCGACCGTCGCCGTCCGTCCGTGTCGTCCGCTCACCGCGCGCGTACAGAAACACCTCCTCGAGCACCCATCTTCTAGTTGATTTATCTCCTTTATTTTTAATTATTTTTACGAGCGGTTTATCCGTGTACATTCACAACTAACCCTCTAGGATTTTCATTCAAGCGGGACGAATTTTCGTATCCCAGATTGGTCAAAATATTGACCAAAAAATGATCGAAAAACTGACCAAAAACAGTCCAGAAACTTTAACCCAAACCCCCATGTTCACACCCAATTTGCCACCAACCTATTTTATATTTTCAAAAACTAATTGAAGGGTTTTTCTTCTCAATGTAACCGAGATTTTTTTTGTTCTTTTAGTTTTTGTTAATTCGTTCTATGTGTTAAATTATTCGGCCTCCAAAACGATCAAAAACTTGATTTTTCAAAATTATAATTTTGTGATACGGAGTGCACACCACCAAATGGGACCGTCTCATCGTGTACCGATTACACCAAAAGACGTGTATGGTATATTCTGACGTGTGGACTTTCACGAAAGTTGATTCGGACGTGTGTGCGCGTCGGAATCAACCCGTATCCGCAAAAAGTCTCCATATCATGACTTTTGCAAAACACCACCACATTTTGTGTACGCTCATCAGAATGCGACAAAACTTGCGCCATTGGATTCGTGGCATCCCGCTGGTCTTGTGACCCAAGTTTCACGCAATTCTGAGATAGTTGACCAAGCCGCCTATTTGTAGGCCCCACGGTTGACTTTTAGGGCAAATTTGTGATCGGCTCACCAGAATCCAAAATTGGAAATACCGTTGAGTTCGTATCGACGTTTAAAATTTGTTTGACCTATAATTTGTCCTATTTAGAGACCTTTACCTCTGGCACGCTTTTTGGTGTAAAGTGACCCACATGTGGACCCCGCTTTGACCCAAAATTACCGTTTTGTTCCTATGTCCAAATTGGACGAAAGGGTAGTATTTTCTAGCTATCTCACTTATTTTCGAACGTTGGTGATATTTATTTCAGTATCCGGAGATGTTTGTTCTGATGCCATAGTTCTGATCCTTGTGCTTGACGTCTGGACGATTACACTTTGCAGCTTTCTTGCCAGGCAAGATACCTTGCCAAATTGCTTATAGTACTTTTGCATGATTATCATATTTTTATGTATTCATTATATATGTGTTTTCTTTCAATCATAACTATATACTATATATATGTTGACACACACTTGACACATAGTATCATGGGAGGGAAGGACAATCAGTAGGCTTATGGGCTATATCCACTCTGGTAAACCTTAGTAACTAGCACGCACTACGGTAGTTGTGTCGCGCTGGTCGCTACCCTCGGGGTATGTCGATTTTTGGTGTCACATTGGTTGCTACCCTCGAAGTATGACGGCTTCTGATGTTCATGGACGTGTGTGTGAGTTATGAGATTAGATAGAGTAGCCTATCTATGCCCATACGTCGAAAAGTTGTCCTCATTATGCATTTCATATAGATTGTCTTGTATAGCGTACTTATATATTTTTTTGTCTATTATATATGTTTTACTGTATTCAATTGGCATTCTTCTATGTATCTTGTTACGTCCCTCTGAGGACCTGGTCCCTTTCCAGGTGTAGACGATCTTGACTATTCACAGGAGCACGGATCAGGACTTGCTACTTATCTCTCTTTCAAGGAGGTCTTCTCTTCAAGCCTCATTGATCAGTTAGATGTACTTATTTTGTTTCTCTTATATTCTAGTTGGTAGTGGATTTTTTTTCACCCAACTACTTGTTCTTATCAAGCATTTTATACTTGATTCAGTTATATAGTTGATTGGTTATTTGATTTTGTGGATGAGATCTAGTTATGCCCTGTGACTTATGACATAAATATATACCACTTGGGAATTATTGTTCATAATACAGCGTACGTATGTGTTATAGTTTTCATATATTGGAGTTGTCATATACATACGGTTGGCATGCTTACGTATCCCTAGTCCTACATATTTTGGGACTGGGGCGTGACAATGGGAGATTAGCAGCAGTTGGATGAAGGAGAACATGGAGGTATCAGTGAGGGAGGCATGGATGGATGTGTGGCAGTACCTATGTGAGGGTGGTTCATTGCAGTAGCAAGTGACCGTAAGTAGTGAATGGAGTGGGACTCGGGTTGTAATCTAGGCAATAGGAGTGAATAGCTTAGTTCAGTCATGTGTGAATTGAACATTTGTGAAGTTAGTATTAGATATGGATGTGAGAAAGTGATTTTACTTTGGAGCACAGCCTCAGTCGGGTGGTAGTGATTGTGAGGGAATTCTGTAGTGCTTGCACAGAGCAAATATTGCTCTAGGAGGCCTAGGCAAGTGCTACTTGTGTTCAGATTTGGGGTCTGATGTTGGGGGGGTATTTAGGACATGTGTGGGTAGTTGAGATAAGTTCAGGTGTAAGGTTGTTGTAAGAGGGTTTTTTCAGTCATGTATACTACAGTCACATTAGCCAGGGGTGCAAGTAGTTGGGATTGCACTGTGCAGTTGGCATTGGGCGTAGAAATGCATAGGAAAGGAGGCTCGTGTTCAGATACCAGGGAAGGTTATTGCACTGTGTAAGTTGGTATATGATATACTGATGAATGTGGGATATTGGCAGGGTTAATAGCTCTTGGTTGCAGGTGTGATACAGGAGTATCAAACCAGGGTGTATCAGTATACAAGGAGCAAGCATGGGTGCAAGTATCTGCAATACAAATAACTGGTGTTGGCCACATAGGTTTGGGTTCAATTGGTTATGGAGGTTTAAACATTGGTGTTAAGGTAATGGCTTTAGAGTTGAGAGGTGTATTATTGGGTATTTGAGCATCTCAAAACCACATACTAGGGTAGTATCTCATTATACCATGAGGGTAAGTTGAACTATGAGTATATGGCTAAGGTAATGTGGGGTATCTAGCTACTAAGGTAATAGGTAGTTGTGATACAGAGGTATCATAGGATATTGGTAAATAAGTTAGAGTATTGCTATTAGTGTGTGTGTGTGTGTGTGTGTGTGTGTGTGTGTGTGTGTGTGTGTGTGTGTGTGTGTGTGTGTGTGTGTGTGTGTGTGTATATATATATATATATATATATATATAGTTATGACCTAGTAATAACTAGTATACTTTAATATGAATGAGAATATCTAGATACAACCTAGTTTAGACTTAATATCACTTGTATGACCCTATAAACCAACTTTATAGATATTTTAGAACCTGAATCAAGGTATTGACCCAGTTTGACCAAGACGACCTAGTTAACCTAGTACAGCCCTAGAAATGGCCTAGAAATATTATCCTAGCTAGTTAAGAATGATAATTATTTTTATTTCACTCCTTAGGACTATTATTCCTTATTTAGGCCAGTGTGACTCCAGTTTGGACCTTGATCCTCACACACTACTCAGGACCACAGGAGAGTACATTCTCTGACAGTTTTTATTATTTTGATCATTACTATTATTCTAGTTGTAGTGTATACTTGATTCCGACACAACAGATACGCAGGTTGGTATCATAGATACATGTCATAAGGAGTCATGATTGGAATCCATCGTACCAGCTGGGGACGGAAAAATATTAGCAAGTTATGTGATCATACCCTACTTTACATGCATCATAGCTTACCCCATACATCACGTAGGGTATAGCCTGACCATTTCATGCCTCATAGCCTATTATATATGATTAGTCTGACTTTTGCTTGCATCATAGCTAACCAGATGGTTAGCTTGACCTCACATGTATCATATCCAATCATATATAATAAGCCTGATCTAGTCCCAAGCCGATCACATAGCAAACTGATATTTTACAACACTTAGGTAGAATTTCTATTCTTTTATTTCTGTATATTTATTTCTAGCATTTACATATATCTGTTCATTGCTAGTTAGTTCTATATGAGGATTACATGTTTCTCCAGTATTCCTTATCTTCCAGTATTTCTTCTATTTTGTATTTCCTTACGCTGTTTTATAGTTCTTATCAATATAATTGAAATTGCTATTAGTGTTTGTGCTTCGCTCCAATCCTGACTGGATAACATTTTTCAGAGGATCTTGAGGATTTTTGTCCTACCCATTATGGTCCAGGAGTAAATGGAGATTACATCCCGGAGATTCCAGAGGCGCCACTCTCCTTAGAGGAGACAGTATCCGCAGTTGTTTAGACAACACTTAGCCTAGTTTATTTATGTATTAGATTGTTCTAACTTTGAGACTTGGGTTGTATTATGTTGAGACCTTATTTATGTTGAGACTCTAGACTTTTGTTAATTGAGTTATGTTCTAGACTTATGTCAGAACTTCTTTATATCTTTCATATCTTATCGTGCCATTTACCTTCTTATAGTTATTGAGATTGAGTACCTTATGAATTGATGATCATATGCATATTCATTGTCCTCTATAGAGTTGAGATCATTGATAGGTTATTTTTGTAAGTTGTGTTAGTAGTATTGAGACATAGACAACGTTCTACCATCGATGTTGCGGCGTAGGCTGGACGTACCCACGACTCATGCCCAAATTTTAGGTGCGGGTCATGACAGCATTCATGTACTGATAACCCACCAGATTGCTTGCAGGGTACGAGAGAACCTCGTTCGATGTGGAGTGTCCCCTCGTGCGCCCTAAGACGTAGAGCTCGCTATGGAGCCTTGGAGTGTTGCGTCCGGAGCTGAAGCACATATAAGACATAATGTTGGGACATCGTCTATGTATCATCCCAAGTTGTAAGCTGTTTGGCACGCCTTTATTGTTTAGAGAGGGAGAGAGAGCTTGAGCGACTTGTAACCTCGGCCTAGCGCCGCTTGTGATAATTCTTGATTATCAATAAAGAACTTGTTATTGTTTTATACTTGTGTTCATTCAATGTTTCCGCTATGACTATTCTATGAACTTGTTACCAAGTGCCTGTTCGATTCTTATTCTGCTGAATTCGGATTATCTGTGCGACTTTGTGGCTTAGCTATTTCTTCGTATATTCAAATTATGGCCTTGCGTGGGCGAAACATGTGCTCGTACGACATCACGTCCAGATGGGAGCGATCATCCTGCGGGAGCGCTGGCGCGATGATTTGCGCCTAGCGGAGACGGCGATTCCGCGAGAGATTGGGGCGTGACATGAGGAGCTTAGAAGAAGTATATGAGGTAACCGAAAATCAAAATGACCTAACACTTTTTTACCTTTTGTCGATTGTGAACCAATAGGTTTCGAAGAAGCGACACAAAACAAGAAATTGAGAAATTACATGGATGAAGAAATCAAAATTATCATAAAGAACAATACTTGGGAGCTAATGACACTTCCAAAAGGGAAAAAGATAATTGGAGTCAAGTGAGTATAAGGCTAATTAAGAAGAATGTTAAAGGAGAAGTTGAGAGGTACAAGGCAAGATTAGTTGCAAAAGACTATAAATAAAGAGCATCCATCGACTATGATGAGGTATTTGCTCCCTTGCTCGATTAAAGACTATAAGGTTGATAATTTTTTTAGCGGATCAAAATAAATAGAAACTTAATCAAATGGACGTGAAATCCGCTTTCCTAAATGGTACTCTTGAAGGAGAAGTCTATGCGGAATACCATGGGCTACGAGGTAAAAGGACAAAAAAAGCTAAAGACTTAAAATTGCAAAAAATCTTATAGGACTTGAAGCAAGCACCAAAGACATGGTATAGTAGAATTATAAATATTTTCAAGATAATAATTTTGCTAAATGCCCATATGAACATACCCCCAATGTTAAGATGTGCGATAATGGAGATATTTTACTTGTTTGTTTGTATGTAGATGATTTGATATTCGCAGGAAATAGCCCAAAATTATAATTTCTTGATCATTTTGAAATATCCATCTTCTAGATATTTCTTAACATTATTATTGTAAAAGAATCTAGAAAGATCTATACCTATATTTTAATAAGTTGGTAGACTCTTTCCAGGGTCCTATAAATAGATGATGTTCTCCCCCTATTTTGTACACAACAAATATTATAAGCTTAGTTCTCTTATAAAGTTTCTTTCTTACTATTCTTCTCTTCCACAAAATATTTCTCTTTATATTTTCTTCCTCTCCAAATTAGTTTCTCCTAGCTAATTGATATACCACAACTCCGATAATTGTATAGTGCTTGACAGGCTAACCTTTAGTATTGGTGCAATGTCTAGGCCACTTAGTTGGTAGGCTAAAAGTGAAACCTCCATAAGAATTCACATTAGGTATGTTGTGCTTACGAAGGAGAATAATAAGGGACTAGATGCTTGAAGAGCCCAACAGGCTATTGTGACTAAATGTTGACAACTGTGTATGCAATTTATTAGAAAGAATGTTAGCCAAAATAAATCAGGATATATACGAAAAACATCAACTCAAAATTGCCACAAGCAGTTGTGTAGGAAGAAAATTCTTAAGCCACTAGAAAAGAAAGGGCCACAGAGATTGAAGTCTGACTTACTATATATCAGCTGCCAATGATAGTCATGTGTTACACGCTAGCAATTAACGTTGTGGACATTGACTAGTATATATATTGCCTTGTCGATTGGCCCCATGTCCTCTTCCAATGCACAGAGATTGTCCAACCCACTCAACTTGTAAGACTTGCTTGCATTATATCTACCAATTTTGTTATTTATAGTCTTCAATAACTCGAAGGCTGCCAGTGACAACATGGCTTGATGAGAAATCCCTAAGATATCCTCTTCTTGTCAAAGAGTTTCCTATGATGCTTAACGGATATAGCTCCCAAAACTATGACTCAGTAATCTCACATGCTTACCCATCAATTCCCACATGCTTACCCATCAATTCTTGCAATATTGATAAAGCCTTCACTCTCCTCGACTTATCCAACTAGTAAGAGGTGACAAGATGATAAGAGCGTTGGATTGTATCTCGCCATTAGATTGTTGAATTGTATATCGCATCTGGTCGAGTGTTCAATATTTGCAAGTATGGTGACAATACAAAAGTTGTATAGAAAGTTTAGTCCCGGTGTGGATAGAAAGTGAAGGACAATGTATAGATATATTAGTCCTGGAATTAACAAGGAATTTTTTATTTAAATTGTATAAGTGAAGTCCAATATTATATCTCATTTGTCAACTCCTATTCAGATGTTATCACGCTCCTAACAAAGTTGATGATGAAGCAATTAGATTTTGCACGCTAAAACCCTCTCGGTTGCTATCACTAACAACAACTTTAATTCGAGACATGAGACAAGAGTGCATAGTAAACCCCTCTCGGTTGTTATCACTAACAACAACCGTAATTTGAGACATGAGGCAAATAAAACTAAATATGGGGAACAAGCAATAGAGTCTCACCATCTTAGTTCTATGTATCAAGGTTCATCATATCACATGTACAGTCGTATCCGTATCAATATTTAGCATTTTCCTTCATATACTCATCCCTACATATATGAGACAAAAAATGAGAAGTATGACAAAAAAAAATGTTGATACAATATAATTACTACCATTTGTCGACCATGATGAAGATATACATGCTAAAATGTGTAGATAAATTCCTTAATGATATAATGTAACCATTAACATTTGTCAAAGTCGTACAACATTCATATATCTTAATATTGTTCCATTCAAAATTATCTATTAGATGAGTACTATCCAAAAGCAAGTCAAATAAACATTTGCATCCTGGAGGACGCAAGTTCGAGTCACGGAATCAACCTCTCTTCAGGGCCGGCCCAGGCCCAGGGTAGCCAAAACGACCATCTAGGGCTCCATGGGCCAGGAGGGCCCAAAAAATATTTAGTTTAAATATATAAATAATTATGTACCGAAAATAGAACTAGTATGTACCATAGGCCCTTCTTATTACAAAGAAATTGTGGTGTAGTGGTCATTATGTTATACTTGCACAAAAGAGGTTCCTAGTTCAAATCTTGGTGCAGAGATTTTTTATTTTATTTTTGTTTCATTCTTTTTTACATTGTATGGGGGGGCTCGTTTTGAAAGTTTGCCTCAGGCCCCCATGAGTTGAGGGCCGGCACTGCCTCTCCTTATAAATGAGGATAAGGGTGCGTACATTTTGACCCTCTCCAGAACCTGTATGAAACCATTTTATCTATTATGGATGGGTAATTCAACTGTGTTGGATATTTTTACATTCAAGACTATCTTGAAACAATAAATAACACATAAGATTATACATCACCCTATAAAATATTTTTCTACTTTTTGAATAAATTTATTATTATGTTTGGCTTTCCAAAAGTGCTCAAAACGCTGATACTAATACTTATAAAAAGGTCTGAAACTAATGCATAAAAGTCATGGTCTCCAAAAGTGGAGGTAGAAGAGAGAATAGAATTACGAAGCACAATAATCAGTTGAGGTATTGTATGTTATGAATGCGGTGTGACATGAATCGGGAGTTGGCCACAGACACGAACGCATAAGTGATGTCAACCCACTTGAAGATAACGAACTAGCGTCTAAGAAAAATACTAACACAGATCAAACACAGTATTTTTGGTGAATGTCACATGGCAATTTTTAATCTATATAACTTTCATCAAGATACAAGATTGAATAAAAAATGTTGAACCCTTTGCCCCAAATTTCAACTCATCACCAAACTTAAGGAGAAAGAAAAAGATACAACTAAAATTACTCACTCAATCCGGTAGTGATCTCACTAAACGAAGAAAATGACTCCCCGAACAAATCTCCTCTTCCAACTGTCACGAATGGCGAGCCTTAAGAGCAAAGTAGGATTTTTTTTTCTTAGATTTTCTGTGGACTTGCACCCTCGAATTTCTCGTATTTAGCTTATCATGCCAACCACCCTCAACGCATATATATAGGTTGAGAAAATATAATTTAGGACATAAAAAATCCCTAAACTATCCAAACACTAATCTTATCCGTCCAAATTTGATCACAAGAATATTGGATGTTGATTTGGGAGGCTCGCACCTGTGTTGTTCCAAAATCTAGACTGGACCCAACATATTTCTCTCCAGTCTAATAAGGGGTGTTGATCCTATAGATCCTCAATTAGACTCTCTGTCTATCCCCCAGTGATAGAGTTTCTGCCCCCCCCCCCCCTCCCATATTCATTGATATCTGATCCCCTAGAATAATGTAACCTTCGTATCCCAAATATTTTTTATTTTTTCTAGTTGTATTGCATGAATTTATATATGTATAGATACATGTTAGCATGATGTATATATAAATATATACAGTACTATTTTGAAGGTTGAATATTCTTAGATAATTCAAGGTGTAATACAAGTTTTGGACTTGTCTAGGTGCGTTTTAATGAGTATACTTTCAGCCTCGATTTATTTGGACTAGGGTGTAGTGTAGGCAACTTAAATCTACTCAAATTAATTTCAAATGAACCCAAACTTGACCCACATATACTAGACATGTTAGGAACCCAAACCATATCTAACTTAAGCCTAATTGGTGCACACACAAGTGTGTGCATAGAACACAACTTCAGCCATTCTTGGCCGCCCCTTACATGCAGCCTCCAACACTTGATGGTTAAAGAAACCACCTCTCCACCTTCATATTTTCTCTACCACTATTTCTACTACTCCCCTACACCCTATCCTACATCCATAAGCTTCTTTTCCATTCATTCCTATCACTTTTCAACTCCAAACAACCCTCCAAACTCATAATACATTCAGCCAACTACATCCTGAATTCAGCAGGGTTGCATCAACTTCAACAGCGTTTTGCACCAGCAAAATAGCAGGTAATAACCTCAAGTCCTTCAAAAATTCTTCATCTATCTCTTATCTTTCATTCTTATTTTTTTCCATATTTTTCCTACGTGTTTAACACCCTCTAATTGATGTCGTACGACAAAGTGTTTAGAACAGGGTGTTGTCCACGAATTATGTATAAAGAATTGGGTGTGCATACGAAACCACTTGGTAAAATGCTTTCAAACCTTTTCCATTGTGTACCTCTATCAGTTTCGGTGGATTTTATATATGATTTTCTATTTTTTGTTTTTTTTACCCTTTCATACAGACGTTCTCCAACAAGTGCGCAGACGGTGACTTTGGGGTGTCTGTTGCGTCGAATTAACGTTCATGCATCGTAAATAGTATTTACGATGCATGAACGTTAATTCAACGCAACGGATACCCCAAAGTCACCGTCTGCGTGACTATGATTTTTCTTAATTTTAATATTTCCAACTTAGGGTAAAACTAGATACTTCACTCCTCTAGGTAGAAACCATAATTAAAATATAGATAACCAACTTAAATTATGTAGTATACAATTTTTTGTACAAAAATTCAGTTCTGTCCACTTCTGTTCGCACACCCGTTTGCACATGTTAAACACATAGTTTATATACGGAACCTTCTAAAATAATTGCACATATTACCCTCCTAGCATAATCTATATTTATTTTATGTTAGAAGTATGTTTACCTAGGTGAAAACCATGTAGTATGTCATTTTTAATTAAATTCTAGAACATCGACACTATTTTGTGCGCGATAGTTTATGTGTAAAAGTTTATCATTTCTGTCTGAAACCTTCACAAACAGAACCTTAACTTCATCCTCTAGCATTTAAATTTTTATTTCTTATTAATTTTATGCTAAATAGGGTGGAACTATATTTTTGTCACAAAAAAATACTAAATTTCAGAACTGAAATTCAGTGCTAGAACGTGACAAACACTATCATTTTATGTACAAATATTTCTTAGAATGACACGAATCTTTAGGCACATATTTAAAACTCAGAACCCATGCTAGAGAATATTTTATATCTTTATTTTGTGTCCCTTAATAGGTGTTCTTAACGGTTTAATTCAGCATGTACATTGATACATGAAACTGTCAAAATTATCTTAGAAGGTATGGCATGACATGTATTAGTTTATATTCTGATTTGGACCATTTATTAACATGTTTTAATAATTTAAAAATAGTTAGTAACCTATAGGAGTAAATACGCAGAGTTTGTTCTACCAAAATGAGACGTGTAGACATTGTCGCTCACTAGAACATATGCAATCAACTTGACAAGTTATAGGAATGAACCTAGCCAAACCTATCTATTTTTTTATGTCATAATTCATGTGTTAGATTGTTTAGGATTAATATCATTATGATTTATAACATTAGTTGTTAGGTGACCGATAGACCAAACTAGTCCATTTCTACCTGTGAATCATAGTCTACCTTATGTGTATATAGAAATAATATTATGTAGTGTAACAAACTCTAGGATAGTAAGCTGATATTATATTATTACATATATAGGTCTTGGATATCGATACGGACTCTGATTATTACTTTCAGTTCAGGAGCAAAGGCAAGTACAATTCTCTGATTGATTTCAGTATATGATAGCTTCTATATTACATATTTTTAGTAGTGTTTACTTGATTCCTGACACGTACATTACACGGACTGGTACTGCATGGATTCCTAATTAGGAGATGTTATCTTTCATGCTATTATTGTACCGTGATCATTGTACTCGTGTTTAGTCTGTGCATTATGATTTACGTGTTGTGACATGTCGTGATTCGGATCCATTTGTATTAATTGGGGCAAGAAAATACTAATTGATGTGTGATTAATACCTTTAGAACCATGTGGTAGTTCGTGTGGATAGCTAGTCATACACCCCACGTGTGATTAGCCGGACCTGATACTCTGTGCTTCTCCCAAGCCGGTCATATATCAATTAGCATTTCAAAACAGTTAGAGATAGTAGTCATATATCATGCTTAGCTTAATTTCTTGTTTTCTCTATTTACCACCATGATTCTAGTTGTACTTATTCTATTATTCCTGTCATATGTGATTCTCAGTTTTTCTTTTATATAATGTATACATTCACTACATTCATGTTTTATAGTCTCTGCCATTTATCTGGAACTTCTTTCATTGATTGTACTTTGCTCCAATCCTGACTGAATGTTGATATATTAGGCGACGACCTTGAGGACTAGTGCCCCACTTATTACAGGATACATGAGGGTATAGCTGAGTTTGGTCCAGCCCTTTAGGAGAGTCAGACAGAGTTTGCAGCTGAGGTTCCAGATGCAGCTGTTTAGTTTAGCTACTTAGATTTGCTATTATCGAATTTGTCTCTGATTCTCTACTCTTGGCATGTATATATTTATTTGGGTTGGACTTGTGACTGTCAGACTTGACTCTATGACATTCTGGGACATCATCTGTTTGTTTCATTATCATATCGGGCTTTTAGATATTGTGATTGAGTATTGTCGTTACTATTTATATCTTTGTACTCCTTATGGAGTTGGATAATATTGTGTGAGACTGTTAGTTATATATAGATGACCTGATACAGCAATCTACTATCGATGCTGCGGTTTAGGCTAGACGTACCCACACACTCATACCCGAATATCAGGGTGTGGGTCATGACACATTTTTGTGGTAGCCCATGCAGGTCAGTTTATCGCAAATTAGCGCGATATCATAGTAGTACTTAGGGTTAGAGTACTATTACGAGCCTGCAATAAGATATAGAAATATTAGGAATGAGAGAATACTCAATCACAACTAGAAATTCTAATCTGATTTGAATTTACTGACTTCTGTTTAAATATAAATAACTTGACATTCTTCTGAATTATTGTCCTTCTTTGAATGCTATCTTATTTTGTACCATTGGGTAGGAGTTACAAATATCACTGACTAGGATAGTCTTATGTATGACATTTGTCAGGGGCAGAGTATTTTCTTAGGAGGCCATGTTTTGAGTGCTAGCTTACTTGTAATGCTACTTCCAGGTTACGACATTGTACTCCGAATAGATTGGTTGAGTAAGCATTTCGCTAGCATAGATTATCGCAAAGGTCAAGTGTTATTTCGTCCTCCAGGAGAGCCAGAGTTTGAGTTTGCTAGAGGAGCTGCAGACCAGAAGGAAGGGATAATCCGTGGAGCTATGGTAGAAGAGAAGAAATTACCTCATCCTCTTCTAACTAAGTTTCTAGATGTGTTCCCTGAGGAGTTACTGGGGTTGTCGTCGGACAGAGATGTTGAATTCTCTATAGACTTGGTGCCTAAAGCAGAGCCAGTATCGAAGCATGTCTACAGGATCAATAACAGCGAACTGGCAGAATTGAAGAAGCAGGTGGATGAGTTACAGAACAAAGGATTCATCAGGTAGACTTCATCGCCTTGGGGAGCTCCGGTATTGTTTGTACTGAAGAAGGATGGATCGGTTCGGATGTGCATCAATTATCGAGTTCTGAATAACCTCATAATCAAAAATAAATACCCGTTATCAAGAATTGATGATCTCTTTGATCAGTTGAGCGGCACAAAGATATTTTTGAAGATTGACTTGAGGTCTAGCTATCAGTAGGTGAAGGTAAAGAAGAAGGACATTCCGAAGACTACTTTTTGGATGAGGTATGGCCAGTATGAGTTTATAGTGATGCCGTTTGGGTTGACTAATGCCCTGACGGTCTTCATGAATTTGATGAACAAGGTAATCCATAAATATCTTGACCAGTTTGTAGTTGTGTTCATCGATGCCATACTCATCTATTCGAAGAGGCCAAAGGAGTATGAGGAGCATATGTTGTAATCCCCCTGATTTTCATAAATTTTTAATTTGGATTTTCTGGAATTTTCTGGATTTTTCTTGGATTTTTTTGTAATTAAATACCATTGTTTTAATTATTAAAGGATTTTTAATTGATATTAAATGGTATTAAAATAATATTTTATGGTGTAAAACAGAAAAGTGGACATAGGGTATTTTTCCGGGAATTTATTGGACCCCGGATGGATTTTTAAAGCCCTAAGAACTAATTAAATTATTAAACCAAGAATAAACCGGGTTTTTATTAATTAAACCAAACCAAACCAATTTAAACCGGACCGGGTTTATATTTAAACCAATTCCTTATCGGGTCGGATCCGGGTCCAACCCAGACCCGACCCGCACCAACCCGACCCGTGCCCTATCCTAGCGGATCGGGCCGGATCCGCCTGACCCGACCCGACCCGCGGCCACCCGAGACCCGTTAACTCATTCTCTTCCTCTTCCCGACTGCCCGACCGTTCGGCCGGCCAACCGCCGCCACCTGGTCTCCCCCACCTCTCCAGCTTCGATAACGGCCGGCCGCCGACCGCCTCGCTTCACCTCCCCTCACCCGCCGGCCGTCCCTCTCCCCACCTCGGCTATATAAAGCCCAGCTCCGCCGGAAGCCCTAACCCCTCTTTTCTCCTCCGCCTCTCCTCAACCGCAGCTCCGTCTCCGACCACTCCCCAGCCCTCGACCTCGCCGTGACGTCGCCGCCAGCCGCCCGCAGCGCCACGACGTCGCCCAGCCGCGGCCAGCCCCTTCCTCCCTCCTCTCTCCTCCCCTCCGGCGCCCAGCTCCGCCGTCCCCGACCCAGTGAGCTCCGCCGGCCGCCTCTGCTCCTCGGTCGCCTCCGGTCGCAGCGCCACCCTACCCCGGCGACACCCCAGTGAACGAGGACACGGACACAGGAAGACCCGGACACGAGAAAACCCTAACAGTACTCGGACACAGTGAATCTCGTGTCGGACACAACTCAGGACACGGAGGATTCGGTTTTCTGGGACCTACTTCAGGTATCCGTAACTTTTGACTCGTAGCTCGGAATTCGATTCCGTAAATTGTATCGCGTAGCCTGTATGACCCTCTCGGTGCCCGGACAAACCGCTCGGGGCATCGCGTCCTGTGGTGATCGCACACCGCGATCCAAAACAGGAAAAATCCAGACCCTGTTTCAACCCGGAATCGAGTACGCCCCGCCAAACGGGACGACTTGGTCACGTACGGTCTTCACCGATACGTCAGCGTCGTTGATACGGACGTGCGGGATTTCGCAAAAGCTGATTTGGATGTGCGTGCACACCGGAATCAGTGCGTATCCGCGGACAACGGCCCGTATCTGACTTTTCTGAAACTTGCTGTAACTTAGTGTACACACGTCAGATCGAGACGAAACTTACGCCATCGGACTCGTAGCAATACGCTGGTCCTATGGGTCAAGTTTGGTTCGATTCTGAGAACGTTGGAAAAATCGCGTGTTGTGGGCCCCACAGGCTCCACTCGACGGGCGATTTTGAGAACGGCTCATCGGAATCCAATTCTGGAAGTTCCGTTGGGTTCGTATCATCGTTCCTGACCTGTTGACACTAAGTTGGACTGATTTTGAGATCTTTGACCCTGGCGCATTTTTCGGTGCAAAGCGGCCCACATCTGGACCCCGCCTTGACCCGAAAATGATGTTTTTGCCCTTGTCTCCAAATTGGACTCAAGGACAGGCGTTTCTAGCTGATTGACATTTTCTGAATCTAATGGTGATAATTGTTTCAGCAGCCGGAGTACTGCCTACAAATCCAGCTATTGCCAGAGCTACAATTGAAACAGGAAACCCAGGCAAGTGTACCTTGCCATAAAATGCAGTTAATGATTCATTTTGTTTCTCTTGCTTTAATTTCTGTGACTGTTGTACTTGCCCTATCAAGTAATTTAAACCCAGGACACCTGACACAAAGCATGATACAGAATCTTCCTGATTATTCAAGGGGATTTTGTAAAGGTTATAGATTTCATGACTTAAGTTTATTTTCTTAGAACAAGACTGACTGCATTAGTTTTAACCTTGCGTAACATGAACATTGAAAACTGTGACGTGAGATTTCATTGGGTGGGGAGAGTATTACCATATCAAGGCTGAATATAAATTATAAATAATGTTATCTGGAAGTGTCCTAGTCTCTGACTCAGAGCTTTGGCACCTGTACTGGCCCTTCGAGAAAACACTGCTATGGTTTCTTGTCACTGATCCTGTAGTAGTCTCAGCCTGAGTATGAATAATAACTCTCACTTGCATGATCACTTAGCTGGTTAGTTACTTACCCGGTTATTTCTTTATTTCTGCACTGCATTATATTCTGGCATGTTTTATCTGTACCTTGCTATGTCCTGAGGACCTGGATCCGGATTATGTCCCCAGATTTAGCAGTCGAGGTTTATCCTGAGGTGTACGGAACAGGAGCACTACTCGGAGCAGTACCTGAACCTGAAGACGAGGTGATCGCTGAGGACTTCTCCTGAACAAATGCTTCGCCCTGCTCAGTTTATTGCAAATAAACTTTATTTCCAGTTTAATTGAACTCTTTATTCCCTGTCTTTGTGAACTCTTGTAACAGACTTAATATCGGATTGTTCTCCGATTTTTACTTTATTTGGTTGTTGTTTAATCTTTCATTATGCTGATATTGTTATCTTTAATTTGTGGATGAGATTAGTAAACCCTGGACAATGTAATACAGCTTAAGTATGCCCGATGGATCCATTAAATTGGGTTTGTCCATCGGTGCATGCTGCTGGCCATTATCACGCTTCCAGTCCCTCGACATTTTGGGATTGGGGCGTGACATGGTTTTTGTGGTGGCCCATGCAGGTCAACGACTAAATTGTTCGGTTTCAACTTAGGGACCGAACAGGCCTGCAAATATAAATAGGATAAGTTTTAGGATCTCATCCACTTGCTTGAAAACGTTCTTGATATCTGTATCGTATTCGAACTAATTTTGACTTGCATCTTGCCTTGACTCCTGTGCGCCTCTTATAGTTTATTGTTGATGCAGAGTAATGGATTCACGAGAAAACGACGGAACTCCAGCAAGAACACCAATGGGTGATGCAGCCACCTACGGAGAAGATGATGTGACGCTATTGAGTGGAGATCCCTCTACTCACCGAAGCAGACAAGCAGATCCGCAATCTTCCCGATTTCGGCGTGATGACATTCCACCTCCGCCCCAGTTTCCTCCACAGATGCCTGTCTTTCCACCAGGCCAAGCAATGGACGGACAGCAGATGTTCCAGATATTCTTCGCAATGATGCAAGCTCAGCAACAAGTCCAAACTGAGGCCCATCGTCGAGAAGCTGAGTACTTGAGGAACAGTCTAGTAAATGCACTGGAGCAGGCCAACCTACCAGCTAGACGGTAACCAACAGGCTCTATCACAGACTTTCGCCAACTGAAGCCCCGTACTTTCTCTGGCAAGGAGGGACCAACAGAAGTGCATGAATGGCTTACCAACATACGGCATCAATTGGAAGCAGCTGAACTACCAAGGGAACGTTGGATGACCGCCGTCAGAATGCAATTGACGGACAATGCTCATCACTAGTGGCTGTCCGAGGAGACCCGACTCGGACCAGACCGAGTTACTTGGGAAGAGTTCTCCAGACTCTTCCAGGAGATGTACATACCGGCTATCGCTCGATCAGAACTGAGGGACAAGTTCAATCGCCTCACTCAGGATGCTATGACGGTAGAGGAGTACAACGCTGAGTTCATTCGTCTGAGTCGCTTCGCTCCTACCTTGATCCCAACTGAAGTAGAGAAGGCCGAGAAGTTTTTCGACGGACTCAACATCGAACTACAGAAACTGATTGGATCTGTTGCACCAACTTCGTACACGGACGTCCTTGCTGCAGCTCGACGCATGGAGCGCGTCACTAGGAGAGAATCCAATCTGAAGAGGCCTTCCACATCAGTACCAGCCAGAGCAAACAATGGAGAAGCTGCCAAGAAACCTCATCTGCATCAAGCACCACAAGGATCTGCATCCAAAACCCTGACTCTTCCTACTTGTTATTACTGCGGCAAGATAGGCCATGTTGAGAAGGAGTGTAGACGTAAACACGGACTGTGCTTAGGTTGCGGATCCAGACAACATGAAGTGAGGGACTGCCCTGAGCGTAGAGAAGCACCAAGGGCAAACCAACAAGCTCTACCAGCACCAGCAGGACATCAACCAAGGCCACCCTTGGCACATCAAGCAGCACCCTACCAGCAAGTCCAGCAACATCAGAGAGCACCACCTCAAGGACGCGGCCAAGTTTTCGCGATGACTGTGGGAGACGTGCAGAACCAAGGAGTTGCTAATGCGCGTAAGTCTTTGTAGTTCTGTTTTTAGCATTTCTGTAGATCGTGCCTGCTGGTTCGTGACCCCAGACTTTAACCTGATAACTTTAGCCTGTTAATAATTGATAACTTAGTGTTAACATAGTAATTTTGAACTTGATAATAACCTAGAATTGTTAACCTGATAAGTTTTGAAAAGATAACCTAGTTTTCTAAAACAGTAATTTTCTAGATTTCCCACATTTGGGAAATTGCATAACTTCTATTGCATAGGGAAATGATTTTTCCTATGTGTTCAAGCCCTGAACCATGATTTTCTTTATTGTATTGTGATTCGAATAAAATTTTGAAACCGTGTCATCTCTGTTGACCGGTTATTCTTTGATTACGAGGACGCAATCCTCTTAAGGGGGGTATATTGTAATCCCCCTGATTTTCATAAATTTTTAATTTGGATTTTCTGGAATTTTCTGGATTTTTCTTCGATTTTTCTGTAATTAAATACCATTGTTTTAATTATTAAAGGATTTTTAATTGATATTAAATGGTATTAAAATAATATTTTATGGTGTAAAACAGAAAACTGGACATAGGGTATTTTTCCGGGAATTTATTGGACCCCGGATGGATTTTTAAAGCCCTAAGAACTAATTAAATTATTAAACCAAGAATAAACCGGGTTTTTATTAATTAAACCAAACCAAACCAATTTAAACCGGACCGGGTTTATATTTAAACCAATTCCTTATCGGGTCGGATCCGGGTCCAACCCAGACCCGACCCGCACCAACCCGACCCGTGCCCTATCCTAGCGGATCGGGTCGGATCCGCCTGACCCGACCCGACCCGCGGCCACCCGAGACCCGTTAACTCGTTCTCTTCCTCTTCCCGACTGCCCGACCGTTCGGCCGGCCAACCGCCGCCACCTGGTCTCCCCCACCTCTCCAGCTTCGATAACGGCCGGCCGCCGACCGCCTCGCTTCACCTCCCCTCACCCGCCGGCCGTCCCTCTCCCCACCTCGGCTATATAAAGCCCAGCTCCGCCGGAAGCCCTAACCCCTCTTTTCTCCTCCGCCTCTCCTCAACCGCAGCTCCGTCTCCGACCACTCCCCAGCCCTCGACCTCGCCGTGACGTCGCCGCCAGCCGCCCGTAGCGCCACGACGTCGCCCAGCCGCGGCCAGCCCCTTCCTCCCTCCTCTCTCCTCCCCTCCGGCGCCCAGCTCCGCCGTCCCCGACCCAGTGAGCTCCGCCGGCCGCCTCTGCTCCTCGGTCGCCTCCGGTCGCAGCGCCACCCTACCCCGGTGACACCCCAGTGAACGAGGACACGGACACAGGAAGACCCGGACACGAGAAAACCCTAACAGTACTCGGACACAGTGAATCTCGTGTCGGACACAACTCAGGACACGGAGGATTCGGTTTTCTGGGACCTACTTCAGGTATCCGTAACTTTTGACTCGTAGCTCGAAATTCGATTCCGTAAATTGTATCGCGTAGCCTGTATGACCCTCTCGGTGCCCGGACAAACCGCTCGGGGCATCGCATCCTGTGGTGATCGCACACCGCGATCCAAAACAGGAAAAATCCAGACCCTGTTTCAACCCGGAATCGAGTACGCCCCGCCAAACGGGACGACTTGGTCACGTACGGTCTTCACCGATACGTCAGCGTCGTTGATACGGACGTGCGGGATTTCGCAGAAGCTGATTTGGATGTGCGTGCACACCGGAATCAGTGCGTATCCGCGGACAACAGCCCGTATCCGACTTTTCTGAAACTTGCTGTAACTTAGTGTACACACGTCAGATCGAGACGAAACTTACGCCATCGGACTCGTAGCAATACGCTGGTCCTATGGGTCAAGTTTGGTTCGATTCTGAGAACGTTGGAAAAATCGCGTGTCGTGGGCCCCACAGGCTCCACTCGACTGGCGATTTTGAGAACGGCTCATCGGAATCCAATTCTGGAAGTTCCGTTGGGTTCGTATCATCGTTCCTGACCTGTTGACACTAAGTTGGACTGATTTTGAGATCTTTGACCCTGGCGCATTTTTCGGTGCAAAGCGGCCCACATCTGGACCCCGCCTTGACCCGAAAATGATGTTTTTGCCCTTGTCTCCAAATTGGACTCAAGGACAGGCGTTTCTAGCTGATTGACATTTTCTGAATCTAATGGTGATAATTGTTTCAGCAGCCGGAGTACTGCCTACAAATCCAGCTATTGCCAGAGCTACAATTGAAACAGGAAACCCAGGCAAGTGTACCTTGCCATAAAATGCAGTTAATGATTCATTTTGTTTCTCTTGCTTTAATTTCTGTGACTGTTGTACTTGCCCTATCAAGTAATTTAAACCCAGGACACCTGACACAAAGCATGATACAGAATCTTCCTGATTATTCAAGGGGATTTTGTAAAGGTTATAGATTTCATGACTTAAGTTTATTTTCTTAGAACAAGACTGACTGCATTAGTTTTAACCTTGCGTAACATGAACATTGAAAACTGTGACGTGAGATTTCATTGGGTGGGGAGAGTATTACCATATCAAGGCTGAATATAAATTATAAATAATGTTATCTGGAAGTGTCCTAGTCTCTGACTCAGAGCTTTGGCACATGTACTGGCCCTTCGAGAAAACACTGCTATGGTTTCTTGTCACTGATCCTGTAGTAGTCTCAGCCTGAGTATGAATAATAACTCTCACTTGCATGATCACTTAGCTGGTTAGTTACTTACCCGGTTATTTCTTTATTTCTGCACTGCATTATATTCTGGCATGTTTTATCTGTACCTTGCTATGTCCTGAGGACCTGGATCCGGATTATGTCCCCAGATTTAGCAGTCGAGGTTTATCCTGAGGTGTACGGAACAGGAGCACTACTCGGAGCAGTACCTGAACCTGAAGACGAGGTGATCGCTGAGGACTTCTCCTGAACAAATGCTTCGCCCTGCTCAGTTTATTGCAAATAAACTTTATTTCCAGTTTAATTGAACTCTTTATTCCCTGTCTTTGTGAACTCTTGTAACAGACTTAATATCGGATTGTTCTCCGATTTTTACTTTATTTGGTTGTTGTTTAATCTTTCATTATGCTGATATTGTTATCTTTAATTTGTGGATGAGATTAGTAAACCCTGGACAATGTAATACAGCTTAAGTATGCCCGATGGATCCATTAAATTGGGTTTGTCCATCGGTGCATGCTGCTGGCCATTATCACGCTTCCAGTCCCTCGACATTTTGGGATTGGGGCGTGACATGGTTTTTGTGGTGGCCCATGCAGGTCAACGACTAAATTGTTCGGTTTCAACTTAGGGACCGAACAGGCCTGCAAATATGAATAGGATAAGTTTTAGGATCTCATCCACTTGCTTGAAAACGTTCTTGATATCTGTATCGTATTCGAACTAATTTTGACTTGCATCTTGCCTTGACTCCTGTGCGCCTCTTATAGTTTATTGTTGATGCAGAGTAATGGATTCACGAGAAAACGACGGAACTCCAGCAAGAACACCAATGGGTGATGCAGCCACCTACGGAGAAGATGATGTGACGCTATTGAGTGGAGATCCCTCTACTCACCGAAGCAGACAAGCAGATCCGCAATCTTCCCGATTTCGGCATGATGACATTCCACCTCCGCCCCAGTTTCCTCCACAGATGCCTGTCTTTCCACCAGGCCAAGCAATGGACGGACAGCAGATGTTCCAGATATTCTTCGCAATGATGCAAGCTCAGCAACAAGTCCAAACTGAGGCCCATCGTCGAGAAGCTGAGTACTTGAGGAACAGTCTAGTAAATGCACTGGAGCAGGCCAACCTACCAGCTAGACGGCAACCAACAGGCTCTATCACAGACTTTCGCCAACTGAAGCCCCGTACTTTCTCTGGCAAGGAGGGACCAACAGAAGTGCATGAATGGCTTACCAACATACGGCATCAATTGGAAGCAGCTGAACTACCAAGGGAACGTTGGATGACCACCGTCAGAATGCAATTGACGGACAATGCTCATCACTAGTGGCTGTCCGAGGAGACCCGACTCGGACCAGACCGAGTTACTTGGGAAGAGTTCTCTAGACTCTTCCAGGAGATGTACATACCGGCTATCGCTCGATCAGAACTGAGGGACAAGTTCAATCGCCTCACTCAGGATGCTATGACGGTAGAGGAGTACAACGCTGAGTTCATTCGTCTGAGTCGCTTCGCTCCTACCTTGATCCCAACTGAAGTAGAGAAGGCCCAGAAGTTTTTCGACGGACTCAACATCGAACTACAGAAACTGATTGGATCTGTTGCACCAACTTCGTACACGGACGTCCTTGCTGCAGCTCGACGCATGGAGCGCGTCACTAGGAGAGAATCCAATCTGAAGAGGCCTTCCACATCAGTACCAGCCAGAGCAAACAATGGAGAAGCTGCCAAGAAACCTCATCTGCATCAAGCACCACAGGGATCTGCATCCAAAACCCTGACTCTTCCTACTTGTTATTACTGCGGCAAGATAGGCCATGTTGAGAAGGAGTGTAGACGTAAACACGGACTGTACTTAGGTTGCGGATCCAGACAACATGAAGTGAGGGACTGCCCTGAGCGTAGAGAAGCACCAAGGGCAAACCAACAAGCTCTACCAGCACCAGCAGGACATCAACCAAGGCCACCCTTGGCACATCAAGCAGCACCCTACCAGCAAGTCCAGCAACATCAGAGAGCACCACCTCAAGGACGCGGCCAAGTTTTCGCGATGACTGTGGGAGACGTGCAGAACCAAGGAGTTGCTAATGCGCGTAAGTCTTTGTAGTTCTGTTTTTAGCATTTCTGTAGATCGTGCCTGCTGGTTCGTGACCCCAGACTTTAACCTGATAACTTTAGCCTGTTAATAATTGATAACTTAGTGTTAACATAGTAATTTTGAACTTGATAATAACCTAGAATTGTTAACCTGATAAGTTTTGAAAAGATAACCTAGTTTTCTAAAACAGTAATTTTCTAGATTTCCCACATTTGGGAAATTGCATAACTTCTATTGCATAGGGAAATGATTTTTCCTATGTGTTCAAGCCCTGAACCATGATTTTCTTTATTGTATTGTGATTCGAATAAAATTTTGAAACTGTGTCATCTCTGTTGACCGGTTATTCTTTGATTGCGAGGACGCAATCCTCTTAAGGGGGGTATATTGTAATCCCCCTGATTTTCATAAATTTTTAATTTGGATTTTCTGGAATTTTCTGGATTTTTCTTGTATTTTTCTATAATTAAATACCATTGTTTTAATTATTAAAGGATTTTTAATTGATATTAAATGGTATTAAAATAATATTTTATGGTGTAAAACAGAAAACTGGACATAGGGTATTTTTTCGAGAATTTATTGGACCCCGGATGGATTTTTAAAGCCCTAAAAACTAATTAAATTATTAAACCAAGAATAAACCGGGTTTTTATTAATTAAACCAAACCAAACCAATTTAAACCGGACCGGGTTTATATTTAAACCAATTCCTTATCGGGTCGGATCCGGGTCCAACCCAGACCCGACCCGCACCAACCCGCCCCGTGCCCTATCCTAGCGGATCGGGTCGGATCCGCCTGACCCGACCCGACCCGCGGCCACCCGAGACCCGTTAACTCATTCTCTTCCTCTTCCCGACTGCCCGACCGTTCGGCCGGCCAACCGCCGCCACCTGGTCTCCCCCACCTCTCCAGCTTCGATAACGGCCGGCCGCCGACCGCCTCGCTTCACCTCCCCTCACCCGCCGGCCGTCCCTCTCCCCACCTCGGCTATATAAAGCCCAGCTCCGCCGGAAGCCCTAACCCCTCTTTTCTCCTCCGCCTCTCCTCAACCGCAGCTCCGTCTCCGACCACTCCCCAGCCCTCGACCTCGCCGTGACGTCGCCGCCAGCCGCCCGCAGCGCCACGACGTCGCCCAGCCACGGCCAGCCCCTTCCTCCCTCCTCTCTCCTCCCCTCCGGCGCCCAGCTCCGCCGTCCCCGACCCAGTGAGCTCCGCCGGCCGCCTCTGCTCCTCGGTCGCCTCCGGACGCAGCGCCACCCTACCCCGGCGATACCCCAATGAACGAGGACACGGACACAGGAAGACCCGGACACGAGAAAACCCTAACAGTACTCGGACACAGTGAATCTCGTGTCGGACACAACTCAGGACACGGAGGATTCGGTTTTCTGGGACCTACTTCAGGTATCCGTAACTTTTGACTCGTAGCTCGGAATTCGATTCCGTAAATTGTATCGCGTAGCCTGTATGACCCTCTCGGTGCCCGGACAAACCGCTCGGGGCATCGCGTCCTGTGGTGATCGCACACCGCGATCCAAAACAGGAAAAATCCAGACCCTGTTTCAACCCGGAATCGAGTACGCCCCGCCAAACGGGACGACTTGGTCACGTACGGTCTTCACCGATACGTCAGCGTCGTTGATACGGACGTGCGAGATTTCGCAGAAGCTGATTTGGATGTGCGTGCACACCGGAATCAGTGCGTATCCGCGGACAACGGCCCGTATCCGACTTTTCTGAAACTTGCTGTAACTTAGTGTACACACGTCAGATCGAGACGAAACTTACGCCATCGGACTCGTAGCAATACGCTGGTCCTATGGGTCAAGTTTGGTTCGATTCTGAGAACGTTGGAAAAATCGCGTGTCGTGGGCCCCACAGGCTCCACTCGACGGGCGATTTTGAGAACGGCTCATCGGAATCCAATTCTGGAAGTTCCGTTGGGTTCGTATCATCGTTCCTGACCTGTTGACACTAAGTTGGACTGATTTTGAGATCTTTGACCCTGGCGCGTTTTTCGGTGCAAAGCGGCCCACATCTGGACCCCGCCTTGACCCGAAAATGACGTTTTTGCCCTTGTCTCCAAATTGGACTCAAGGACAGGCGTTTCTAGCTGATTGACATTTTTTGAATCTAATGGTGATAATTGTTTTAGCAGCCGGAGTACTGCCTACAAATCCAGCTATTGCCAGAGCTACAATTGAAACAGGAAACCCAGGCAAGTGTACCTTGCCATAAAATGCAGTTAATGATTCATTTTGTTTCTCTTGCTTTAATTTCTGTGACTGTTGTACTTGCCCTATCAAGTAATTTAAACCCAGGACACCTGACACAAAGCATGATACAGAATCTTCCTGATTATTCAAGGGGATTTTGTAAAGGTTATAGATTTCATGACTTAAGTTTATTTTCTTAGAACAAGACTGACTGCATTAGTTTTAACCTTGCGTAACATGAACATTGAAAACTGTGACGTGAGATTTCATTGGGTGGGGAGAGTATTACCATATCAAGGCTGAATATAAATTATAAATAATGTTATCTGGAAGTGTCCTAGTCTCTGACTCAGAGCTTTGGCACCTGTACTGGCCCTTCGAGAAAACACTGCTATGGTTTCTTGTCACTGATCCTGTAGTAGTCTCAGCCTGAGTATGAATAATAACTCTCACTTGCATGATCACTTAGCTGGTTAGTTACTTACCCTGTTATTTCTTTATTTCTGCACTGCATTATATTCTGGCATGTTTTATCTGTACCTTGCTATGTCCTGAGGACCTGGATCCGGATTATGTCCCCAGATTTAGCAGTCGAGGTTTATCCTGAGGTGTACGGAACAGGAGCACTACTCGGAGCAGTACCTGAACCTGAAGACGAGGTGATCGCTGAGGACTTCTCCTGAACAAATGCTTCGCCCTGCTCAGTTTATTGCAAATAAACTTTATTTCCAGTTTAATTGAACTCTTTATTCCCTGTCTTTGTGAACTCTTGTAACAGACTTAATATCGGATTGTTCTCCGATTTTTACTTTATTTGGTTGTTGTTTAATCTTTTATTATGCTGATATTGTTATCTTTAATTTGTGGATGAGATTAGTAAACCCTGGACAATGTAATACAGCTTAAGTATGCCCGATGGATCCATTAAATTGGGTTTGTCCATCGGTGCATGCTGCTGGCCATTATCACGCTTCCAGTCCCTCGACATTTTGGGATTGGGGCGTGACATATGTGGATAGTACTTGAGACTCTCGGGAAGGAGAAACTCTATGAAAAACTCTCAAAATATGAGTTTTTCTTAAACAATGTGGAGTTCCTTGGACATGTGGTGACTGGAGATGAATATATGTTGATCCTAAAAAGATTGTTGCGGTAAAGTCTTTGACTACTCCGAGTTTTATTGCAGAAATCATAAGCTTACTAGGATTAGCTAGATATTACAAGAATTTCGTAAAGAATTTCTTTCGGATAGTAGAGCCAATGACCAGACTTACTCGAATGGATGTAGAGCTCGTATGGACGAAAGATTGACAGGCTACGTTTGATGAGATGAAGAAGAGATTGACTACAGCTCCTATCTTGACGTTGCCATCAGGATCAGGTGGATTTGTTATCTACAGTGATGCTTCAGGGAAGGGTCTGGGATGTGTTCTAGAGTAGAAAAAGAAGGTGATTGCTTATGCTTCAAGACAATTATGGTCACATGAGAAGAATTATCCTACTCATGACTTTGAGTTGGAAGCAGTAATATTCGCTCTGAAATTGTGGAAACATTATTTGTATGGAGGGTATGTGGAGATCTTCACTGACCATAAAAGCTTGAAGTACGTTTTCACATAAAAGGAGTTGAATATGAGGCAGCGTCGATGGCTGAAATTGATGAAGGATTTTGATATATCCCTATAGTATCATCCAGGAAAGGCCAACGTAGTTGTCGATACCTTAAGCAAGTATCCAATAGCTATGTATTTGACGACAGATTGGCATTTGTTAGCAGTCCTGGAGAGCTTGGACCTAGAGGTGATAGTTCCAGCGGTGGAGAGTCAGATGTTGAGTTTGTAAGCCCAGTCAGAGTTGATAGACAAGATCAAGCAGGAACAATATCAAATCCATAGTGATATGCGTAGAAATGGGAACATATCACTATGGATTTTATTTTTGGACTTTCACGTTCTCTAGAAGGGAAGGGCACGATTTGGGTCATTGTTGACAGGATGACCAAATTAGCCCACTTTTTGTCTTTTAAGGTGGGTCGGTCCACGGTGAAGCTTTCTGAGTTGTACATGAAGCAGATAGTTAAGTTGTATGGAGTTCCTGTGAGCATTGTATCAGACTGGGATAGCAAATTTATATTCTATTTTTTGAGGAGTTTGCAAGCTAGTTTTGGTACACAGCTCAAATTTAGCACCGCTTACCACCCTTAGACGAATGGACAGTCGAAAAGGACTATTCAGACACTTGAGAATATGCTCCGAACTTGTGTGCTGGACTTTGGTGGCTCATGGAAGGATCATATGCATCTAGTTGAGTTCTCCTACAACAACAGCTACCAGGCTAGCATTGGGATGTCTCCTTTCGAGGCGTTGTACGGTCGGAGGTGTCGTACTCCATTATCTTAGGATGACGTGGACGAGAGAGTGCTTCTGGGACCAAAGATGGTAGTTGATGCTGCTTAAAAGATAAAGAAGATCAGAGATAGACTTTGTGTGGCGCAGGACAGGCAGAAGCATTGGGCCGATAGCCACCGAAGGCCATCGGAGTTTGAGATATAGAATTCTTTCGTTAGATTGTTAATTCCTGTAGATTGTGTGTTAAGGTTTTTCTCTGGTTCTAGGTCAGAGAGTTGGTGTTCCTGAGGATTTCTTCGACACGTGGTACAATCTGATTCAGAAGAGGAGGAAAGCTTAGTCTAAGGTTCATTGGACCTTCTGCATTCTCGAGAAGGTCGGTGTTGTAGCTAACCGACTAGACTTACTGCCTACTCTGGAGGGAGTTCACAACGTATTTCATATTGTCGCAGTTGAGACGATATGTGACAGACCCTAACCATGTGTTGGATCATTCTGAGATTGAGGTTGGACCTAGTCTCCAATATCCGGAGCAACCCGTGGAGATTTTGGATCATAGGAAGAAGGTGCAACAGAATCAGACGATTTCTCTGGTTTGTGTCACTTGGCATCATCACTCTCCGGGTGAATCTACTTGGGAGAGAGCGGATAAGATGTGCGAGCGATATCCTTATCATTTTGAACTATGAGGTATTCTTTCTTCTTCTTTCTTTCGTGCCTGATCTACTTTTAAATTTTGAGGATAATTTTTTTTAGGGAGGTAGATTTATAACGTTCATACCCCAAATATTTTTATTTTTTCTAGTTGTATTGCATGAATTTATATATATATATATATATATATATATATATATATATATATATATATAGAGAGAGAGAGAGAGAGAGAGAAAGATATGTGTTAGCATGATGTATATATAAAGATATATAGTACTATTTTTAAGGTTGAATATTCTTAGATAATTCAAGGTGTAATACAAATTTTGGACTTTTCTAATTGCGTTTTAATGAGTATACTTTCAGCCATAATTTATTTTGGCTAGGGTATAGTGTAGGCTACTTAAACCTACTAAAATTAATTCCAAATGAGCCCAAACTTAATCCACATATACTAGACATGTTAGAGACCCAAACCATGTCCAACTTAAGCCCAATTGGTGCACACACTAGTGTGTGCATAGTACACAACTTCAGCCATTCCTGGCCATCCCCTACATGCAGCCTCCATCACTTTGTGGTTGAAGAAACCACCTCTCCACCTTCCTATTTTCTCTACCACTCTTTCCACTACTCCCCCCACACCCTCTCCTACATGCAGCCTCCATCATTCCTATCATTTTTCAACTCTAAACAACCCTACAAACTCATAATACATTCAGCCAACTATATTCTGAATTCAGAAAGGTTGCATACACTTCAACAGCGTTTTGCACCACCAAAATAGCAGGTAATAGCATCAAGTCCTTCACAGAAATCCTTCATCTATCTCTTATCTTTCATTCATAGATTTTTCATATTTTTCCTAGGTGTTTAACACCCTCTAATCACTGTCATACAACAAAGTGTCCAGAATAGGGTGTTGTCCACGAATTATGTGCAAACAATTGGGTGTGCACACCAAACCACTTTGTAAAATACTTCCAAACCTTTTACATTGGATACCTCTATCAGTTTTCATCGATTTGACATATGATTTGCTATATTTTTCTTTTGTTTACCTTTTCGTACAGAAGTTCTCCGACAAGTGCGCAGTCGGTAACTTTGGGGTGTTTGTTGCGCCGAACTAACATTCACGCATCGTAAATAGGTAAGTGCCTACAATTTTTCTTGATTTTAAGATTCCTAACTTAGGGTAAAACTAGATAATTTACTCCTTTTGATAGAAACCATAATTAAAAAATGGAAAACCAACGTAAATTATGTAGTATATGATTTTTTGTACAAAAATTCAGTTCTGTCCACTTCTGTTCGCACACCCGTTTGCACATGTTAAACACATGGTTTATACACGAAACCTTCTAAAATAATTTCACATATTACCCTCTTATCATAATCTATAATTATTTCATGTTAGAAGTATGTTTACCTAGGTGGAAACCATGTAGTATGTCACTTTTTAATTATCCAGAACAGCAACACGATTTTGTGCGCGATATTTTATGCGTAAAAGTTTATCATTTATGTCCGAAATCTTCACAAACAAAACCTTAAATTCACCCTCTAGCATTTAAATATTTTATTTCTTATTAATTTCATGCTAAATAGGGTGGAACCATATTTTTGTCACAAAAAATACCAAATTCCAGAACTAAAATTAAGTGCTAGAACGTAACAAACGCTATCATTT
The DNA here is from genome assembly GCA_036927795.1 of Iris macrosiphon. NCBI lineage: Eukaryota > Viridiplantae > Streptophyta > Magnoliopsida > Asparagales > Iridaceae > Iris > Iris macrosiphon. Next base: position 119,422,650 of record JAYESA010000008.1, on the reverse strand, counting down.
TATGTACAATTTTTTCTCGGAATGACACAAATCTTTATGAACATATTTAAAACTCAGAACCTATATTACAGAATATTTTAGATCTTAATTTTTGTGTCCCTTAATAGGTGTTCTTGATAGTTTAATTTAGTATGTACGTTGATACATGAAACTGTCAAAATTATCGTAGAACGTACGGCATGACATGTATTAGTTTATATTCTGATTTAGACCATTTATTAAAAAAAATTAACATGTTTTAATAATTTACAGATAGTTAGTAACCTATAGGATTAAACATGCAGGGTTGGTTCTACCAAAATAAGACATGTAGACGTTGTCGCTAATTAGAACATATGTAATCAACTTGACAAGTTGTAGAAATGAACCTAGAGAAACCTATCTATTTTTTATGTCATAATTCATGTGTTAGAATGTTTAGGATTAATATCATTATAGTTTATAATATTAGTTGTTAGGTGACCAATAGACCAAACTAGTCCCTTTATACCTGTGAATCATATTCTACCTTATGTGTATATAGAAATGATATTGTGTAGTGTAACAAACTCTAGGATAGCATGCTGATATTACATTATTACATATATAGGTTTTGAACATTGGTACGGACTCTGATTATTACTTTTATTTCAGGAGCAAAGGCAAGTACAATTCTCTGATTATTTTCAGTATATGATAGCTTCTATATTACATGTTCTTAATAGTGTTTACTTGATTCCTGACATGTACATTACACGGACTGGTACTGCATGGATTCTTAATCAGGAGATGTTATCTTTCATGCTATTATTGTATCGTGATCATCGTGCTCGTGTTTAGTCCGTATATTATGATTTACGTGTTATGACATGTCGTGATTCGGATCTATTTGTATTAGTCGGGGCGGATGTGGTAGTTCGTGTGGATAACTAATCATACATCTCACGTGTGATTAGACGGACATGATACTCCGTGCTTCTCCCAAGTCGGTCATATATCAATTAGTATTTCAAAACACTTAAAGATAGTAATCATATATTATGCTTAGCTTGATTTCCTGTTTTCTCTATTTACCACCTGATTCTAGTTGTACTTATTCTATTGCTTTTGTTATATGTGATTCTCAGTTTTTCTTTTATATCATGTGATACATTTACTACATTCATATTTTATAGTCTTTGTCATTTATTTGGATATGCTTTCATTTATTGTACTTTGCTCCAATCCTGACTGAATGTTGATCTATTTGGATAGGACATTGAGGACTGGTATCCCACTTATTACGGGGCACAGAAGGGTATAGCTGAGTCTGGTCCTGCTCTTCAGGAGGGTCAGACAGAGTTTGTAGCTGAGGTTCCAGATGCAGTTGTTTAGTTTAGCTAGTTGATTTGCTATTATCAAATTTTTCTCTGATTCTCTACTTTTGGCATGTATATATTTTTTTGGGTTTGACTTGTGACTGTCAGACTTGACTCTATGACATTCTGGGACATCATCTGTTTGTTTCATTATCATATCGTGCTTTTATATATTGTGATTGAGTATTGTCATTACTACTTATATCATTATACTCCTTATGGAGTTGGATATTATTGTATGAGACTGTTGGTTATATATAGATGACCTGATATAATATTTTACCATCGATGTTGTGGCGTAGGATAGACGTACCCACGCAGTCGTACCCAAATATCAGGGTGCGGGTCATGACAAATATTGTGTATCTTCCTTCATCTCCAGCTCCTCCGCCACCATGTCAATGTTAGTTGCCATGCGTAGTACCTCTAGTACAATTGGAATCCTATCAACATCAATAATTTGGCCATGATCGAAGTCCCTGACGATCAGTCTCACCGTAATTCTTGGTTGCCTGACCCAAACTTTTATTTTCTACCAGAATTCGTGCTCTCATTTCGACGAACATCTTCACCCTTGGCTGACCCAACCAAGCGGATGGTGCAGTTCCCTCGAGATTCAAACTCCTGAACATGTCCGTCTTCGTGTCCGACATTGAAGCTCCCCTGAACACATGCATCCTCGAGAAGAATATTATCTACTATGCATGCTGTCAATGACCCACAGCTCTTCTGAAACTGTGTAAATGGAGATGCACCCACCTCAGATTGATTTTGTTGCATATCTTAGCCACCTCTCTCACTTCAAACTGGTAAAACCAATGTTGCTCCATAAAACTTTGGCAAACCACTCGTCAGCAAAACCAAATTCATAGAATAACTCCCGCCTAGAGATTAACCAGTTGTCATAAGACCGACAAACTGACCCTCAATCATTTTCTTATCTCCATTCGTCATTTTGTCTCGACAAACCGAATCCTTCGTATCCCTCCAATCATCTTGAAGACCTCCCAAACCAAGTTTTTGATGATCCATAAAGTCATATAGAACATCCCTCAAGCCTCCATCTAGATGTCTGCGGCATGCCTGTACATCTCAGCGGCTTGAGCCTGTACATAACACAACATATATGTCCTCGAGCCAGCTATTGGAAAACCTTCGTAAGCTTCCAATCTTTATCTACAAACATACTACAAAATCCATCATCTGTCAGCTTTTCTATCAAAATAAAGTTGTAGCACAAAATCGGTACATGACGAACCCCCTTGAGAATGAGCTTCTTTCTAAGATTCGTTGTCAAGTGTATATTACTGATGCTCACAACTGCAGTTGTCCCCTTGTTGCCCATCTTCACACATCCAAACCTGCTATCTCGATATGATGTAAAGATGATCCTCTGTGGAGTGACGTGATATGATGCCCCCATGTCCTCGATCTAATTATTGTCATGACACAAGCCATAAGATTCGTTTGTGTTAGTTTGCTACGATGATGAGATCTCTCATAGCCATAAAATCTATCTGATCATCATTGCCTTTAGCCTTCTTATTTTTGAGCTTCATGCAGTTCCTTTTAAAATAACCCCGTTTACCACAGTGATAGCAGTCCTCCCTGCAGTATACACTCGCAAGATCTCAAAAACTCTCCCATGTCCTCGCTTGTGACATAAGTTTTCCCTTTCCAAAAGAAGCAACCAAAGCGGACTCCTACGATGATTCAGTCTGCTCAATTCGGACCTCTTTGTTCAACAAATTTCTCTTGACTGCCTCTATCATGACAACTCCATTAGGCGCAGAGTTGCTCACAGACACCACCAACGTCTTTCAGCTTTCAGACAGAGAACTCAAAAGCAGTAGTGTCACGACCTGTACCAAAAAATTGGACATAAGTCGAGGGTACGTCCAGCCTACGCTGCAGCGTCGGTGGTAGAACGTTGTCTAGGTCAACCATAATATCTATCACATCTCATAATAATATATAACCTGGCAATAATATCTCCACTCTATAAGGTGGACAAGATAATTATAAAGATAACATCAATACTCAATCGCAATGACTATAAGAAAGATAAATGGTACGATAAAGATAAGAAATAAGATATCAAGATAAGTCTAAATATACAATGTCAAATCACAATAAATCTATGAGTATAACTATCTCAATATCAAATTTTGTCATGCCCTGGTCCCAAAATACGTAGGACTATGAATACATAAGCATGACAGCTGTATGTATATAAAAACTCTAATATATGGAAACCATAACATATACATACGTTGTATATGAATAATAATTCACAAGTGGTATATAATGTCATAAGTCACAAGCAATACTAATCTTATCCATAAAACCAAATAGAAATAAATAACCAAATATGGCAATGAACTAAGTATGAAATAGTTAAAAAGACCAATGGTTGGGTGGAGTCAAATCAAATACCAAACTAAAATATGAAATAAAATATAATAGGTACATCATCTAATGATCAGAGAGGCTAGAAGGAAAGAACTCCTTGAAAGAGACAAAAGTAGCATGTCCTGATCTGTGCTTTTGCAAATAGCCATGATCGTTTACACCTAGAAAGGGACCAGGTCCTCAGAGGGACGTAACAAGATATATAGAAGCATGCCAATCATAAACTGAATATAAACATATGTACTGGATAAACTAATCAAGCTACGTGAATGTAATTAAGCATAACCTTTGCATGAATGGGCTGTCTGGCTAAAATAGGATCGACATAGACTCCTCTGAGACTAGAGGTCTATATATACATAATTTATCCAATCATATGCACAGACCGCAAAGCATCCCCTAGATGCCAGAGGCCAACTACTCTTATATAAATCCATGGTCGTCAACCCGCATCTCCCTCAGAACTTATAGTTACAGGAAAGTGTAAAGTAGCCCAAAAGACTCGTATATATCCTCCCAACCCAAATGACTGTCCAGATCATATCCACGACACGACCAGTTCCTCACCACTAAGTCTAATGAATCCATCTAAAATAACTAAGTATGCTGACTGTAAACCCCCAGATTTTTCAGAATTTAAAAATAAATTTTTAAGAATTTTTTGTGATTTTTTTACTAATTAAAATAAATGTTTTCTAGAATTAAATTATTTTTTGTAATTTTATTAAATATTAAAATATTATGAAAATAATATTTTTGGATGTAAAATAAAATATTAGACTTACTGCAATTTTTCTGGAATTTATTGGACCCCAGAACTATTTTTAAAGACCTAAAAAATAATATTTTAAATAAACCAAAACAAACCGAGATGAACCCAACCGGTTTATTAAACCGAACCGAAGCAAGAATCCTTAACCAATCCAACCCCTAGAGGGTCGAATCTGAACCCGACCAGCTAACCCATACCGGAAACCCGGCCCGCTAAATCTACAGTAACCGCTATAAAATTCCAGCCGCCGCCCCGACCGTTTCCCGTCGTGCCCGCGTCTCCCCCGCGAGTGTTCCGCTGCCTCGCCTCCACCTCTCCGCCTCCCGCACCTCTTCACCTCCCCACCGGCCGGCCGCCCATCTTCCCTCCCTCAACGGCCGCCGAACCAGCTCTATAAAAACCCGACAACCCCGGCTCCTCTCCACCATCGACTCCTCAGCCGCCGTCTCTCCGGCCACCCCGACCCTCCATCCTCCCCGACGATCCCCCAGCGACTTCTCCTCCAGCACCGCCGTAGCTACCCGGCGACCCCCAGCAGCCACAGCCTCTACAACGCCGTCGGCCGAGCACCGTCGTAGCCGCGTCGCGCCTCCTCGCGAACACATTTTTCAGTCGATACCGACCCCCAGTTCAGGTGAGTGTTTCTCGCTCCTCCCTGCCTCATTTTACGTTCTTTCGAATCATGCGCATTTCCTCCGTGACCCTCTCGAACCCCGTACAACTCGTTCAGGGTATCGTATCCTGTGGCGATCGTAAACTGTAACGCAAAATCAAGAAATTAAACCCCCAATTTTTAAAAATCAGAAATTGTCCCGAACTCCCCAGTTCGCAACCGTTTTGCGACCAACCTGTTAAATGTTTTCAAAATTGGCTTGAACAGTAATTTAGACCATATGACCAAGTTTTAAAACCATGTTTTTAGTTTATTTTATTGAGCTATAGTTTATAATATTTTCGAGGGTGAAAATGACCAAAATATTGGTTATTTAAAAAGCCTTATTTTCTCAGAACTGGGTGTGCCCTACTAAATGAGGCCGCTTGGTCGTGTGCGAACTATACCGAAAGGTGCGCACTGTCAATATGGACGTGTGGGATTTTTTGGAAGTTGATTTGGATGTGCGTGCACACCGGAATCAACGCGTATCCGTCGATAACACCCCATATCGGCCCTGTTCTGAAACTTATTGTAACCTCGTGTACACTCGTCGTTTTGAAACGAAACTTGCACCATCAGGTTCGTAGCAATACGCTGGTCCTGTGACCCAAGTTTGGTTCGATTCTGAGAACGGTGACAAAATCCCGTATCGTGGGCCCCACGGCTGCACTTGACAGGCGATTTTGTGATCGGCTCATCGAAATCCAGTTCTGGATATTCCGTTGGGTTCGTATCGTCGTTCTAGACTTGTAGACACTAAGTTTGACAAATTTGGAAAACTTTGTCTCTGGCACGTTTCTCTGTGCGAAGTGGGCCACATGTGGACCCCGCTTTGACCAGAAACTGTCAATTTTGCTCTTGTGTCCAAATTGGACTTATGGACAGGCAATTATAGCTATTTGATGTCTTCTGAGCATGATGGTAACATTTATTTAAGAAACCGGAGGATTACCTGCAGATCCCGCGGATACCAGAGCAGCAGTTGGAAACCAAATCCCAAGCAAGTGTACCTTGCCATACTTGCAGCAATTATATTATATTATCCACTTGATCTATTATTGTGATATATATGTTCAACCTAGGACCGTGTGACATTACTTAACGTTCGAATAATATTCAGGTGTCAACGTCGTATACGGAGTCGTGTAACATCACTAGAGATTGATATCGCGACCCTATATATCTTCGTGCTTGCATTATCAAGTACGTCATACCACAGGACACCTGATATTATTCATGAGATAAAATCTTTCTGAGATATTCATGGTGATTCTGTATAGGATACAGGATTCATGACATATACTTTATACATATGCATAGATATTATTATGACTTGCTGCATTAGATATGATCTTGCGTGTCATGGACATAAGACGTGTGATTACATTGGGTGGAGGAGAGACACACAGGCTACAGGCTAATTATATATATATATTTATTATGGTGCCATAGACCCACTACATAGTATAACTACATAGTATTATATAGTATAACTATATAGTATAACTACATATTATAACTGCTACCGGCTCCTCGACACAGAGGTTGTAGTAGTCTCAGCCTGAGTCTAGTGTTGTTCTCATTTTGTATATAACTTAGCTGGTTATATAGTTTACCCTATTTGATACATTTTTATACTGCACATATTTGGCTTGAGTTATTCTTGTACCTTGCTATTTCCCCTGAGGACCTGGATCCGGATTATGTCCCCAAGTATAGCAGAGGAGTTCTATCCCGAGGTATACGGGGCAGGAGCAGGAGCAGACACCAGAGCTAAACCGATCCCCGAGGACGAGGTGATAGCCGAAGATTTTTTCTGAGTATTTGCTTAATCTATACTCAGTATATGTTATTGTTAGACTCTTTTATTCTGTTCTGTTGAACCATTGTATCAGACTTATTATCGGGTTGTTCCCCGAATTATGTTTTATTGAGACTTGATGTTGCTTTATATTTCATATTGATGGTATTTATTTCTGTGGATGAGATTAGTAGCATAGACCCTTATTGTTGTATTACAGCTTAAGTATACCCTGATGGGTCCATTAAATTGGGTTTGCCCATCGGTGTGTGCTGCTGGCCATTGCCACGTGTCTAGTCCCTCAATATTTTGGGACTGGGGCGTGACATGGTTTTTGTGGTGGCCCATGCAGGTCAACGACTAAATTGCTTCGGTTTTAACTTAGGGATCGAGCAAGCCTGCGACAAGGATAGGATAAGTTTTAGGATCTTATCTACTTGATTGAATCGTTCTTGATATCTATATCAGATTTGAATTAAATTCTTGACATGCATCCTGCCTGGATTCCTCTGTGCGCGTCTTATAGTTTATTTTGGATGTAGAGTAATGGATCCATGAGCAAACGATGAGACTCCTGCAGGATCACCATGAGGTGTTGTGGTAACCAACGAAGATGAAGTAACACTAGTGGATGGAGGTCAATCAGCACATCAAAGAAGTCAAGCCAATCAACATACCTCAAGATTTCGGTGAGACGATATTCCACCTCCACCACAGTTTACTCCACCAATGCCCGTATCCTCACAAGGGCAAGCTATGGACGGGCAACAAATATTTTAAATATTCTACACGATGATGCAAGCCCAACAGAAGGTTCATCAAGAAGCCCAGCAAAGCCAAGCGGAGAAGTTCTGACGGACTTAGCTCTGAGCTAAAAAAAATAATCAGCTATGTTGCAACTACTTTAGACACGGATATTCTTGCTGCAACACGACCCATTGAGTGCATCACCAGGAGAGAGTCCAACCAGAAGCGGCCGCACGCATTAGCACAAGACTGAGTACAGCAGGAAAGAGCCGCAAAGCGACCCCAGAGAAATCCACCACCGAGAGCAGCACCAAGAGCCTTATTCCTTCCTACTTGTCACTACTGAGGCAAGATAGGCCATATTGAGAGGGAGTGCAGACGCAAGTTGGGACTGTGCTTGATTTGTGGATCCAGCCAACATTTAGCCAGAGGTTGTACGATGCATCAAGGAGAAGCACCAATGGTAAACCAACAAGCTCTACCAGCACCAGGAGGATATCATCCGAGGCCACCCTTGGCACCCCAGGCAGTACTCTTCCAGCAGGCCCAGCAGCAGCAGAGGAATCCACCACAAGGACGCGAACAAGCTTTTGTGATGACCATGGAGGACGTGCAGACTCATGGAATAGTGAATGCGCGTAAGATTTAAGTTATTCATAGATATCTATTCCTAGCATTGCTTTAACATGTGCATGTTAGTTCATGATCTTAGCCTTAAACCTAGTATTTTGAACTTGCTAATAATTGATAACCTAGTTTTTCTAAGCTGTAGTTTTCTTTGCTCTAACCAGATTTCCTTCACTCTTAAATTACCTAACTTTCATTATTTAGGAAAATATTTTATTTCTTCCCTTTGTGTTTTACTTAACCCTCAACCTTCGATCATGATTATTTGTTTGTGTCGTACTTCAAACATATTTTGCAACCATGTCATCTCTTCTGACCGGTTATGTTTCGTTATTCTTTGATTGTGAGGACGCAATCCTTTAAGGGGGGTAGATTGTAAACCCTAAGATTTTTTCAGAATTTAAAAATAAATTTTCAGGTTTTTTTTTAAAATTTTTTTACTAATTAAAATATATGTTTTTTGGAATTAAATTAATTTTGGTGATTTTATTAAATATTTAAATATTATGAAAATAATATTTTTGGGTGTAAAATAAAATATTAGACTTACTGTAATTTTTTTGGAATTTATTGGACCCCAGAACTATTTTTAAAGACCTAAAAATAATATTTTAAATAAACCAAAACAAACCGAGCTGAACCCAACCGGTTTATTAAACCGAACCGAACCGAACCGAAACAAGAATCCTGAACCAAACCAACCCCTAGCAGGTCGGATCTGAACCCGACCCGCTAACCCATACCCGAAACTCGGCCCGCTAAATCTACAGTAACCGCTGGAAAATTCCAGCCGCCGCCCCGACCGTTTCTCGCCGTTCCCGCGTCTCCCCCACGGGCGTTCCGCCGCCTCTCCTCTGCCTCTCTGCCTCTCGTGCCTCTCCACCTCCCCACCGGTCGGTCGCCCATCTCCCCTCCCTCAACGGCCGCCGACCCCAGCTCTATAAAAACCCGACAACCCCGGCTCCTCTCCACCATCGACTCCTCAGTCGCCGCCTCTCCGGCAACCCCGACCCTCCGTCCTCCCCGACGATTCTGTAAACCCCCTGATTTTTCAATATTTTCAAAACTGGATTTTTTGGACTTTTCTGGGATTTTTCTGTAATTAAAATCAGGGTTTTAATTATTAAATAATTTTTAATTAATAATAAATAATATTAAAATATTATGAAAATAATATTTTTGGGTGTAAAATGAAAAATTGGACTTAGGATAATTTTCCTGGAATTTATTGGGCCCCGGACCTATTTTTAATCACCTCAAAACTGTTTTTATTTTATTTTTATTTATTTAGGAACCAAAACCCAAGGCCATAAAACCCCAGACCAGCCCAGCCCTAGCCTGGTCCGTGGGCTATCGGGTCGGGTCGGGTCCGCCCGCACCCGCCCGCGAACCCGGCCCACGAGCCCTTCTCTCCCCCCGCACGAACCCACGTCCCCCGCTCGGCTGACCGCTTACGGCGTCGCTTCCCGCGCTTCCGGCCACGTCGCTGCCCCTCCGCGGTGCCCGGCCCTCGATCCGCCTCTCCCGGCCCACGCCCCACGACCCCGCCTCCGTCGGCCCTCCTCCGCCATTCCCGGCCGACCCCCTCGCCCTCTCCACCTATAAAACTCCCCCTCCTCTTCACCTCCTCCTCCTACCACCGCCCGGCTCAGCCACCGCCACCGCCCCTCGAGCTCCCGACGACGCTGTCCCCGGCCTCCCTCCACCTCAGCTCCGGCCGGGCTGCCGCCTCCGGCCAAGCAGACCCCAAACCCTAACCTTGGACGCAGGACACGTCGAGTCGTGTCGGACACGAGAAATTCCAATTTCTCGAGCCCTGTTCAGGTAATTGTTTCTCTCTCCTCGCTGCCCCGTTTTCAACTCCGTCAGTTGCGTTGCGTAGCCTGCATGACCCCCTCGGTGCCCGTGCAAACCGCTCGGGGCATCGCGTCCTGTGGCGATCGCGAACCGCGATCCAAAAACAGAAAAAACAACGCCCGTATCCGACTTTTCTGGATCGCGCCCTAACTTTGTGTATACTCGTCGGATTGAAACGAAACTTGCGCCATCGGACTCGTAGCAATACGCTGGTCCTGTGACCCAAGTTTGGTTCGATTCCGAGAACGTTGACGAAATCGCGTGTCGTGGGCCCCACGGGCCCCACTCGACGGACGATTTTGTGATTGGCTCATCGGAATCCAATTCTGAAAGTTCCGTTGGGTTCGTATCATCGTTCCTGACCTGTTGATACTAAGTTTGGTGAATTTGGATATCTTTGACCCTGACGCATTTTTTGGTGCAAAGCGGGCCCACGTGTGGACCCCGTTTTGACCCGAAATGGTCATTTTTGCCCCTGCGTCCAAATTGGACTCAAGGACAGGCGTTTCTAGCTGATTGATATCTTCTGAGCATGATGGTAATATTTATTTCAGCATCCGGAGACATATCTGGAAATTTTCCGAGTAACAGAACAGTAGTTGGAAATCGAACATCAGGCAAGTACCTGCACTTTAAGTTTATTCTTTATATTATGATAATTAGTTCCTTGCTCTACTAGCACCATTGGATGATTACACTTAGTGTTAGGATTTGGATTTCATGTTTTGCTTTTCATGTCGGGAGGGAGAATACTAGGAGGCATGTAGTTTACCCTTCCCCCTGTCCTGACTGCTAGCTGTTGGTACGCGACTGTACCATCAGCCTTATACTCGATTATTCCTGACTGCTAGCCGTCTATGACGGCCTTATTTGTCTTATAACCCCCTACATGCCAACTATGTATTCTAAATACACAATTTCACACACACATAGTTCCTGTTGTCTTGTTGCAGTTCCATTTTCTTGTCTCATTATAATCATGTTTTACTCATATCCCTGATTTATAGCAATTAACTCCTAGTTAATTTTACTACTTATTATGCATACTCTTATCGTGATGCTTAGTCAGTTTTCACTACTTGTCATAAATATTTAGTTTAAGCTTTGTTGTGTATTGGTACTTTGCTCCTTTCCTAACTGGATCCGTTGATATTAGGCGATGATGAGGACTATGCCCCCACCTTTTATGGCCCAAATGACGTAGCAGGTGATACTATTGAGGAGCCGGTTCCTACTCAGGAGACTACTTTTGAGGAGTAGTTAGCCAGTTAGCTAGTATTTTCTTTCAGTATAGTACTCGGGTTTGTCCCCGATTTATCTTCTGGTTCTATATTAAACTGTGGGTTTGGATGTCACAATTTGTCTTATGAAATCTTAGCATTCCTATTTCCTGTTATTATCCTTGCCTAGTTATTTATTGTGAATGAGCTAGATTTCAATTTACCTGTGGATATGATCTAGACAGCGTACTACCGCCGACACTGCGGCGTAGGCTGGACGTACTCACGAACTCGTGCCCGAATATCCGGGTGCGGGTCGTGACACGTTTTTATGGTGGCCCATGCAGGTCTACGACTAAATTGTTCGGTTTCAACTTAGGGACCGAACAAGCCTGCAGAAAGAATAGGATAAGTTTTAGGATCTCATCCACTTGCTTGAATCGTTCTTGACATCTATCTCGGATTCGAATTAATTCCTTGACTTGCATCCTGCCTTGATTCCTGTGCGCCTCTTATCGTTTATTTTGGATGCAGAGTAATGGATCTACCAGCAAGCTCTACCAGCACCCGAACCGAGACCACCCTTGGTACCACAAGCAGCACTCTTCCAACAAGCCCAGCAACAGCAGAGGAATCTACCTCGAGGACGTGGACAAGCTTTCGCGATGACCGTGGAGTCGCGCAGACTCTTGGAGTAGCTAATGCGCGTAAGTGATTCGTAGATGCCGTTTCTAGTATTGTTTAGCTCGTGCCTATTGGTTCGTGACCTCAGCCCCAACCTAGTAATTTGCAACTTGTTAATAATAACCTGGTTTTTCTAAAGTTGTAGTTCTTTTGCTTTAACTAGATTTTCCCTGGAAAGTGCATAACTTTTATTCTTAGGGAGACGGTATTTCCCTAAGTATCTTGTGACATGTTTCGAACAATACTTGCGATCGTATCATCTCTGTTGACCGGTTATTCTTTGATTGCGAGGACGCAATCCTCTTAAGGGGGGTAGATTGTAAACCCCCTGATTTTTTAATATTTTCAAAACTTGATTTTTCAGAATTTTCTGGGATTTTCTGTAATTAAAATCAGGGTTTTAATTATTAAATGATTTTTAATTGATAATAAATAATATTAAAATATTATGAAAATAATATTTTTGGGTGTAAAATGAAAAACTGGACTTAGGGTAATTTTTCTGAAATTTATTGGGCCCCGGACCTATTTTTAATCACCTCAAAACTGTTTTTATTTTATTTTTATTTATTTAGGAACTAAAACCCAAGGCCATAAAACCCCAGACCAGCCCAGCCCTAGCCCGGCCCGTGGGCTATCGGGTCGGGTCGGGTCCGCCCGCACCCGCCCGCGAACCCGGCCAGCGAGCCCTTCTCTCCCCCCGCACGAACCCGCGTCCCCCGCTCGGCTGACCGCTTCCGGCGCCGCTTCCCGCGCATCCGGCCACGTCGCTGCCCCTCCGTGCTGCCCGGCCCTTGATCCGCCTCTCCCGGCCCACGCCCCACGACCCCGCCTCCGTCGGCCCTCCTCCGCCATTCCCGGCCGACCCCCTCGCCCTCTCCACCTATAAAACTCCCCCTCCTCTTCACCTCCTCCTCCTACCACCGCCCGGCTCAGCCACCGCCACCGCCCCTCGAGCTCCCGACGACGCTGTCCCCGGCCTCCCTCCACCTCAGCTCTGGCCGGGCCTCCGCCTCCGGCCAAGCAGACCCCAAACCCTAACCGTGGACGCAAGACACATCGAGTCGTGTCGGACACGAGAAATTCCAATTTCTCGAGCCCTGTTCAGGTAATTGTTTCTCTCTCCTCGCTGCCCCGTTTTCAATTCCGTCAGTTGCGTTGCGTAGCCTGCATGACCCCCTCGGTGCCCGTGCAAACCGCTCGGGGCATCGCGTCCTGTGGCGATCGCGAACCGCGATCCAAAAACAGGAAAAACAACGCCCCGTATCCGACTTTTCTGGATCGTGCCCTAACTTTGTGTATACTCGTCGGATTGAAACGAAACTTGCGCCATCGGACTCGTAGCAATACGCTGGTCCTGTGACCCAAGTTTGGTTCGATTCCGAGAACGTTGACGAAATCGCGTGTCATGGGCCCCACAGGCCCTACTCGACGGGCGATTTTGTGATTGGCTCATCGGAATCCAATTCTGAAAGTTCCGTTGGGTTCATATCATCGTTCCTGACCTGTTGATACTAAGTTTGGTGAATTTGGAGACCTTTGACCCTGACGCATTTTTCGGTGCAAAGCGGGCCCACATGTGGACCCCGTTTTGACCCGAAATGGTCATTTTTGCCCCTGCGTCCAAATTGGACTCAAGGACAGGCGTTTCTAGCTGATTGATATCTTCTGAGCATGATGGTAATATTTATTTCAGCATCCGGAGACATATCTGGAAATTTCCCGAGTAACAGAATAGTAGTTGGAAATCGAACATCAGGCAAGTACCTGCACTTCAAGTTTATTCTTTATATTATGATAATTAGTTTCTTGCTCTACTAGCACCATTGGATGATTACACTTAGTGTTAGGATTTGGATTTCATGTTTTGCTTTTCATGTCGGGAGGAAGAATACTAGGAGGCATGTAGTTTACCCTTCCCCCTGTCCTGACTGCTAGCTGTTGGTACGCGACTGTACCATCAGCCTTATACTCGATTATTCCTGACTGCTAGCCGTCTATGACGGCCTTATTAGCCTTATAACCCCCTACATGCCAACTATGTATTCTAAATACACAATTTCACACATACATAGTTCCTGTTGTCTTGTTGCAGTTCCATTTTCTTGTCTCATTATAATCCTGTTTTATTTATATTCCTGATTTTTAGTGCTTAACCTTAGTTAATTTTACTACTTATTATGCATACTCTTATCGTGATGCTTAGTTAGTTTTCACTACTTGTCATAAATATTTAGTTTAAGCTTTGTTGTGTATTGGTACTTTGCTCCTTTCCAGACTGGATCCGTTGATATTAGGCGATGATGAGGACTATGCCCCCACCTTTTATGGCCCAGATGATGTAGCAGGTGATACTATTGAGGAGCCGGTTCCTACTCAGGAGACTACTTTTGAGGAGTAGTTAGCCAGTTAGCTAGTATTTTCTTTCAGCATAGTACTCGGGTTTGTCCCTGATTTATCTTCTAGTTCTGTATTAAACTGTGGGTTTGGATGTCACAATTTGTCTTATAAAATCTTAGCATTCCTATTTCCTGTTATTATCCTTGCCTAGTTATTTATTATGAATGAGCTAGATTTTAATTTACCTGTGGATATGATCTAGACAGCGTACTACCGCCGACACTGCGGCGTAGGCTGGACGTACTCACGAACTCGTGCCCGAATATCCGGGTGCGGGTCGTGACAGATTCCCTGGTGACTTCTCCTCCAGCACTGTCGCTGCTACCCCGGCGACCCCCAGCAGCCACAGCCTCCACAACACCGCCGGCCGAGCACCGCCGTAGCCGCGTCGCGCCTCCTCGCGAACGCATTTTTTCAGTCGATACCGACCCCTTGTTTAGGTGAGTGTTTCTCTCTCCTCGCTGCCTCATTTTCCGTTCTGTCGAATCGTGCATGTTCCCTGCATGACCCTCTCGAACCCCGTGTAACTCGTTCGGGGTATCGCGTCCTATGGAGATCGCAAACTGCGACGCAAAATCAGAAAAATAAACCCCCAATTTCTAAAAATCAGAAATTATCCCAAACTCCCTAGTTCGTGACCGTTTTGCGACCAACCTGTTAAATTTTTTCAAAATTGGCTTGAACAGTAATTTAGATCATATGACCAAGTTTTAAAACCCTATTTTTAGTTTATTTTATTGAGCTGTAGTTTGTAATATTTTCGAGGGTGAAAATGACCAAAATATTGGTTATTTAAAAATTCTAATTTTCCCAGAACTGGGTGCACCCCGCTAAACTAGGCAACTTGGTCGGGTGCAAACTATACTGAAAGGTACGCACTGTTAATACGGACGTGTGGAATTTCGCAGAAGTTGATTTGGATGTGCATGCACACCAGAATCAACGCGTATCTGTCGACAACACCCTGTATCGACCCTGTTCTAAAACTCATTGTAACCTCGTGTACGCTCGTCGTTTCAAAATGAAACTTGTGCCATCAGGTTTGTAGCAATACGCTGGTCCTGTGACCCAAGTTTGGTTCGATTCTGAGAACGTTGACAAAATCCCGTATCGTGGGCCCCACGGCTCCACTTGACGGGCAATTTTTTGATCGGCTCATCGGAATCCAGTTCCGGATATTCCGTTGGGTTTGTATCATCGTTCTGAACTTGTAGACACTAAGTTTGACGAATTTGGAGAACTATGTCTCTGGCATATTTCTCGGTGCGAAGTGGGCCACACGTGGACCCCGCTTTGACCAGAAATTGTTAATTTTGCCCTTGTGTCCAAATTGGACTTTTGGACAGGCAATTCTAGCTATTTGATATCTTTTAAGCATGATGGTAACTTTTATTTCAGCAACCGGAGGAGTACCTGCAGATCCCGCGGATACCAGAGCAGCAGTTGGAAACCAAATCCCAGGCAAGTGTACCTTGCCATACTTGCAGCAATTGTATTATATTATCCTCTTAATCTATTATTGTGATATATATGTTCAACCTAGGACCGTGTGACATTACTTAATGTTCGAATAATATTCGGGTGTCGATGCCGTACGCGGAGTCGTGTAACGTCACTAGAGATTGATATCGTGACCCTATATATCTTCGTGCTTGCATTATCAAGTACGTCATACCACAGGGCACTGACACTATTCATGAGATAGAATCTTTTTAAGATATTCATGGTGATTCTGTATAGGATACAGGATTTGTGACATATACTTTATACATATGCATAGATATCATTATGACTTGCTGCATTAGATATGATCTTGCGTGTCATGGACATGAGACGTGTGATTACATTGGGTAGGGGAGAGACACAGGCTATAGGCTGATTATATATATATATATTTATTACGGTGCATAGTCCCACTATATAGTATAACTATGTAGTATTACATAGTATAACTACATAGTATAACTACATATTATAACTTCTACCGGCTCTCCGACACAGAGCTTGTAGTAGTCTCAGCCTGAGTCTAGTGTTGCTCTCATTTTGCATATCACTTAGCTAGTTATATAGTTTACCCTATTTGATACATTTTTATACTGCACATATTTGGCTTGAGTTATTCTTGTACCTTGTTATGTCCCCTGAGGACCTGGATCCGGATTATGTCCCCAGGTATAACAGAGGAGTTCTATCCCGAGGTATACGGGGCAGGAGCAGGAGCAGGAGCAGACACCGGAGCTGAACCGATCCCCGAGGACGAGGTGATAGCCTAGGATTTTTTCTGAGTATTTGCTTAATCTATACTCAGTATATGTTATTGTTAGACTCTTTTATTCTGGTCTTTTGAACCATTGTATCAGACTTATTATCGGGTTATTCCCTGAATTATGTTTTATTGAGACTTGATGCTGCTTTATATTTCATATTGATGGTATTTATTTCTGTAGATGAGATTAGTAGCATAGACCCTTATTGTTGTATTACAGCTTAAGTACACCCTGATGGGTCCATTAAATTTGTTTTTCCCATCGGTGTGTGCTACTAGCCATTGCCACGTGTCTAGTCCCTCGATATTTTAGGACTGGGGCGTGACACCGACACACGTCCCTTACGTATTGGGTGCGACCAGAATACGATGGTTCGTTCCCTCTGATACGTATCACACATTCGTGTATGTACAAAGTATGTGCAAGGTCATAGAGATATGAGAATACCTCATAATTATAGGATGGTCACATAACTCTAGGTCAATATTCATAGTAAACAAAATAAAGTTGACACAATCCGTCGTTGCACCCAAGTCTATCTTGGACGCACAGTTTATATAGAAAATAACTAAATAAATAAGTAACATAAATATAGCATACTGTATAAAATGTACATAAACAGTCATCATGGCAAGGTATACTTGCCTGGAAGAGATTTGGTGTAGAGACGATGCAAGACGACAGGTACAACGAACCAGATAACATGAAAGCTGAACAACCGTCTCCGGATGCTACAACAGACATCACCAACAATTCTGGAGTAAGCGAGAGAGTAAGAAAATACTACTCTTTCATCCAATCTGGACACAGGGACAAAACGATAATTTTGGGTCAAAGCGATATCCGTATGTGGGCCACTTTATATCGAAAAATGTGTCAAGGTCAAAGGTCTCTAAATAGGATAAACTATAGGTCAAAAAAATAATAATCGACGATACGAACTCAACTGTATATCCAGTTTTGGATTCCGGCGAGCCGATCACAAAATTGTTCGTCAAATCAAATTATGGGGCACGCGAAACGATAATTCATCGACTGACTCCGAATCGGATAAAACTTGGGTCATATGACAAGTCAAACATTGTGAATCTAATGGTGTAATTTTTGTTATGATCCGATGTGCTTACAAAAACTAATAGGATATTTTATAAAACACTGATACGGGGTACTTTTTACGGATACGGGTTGATTTCGGCGTGCATACACGTCCAAATCAACTTTCGCAAAATCTCATATGTCAGGATATACCATACGCGCCTTTTGGTGCAATTGGTACGCGACGAGGTGGTCCCGTTTTACGGGATGCACTCCGTATCACAAATTTTTGAATTTTAAAAATATATTTTTTGGTCATTTTGGAAATAAAATAATTTGACATATAAGGCAAACTAAGAAAAACTAAAAGAATAAAAATAATCTTAGATATTTTGTGAATAAGTTCCTTCAAATAGATTTTAAAAATATTTAACGAGTTGGTAAAAAATTGGACATGAACATGGGTAGTTGGACAGTTTTAGAGTAGTTTAAAAATATTGTTTTTTCTCAACTTTGATGCATTTTTTACCGAGTTTTTTATTCTGTTTAATTAAAACTAATTAATGGGTTTTGTAGAGGATTGTGTTGTGAACATACCCGAGAAAGCGGATCGATAAATGATCGTGAGAAGAGGGAGAACGAAAGGCGTGAAGGTGGGTGGTGGTTGCACTAATGCTATCGTTGTTCCCGTGCGAGGTCGGACGAGCGGCGGTTGCTAGTGGCCTGGCCGCGGTTGCTGGTGGCATGGCCGCGGTCTTCGGAGGTCGGACAGCCGTGGAGCGACGTTCATCTGGGAAGGAAGGTAGGAGAGTTAGGGTTAGGGTTTTTTTTATATAGAGACGGAGAGCGGGCTTCAGGTAGAGGGATCGTCCGCGCGAGGGGCTACGGCCTGCGTAGATTTAGGATTTCATTTTTTTTTCATTTCCTTTCTTTTCTTTTTTTTTCTTTTCTTTTTTTGATTTCATTTATTTTCTTTTTCTTTTTTTTCTTTTTTTCTTTTTTTTTCTTTTTCCTTCTTTCCTTTGTCTTTTATAAAAAAAATTTGTTTATAAATATTTTTAGTTATTATTTATATTTTAAAATTCTTTTTTCTTTTATCTTTATCGTTATTGTTATGCTATTATTCTATCTTTTCCTTTATTATTATTATCGTTAATATTATTAGTAATTTCTTTTTATTTCCTTATAATTACATTTATTTATTTAAATATTTTAAACCATAATATTTTCTTTTAAACTTTCTTATATTTTATTAAAAAATCTATATTTATTTTTCACAATTTTAATTTTTATTATAATTTTTATTTATTTGCACATATCTAAATATACATACTTTGTTTGTATACCAAGCTTTTATATATTCTTTTATAACAGCCTTATTAATATAAAGCTTTTATTATATGTACCATCTTGAGTATTAATACCTATTTTATTACGATTGCTAGTATTATTTATATAAAAAAATTAAAATTAAGGGATTTTATATCCTATCCAACTTACAAGAATTTTGTTCTCAAAATTAAAACTAAAGCACGATTCTAAAAATAAGAAATGACAGTATGCTAGAGAAGGGTCACGTACGAATTATCGTACCTCAAACTTGGGAAGGGAAAAATATAAATCATGCATTAAATTTTAAGGGTCAGTCTGGCCTGCTCTAAGTAAGGTAATATAGCACGAATAAGCTTTAAGTATAAGGAGAACTTGCACATGGAACCGAGGATACGAAGGATATGGTAGAGGAGATGAGTAATCCAAGAGAGCGAGGTGTTGATAGGAAAAAGAATACTACTACTACTACTCGTGCCACCTACTAGTTTCGCGGGTATGCCATCTAGTTAAAATATCGATATATCCTTATAGCTGCTAAGTCCCATATATATATATATATATATATATATATATATATATATATAATTCTACATCTATTTATACTCCTAAAATTTTATTTCATAATGGGGTGTATATCTAGTACTGTCCATATGTCAAACTTCCATCAAGCAATAGCGTTTATCTTTCCAAAATAGGGGAAGATAAAAACAATAATAAAGAGTTCAAGGAAGATGTTATTGAATACAAATACGAGGTTCAAAGGTGTTGGAGGAATTCAAAAGAGAGTTGTCAAGGAAGTCATCCGAATGAGATCATATTTGGGTAAATTTTTATTCGTGGGATCGTATCAGTACAGTTACGTAACTGATATGATATACTCGAACATGTCTAGAGGGCAAGTATATTTGTCTAATAAGCTAAGTCAACTATATCCCAATCCACGTAAAATAGTCATATGAAGGGCGAACCAAGTGCACAAAGGTTGATCATACCATGATACACTAATTCTAATTAGATAATATATTAGTGGCATCCCCAATAACACATATGTCATGAACAAGCTTAATAAAAAAATAAGCTTGCAAAACTAGACTATAATAGCAGCATATGTCAAGATAGTCAAAAAAATATAAGTACGTGAGATTATGATGAATAAAGGTACAAATAGTTCAAGTTCATCAAGAATCTAAGACTCGTCCGATATTTTTGCCTCTACAGTTGCCAAACTAACTTCTTGCTAAGTCTATAGTCGACAAAATGGGTGTTATGGACCTCCAAAATCTATAATCTAGGTAACAATATTTTCTTACACTAGCATATATTCAGTTTCATTCAATTATACTTCATAAATGGATCATAAGGACAATGGAATGCTAGGTTGTGAGGCATGCTACCCAACTTATAAGAACTTAACTAATAGTGTATTTGACCTATGGGCACATATACCTAGTACTAGTCTTCCTAATCTCTATCAAGCACGAAAGAAAAGATAATATATATGTTAGGAAATGATCAAGCTAGATGCATATCAAGCAATCAAATGAGACTTCAAAAATGGAATCAAGAAAGGTGAGTAAATAAGTGGATGAGATCCTAAACTATAATCCTATTTACAGACTTGCTCGGTACAGTAACGTAACCGAAATAATATGCTCTCGACCTGCATGGGCCACCACAAAAATATGTCACGTCCCAGTCCCAAAATACGTAGGACTAGAAATACGTAAGCATATCAGCCGTATGTATATGATAACTCAAATATATGGAAACCATAACACATACGTACACTGTATATGAATAATAATTCACAAGTGGTATATAATATTATAAGTGACAGGAAATACTAATCTCATACACAAATTAAATAAAAATAAATAACCAAATATGGCAATGAACCAAGTATGAAATAGTCGAAAAGACCAATGGTTGGGTGGAGACAAATCCACTACCAAACTAGAATATGAAAGAAAATATAATAGGTACATCATCTAATGATTAAAGAGGCTCGAAGGAAAGAACTCCTCGAAAGAGAAAAAAGTAGCATGTCTTGATCTGTGCGCCTGCAAATAGTCATGATCGTCTACACCTAGAAAGGGACCAGGTTCTCAGAGGAACGTAACAACATATAAAGAAGCATGCCTATCATAAACTGAATATAAACATATGTACTGGGTAAACTAACCAAGCTACGTGAATGCAATTGAGGATAACCTTCACACGAATGGGCTGTCTGGCTAAAATAGGATCGACATAGACTCCTCTGAGACTAGAGATCTACATGTAAATAATCTATCCATTTATATGCACAGACCGCAAAGCATCTCCTAGATGCCAGAGGCCAACTACTCTCATATAAATCCATGGTCGTCAACCCGCATCTCCCTCGGAGCGTACGGTTACAAGAAAGTATAAAGTAGCCCAAACGAGTCGTGTATATCCTTCCCACCCAAATGACTATCTAGATCGTATTCATGACACGTCCAATTTCTCACCACTAAGTCCAATGAATCCATCTAAAATAACTAGTATGAACTAAGCCAACACATATCCCTTACGTATCGGGTACGACCCGAATATGATAGTTCGTTCCCTCTCACGCGTATCACACATCCATGTATGTACAAAGTACGTGTCAAGTTCATGGAGATATGAGAATACCTCATAATTATAGGGTGTTCACTTTCACCCTCACATTTTCATTTAAGGATAGTTTGGTAATTGACATGAGTATTTAATTTTAGGATGTATTGTATTTAAATATTGTGCATGAGTATTAAATAATTATTGTATTATTATTGATTGTTAGTTATAGATTTATTGTGGACTTGTGTAGTGGACCTAACCTATTTAATTAGTTGCATGAACCCAATATTTAGATTAGTTTAGATTGAGCCCATTAATTAGGCCCATGGTTAGGAGAATGGATTAATTAGTGAAACCATTAAACTAGAACCTTCCCCCTTAATTAATTTCTTCATGAGAGGCCCCAAGGGGTGTTTTGGACATTTTATATTGCTTGGGAGAGGGTTTATGACCAACCATTAGAGGAGAAAGAGTGTCTCTCATTTCAATTTCCCTTTCCAAATAG
Organism: Iris macrosiphon; assembly: GCA_036927795.1. Taxonomy (NCBI): domain Eukaryota; kingdom Viridiplantae; phylum Streptophyta; class Magnoliopsida; order Asparagales; family Iridaceae; genus Iris; species Iris macrosiphon. The sequence goes on along the minus strand of JAYESA010000008.1, from coordinate 119,400,416 downwards.
ATCTATATTTTTTTCCCTTTCCAATTCCTTCATTCCCTCATCAATTCTCCACCAATTTCTTCACAAATTTTCTTTTCTATTCTTTAAATGAGGCTACTACAATAAGGATCTACAAGAAGGAAGCAAGGAGCAAGAAGGAGGAGGCCAAGATCTAATAAGAGGAGCTACTTTCAATTTGGGGATCTTTTTATTGGGAATCCATCTCTCAATAGGTACATTTTAGTTTTCCTCTTGTAGTAGGTTCTAAATCTGAGATTTAACTATGAGAAACCAACCCACATGCATAGGCTACCCATAGGAATTAGTTTTAGGTTCATAGGACACATATGGTGGAAGTTATGTGTATTTTGGTGCCAAATTTTAGGAGAATTCCGATATTGGCACATGTGGTGTTTGTTATTTGGTTATATAGATCAAAATAATATATGATTGATTGTTTATGGTTAGTGTCGTGTCCATAATTGGATACGTGTAGGCAGTATCTCATCAATTTGACGATACGGGTTAATTTTGGGGGTTTTCCTCTGACACGGGGACTTGTGCATATCACATTGTGACACGGACACGTAGTTGATATAATTATTATACGAATTGTTTATATTTAGTGTATTAGACTTTCTTGTGTCCTTCGGGATGCCTTTGGTTGTGTGTTCCAGCCATATCGTAAGCGTATCATAGAGTTAGTATTATACGGGTGTGGTGCACTCCACGTGTTTGATGTTTTCTCTTTCCTATACGTACATGTGTATTTATATATATATATGTGATATTCTATATAATATATGTATGTATGATTAGTGTATTTAAGTATAAATATGTGTAAGTGTATATAGTGATATATATATATATATATATATATATATATGTATATATATATATATATGTACTTGTATATATGTATATGTGTGTTTGTGTTTATGTGTAATAGTGTATATGGTTATATATAGATCTATATGTATAATATGTGATTGTATATATATATATATATATATATATATATATATAGATTGGTGAGTACATATATATACTTAGATGTGTATAAGTATATGTGCATTTGTGTTTGAGTGTTTGTGTGGTTGTGTGTGTACACAGTGTGTGCATTAGTGGTTGTGTTTATGTGGTGTGTGAGTGAGCATCAGTGCTCAGAAAAGAGTTCACTCAGTGGCAGCATCACAGTGTATCAGTTTCAGCAACTTCTGCAGGGTGCAGTCGAGCAGACACTGTGCAGAGGAGAACCCGGGCTGCATTGAAGGTGAGCAGCACCTTGTGCACAGCAGCGTGCACAAGAGGGAGCAGCACTCTGGCAATGCACAATATCACAGTGGTATCTATCCATTGTGCAGGTTTTAATGCACAGTATCAATCAACAGCAGGTATCGAGTTCAGTTCACTGTGAAGTCTCCCCGAGCACAGTATCAAGTACAGATTTTCACTGCACAGCCGAGAACAGTATCAAGTGCAGATTTTTACTGTGCAGTTTCCCTGAGCACAGTATTAGTAGGTATCAGTTTTAGTAGGTTTCAGTTTCAGGTATTGGGTTAGTTGAGGTTTGAGTTAGCAAGGTTTTTGGTTTAAGTAGTTAGTTGAGCTATTAGTTGTTTATGTTAGTAGTAGATATATTAATAGTCGTTAGTCTATATATATATATATATATATATATATATTTTACTAATAGGTAATGTATATTAGATAGTTAGAGTGATACTTAGTATATAGTTTAGCTATATGCATTATATATATATGTAGTATTGGTATATATAATATTGTTAGTTATAGTTAGTATATTGATTGGGGTATTTATATATATGTATTTGCTATATCCATAGTGGTTTGGGTTACCTCGGGATACCAAGGTATTACCAAGGTATTGGGTCGATACCCAAGGTATTGGGTCGATACCCAAGGTATTGGGTCGATACCCAAGGTATTGAGTTTGGGTATCGAGATAGGTGTGATACGCATTGGTGCAAGACCAAGGTATCATATTTCATTATTTTGATATAGTATTAAGTATATTGACTTGTATATATATCTAAAACACTATTTTTTATATAATTAAACTTGTGTATCTTAGGATACGGCTTTTCGAGTGTCTTTTAGTATCTTAGATTATCTTGTATAGCTTAATTTCATAGTGTATCGACTTAGTGGCTTAGTATTAGAATCTTGCAACCTAGATTTAGTCGGTTTGACCTAGAAATGACTTTATGACTTAGAATTGCATCAATTTAACTTATTTTATTTCCAGAACCTTGTATTAATGCAACATACCATATATAGGTCTGTATGACACCAGCTTGGGTATCGAGAGACACATCTTGCTCATGACTTCCGGCCAGTATATTTCTCTGATAATTTTTATTTCATGATAGTGTATATATCACTTGTTTTAAAATTGTATACTTGATTCTGACACTTGGTTACACGTACTGGTACTATATGGATCCCGTCAGGAGGTGTTATCCCCTACCGTGTTCAGCGGGTACTCATTCACATGTATTTTATCGTGTGTATCGGGTATTAATTTTTATGTGCTTCTTGTGCATCCACTATTTTGTGTGCTAGTATGACTATATCGTGTTCATGTACATAACGTATCGTGATTGGATCAATTAGTATTGGTTGGGGAGGGGGAGTAGGAGTTGGTTATATGATCAAAGCCCTATTGATCTCATGTGCATGTCGACTATACATCTCACGTATAATGGAGTTACCTTTATACCTCATGTGCAATCTAAGCCAATCACATAACGAACTTGCACTCTAAACCATATAGCTAGTATTCTTGTTTTTTCTACTTGCAGTTTATTTTCCGTATTTACTTTCCAGTTCTTATTGTGATTATTGCTTGTTCTCACTTGTATTGTATATTCTTACTATTTGTACATCTTGTATCCTTTTTCTATTGCTCGTTATATATGCTCGATTATGTATTTGAAACTACTTTCAGAGGTATGTACTTCACTCCAATCCTGACTGGATATATTTTTCAGATGATTGGCTAGAAGAGCTGTGTCCCACGTATTACGGTCCGCAGGAGGGTGAGACTTTAGAGGATACTCCCCTAGAGCAAGAGGACATAGTACCAGTGACCGAGGAGGTTTAGTTATATTTTGGTAGACTTTTATTAGACTATATTTGTGGAGATTCATGGCTTGTATATTATTCAGATTATGGATTATATCTTTATTCTTTCCTTCGCTTTTCCATTCGTGCTCTATCTTTCTTAGTTTGCATTGTGATTGAGTTTAGTATTGTGAGATACCATATTGTTCCTCCGTTTGGAGTTGAGATGATTGATAGGTACCATATTATATTGTTGAAATGTTAGATAGTTAGAACTGACCCAGACAGCATTCTACCATCGATTTTGTGGCGTAGGTTGGACGTACCCACGTACTCGTGCCCGAATAACCGGGTACGGGTCGTGACATATTTTTAGTGGTGGCCCATGCAGGTCAAGATTCGCAAGTAGAACGATATCGTAGTAGTGCTCGCTTAGAGTACTACTATGAGCCTGTTTTAGGAAATATGATTTAGGCTGAGAGGTTACTCAATCACAACTAGAAAACATTCCAATATCTGTTATGCAATCCTTATCTATTGAATATTGCTTTACTTTGAATAAAATATGTCCTTCTTTGATGATATCGTATCTTGTGCAGTATTGACTTTTTTGTTTTAATTTGTCTTCAGGATGCCTCCAAAGATCAGATTTTATAGCTTGGGAGCAGCGGCAGCTTCTTCAGCTACTTTTCGGCCTGCTGCAGAGAGGGTAGCAGCTACTACTGCTTCTTCTCCAATTGACAGGGTGCCTCACCGGTTCAGGTGGGAGTCTCAGCAGCCGTCTTTGGGGGTGCTCCTTTCCCAGTTCGGAGGGCAGCTCCAGTTGTTTTCGAGGGACTTCCACCACTACCGCCAGTACCAGCTGATGCTACATAATTGTTCGCACTTTTTTAGCAGATGATGGAGGCCCAGAGGGCCCAGGCTGAGGCACAACACCAGCAGACTGAGGTAAAGAGATAGGACATTAAGAATGCTCACCAGGTGGCTATTACCGCAGTAGAGAGGACAGCGCCACCACATCCATGGGAGGTACAGCCCAGGCCCGGTACCATACAGGACTTCAAGAAGTTGGATCCCCGGCCTTTCAAGGGGACAGAGGGCATTATATATGTAGATGACTGGTTGGAGAGCATGGAGCGCGTCATGCACTTATCCCGGCTTGCAGAGGACCTGAAGGTGGAGGCAGCGGGACTGCAGATTATGGTCATCGCCAGTACTTGGTTCTGAAATGAGACACATATTGCCGATCCAGGATTGACATGGGGTGAGTTCAAGGACTTGTTCAAAAGAAAGTTCTTTCCGCCCACTGAGAGACTTGATTTGGAGCGGCAGTTCCAGAACCTTCACCAAGGGAACATGTCGGTAGAGGAATATGCCGCAGAGTTTGACAAACTGAGCCGATATGCAGACTACATGGTGAGGGATCCTGAGAACCGGGCGAGTAGATTCAGAGAGGGCCTGAATTAGGAAGTGAAGGGTCTCATTTCTTTGAGCCATGAGACTTACACAGATATCTTGAGAGAGGCCCGCAAGTTCGAGAGAGACCTGAGTTTGAGGCCCAAGAGGGACCGAGACTTTTTTGGTGGTGGCAGTAGCGGGATCCAGCCAAGAGGCCCCATTTCCAGCCACAGAGACAGCAGTTTCATGCGCCTATCAGAGCACCAGTACAGCAGACGTACCAGATGCATAGGCCAACCCAGCCAGCTCGTGTTTGCCTCTTCTATAAGAAGTCAGGGCATGGATGGGATGTTTGCAGGAAAAGGCTTGGTCGATATTTGTTTTGTGGCTCATCAGACCACCAGCTGAGGGATTGTACTAAGATATTAGCTTGTACAGCTCAGGATGTAGCCCTAATTCAGAGGATACCCGCGAGACACCCAGCGGGACAGCAGAGAGGACCTCCTTTGCAGCCCCAGTAGTAGAGGTTCGTGCAGCACCAGCACCAGCAGAGAGGTGCATAGCAGGGGCGAGCTTTTGCCCTGACCGTGGAGGAGGCAGAGCCTGTCGGAGATGTCATAGCAGGTTTAGTCTTACTTGATTCTTTTTTAGCTCATGCTTTATTTGATTCTGGTGCTTCTTATAGTTTTGTATCTATATCTTTTGCTCTGAGACATCATCTTGAGTTTGAACCATTGGCGAAGACTTACAAGAACACAACCGGGGGTGGCATTATCCTGGTTAGTGATGTTTGCAAGGACCGAAGAGTTTTCTTGGGAGGTAGAGAGTTGGGCGTATGTTTACTTGTAATGCCACTTCCAAGTTACGATATAGTACTCGGGATGGATTGGTTGAGTAGACATCACGCTAGTATCGATTGTCGTGGTAGCAGAGTTTTATTCCAGACGGTGGGAGAGCCAGAGTTTGAGTTCGTCCGAGGAGCAGAGCAGAGTGGAGGTAACTTATGTGGAGCTTTGGTAGAAGAGCAGGAGCCGCCACATTCGTTGATTACAGGATTCATGGATATCTTTCCTAAGGAGTTATCGGAGTTTTCATCGGACAGAGATGTGGAGTTCTCTATAGATTTAGTGCTAGACGCAGAGCCAATATCTCAGCACGTCTATAGAGTGAACAATAGCGAACTGGCGGAGTTGAAGAAGCAGGTGGATGAGTTGAAAGGCAAGGGCTTTATCCGTTCCAGTTCATCACCATGGAGTACTCTGGTACTTTTTGTACCAAAGAAGGATGGATCGGTACGTATGTGTATCGACTACAGGGTACTCAACAACCTCACTATCAAGAATAAATATCCGTTGCCACGGATAGATGATTTATTTGACCAGTTGAGCGGAGCGAAGGTATTCTCAAAGATAGACTTGAGGTCAGGGTACCACCAGGTGAAAGTGAAGAGGGAAGACATCCCGAAGACAGCTTTCAAGATTCGTTATGGGCAGTTCAAGTTCTTGGTGATACTGTTTGGGTTGACCAATGCCCCGACAGTATTCATGAACCTGATGGACAAGGTATTTTATCAGTACCTAGATCAGTTTATTATAGTCTTCATAAATGATATTATAATATATTCGAAGATCCCAGAGGAGTATGAGAAGCACTTGAGGATTGTTCTGGAGACCCTCAGGAAGGAGAAGATGTATGGCAAGTTATCGAAGTATGAATTCTTCCTTGATAAGGTTGAATTCCTTGGGCATGTTATTACAGGAGATGGAATCTCAGTGGACCCGAAGAAGATTTCAGCAGTTGAATCGTGGTCTACCCCGAGTTCAGTAGCAGAGATCAAGAGTTTCCTTGGATTGGCGGGCTACTATCGGAGGTTTGTTTAGGACTTTTCCAAACTTGCAGAGCCGATGACTAGACTAACCAGGAAGCACATGGAATTCGTCTGGATTGAGGATTGTCAGTCAGCATTTGAGGCGCTAAAGAGGAGGTTGACTACAGCTCCAATCTTGACATTGCCATCAGGAGCAGGAGGAGTTTTCATTTACAGTGAAGCATCAGGTAAGGGTTTAGGTTGTGTGTTGCAGCAGAACGAGAAGGTTATTGCCTATGCTTCCAGGCAATTACGCTCGCATGAGAAAAATTATCCTACCCATGACTTGGAGTTGGCAGCAGTTACCTTTGCTCTTAAATTATGGAAATACTACCTGTATAGAGAGGGAGTTGAGATCTTCACAGACCACAAGAGCTTAAAGTACGTGTTTACACAAAAAAGAGCTCAATATGAGGCAGCGACGATGGTTGGAGCTGATGAAAGACTTTAACATATCTTTACAGTACCATCCAGGAAAGGCTAACGTAGTCGCGGATGCCTTGAGCAGGTATCCCGTGGCTATGCGCTTGACGAAAGACAGACATTTATTGGTCGATCTTGACAATTTGGGCATTGAGGTATTAGTTCCTGGAGTCGCAGCACAGATGTGGGGACTTCAGGTATAGTCAGAGCTGATGGACCGGGTCAGAGCTGAATAATATGTGGATGAGTCTCTGAGGAACATCAGAACACAGGTCCAGATTGGGTTAGCAGAGGACTTCATCGTCGCAAATGATAGATCATTGCGATACGGTACCAAGTTATGTGTACCGAGAGGAGAATTGCGTGAGGAGATTCTGCAAGAGGCGCATCGTTCTCAGTAATCTATGCATCCAGGTGCCAACAAGATGTATAGAGACATAAGGGAGCATGTATGGTGGTATGGCATAAAGCGGGAAGTAGCCAGCTTCATATCCAGGTGTTTGGTTTGCCAGCAGGTAAAAGTGGAGAGACAGAGGCCAGGTTGTTTGCTTCAGCCTTTACCCATTTCAGAGTAGAAATGGGAGCATGTGACCATGGATTTTGTTTCAGGACTTTCGCGTTCTCCAGGAGGTAAGGATGCGATTTGGGTCATCGTGGACAGGATGACCAAATCAGCCCACTTTCTGCCATTCATAGTGGGTACATCTACGGAGAGACTCACGGAGATGTATGTGTGCCAGATTGTCAGATTATACGGTATTCCAGTGAGCATAGTCTAGGATCAGGATAGTCGCTTTATGTCCCACTTTGGAGGAGTTTACAAGCTAGCTTGGGCACTCAGCTCAAGTTCAGTACCGCTTATCACCCTCAGACTAACGGACAGTTGGAGAGGACTATTCAGACTCTCGAGGACATTCTACGCACCTGTGTTTTGGATCTTGGAGGTTCTTAGGAGAATCATCTTTACTTGGTAGAGTTTTCATACAACAACAGCTACCAAGCCAGTATCGAGATGTCACCATTTGAGGTGTTGTATGGACGGAGATGTCGCACTCCGTTATCATGGGATGATGTTAGTGAGAGAGCTTTATTGGGACCAGAAATGGTAGTGGATGCAGCCGAGAATGTAAAGCTTATCAGGGATAGACTTCGAGTGGCGTAGGACAGGCAGCGGCATTGGGCCAATAGCCACTCGAGACCTTTGGAGTTTGAGATATAAATTTTTTTTGTTTTGTATTGCTTGTGATTGTTTGTTTTTGTTAGAGTGCTAAGGTTATGTTTCGTGCTAGGTTGGCGGTTTGATTTTCTTGAGGATTTATCCGACACGTGGCATAATTCGTTTCGGTGGAGGCGGGAAGCTTAGTCCGTGATTCATTGGACCTTTCAGTATTCTTGAGAGGGTCGGTGCAGTCGCTTACAGACTATACTTACCACCTGCATTGGAGGGAGTGCACAACGTGTTTCAGGTGTCACAATTAAGATGGTACGTGGCAGATCCCAGTCATGTGTTGGATCACTCGGAGATAGAGGTGGGCGCTACTCTTAGCTATCCAGAGCAGCCAGTGGAGATTCTGGATCAGAGAGAGAAGGTATTGAGGAACCAGACGATTCCATTGGTACGCATCGCGTGGAGGCATCACTCGCCAGGAGAGAGTACCTGGGAGCGAGAGGCCGTGATGTGCGAGTAGTATCCATATCTGTTCGAGCCATGAGGTATAATTCATTCTTGTATTATTTTCTTTTGGTAGTTAGTTTCTTTTTTAATTTCGAAGAAAAAAAATTCTAAGGTAGGTAGGTTTGTCACCCTCATATTTTCATTTAAGGGTAGTTTGGTAATTGACATAGATATTTAATTTTAGGCTGTATTATATTTAAATATTATGCATGAGTATTAAATAATTATTATATTATTATTGATTGGTAATTATAGATTTATTGTGGACTTGTGTAGTGGACCTAACCTATTTAATTAGTTGCATGAATCCAACATTTAGATTAGTTTAGATTGAGCCCATTAATTAGGCCCATGGTTAGTAGGATGGATTAATTAGTGAAACCATTAGACTAGAATCTTCCTCCTTAATCAATTTCTTTATGAGAGGCTCCAAGGGGTATTTTGGATATTTCATATTACTTGAGAGAGGGTTTATGACTAGCCATTAGAAGAGGGGAGAGAGTCTCTCATTCCAATTTTCCTTTCCAAATAGATCTACATTTTTTCCCCTTTCAAATTCCTTCATTCCCTTGTCAATTATCCACCAATTTCTTCACAAATTTTCTTCCATATTCTTTAATTGAGGCTACTACAACAAGGATCTACAAGAAGGAAGCAAGAAGCAAGAAGGAGGAGGCCAAGATCTACAAGGAGGAGCTACTTTCAATTTTGGGATCTTTTCATTGGGAATCCATCTCCCAATAGGTACATTTCAGTTTCTCTCTTATAGTAGGTTTTAAATCTAAGATTTAACCATGAGAAACTAATCAACATATATAGGCTAACCATAGGAATTGGTTTTAGGTTTATAAGACACCTATGGTGGAAGTTATATGGGTTTTGGTACCAATTTTGGGGGAATTCCGAGATTAGCACATATGGTATTTGTTATTTGGTCATATAGATCAAAATGACATATGATTGATTGTTTGTGGTTAATTTCGTATCCACAATTGGATACGTGTAGGTTATATCTCGTCAATTTGACGATACGGGTTAATTTCGGAGGTTTTTCTCCGACACGGGGACTTGTGCATATCATATTGTGACACGGACACGTAGTTGATCTAATTATTAGACGTATTATTTATATTTAGTGTATTAGACTTGCTCGTGTCCTCAGAGATATGTTTGGTTGTGTATTGGAGCCGTATCGCAAGCGTATCATAGAATTAGTGTGATACAGGTGCGGTGCACTCTACGTATTTGATGTTTTATCCTCTTTTCTGTACGTACATGTGTATTTATATATATATATATATATATATATATATATATATATATATATATATATATATATATATATATATATATATATATATACTATATGTATGTATGATTAGTGTATTTAAGTGTATATGTGTGTAAGTGTATATAGTGATATATATATATATACGTATTTATATATATGTACTTGTATATATGTATATGTGTGTTTGTGTTTGTGTTTGTGTTTATGTGTAATAGTGTATATGGTTATATATAGATCTATATGTATTATATGTGATTGTGTATATATATATATATATATATATATATATATATATATATATATATATATATATATAGAGAGAGAGAGAGAGAGATAGATTGGTGAGTATATATATATACTTAGATGTGTATAAGTGTATGTGCATTTGTGTTTGAGTGTTTGTGTGGTTGTGTGTGTACATAGTGTGTGCATTAGTGGTTGTGTTTATGTGGTGTGTGAGTGAGCATCAGTGCTCAGAAGAGAGTTCACTCAGTGGCAGCATCACAGTGTATTAGTTTCAGCAACTCCAGTAGGGTGCAGTCGAGCAGACACTATACAGAGGAGAACACGGGCTGCACTGAAGGTGAGCAGCACCTTGTGTACAGCAGCGTGCACAAGAGGGAGCAGCACTCGGGCAATGCACAGTATCACAGTGGTATCAATCCACTGTGCAGGTTTCAATGCACAGTATCAGTCAACAGCAGGTATCGATTTCAGTTCACTGTGCAGTCTCCCGGAGCATAGTATCAAGTGCAGATTTTTACTGTACAGTTTTCCTAAGTACAGTATTAGTAGGTATCAGTTTCAGTAGGTTTCAGTTTCAGGTATTGGGTTAGTTGAGGTTTGAGTTAGCAAGGTTTTTGGTTTAAGTAGTTAGTTGAGCTATTAGTTGTTTATGTTAGTAGTAGATATATTAATAATAGTTAGTCTATATATATATATATATATATATATATATATATATATATATATATATATATATATATATATATATATATTACTAATAGGTAATGTATATTAGATAGTTAGAGTGATGCTTAGTATATAGTTTAGCTATATGCATTATGTATATATGTAGTATTGGTGTATATAATATTGTTAGTTATAGTTAGTATATTTAGGGGTATTTATATATATGTATTAGCTATATCCATAGTGGTTTGGGTTACCTCGGGATACCAAGGTATTGGGTCGATACCCAAGGTATTAAGTTTGGATATCGAGATAGATGTGATACGCATTGGTGCAAGGCCAAGGTATCATATTTCATTGTTTTGATATAGTATTAAGTATATTGACTTGTATATATATCTAAAATACTATTTTCATATAATTAAACTTGCGTATCTTAGGATACGGCTTTTCGAGTGTCTTTTAGTATCTTAGATTAGCTTGTATAGCTTAGTTTTATAGTGTATCGACTTAGTGACTTAGTATTAGACTCTTGCAACCTAGATTTAGTCGGTTTGACCTAGAAATGGCTTTATGACTTAGAATTGCATCAATTTAACTTATTTTATTTCCAGAACCTTGTATTAATGCAACATACCATATATAGGTATGTGTGACACCAACTTGGGCATCGAGAGACACACCTTGTTCAAGACTTCAGACGAGTACATTTCTCGGATAGTTTTTATTTCATGATAGTGTATATATCACTTATTTTAGAACTGTATACTTGATTCTGACACTTGATTACACGGACTGGTACTATATGGATCCCATCAGGAGGTGTTATTCCCTACTGTGTTCAGCGGGTACTCATTCATATATATTTTATCATGTGTATCGGGTATTAATTTTTATGTGCTTCTTGTGCATCCATTATTTCGTGTGCTAGTGTGAATATATCGTGTTCATGTATGTAACATGTCGTGATTGGATCCATGTGTATTGGTTGGGGAGGGGGAGTAGGAGTTGGTTATGTGATCAAAGCCCTATTGATCTCATGTGCATGTCGATTATACATCTCATGTATAATGGAGTTACCTTTATACCTCATGTGCAACCTAAGCCGATCACATAACGAACTTGCACTCTAAACCACATACCTAGTATTCTTGTTTTTTCTACTTGCAGTTTATTTTCTGTATTTATTTTCCAGTTTTTATTGTGATTATTGCCTGTTCTCACTTGTATTGTACATTCTTACTACTTGTGCATCTTGTATCATTTTTCTATTGCTCGTTATATATGCTCAATTATGTATTTGAAACTGCTTTCAGAGGTATGTACTTTGCTCCAATCCTGACTGGATATATTTTTTAGATGATTGGCTAGAGGAGCTGTGTCCCACGTATTATGGCCCGCAGGAGGGTGAGACTTTAGAGGATACTCCCCTAGAGCAAGAGGACATATTACTAGTGACCGAGGAGGTTTAGTTATATTTTGGTATATTTGTATTAGACTATATTTGTGGAGATTCATGGCTTGTATATGATTCAGATTATGGATTGTATCTTTATACTTTTTTTCTCTTTTTCATTCGTGCTCTATCTTCCTTAGTTTGCATTGTGACTGAGTTTAGTATTTTGAGATACCATATTGTTCCTCCGTTTGGAGTTGAGATAATTGACAGGTACCATATTATATCGTTGAGATGTTAGATAGTTAGAAATGACCCAGACAGCGTTCTACCGCCGATTCTGCGGCGTAGGCTGGACGTACCCACATACTCGTGCCCGAATATCCAGGTGAGGGTCGTGACGTGACAGTCACATAACTCTTAGTCAATATGCATAGTAAACAAAATAAAGACGACGCAATCCGCTGTTGCACCCAAGTCTATCTTGGATGCGCAGTTTATATAGAAAATAACTAAATAAATAAGTAACATAAATGCAACATGCTGTACAAAATATAAATAAAAAGTCATCATGGCAAGGTATACTTGCCTGACGCAGATTTGGTGTAGAGACGATACAAGAGGCAGGTACAACGAACCAGAAAATATAAAAGCTGAACAACCATCTCCGGATGCTACAACAGATATCACCAACGATTCTGAAATAAGCGAGACAGTCAAAAAATACTACCCTTTCGTCCAATTTGAACACAGAGGCAAAACGATAATTTTGGGTCAAAATGGTGTCCGCATGTGGGCCACTTTACACCGACAAATGTGTCAAGGTCAAAGGTCTCTAAATAGGACATAGGACAATTATAGGTCAAGCAAATCCTAATCAATTATTCGAACTCACCGGTATGTCCAATTTTGGATTCTGGTGAGCCGATCACAAAATCGCTCGTCAAGTTGAATCATAGGGCCCACAAAATGGTGATTCATCGACTGACTCAGAATCAAACGAAACTCGGGTCATAGGACAAGTCAAACACTACGAATCTAATGGTGTAAGATTAGTTGTGATCCGATGAGCGTACAAAACTAATTGGAAATATGGTGTGACTATAATCACATCTACAAACACGGATGCGAAAGCGATATCAACCCACCTGAAGATAAAGAACCAACATCTAACAAAAGCACCAAGACAGATCAAACATAGTATTTTTGATGACTATGTAACTGGACAAATCATAATCTACATAACCTCCAACAAGATACAAGATTGAATAAAAATGTTGAACCATTTGTCCTAAAGTTTAACTCATCACCAAACTCAAGAAGAAAGAAAAATATACAACTGAAATCACTCATCCAATCCTGTAGTGATCTTACTAGACAAAGAAGATGACTCCCCGAATAGATCTCCTCTTCCAACTATTCAAATGGAGAGCCCTAAGAGCAAAGTAGAAACTTTCTCTTATATTTCATGTGGACTTGCACCCTTCAATCTTCCGTATTGAGCTTCTCATGCCTACAACCCTCAACACACACATACACACACGCACGCACGCACGCACACACACACACACACACACACACACACACACACACACACATATATATATATATATATATATATATATATATATATATATATATGTTGAGAAAACCTTATTTAGGACATAAAAAATCCTTAAAATATTCCAGCACTAATCTTAAGCGTCCAAATTTGATCGCATGAATATTGGTTGCTGATTTGGGGGACCCGCACTTGTACTGTTTCCAAATCCAGACTGGACCCAACATTGTAGTTTAGTAATTGTATAATAAACTTGAAGAAAAAAAGCATATGTTTACGTTCATCAATGTATCTATTGTGCACGTTGAGGATATGTGCGGTACATGAGCAATTCTCTAAACATTCGACATACATGCATCAAAGAGCTCTACCCTTCAATCCAACTCTACTCTTCGTACACATCCATCCGTGTAGTCTCTTAAAGTACCACTTTGCTAGATTAATCATAGGTGTAAACCCTTATAAGCAGCGACATATAGGTGATTTTGTATTATCACAGATTGCATAGTTTTCACACAATCCAATGCCATCACACGGGTTTCCCGAAGCCTGCCAAAACATGTTCCATTGGGCCACCTTTGAAAACCAAATTAAATTTTGTGTCACATCTCTTCATGATCTTATTATTAAGAAGAGTAGTCATCTCTTCCATCTCGAGAATCTCTTTCACAAATTTTGTCCCCAAATAGTCATATAATCCTGGAAGTAAAAAAAATATGGTAGGATATATTAGTAGTTTTAGTTATGTTTTTTTATAAGGATATAAGTGTCACATCCTGATCTTTCGTGGCCCCAATCGTCCCCACTGGGCGTGAGATCACCACGCCAGCGTTCCCGCAGGATGGTCGTTCCCTTCGGAACATGATATCGTACGAGCTTGGAGTTGTGCTCTCACAAGGCAGCGGCTGAACAATAAAAAAATAAGCTATTCAAAGTTAGAAGCAGTGGCACAATATTATAGAAATTAAATGAACACAATGGTATAAGAAAATAATCTCTTTATTGATATCTTTGAAATGATTACAAGGCTATTATTACATTGCCAATTGGCTTACTTCTCTCTTGAGCTATACAGAATATACTGACATCGTTCCATATATTACATCTCTTTATACAGAAAATATCTCAAAGCTTCTTAATCCATCTCATGGCATCTGCTAATTTCTGACTCCTGAGTATGAGGATCTGCTATTGCTACCTCGAACAATCCAGAACCTGCAGACAGAACTGGTGGCATCAGCAATTTAGGGAAGCACTTGTAAGTATAAAAGCAACGAACAGAAGCAAAACCCTCTGAAACCAACACTAAGTAATCATATTATAAAATATTGCATTATTAGTGATCTTGCTACTTTTAACTATGTTCATTTCATGTTGTACAAGATCAGAGCCAGTTTGCACTTCTTTGAAAATATCTTTGAAACAGCTTTCATATACATTTTATTCAAGCATACAATATGAACAAGTCATGCACGATATTTATTTCATTTCTATACTGATGTGCGCAGCGTGTTTGTAAGCCATATTCTTTATCTTTGAGATAAACAGCAGTATTCATTTATTCATTTCTTTTCTATGAGCAGGATACTATCATTTCTTATGAGGCACCTTCTTATAACATAGACTATTCTCGGAGTAATGAGTAACATGCAATAAGAGACATAATAATATGATCATCACTTATGCAGTGATTCTTACCCTTCGTCGGATGGTTATCCCTGCAACAGACATACAAGTTAGCCATAATTTGTATATATCAATGATCTCAAGGGACTAGGCATCTATATCTTAAGGGACTTGGCATCTATATCTCAAAGGACTTAGCATCTATTGGTTAGGCTTACAAGAAGGATGCACATAGCATGCTACCTAACTACATGATGGCCCATGAAAGTTTGTCCTCATGAATTAGCAGTGGTGACTCAAGGTTCAGCTCTGCACTAGTACCCATGAACGCACTGTGACTCATCCACAGTACCTCACCCTAACATAAGCAGCTGTGACATCATGGTTCCGCTATGCACTAATGGACACAACACCCCACTATATCCTCAAGGGACCGTCCCTTAGTGTGCTATCACAATCTCTTCCGGATTGACCACTTTCCAGTGTCCCAGGAACCGATCGAGAGACTATTACCTTGTGCACAAGTTGTCCGAGGCCGATGAAAGACATGAACTCCTATCAGATAAAATATATCATAAGCGCAGTTTTGAACACAAGTACATATTTACGTCTTCTTTTGTCTTATCTAATAGCTACACCCCACTACATCGCAAGCGATTGTACCTCAAGGTACTCTATTAGTGCCTTCTCTTATCTAAGAGCACACTCCACTACATCCTCAAGGGACCGTCCCTCAGGGTGCGCTATTAGTACCTCTTATCATTTCTTTACAAGACAAGCATTTTCATACAGATCCATCTTTGTAGCAGCAATAACGTGAACATGTAAACAATCTCTCGTTGAACAAGCATGGCAATAGTTGTGGTATCTCTTGTTACTAAGCATGCATTTCTATTCTTGTTTAGCATATGACAAGGGACATGTTCAAGCATACTTTTATTCTGTTTATTACCAATACGATAGGGACATGCAGATATTCGTTTACTCTTGTTCATTAGCATAGCAATGGTCCGTTCAATAGCAGTGACACACTACTTAGCATGCAACAATTTTTTCTTGACTTAGCATGGCAGGGTTCTTGTATTGACAAGCATACCAGTTCTCTTATTAAGCATACAGGGTCAAGTTCTAGCATTGTTCTTATGAATATTAATCTTCTTAGCAACAAGCGATTATAAAACCAAATTCTTTATTAGGCGTGAAAGAATCAGATAATGCAGTTCTGCCCACTCACCAAGTTCAATCATCTTCTGTTTCAACAAGGAGCTCTTCGTAAAGTCTTTTTCTCGAGCCAACAAATCGATATCTCTAGTTATATAGTGCCAACGCGGAGCGGGACACTACATAATTATCAACCAAAAAAAAGTTGTCCTTGAAACTTCAAGAAGAAACTTACAATATCCAGAGCAGCGATAGTCCTCATCCCTCACCATCATCAATCAAAAACTCTAGCACATCAGGAAATTATCTCTTTCAAGCAATAAAATAATCCAGGAAACTTTTGCCGATATCTTTGAAAATATTTACAAACTTATTCTATGGAACGCTCATTGCAGCAACGATATCAAGTGGCAAGGAATTATCTTGAGTTAAAGAGAAACAGCAAAATGGCCAAAGGGTCGAGTTGCTCTGATACCACTTGATACGTCCTGATCTTTCGCAGTCCCGATCGTCTCCGCTGGGCATGAGATCACCACGCCAGCGCTCCCTAGGACGGTCATTCCTTTCGGGATGTGATATCGTGCGAGCCTGGAGTTGCGCTCGCACAAGGCAGCGGCTGAACAATAACAAAATAAGCTATTCACAGTTAGAAGCAATGACACAATATTGCAGAAATTGAATGAACACAATGTGTGAGCACCCTGATTTTTTACATAGGGTTAGTTCGGTAATTAATAATTATTTTTTATTTTAATATTTATTCGATAATTTAATTAAAATTTGGAAACCAACCCCCATCGTTTTAAGATCTTGAGTGCAATACTAGCCTACCCCTTCCAACCAACCTAGCATGCTCGACTTAGACGAGTCAAATTAGGCTCCTGCCATGACTGTCCCTTACAAATTCGTAATCCCATGCCTTATTTTGGTCGCATAACTTTAGCGACACAATTACGAGAAAATTATGATTAATTAACCATTTTATCGTGATGTACAATTTTAACACGATACCCCAACCCATTGCTTCCAACTAAATCCATGCTATAAGCCTAACTGGTCCTATTACGCACATGACACTCGAGTTGCGTTATTCGAACCCCCTGCATGCTCCTAATATAATAGAAAATAGAATTTATGGATTTAATTAATTAATTTAATATTCATTAATATTTAGTAAATACTTTTTTAATTAATATAATTTGGTTGTAAATTATTTGTTAGAAGAAATATAAATTTTTAGAATATTTTCCAAGATCCTAACTATTTTTGGGGATTTTATACATATAAATATTGAATAAATAAAATAAAAGAAAATAAATAAATAAATAAATAAATAAAAATAAATCCAAACCCATTAACCCTATCCGTTAACCCTAACCCCACCCCAAACCCTAAACCTTTCCCCCATCCACGTACAGGACGCCCCCCCCCCCCACCTATATATATGTGTATGTAACCCTAATCCTAAACCACACCACCTCCACCATCACCCATGCCTCCACCCAGGCGACCACCCCGACCGCCCGCACAGCCGCCCGCACCGTCGCCCGTAACGCCGTAGCGCGCGAGAAGCAGCAGCAGCCGTCGCGCGGTCGACCGCGCGAGCACCCGCACAGCAGCAGCAGCCTTGCGGCCCCCCTTCGTGCGGAGGTTTAGCCCTCCTCGCTCATCTGTTTCACGTTCCATCTTCGTTGGTATGTTCTCAACCTAACTCCCTAGGATTTCCTTCAAGTGGAATGAATTTAGGCACCCGGGTTTGATCAAAAATTTGACCTGAAGTTGGCCAAAAAACTGTTCAAAAAGAGTTCAAAATTTTAGTCCAAGTACCCCTGTTCATATCCAATTTTCTACCATGTCGTTAATTATTTTTAAAATATAATTGAAACAACTTTTTCACAATATAACCAAGATTTTTACTGTTCTTTTAGTTTTTATTAGTTTGCTTTAATGGTTAAATTATTCTGTTTTCAAAATGACCAAAAATTTGTTTTTAAAATACCCAAAATCTTCGATACGGGGTGTGTCCCGCCAAACGAGACAACTTTGTCGTATGTGAGTTATACGGAAAGGCACGTATCATCAACACGGACATGTAGGCTTTCGCAAAACTTGATTTAGATGTGCGTGCACACCGGAATCAACGCATATCCGTCGAAAAGTACTATATCGGCCTTTTCTGACACTCGTCATAACTTCGTGTGTACTCATCAATTCATAAAGAAACTTATGCCATTGGATTCGTAGCGTTATGCTGGTCCTGTGACCTAAGTTTGGTTCAATTCTGAGAATGTTGACGAAATATCGTTTCGTGGGCCCCCGGTTCCACTTGACGGATGATTTCATGATCGGCTCATCGGAATCCAGTTCTAGATATTCTGTTGTGTTTATATCATCGTTCTGGACTCGTAAATACTAAGTTTGACGAATTTGGAGAACTTTGCCTCTGATATATTTTTTGGTGCAAAATGGGCCACATGTGGATTCCGCTTTGACCCAAAACTGTCAATTTTGCCCCTGTATCCAAATTAGACTTATGGGTGGTCAATCCTAGCTATTTCAAGTATTCTGAGAATATTGATGATGTGTGTTTCAACATCCGGAGGTGTACGTACAGATTTTACTTTCCCAGGAGTAGTTGACGGAGTTTAGAACCCAAACAAGTGTACCTTGCCAAACCTGCAGAGATCATGTTATATTACTTGTGTTCTTTCCATATATATTTATTCTGTGATGTGCCTGTTCAACCTAGGACCGTGAGACATTGCTCACCATCCGAACAAGATTCGGGTGTCGATGTCGTACGCGGAGTTGTGCAATGTCACTTAGAGAAGTTAAGTCCATGATCCTATATTTTTGCGTGCTTATTTTATCAAGTATGCCATATCGTAGGAAACTTGACACTATTTCATGTGACAGAATCTTTTTGGAGTTATTCATGGTGATTCTGTATAGGCTTACAGGATTCATGACATGAGACTTGCATATTACAAGGATATTATTATGACTCGTTGTACTAGCTAGAGGTCATGATCTTGCGTGCTATGGACATGAGACATCGTGGACATGAGACATGAGGTTACATTGGGTAGGGAGAGACACACAGGCTACAGGCTGATTATTTATATATATACTACTGGAGGTGCCTTAGACTCTGTTTCAGATGTTTGGCACATATACTGGAGTCGTGATACTACTTGCTGCTATGGACTCCCCGACACAGAGCCTGTAGTAGTCTCAGCCTGAGTACTAGTGATGCTCTCATTTGTATTTCACTTAGCTGGTTACATAACTTGCCTTAAGGATCTGTTTATATTTACTTGTTGTATTTTATTTGGCTTAAGTATTTATTGTACCTTGTTATATCCCCTGAGGACCTGAATCTGGATTATGTCCCCAAGAGTAGACGAGGAGAGCTATCCCGAGGTTTACGGGACAAGTGCTACTATTGGAGACGTACAGGTTGCAGAGGACGAGGTTGTTCCGGAGGACTTCTCTTGAGCATAAAATGTTCTCACTATGCATTTATTATGCTTAGTATTCTTAGATATTTGATCTTATAGTTGTTTGATGATAAACAAAAGAAATTGAAAGTAGGTTTATACGAAACCCTTTCTTTGTTTACAAACAAGAAAAAAAAGAAGTACAATTAATCCTATACGAGAAGGTTAAGTACAAAAAATGATTCTGGGAAAAAAATTGCTATAGGAGTCTGATCTGCGGTCGATCACTTTGTCCCTTGGACCACACGATGACGAAGAAGTGCTGTAGAAGAAGAAGAAGCTTCAAAGATTGCGGGAGGGATTGAACTCTCATTGCCAAAGTTGTCAATCAACACTCTCTGTATGTGCTCTCTCTCTGATCTCCACCCCTTGATCTCCTGTGACCGGAAGTCTCTATTTATAGAGCTCGGTCACAGTAACTGACCAGTCGACGTAGAAGCCAAACAGTGGAGAGAGTTGCACCTTTTACGCGGCACTTATAATAACTGCTATCCACGTCTGAATGATCTCCTGAATCCGCGTATGACGCGTGTCCCATTATGAGATAACGCGTAGAATCGCTCATCGAAGATCATGGCATGCAAGCCACGTAAGTAACTGCCCCTCGCATAAAGATGGTTGGCATAAAAGCCAAATAACTGTCTCGTTGGCGTAAAAGCCAAATAGTTATCTTGTTGGCTTAAAAGGCCTGTTGGCGTAAAAGCCAAGTAGCTGTCTTGTTGGCGTAAAAGCCAAATAGCTGTCTTGTTGGCGTAAAAGCCAAATAGCTGTCTTATTGGCGTAAAGGCCAAATAGTTGTCTTATTGGCGTAAAAGCCAAGTAGCTGTCTTGTTGGCGTAAAAGCCAAGTAGCTGCATAATAGGTAACCAGCGTAAAGATAGCCAATTATCCTTCCTTGACTGAGGTTTTGAGCATATTCTGGGCCAAATAGCCTTATCACGTACCTTTGCAAATATAGCCTGAGTTGGCATATTTCGAGGAGATAGCATACGGCGTACTCCTATAGTTGAAAATAGCCTGGTTGGCGTATTTCGAGGAGATAGCATACAGCGTACTCCTATAGTTAAAAATAGCCAGGTTGGCGTAACATGCAAGGATAGTGATGTGAGCATATTAACCCTAGTTTTAGCTCTCTCGGTCATTAAAAATAGAACCAAATCTCGTGCATTAAATGCAGAGATCTGCCCCCATCTCACGCATTAACTGCAGAGATGTGCCTCAAGTTCTGTACGAAGAACAGCTTTTAACATGGCGTCTGATTTTGTCTCATCTTGAGCGTAAAAACTCATCTCTGCCTGTGTATAATAGGCAGCATATTCCTTGAATGCATAAAAAATAACTTGTATCAAGGATTATGTCACTAAACGACAGTCTGGGTCTCTGTACAGAATTATCATTACAACCGTCCTCTCGATTGTCGTGCAGTACTCTTTGTCAGGAGTCAGGTTCACTGTTTTGTCTGATAGGTTCATTCGAGGAATACGAAGAGTTCCTCGTACAACTACACGCTGCATTAAAAGCGGACATATTTTACGCCGGAGTGGCGATGTAGCAACCTTTTTATGCCAAAGTAGTCTGGAAGTACTGCCTTACGTGGGTTGTTTTGGAGCTCTATTTTACGCTGAATAGCATTGGAGCTCTGTTGTACTCCAATGGCTCTGAAGTCATATGTTACGCCACACAGCGCTGGAGCTCTGTTTTACGCGGGCTTCATGTACGTTGAGGGTTTTACGCGTATAATTCCCCAGCGTATTTTCATGCTTCTACAATACCCGCTTCAAAGTTTTCAAATTCCTCATAATTTGAAATACTTTAAATGAAGCATAAAACGGTCAAATTTGACTCATTCTGCGAGGCTAATTTCTCGGCGAATTTTAGGAATTTGTTGGGATTTGGTATGTTCTCTTCTGCCTATATAAAGGCAAGCGAGTGAACCTGTCTTTCCATACTTCCTTCACCGAAAGAGATGGTTGCTGAGATCCATTAGGCTGATCTGAGTAAGAAGAAGATCATGCTCTTCCAGCATGTAAGGAGTCGTAAAAGGAGGCATCTTCGAGCAAATATCCTCTGCAACGATGAATCATGGAAGGATATCATAGCTTCCTTTGCTTGGGATAATTAGCAATTTTATATGGCGATTCATCCAGGACGGAGGAAGGGTCTCATCGGACCACATAGCTTGCTAGCTGTATTTTCTTCCATTATGAAGCTGGACGTAGGTCGGCAGCTTGGCCCTGTCTTCCAGTATTGTGTTGGGTCTGAATCCCTAACACAAATCTGAGCATAAATGTCATGGCGTATGGAGGGTGGGCTTGAATAATTTACACAAGCCCAGTTCTGTATCCTTCCGTCATTCACTATTTTCTTGTTCATCGGCCGTAGAAGCCGATGAAGTACCGTAGAAGAAGAAAAAGACCTCCATCAAATGAGAACCTGGCACAACAAATTCCCAGCATGATCTTTAATGAAAATGAGAAATACTTTATAAAAAAAGGATTTCCATCATATGTAATCATGAAAATGAAAAATCCTTTGTAAACTGGATTTCCATCATATGTAATCATGATTAATAGACTTGTCTTCTTTTACGCATTGCTGATTTGCCATATTTGCTGTGAGAAAGTCTGATAATGTGCAACTTCGGCACATCTGAGTAATTTTATGCTGACTCTGATAAACGATTATCCGGTCACGTCCCGACTTTTATGCGTAACGAAAGATGCGTAAAAAGCTCTTTAGCATTAAGTTGTCTTGAAGATCCAACTGTCATGCTATTTTTGAACGAGGTGTCGCATAGAATTCTGAACCGTCACTTCTCTGATACGAAGAATTTCTGTTCAGACCATCATCTTAAAGAATAGTTTCCCCGAAAATCCCTCAAAATAGGGCGAGAAATGTCCGCCAAACAAGCCATACTTGAACTTAGATGTAAAAGATTCTGGCTAAACTTTGAATGAACTTCCAATGGCCCAAGAAGAAGAGTCATCTTCAATGTTGACATCTGTGTGTTTCAGGCACTTGGAATGTTTTATAGCCAAAAAGGAGCATTTTCTGCGTAAACCCTTGTAATTGGCCTTCTGTAGTTCTGAGCGTAAAATCATAGATCTGTAGCTTCTGAGCGTAAAATCGTAGATTTGTAGCCTCTTAGCGTAAAACCGTAGATTTGTAGCCTCTGAGCGTAAAACCGTAGATTTGTACCCTCTGAGCGTAAAAGCTTCTGGGCGTAAAACCGTAGATTTGTAGCCTCTGAGCGTAAAACCGTAGATTTGTAGCCTCTGAGCGTAAAATCTTCTGAGCGTAAAATCGTAGATCTGCTCTGCGCGTAAAATCTGGATCTGTTACGCACTATGACTGTCCGTCTTCTTCTTCTTTTTAAAATGATAGGCTGACGTGGTACCAAATCATAACCGACTATTAAATATAGGATTTGGTTATGGATTCGAAGAGTTATCCGAACTCTATAAATAGCCCAAGGTCTTGAGAGAGAAACCCTTTATCTGTCTTTGCAAAACCCTTCGTCTCTTTGAGAACTCTTCGTCTTCGTCTCTTTTTTGAGAACTTTGTGCTTCGCCATGGCACCGAAATAGGCTTCCACTGCTAAGGGAAAGAAAGCTGCTTCCTTATCTCGCTCCTCTGCTCAAGCACGAGCAACCCCCATTAGGCTGAGCGAGCCCCGATCTGAACGAAGTGCTCCACCGTCGAGATGCGCTCCGGGCATCACAGGTAAAGACTTTGAGAGGAATAGAGAACCCTCCACACACGTTGTACATGTATGCGCAATAATACGCCCACATTTCTAATGTGTTAACGTAAAAACTCCATATTTTTGCAATTTGGCGTAAAAACTCAGACTGTCAAAATTTGGCGTATACTACAAATTTTGAGTTTTACGCGCTGAATATAAATTTCGGCGTAAAAACTCAAATTTTGGCAGTCTGGCATAAAAAGCTCAGACTGTTTAGACTTTGGCGTATACTGCCAACCTTGAGTTTTACACACTGGAAAATAGATTCCAGCGTAAGACTCAAGTTTTTGCAGTCTGCGTAAAAGCTCAGACTGTTAGTCTTTGGCGTATACTGCAAGAGTGTAGCGTCTAGCGTAAAACTGACTTATTTTCTTGCATTTTGCAGTGGACTTGCAGATCCCTCCTTTGGCTGAAGTGATGGGCTCTGCTGCTGGGATGCTGAATTCCAGCTATCTGGAGGACTTGTCCCATGTGACATTCTCCATCTCTGGAACCGAGTATCCTCAAGAAAAGGGAACTCTGATCTCGTCCCAAGGAGAACGAATGCTGCTGAGTATGATCAGTGGGGAGCCCCTGACATACATAGATGGGACTGAATATAAGAAACTAGGTTTCTTATTCGGGGATGTTATCGATAAACAATCCCAGACTAAACCCAAGAAGGAGAATTGGGTATTTTTTGCTGAGGGCACGGTCATGTATCTGCCAAGGATGCCCAGAGATTACCCTATCTCGGCATTCTTCCATGCCACACATCCTAGGGAGATGATGTGGACTCTGACTCCAGATCTTCATGGGCGGCCAGGGAAGATCTCATACAAGAAAGTATTAAACCGAGGAGTCTTTGTGAGCAGTCCTTCAGGCCCTATTATGCCTTTCAGAGGATTACTGTCGGGTAGCGTCCCAAGTGAAGACACTTCACTGATCCATCCGGTTCAAATATCGACTTTCTGCAATGACTTTATGGGGCAGGGAGGAGTGTACCCCAAGGTTAACCCTCGCACCAGTGGATGGATTAGCCCCGAGAATCTTCGATGGGCCAGTTTAACTGCCTGGGCCCTGAAGCACATCCAGATAGAGCTGGAAAATATTAGCTTGTTCGCATTTGTGAGTGCCACTAGTGTTGGGCTGTCTGTCAACCACAACTTGTTTTTAGCTTTGATGGAGCGATACAACTCGCTTACTGGGACTTTTGCTACTCTGCTAGGTGAGTTGGGCTTAGCCCTTCATGAGATGGCAGAGATTTCAAAGCTGCCAATGGGAGACACTCCTTATGAAGAGTACGTTCCCACAAACAGGGAGCTGAGGTATACAAACCCTCGGGTAGTGGCGGTGTACCAAGAGCTGATGAGCCACTATCTTGCCTGCACCACCTTCTACAAAGAGCCCTCTGATTTGGCCCATATCAACAAATGGGTATCCTACCTCTTCTTCCATCAGGCCAGAAATGCTAAGCCGGACAAGGTTGTAGATAGCAGAGATAAGCCTTTTAACCTCCTGAGCATGCTTAGTGCCAACACGGTCGATGATCTCATTAAAGACGCAGGGGCTTCAGATTATATTCTCGATGAGGAGATAGGGGGTTATCCTGCAGGCACTAAAGCCTTCAGTTATATGAGGCATTATCCCAAGCCTCTGTCAAGGGAAGCTCAACTGGCTAGCTTCCTCTCTGTCTGGCTACGCCGATGGGTAGTGCCTGGCATCGCGTCTGCGGATCGCATCCATCGCAACACCATATGGCCCGCAGTGTGTTTGGTGTTTGGAGCAAGACTGGGCCTGCTTCCTGCCATGGTATATAGAATACAAGCTGGCCTGAGGGCCATTACTGATGGGCTGCTTGCAGATGATACACAGCGTGAAGGATATCCTAGAGTGGAATTACCATTCCTATATCTGATGGGATGGTTAATCCTTCACAATACCAGAGTGATGTCTTCCGGCTCTGCCAGGGGTTCGGGAAATAACTTCTAGTTAAATTACAAGAATTCCCTTTGGAATGTGGCGAGCGTCATAGATTGTCGGCGAGCCTTAAATTTCGCCCATGGTTGGAAGCTCTTTTGTACCGTCCCCCCTGTACATATCAATCAACAGGGGACGAAGCTTCAGGATGCAGGTCAAGGGAGGACTATTCTTTCTCCTGAAGCCTTTTACTGGTTGGTCTGCATTAGACCTTCCCACCTGCTGTACAGAAGTGAGGACCACTGCTACTTGGAGCCTTATCTGCCTAGCCGGTTCGCTAGACAATTTGGGTACGACCAGTTGCACGTGGGGAATCCTATCACCAACTTCAAGTCCAAAGGTGGACTTATTGATGGAGCCAGAGGATGGCGATATTTTATCACGGGTTGTACTGGTATAATCTTTGCTGTGCCCGCGACTTCTCCCTCCATAGAGTTGCGTATTTTTCACTCGTACGCACAGTTTTATGCGTCCATCAATACCTTCCATCGTGATTTTGACGTATATGGAAGTTTCAGGATGCCCTCCCATAAGTCCACTGGAAGAGAGGAGATCCCATCCGTCTCCTCTGATGAAGGTGAAGACACTACCGGTGCAGACGAGTTCTTGTTGATAATACTGAGAGGCATAGTAGCTCCGCCGGCAGAGCCTCTCGTTATCTCTAATAAGCGAAAGTCTTCCACTCTGAAAGAGCCTTCCCCCCGCAAGAAAAAGACGGTCAGAGGTCCTAAAAGGGCTTCCACCAAGGGGGCCTCTAGGAGTGAGCCTGTTGTTTCCCCTGTTGGGGATGATTCTTTGGTCAGAGGTCCTTCGCCTTTTAGAGAGGGAACCTCCACAGTTCCGGCTGACAGTGCTGGAGATTCTTTGCTCGCGGTTGCTGCCGCTACTACCGCTACTGGTAGTGCTTCGAGATCGCCTTTGAGACCGAGCATATTAAGAATCAATATACCTTTATCCAGACAAATAATGGGAATAACCCCTCCTTCGTCTGTAAGTATTTCCAGCGAGATTCCACCCGATGAACCTCGAGTGGATCTGGGTGACGACTGGGATAACTATCTTCAAACGTCAGTTGGTGCACCCTCTTCTCCAGGTATGACAGCTTGTTTAGCATCATTAAGAAATGATTTAGCTATACAGGCTGCAGACGCAACATACATACCATCGGACATGGGTAAATGTTGTCTTTACGCTTTTTTTAGGAAAATTAACATCAAATTGATATTAACTTTCTCTTATCTTCTTTTCAGGCGAGGACATCTCTGGGGAGGGCGGAGTTGACACAACTTCTGACTTTGTTACGGATCCGGCTGATGAAACAGCGGTGTTCGACGTCGAAGAAGCATGCTTTGAAGCTGCCGATCTTTCATCCGCAACATTCTCGGATGTCATCCCGCCAATAGCAGTTCAAATAACATCAGAGGAGGATGAGCCCATTATCTCGACTGTGCCTCCTTCGTTGAGTATGCCACCAACTTCAACCGTTGCTGGTGTCCCTTCTCTTGTCGCACCATCCGTTGAAGCAATGGCTGTGGCAACATCCTCTGTGGTCATCCCAGAAAGGAGATTTACCGGTATTGCAGCCACTCCCAGCGTATATCCGATCTTTGCCATGCTAGTTGAACAATACACTAGCATATTCTACCGCACTTTAAAGGAATTGATATCCATGGTGCTGGAGAAGAACCTAGGCTTTGATGCCCTGTAGACGTCCTCCCAGCTTACGATAGCGCCGATTAGAAATTTTAATGACGCTGAAAGAGCTGATACGCTAGAAAAAATAGTTAATGGTTTAGAACAACCCATTAACGAATATTTGCAACTACCCGAGGCAGCATCGACGATCTGGTTTGGGCTGAGTATGACTCCTTAACTGCGGAACTTGCTCAGCAGATGGAATCTCTAAACAAATCCATCCAGGAACAGCAGGAAGAGATGGATAAAGAGCAAGCTGTCTTGGTGAAGGTTATTCCTCAGCTAGCTAAGTGCCAGGCCGAATGTGAGGGAAATGAAGCGAGGGTTCGAGAATTAGAAGCTGAACTCGCTCAGGCAAGGGAGAGGCTTCTCAAGACGTCGGCAGTTCATGATATGCTGAAGGGCCAAGTGGATACAACTAAACAGAACTTGACACATGTGGGTGTCATCCACGCAAGTTTTGTTGATTCTTTGTCCGAACTATCTCACTTGAGCAATGACGAGGCAAGGCTGGAACGGGCTCGTGCTACCATTTTGAACTCCAGGAATGAGAGGATGGCTGCTTTGGCGCAACAGATTCGCGATTTAACTACTCCTCTCCAATGATGTACTTTTTGCTTCTTTTGTAATTTGCTATTCCCGGAGATAATAAAGATGCTTCTTCTAGCTTTTTGGACCCATCATTTTAGAATATAAATGATAGGCTAGGATGAAAGTGATATCAGAGGTAATATGGACGTGATATACTTTCGGTAAGTTTCAGCTGGATATATCTATTCAGAGGTTATATGGACATGATAGAATATGATCCAACTAAATTTGTATACAAAACACTATCAGAGGTAATATGGACGTGATAGGTTTTGAAGTTTTAAATTAGTTAACCATATCTATTCAGAGGTCATAAGAATATGATAGAATATGATCCAACCAGTCTTTGTACGTAGTATCGTCAGAATGAGATCTTCATCATACTCCGTTTAAGCAAGGTGATTAAGCGTAGTACTTCTTCAGGAATTTGCCATTGATAGGAGCCATTATCAAATCTCCATTAGGCTTGGCTAATCTGTAAGCACCATTTGAAAACGTCGTTTCAATCACTTAAGGGCCCTCCCATTTGGGCTGGAATTTGCCCTTACTTTTGTGCGTAATGATCATTGGCCTCTTCACAGCTAAAATTAGCTCAGCAACTTTGAACACTCTTTTCTTCACTTTTTGGTTAAAAGCCTTGGAAATGCGTGCCTGGTAGAACGCAATGCGCTGTTGAGCTTGAAGGCGTTTCTCGTTTAATCCTTCTAGCTCTTGAAGCCTTAATCGATCATTATTTTCCTGAATCAACTCATTAGCCACTGTTATTCTGAGTGATGGAAATTGGACTTCAATAGGGAGAACTGCTTCACACCCGTAGACTAATGAGAATGGGGTACAACCTGTTGGTGTTCGTACCACTGTGCGGTATGCCCAGAGGCATTCTCCCAGCTTCTCATTCCAATCTCTTTTGTTTGAAGAGACGAACTTCTTCAAGAGTTTGATGATGGTTTTGTTGAAGGCTTCAGCCAAACCATTAGCAGCAGGATTATATGCCGTTGAGGCCATATTTTGTATCTGATTCTTATCGCAAAATAGATGAAACGCTTGGCTGATAAATTGAGGCCCGTTGTCATGAATTATCCTTCGGGGTATCCCAAAGCGATAAATTATATGGTGCTTGATAAAGCTGATCACGTTGGATGTCTTTACCTTAGCAAGAGGGATCGCCTCCGCCCATTTGGAGAAATAATCGGTGATAGCCAATATGAACCGATGTCCTCTAGAAGACGACGAGTGAATCAGACCAATAATATCCATACCCCATGCTTCAAAGGGCCATGATGCAATGGTAGGATGTAAATACTCAGAAGGCTGATATATAAAATCCGTATGAACCTGACAGGCTTTGCATTGTCTTGCATATTTCATGACATCTGTAATCATAGTAGGCCAGTAGTAGCCCATCCTCCTGATACGATCCTGTAACTTAGGACCGGGTTGATGTGCTCCATATACACCGTCATGAGCTTCTCGGATAACCCGTTTTGCATCATCATCAGAGAGACACCATAACAGTAGTCCATCGTATGTTCGGCGATATAGACTTTGTAAAGAAGCATCAAAATAGAAGCGTAATGACCGTCTTTTGATAGATACTGCTTCTTTAGGATCCTCTAGTAAGATTCCGTATGACACGAAGTCTATAAAGGGACTTCTCTAGTCTCTCTTAGGAGGAACCGTGTTTACAACGTAGCTGCGTTCTATGTGAAAGTTATTCTTCACACAAAACAAATCTCTGTTGAGAAGGATCACCGATTTCTGCCTTCTTATATGAATAGCTAGATCTGTGGCTAGACTGGCCAGAGCATCAGCTTCCAAATTTTGTGATCGAGGCATGTGCTCTAGGAAGAATCCTTTAAAAGACATGGCTATCTCGATCGTTGCTTGGTAATAAGGAATGAGGTCTGGATTGCGGACTTCATATATTCCTCTGACCTGATTGACGATCAGCTGGAAATCACCAAAAGCTTCCAAGTATTCAATATCCAATTCTTTAGCTACTTGAAGCCCAATTAGTAGAGAATTATACTCTGCCACATTATTAGAGCAGGGTTCGCTAAGAGAATATGCTCGATAGATGACGAGTTTATCAGGAGTCACCAGAATAATTTCTACTCCTGAAACCACGTTTCCCTTGGGACCAGTCCTGGAGGCACCATCGAAGAATAGCTGCCATGTATCACCTTCCATTGCAGAATTACATTCTGCAACTTCGTCAGGAATGTCCTCATATAGTTTGGAGGTTTCCGGAATTAGATGAGCAACTAAGAAATCAGCCAAGGCTTGACCTTTCATGGACTTCTGAGGGACGTACACCATATCATACGGTATTAATAACATCGCCCAAGTCACGAGTCGGGAATTAAGAACACTCGGCTTATTCATCAATACCCGAAGAGAATTTATTCTGGAGATGATATGAATAGTTTGACCTGTCACGTAATGTCGCGTCTTCTGAATGGCAAACATTAGGGCCAAGCATTCTTTTTCTACTGGGTTATACCGGTGTTCAGCTCCTACCATCATCCTGCTTAGATAGTAGATAGCCTGTTCATGACCCTCATTGTTCTTCTGTACGAGGAGAGCCCCTAAAGAATGATCCATTGCTCGAACATACAGCAAAAATGGTCTTCCTATGACGGGAGGCACCAGAACTGGAGGATTTGTAAGATAGCGTTTGATGTTATTAAACGCTTGCTGACAGGCTTCATCCCATACGAATGACACACCTTTCTTCATCAGGCAAGAAAAAGGTTGACATCTCCCAGAGAGGTTGGATATGAATCTCCTGATATAAGCTAGACGACCTTGAAATCCCCTGAGTTCTCTCAGATTATGGGGCGGTCGCATTTCTAGGATAGCCTTTACTTTATCAGGGTCAACTTGAATGCCTTTAGCGGTAATGACAAATCCCAGGAATTTGCCACTGGATATACCGAGAAAGGACTTTGTAGGGTTCATTTTGAGTTGATATTGGCGCATCAACTCGAACACTGTCTTCAAGTCTTGGATGTGAGTATCCTTGAGGCGGCTTTTGACAGCGATATCGTCTATATAATATTCCACCATTTTGGGTAGATGCTCATGGAATATGTTACTCATAGCTCGCTGATATGTAGCCCCAGCATTCTTCAATCCAAAAGGCATGACTGTATAGCAATATACCCCCAGTGGTGTACGGAAGGCAGTATGCTTCTCATCTTCAGGATTCATCTTAATCTGATTGTATCCTGAAAATCCATCCATGAAAGACATGCGCTCAAAGCCGCACGTATTATCGATAATGACGTCTGTGATGGGAAGAGGGAACTCATCCTTGGGGCAGGCCGCATTGAAATCTCGAAAGTCGATGCAAATGCGAACTTTCTCGTTTTTCTTCATGACCGGGACAACATTGGCGACCCAATCAGGATGTTGTTCTTCCCGGATAAACCTGCAAGCTACCAACTTCTTGATTTCAGCTTCAATGGCATCCATCATATCCGGGCGGAATCGGCGTTGGTGTTGCTTTACAGGCTTTGAATTGGGCAGTATGTTGAGTTTATGGGTAGCCATTTTTGGATCAAGACCTGGCATATCCTCATAATTCTACGCAAAGACATCGATATATTCTTTTATCAGCTGGATCATTTCTTCCCTTTCTTCTTCGGAAAGATTGTTACTGATAAATATCGGCTTTGGTGAAGACTCATCCCCAACATTGACTTGGATAACTTTATCTTCAGTGGGTGGTTCTCTCTGCTCGAACCGGAGTTCCCATTGTGTATCCATTTGCTGTGCCCAGGATTCATTTTTAAACGGTTCATATTCTTGTTCCTCTGCTTTGAAAGAATATGTCAATACCGTATTAACTGATAATACCCGTTCGAGTTCATCATCTGAATCGGAGGACGATAAACCATCCTGAGAAGAGAAAAAGGTATCCTCACTTGACTCAGAGTTGTTCGAAGTTGCAAGAGATGTGGTATACCCTAACCCAAAATGAGTTCGTTGACAGTAGGGATCACCATGCAACGGCATTCGTCTGCCTTTTCCATAGTTGAGGCCTGGCTCCAACTTTAAGTCATAACAACCCATGCTTTGCATAATCTTCAAAGCCTGTGGGCTGTATCTGTGAACCTGTATTTTCCCAGCATCGGACTCGTGAGAATCTATTAGATGCTGATCGTTGCGAGTAGGTGGAACAATAAAGATAGAATCTTCATGTGGCCCATATGTCGTGATGACATTAGATGTTGACGCTACTTCCCACATATACGGATGATAGGAATCTATAGCTTCCAAGAATATTTGTGCTATAGGCTCTATATCTTTATGAGGGGAGGATTCCTGATTAGGAAATTGAGCATCAGTATACTAGAAAAAAGAATCTTTATTATCGTCAGAAACCACGTTCCCGGTTGTATTTACATCAGTCGGTTGCGTGTTGCGCCTAAGGTTGATGACCAAAGGTGGAGGCTTCTGGTTCAGAGTGATCACTAGGGGATCACTTTCTTCTCCCGATTTGGTTCTGCTCAAGTGGATAGCCATGGGTTCCATGACTTTCGAACAGGTAGTCCGCCCTTTCACCTGGATTGACAAAGGTTGCTCAGCAGATGGTTCTTCTGGCTTCCGGTGGAATTCCTCCTCCGTCCTGCCTGACACCTCCTTCATGTAGTCTTGGGTGTATAACATGGCATCAGAATAGTAGGACTCAACTCCTTTGAAAGGGTTGAGATCAGCAAACTCTATTTTTACCGTCCCTTGGGCGTCTACATATTTGAAGCATTGATGTAGAATCGAAGGAACAATATTGTGATCGTGGATCCATGGTCTGCCCAAGAGAATGTTGTAAGACACCTCTGAATCAATGACGTAGCATGTAGCCACTGATCTAAGGTCACCAATCTGGATCCTCAGACAAATCTTCCCCAGCGGCTTGCTTTTCCTGGCATTAAAGCCCACGATTGTAGTGGTAGTGTAAGCCAGTTCGTTCGTAGGAATTCTCAACGGTCTTAGCAGACTATGAGGGATAATGCTGATCGACGATCCTGGATCTATGTGAATCCGGTCTACCTCCATGGAGCTGACGTATCCGGTGTAATAAAGAGGCCTGTCATGCTTGTTATGTTTCAGCAACATGTCCTCTTGAGTGAAAGTGATGTTAGGGACCACTTCCATCACACTATGGCATTGAGGACATGCCACAGGCTCTTTATCAGGGGACTTGAGCTGAGTCAAGCATACATCCGCCTGCATTAATGCTTCACTCAAGGCTTGACGAGTGTCTTTGTATAGCCTGAGTAGCTCAAAAATGGACAATCTGGCTGGAGTATTAGCCAACTGGGCCAAGATGTCGAAGTTATATGGTTTTTCTAAACCTTTGTTTTGAATATTCTTCAAAGGTTTATCAAAACGAACTTCTTTTTGCTTGCCTTTGTCCACCGAAGTTGCTCTAGAAGGACCTGCCTCTAGTATAACAGGTCCAGGCTCTGGAAGTTTGGCGGCTGAAGTGTCTGCCGTTGCTTCTTCCTGATTTCCTCCATAGTCCTTGAGGTAGGCTTTTCCTGATCGGGTTCCGGCTGCCAAAGTCTCTTCTTCTGATGTTGGGGATATTGCAACCATATGGCATGGTTTACATCTTGAGTTCTTTTTAGACTTAGCTTTAGCAGCTTTAGTCTCTTCCTCCATTTCTGACACCAGATCAGGATGAACCCACATGATCCCCCCACGCTTGGTAGTAAGGGGTACCAGGTCATGATTTTGACCCCTGGTCGGAGGGAGATTAACAATGTTCATCATCGCCCGTGAAATAGGTACTACACCATCCGGGACTTCCTGAGGGGGCAGATTGCCAAATTGGAGAGAGATCATATTGGCAGTGACCGTCTTCTCGCTATTACACAGAGTGATGGCCTTGGCGTTGATCAACTCCTGGATTTTCCTTTTTAGTACATAACATGCCTTTGTGGGATGATGTATGTACCTGTAGAAAATGTAATACTTGGGGTTATTTGTACTGCCGACTTCATTTGGCCGCTTTACCTCGGGGAGAGTGATCTTGCCACTTTTGACTAGACAATCGAATATGCTTGGAATATCGTCGTCGTCAAAAGAATATTTTTCTTTAGGCCTGGAAGTCCCAGGATTCGTATGCGTAGTCACTGGAGTATGTTGCCTAGACGTATTGATCGCCAGAGCTTCCTTTCCTTTGGAACCACGAGTATGGTCGCTATTAGAGGATGAGCGCTTCCCTCGTTCAGAGGTAGAGATCATGATTCCATCGTCACGCGCCTTCCGACTGTTATCTTCAGCGGCTACCGCTGAGATGATAAACGAGGGCCAATCATGTAACTGATATAGTCCCGTGAACACTGAGATCAGTGGGAGAAGGTTCTTTCTACAAATGTCTACTAAGGCTGAATCCGGAACTCCATGAGGCATCTGCAAAGTAGCCTGACAAAAACGTTCAATAAAAGTACGAACGTTCTCTTTCTCCTTCTGCTTCACTTCGATGAGCGATGACATGGACATGTCCATCCCTCCTTCGTAGAATCGAGCGAAGAACAGAGTCTTGAAATCTTCAAAGAAAGTAATGCAGTTATCCGCAAGACTACGGTACCATTGGTAGGCTACCCCAGACAGACAGCCCTTAAACACTCGAGTGAGAAGAGCGGCATTCCCTTACAATAACACCGTCATCATGCTGAAGTAGTTCATGTACTGGCTTGGTGACGTCTTTCCCTCAAACAAAACCATAGCCTGTGGTTTGTATTTTGGCGGGAAAGGGATCTCGTCCCAGATAGCTGGGTATGGCTGGTTGATTCCCAACTTCTTGAGCTAATCCTTATGCTTCAGGACATCAAATTGGGCCTTTAATTCCCGAACTGCTTGTATCGGATCTTCAGTTGGAAAAGGGACCGCAGAGAGGTGAGAGGTCGATTGTATTGTAACTCCAATAGGAGGCAATACATTCTCCGGGTTGAGAGATTGAGGAGCAGCTGATTCTTGATTTTGAACAGGCTCCTAACTTGCGTTGGATGGTAGCATGTCCACCCCCACACATAGTTGAGTCGGAGGAACTGATGTTTGAGCTATAGCAGCTGCATATTGAGTCACCATCATCTAGCGCATACTCTCCATCATGGAATGGATCTCTTCAAGCGAAGCTTCCAATACAGCGATGCGTTACTCAGTACTTCCTGATGGGGAAGCCTCTTCATGTTCATCTCCAATGGCATAAACTCTCATTTCTCTGGATGCCACTGAGGGATTGGTATAGATCTCTGTAGAGATTGAGTCTATACTGTCAGCATCACATTCAGGAAATTGGCGATCCCCAGTATCACAATCGAAAGAATATGAAGCCGATTGCCGCAACCTTGAGCGGGTGTTTCGAAAGACACCTGCTTCAATATTCTCAAGGAGTCTGTCAAATCTCCTTTGGCTCAGAGTTCTAGAGGGATGACGTCTTAAACTTGACCTTCCTCTAGGAATGTGTGAAGCCATATTTACTGATGCGAATGTTGGCTCTTCTTTCTGTAAGGGCAAAGAGTAGTTCAACCGGTCAAAAACTGACCGTTTTGCCTTAGAACAGCAGTAGTTAACTATAACTTTATGACTATTACAATAATGCTCCCTAAGGGGTATAATAGACATATTAGAAGATCCCCTGTCTTTGCACTTCTGGATTAAGATATCACGCAAATCAGGGAGATTAACAAAAGAAGAATAAGGCTTATTCTGCCTTTTTTACATCAGTAGGGGCGTAGAGATTGGGAACCATAACTCTCTCTCTGCCATAAGAATATAGCAGTTCAGCTATGTGAGTAGCATACGATCCGTCATCCGTCTGAGGAGCATATGTTCCCGTGAAACGGGTCTTCTTTACGCGGACGGGCTTATCCTGGCGTAATCTGGAGCTTTGCACAGGTTCGCATAAAACAGGGAGAGTCCTCAAACGGCCTCTGGTGTCTCGCGTAATCTGAAGAGTGGGCAACTTCTTCTTTTGGTGGCGTACAAGCCTAGAGGTTGGGAGATTCGCCACTCGCTTTTCCTTGATGTGATCTAAGGGTCCATCTGCCTCCTTATAGATGGGAGATATATTTTTATGCGCAGGGCACGTTTGAAATTTCTAAATTGGCGCTGAGGCCTTGTCAGAAATTTTGTCTGCCACTTCACAGACGGGAGACAAAGTTTTACGCACATGACGCATTTGAGACTTCTGGATTGGCACTGGGGCATTGCCAGAAGCTTTGTCTACCACGTCACAGACGGGAGAAAGATTTTTACGCACAGGGCACATTTTAGACTTCTGGATTGGCACTGAGGCATTACCAGAAGCTTTGTCTACCACGTCACAGACGGGAGACAGATTTTTACGCGCAGGGCACGTTCTAGACTTCTGGATTGGCACTGAGGCATTGCCAGAAGCTTTGTCTACCACGTCACAGACGGGAGACGGATTTTTACGCACAGGGCGCATTTTAGACTTCTGGATTGGCACTGAGGCATTGCCAGAAGCTTTGTCTACTACGTCACAGATGGGAGACAGATTTTTACGCACAGAGCGTATTTTAGACTTCTGGATTGGCACTGAGGCATTGCCAGAAGCTTTGTCTACCATGCCACAGACGGGAAACGAATTTTTACGCACAAGGCGTATAGGTTGTGATGTCACAACCTTGTTGGTCGGAGAGAGAGAGCCTGCAGGAAGGGTAGAGGATGTCCGGGGCATCCATACTTTACGCAGCTTCCTGTTGTCCTGGACAGAGAGGGAATGAGAGCTACCCCCTGCGCGAAGCATGTCTTCATAAGCAGATTGGTCAGATTGGATGACCAAAGTCTTCTTCGTTGATCCGACGGATACAGCATCGTGTTGAGCAATGGCTTTCTCGTCAGATGAGAAAGTAGTCCCCAACAGAGTCGCCATCTTGTGTTTGATGATAAACAAAAGAAATTGAAAGTAGGTTTATACGAAACCCTTTCTTTGTTTACAAAAAAAAAAGAAGTACAATTAATCCTATACGAGGATGTTAAGTACAAAAAATGATTCTGGGAAAAAAATTGCTATAGGAGTCTGATCTGCGGTCGATCACTTTGTCCCTTGGACCACACGATGACGAAGAAGTGTTGTAGAAGAAGAAGAAGCTTCAAATATTGCGGGAGGGATTGAACTCTCGTTGCCAAAGTTGTCAATCAACACTCTCTGTATATGCTCTCTCTCTCTCTGATCTCCACCCCTTGATCTCCTATGACCGAAAGTTTCTATTTATAGAGCTCGGTCACAGTAACTGACCAGTCGACGTAGAAGCCAAACAGTGGAGAGAGTTGCACCTTTTACGCGGTGGTTATAATAACTGCTACCCACGTCTGAATGATCTCCTGAATCCGCGTGTGGCGCGTGTCCCATTATGAGGTAACGCGTATAATCGCTCATCGAAGATCATGGCATGCAAGCCACATAGGTAACTGCCCCTCGCGTAAAAATGGTTGGCATAAAAGCCAAATAACTGTCTCGTTAGCGTAAAAGCCAAATAGTTATCTTGTTGGCGTAAAAGCCAAATAGTTATCCTGTTGGCATAAAAGCCAAGTAGCTGTCTTGTTGGCGTAAAAGCCAAGTATCTGTCTTGTTGGCGTAAAAGCTAAATAGTTGTCTTGTTGGCGTAAAAGCCAAGTAGCCATCTTGTTGGCATAAAAGCCAAATATCCGTCTTGTTGGCGTAAAAGCCAAGTAGCTGTCTTGTTGGCGTAAAAGCCAAGTAGCTGCATAATAGGTAACCAGCGTAAAGATAGCCAATTATCCTTCCTTGACTGAGGTCTTGAGCGTATTCTGGGCCAAATAGCCTTATCACGTACCTTTACAAATATAGCCTGAGTTGGGTATTTCGAGGAGATAGCATACGGCGTACTCCTATAGTTGAAAATAGCCTGGTTGGCATATTTCGAGGAGATAGCATACGGCGTACTCCTATAGTTGAAAATAGCCTGGTTGGCGTAACATGCAGGGATAGTGATGTGAGCGTATTAACCCTAGTTTTAGCTCTCTCGGTCATTAAAAATAGAACCAAATCTCGTGCATTAAATGCAGAGATCTGCCCCCATCTCGCGCATTAACTGCAGAGATGTGCCTCGAGTTCTGTACGAAGAACAGCTTTTGACGTGGCGTCTGATTTTGTCTCATCTTGAGCGTAAAAACTCATCTCTGCCTGTGTAGAATAGGCAGCGTATTCCTTGAATGCGTAAAAAATGACTTGTATCAACGATTATGTCACTAAACGACAGTCTGGGTCTCTGTGCAGAATCATCATTACAGCCGTCCTCTCGATCGTCGTGCAGTACTCTTTGTCAGGAGTCAGGTTCACTGTTTTGTCTGACAGGTTTATTCGAGGAATACGAAGAGTTCCTCGTACAACTTCACGCTGCATTAAAAGCAAACATATTTTACGTCGGAGTGGCGATGTAGCAACATTTTTATGCCAAAGCAGTCTGGAAGTACTGTCTTACGCGGGTTGTTTTGGAGCTCTATTTTACGCTGAATAGCTTTGGAGCTCTGTTGTATGCCAATGGCTCTGAAGTCATATTTTATGCTATACAGCGCTGGAGCTCTGTTTTACGCGGGCTTCATGTACGTTGAGGGTTTTACGCGTATAATTCTCCAGCATATTTTCATGCTTCTACAGTAGTGACTTCTAGATATTGTACTTGGAGTTATTTTTCTTTCCATTTTGATGACGGATTGTTCCCCGTGACATTATTTATATTGCTTTGATTAGACAGATCATTTTATATTATTGTGACTGGACTTGTCTCTTATGATTTCGTTACTTATTATGGATGAGATTAGATATATAAACTGTGACAAGTATTTGTAGATTATTTTATATGTATTATAGCTTAAGTGCACTCTAATGGGTCTATTAAATTGGGTTTGTCCATTGGAGTTGTGCTGCTGGCCATTGCCACGTGGCTAGTCCCTTGGTATTTGGGGACTAGGACGTGATATAGTTTCTGTGGTGGTCCATGCAGGTTTATGAATATATTGCTTTGGTTTCAACTAAAGAACCGAGCAAGCCTACGATTAGGATAAGAATAAATTTATAGGATCTCATCCACATGTTCACACGTTCTTGACCTCTATATCGGACTCGAATAAATTTCTTGACTTGCATCATGCTTGATTCAACTGTTCGACCCTACACTAATCCGACAGAAGAAGAAAAGGCAAAGAAATTCTTTGACGGACTGAGCTTTGAACTACAGAGACAAATTGGCACAGTTGCACCTACTTCTTATACGGACGTCCTTATAGAAGCTCGACGCACGAAGGGCATCCATGGGAGGGAGTCCAGTCAGAAGAGACCGTAAACATTAGTACCAGTTCGAGCACCACACGGGGAGCCTACAAAGCGACCCCAGATGAATCAACCACAGAGAGCAGCATCATGAGCCCCATCCCTTCCTACTTGTCACTACTGTGGCAAGATAGGCCATATTGAGAGGGAGTGCAGATGCAAATTAGGATTATGCTTAGCTTACGATTCCAGTCAGCATTCAGCTAGGGATTGCCCTGAGCATCGGAGAGGAACACCGATAGTTCATCGACCCGCTTTACCAGCACCGGAGCCAGTCCAGTAGCCACATCGACCAGCTTATCCAGCACCAGCAGCATCACAGGCGTAAGATGGAGGATTCAGACCACCAGCACCAGGAGGATATCAGCCGAGGCCACCCTTGGCACCACAGGCAGCACTCTTCCAGCAGGCCCAACAACAGCAGAGGGCACCACCACAGGGACGTGGACAAGCTTTTGCGATGACAGTGGAGGAGGCACAGACTCAAGGAGTAGCGAATATGGGTAAGATTTAGTTTTATCATAGCCAGTTATAGTAACGAATATTCCTAGTAATACTTTAGCATGTGTCTGTTAGTTCCATTCCCTAGACTATACCTAGTATTATGTTAGCATGAACTTGTTACTCTATATTAGTAATATGTAAGTGGTACCCAAGTTTTTATAAGTTGTAGTTGATCATCGCTCTAATCAGACTCCTTTACTCTTGAGTTACTTATCTCTCATTGCCTAGGAAAAAAAAATTTATTGCTTCCCTACGTGTTCTGCTTGAACAAAACCCTCGCCCTTCCTCTCAATTTTTTTCTCTTGTTCATGGTCCTTATCCTTTGTGTCATGCTTCAGCAAATATTACGTTTCATTTTTCTTAATTGCGAGGATACAATTATTTTAAGGTAGGTAGATTGTGAGCACCCTAATTTTTTACATAGGGTTAGTTTGGTAATTAATAATTATTATTTTTATTTTAATATTTATTTGATAATTTAATTGAACTTTAGAAACCAACCCCCATGGTTTTAAGATCTTAAGTGCAACACTAGCCTTCCTCTTCCAACCAACCTAGCATGCTCGACTTAGACGAGTCAAATTAGGCTTCTACCATGATTGTCCCTCACATATTCGTAATCTCATGCCTTATTTTCGTCGCACAACTTTTGCGACACAATTGCTAGAAAACGATGATTAATTAACCATTTTATCGTGATATACGATTTTAACACGCCACCCCAACCCATTGCTTCCAACTAAATCCATGTTATGAGCCTAACTGGTTCTATTACGCACATGACACTCAAGTTGCGTTATTCGAACCCCCTGCATGCTTCCAATATAATATTAAGTAGAAAATAGAATTTATGAATTTATTTCATTAATTTAATATTAATTAAT
The DNA here is from genome assembly GCA_036927795.1 of Iris macrosiphon. Classification (NCBI taxonomy): domain Eukaryota; kingdom Viridiplantae; phylum Streptophyta; class Magnoliopsida; order Asparagales; family Iridaceae; genus Iris; species Iris macrosiphon. Next base: position 119,359,830 of record JAYESA010000008.1, on the reverse strand, counting down.
ATTTAGTAAATACCTTTTTAATTGATATAAGTTGGTTTTAAATTATTTGTTGGAAGAAATATAAATTTCTAAAAAAATTTCCAAGAACCTAACTATTTTTGGGGATTTTATACATATAAATAATGAATAAATAAAACAAAAGAAAAGAAAAGAAAAGAAATAAATAAATAAAGAAATAAAATTAACCCAAACCCATTAACCCTACCCGTTAACCTGAACCCGACCCTAAACTCTAAACATTTCCCCCATCCACGTACAGGAAGCCCCATCCCTCTTATATATATGTGTATGTACAACAAAACCCTAACCCTAAACCACACCACCTTCGCCATCACCCACGCCTCCACCCAGGCGACCACCCCGACCGCCCGCAGCGTCGCCCACACCGTCGCGCGCTAGAAGCAGCAGGAGCAGCGGCGGCGCGGCCGACCGTGCGAGCACCCGCACAGCAGCAGCAGCCTTACGGCCCCCCTTCGCACGGAGGTTTCGCCCTCCTCGCTCATCCGTTTCACGTTCCGCCTTTGCTGGTATGTTCCCAACCTAACCCCCTAGGATTCCCTTCAAGTGGAACGAATTTAGGCACCCGAGTTTGATCGAAAAGTCGACCGAAAGTTGGCCCAAAAACTGTTCAAAAATAGCTCAAAAAATCAGTCCAAGTACCCATGTTCATGTCCAATTTTCTACCATCTCGTTAATTACTTTCAAAATATAATTGAAAGAACTTCTTTGTAGTATAACCAATATTTTTATTGTTCTTTTAGTTTTTATTAGTTTGCTTTAATGGTTAAATTATTCTGGTTCCAAAACAACCAAAAACTTATTTTTAAAACACCCAAAATCTTTGATAGAGTGAATAGATATGACATTTCTTGAAATCTCTCTTCTGATTCAAAATCGTGGTGTAACGTGTATCCCCCTATTCCGGTAATCAAGAATGAAATCTTATTGGAACTGTCCATATCCGGTTCATCCTTCGGAACCATATCACATCCCGGATCTGATGAAATGGGATAAATTGAGACAGTATTTTGTAAATACGTAATTATCTTGAGTATATTAACCATTTCCTTATTTTTTGATTGCCTGAAAGGGACAAAAGAAATATCTTATTTTTTCTTCAAAAATTTCTGATCTCTAGTGGACTTCTCAGTAGGATTCGAACCTAGATGAAGTTCTGTCCATCTGTCAGAGCAAAAAGAACGAATTGATCATGTTGGATTCCCAAGAAATTATTTGATTTCTTCCAAAAGCAGATAATTATTTATCTGCTTCTCACGTTCCACGAATAGCCGGGACATTGAGGAAGATCTAAAATATTTCGGGAATCGATCTGATTCTATCTCTGTTCGTTTCGTTTGAAGAAAGAAAGGATCTCATTCCCAAAGAATCCTACGGGGTACGTCCCGCCAAACGAGACAACTTGGTCGTGTGCGAGTTGCACCGAAAGGTGCGTATCATCAACGCGGACGTGTGGACTTTTGTGAAACTTGATTTGGACGTACGTGCACACCGGAATCAATGTGTATCCATCGAAAAACACCGTATCGACCTTTTTTGACACTCGTCATAACTTTGTGTGTACTCGTCAATTCGTAACAAAACTTGTGCCATTGGATTCTCAGCGTTATGCTGATCCTGTGACCCAAGTTTGGTACAATTCTGAGAACGTTGACGAAACGTCGTTTCGTGGGCCCCATGGTTCTACTTGATGGGTGATTTCGTGATCGGCTCATCGAAATCTAGTTCTGGATATTCTATTAGATTTGTATCGTTATTCTGGACTTATAGACACTAAGTTTGACAAATTTGGAGAAGTTTGCCTCTGACATATTTTTCGGTGCGAAGTGGGCCACATGTGGATCCTATTTTGACCCAAAACTGTCAATTTTGCCCAAATTGGACTTATGGGTGGTCAATCCTAGCTATTTCAAGTATTTTGAGAACATTGGTGATATTTATTTCAGCATTCGGAGGTGTACGTGCAGATTTTACTTTTCCAGGAGTAATTGACGGAGTTCAAAACCCAGGCAAGTGTACCTTGCCAAACCTGCAGAGATCCTGTTATATTATTTGCTTGTGTTCTTTCCATATATATTTATTCTGTGATGTGCATGTTCAACCTAGGATCGTGAGACGTTGCTTAGCTTCCGAACAAGATTTTGGTGTCGATGCTGTACGCGGAGTCGTGCAACGTCACTTAGAGAAGTTGATTCCACCATCATATACTTTCACGTGCTTGCTTTACCAAGTATGTCATACCGTAGGATACTTGACACTATTTCATGTGACAGAATCTTTCTAGAGTTATTTATGGTGATTGTGTATAGGCTTACAGGATTCGTGACATGAGACTTGCATATTACATAAATATAATTATGATCCGTTGTACTAGCTAGAGGTCATGATCTTGCGTGTTATGGACGTGAGACGTCATGGACATGAGATATGAGATTACACTGGGTGGGGAGAGACACACAGGCTACAGCTTGATTATTTATATATATACTACTGGAGGTGCCTTAGACTCTGACATAGATCTTTAGCACATATACTGGAGTCGTGATACTACTTGCTGCTATAGGCTCTCCAACACAGAGCCTGTAGTGGTCTCAGCCTGAGTACTAGTTATGCTCTCATTTGCATTTTACTTAGCTGGTTACATAGCTTGCCCTGAGGATCTATTTATATTTACTTGCTGCATTTTATTTGGCTTGAGTGTTTATTGTACCTTGCTATATCCCCTGAGGACTTAGATCCGGATTATGTCCCCAGGTGTAGACTAGGAGAGCTATCCCGAGGTTTACGGGGAAGGTGCTACTATTGGAGACGTACAGGTTGTAGAGGACGAGGTTGTTCCGGAGGACTTCTCTTGAGCATATAGTATTCTCACCATTCATTTATTATGCTTAGTGTTCTTAGATATTTGATCTTGTAGTGACTTCTGGATATTGTAGTTGGAGTTATTTTCCTTTCCATTTTGATGAAGGGTTGTTCCCCTTGACATTATTTATATTGCTTTGATTAGACAGATCATTTTATACTATTGTGATTGAACTTGTCTCTTGTAATTTTGTTACTTATTGTGGATGATATTAGATATATAAACTTTGACTGTTATTTGTAGATCATTTTATATGTATTACAGCTTAAGTGCACTCTAATGGATCCATTAAATTGGGTTTGCCTATTGGAGTTATACTGCTGGTCATTGCTACGTGGCTAGCCCCTTGGTATTTTGGGACTGGACGTGACACAATGGTATAAGGAAATAATCTCTTTATTGATATCTTTAAAATGATTATAAGGCTGTCATTACATTGCTAATTGGCTTACTTCTCTCTTGAGCTATACAAAATATACTGACATTATTCCATACATTATATTTCTTTATACAGAAAATATCTCAAAGCTTCTCAATACACCTCATGACATCTCCTGATTTCTAACTTCTGAGGATGAGGTTCTGTTATTGCTACCTCGAACAATCCAGAACCTATTGACAGAACTGGTAGGAGTCAACACTTTAGGGAAAGCACTGGTGAGTATAAAAGCAACGAACAGAAGCAACACCCTCTGAAACCAACACTAAGTAATCATGTTATAAAATATTACATTATTAGTGATCTTGCTACTTTTACCTATGTTCATTTCATGTTGTATAGGATCAGAGTCAGTTTGCACTTCTTTAAAAATATCTTTGAAACAGCTTTCATATACATTTTATTCAAGCATACAATAGGAACAAGTCATGCATGATATTTATTTTATTTCTATACTGATGTGTGCAGCGTGTTTATGAGCCATATTCTTTATCTTTGGGACAAGCAGCAGCATTCATTTATTCATTTTTTTTCTATGTGCAGGATACTATCATTTCTTATGAGGCAACTTCTTATAACAGAGATTTTTCTTGGAGTAATGAGTAACATGCAATAAGAGACATAATAATATAATCATCACTTATGCAGTGATTCTTATCCTTCGTCGGACGGTTATCCCTGCAACAGACATATAAGTTAGCCACAATTTGCATATATCAATTATTTCAAGGGACTAGGCATCTATATCTCAAAGGACTTGGCATCTATATCTTAAGGGACTTAGTATCTATCGGCTATGCTTGCAAGAAGGATGCACTTAGCATGCTACCTAACTACATAATGGCCCATGAGAGTTCGTCCTCATGAATTAGCAGCGGTGACTTAAGGTTCAGCTCTGCACTAGTACCTATGAACGCCATGTGACTCGTCCACAACACCTCACCCTAATGTAACATGAGTACTAGTAGTTATGACATCACGGTTCTGCTATGCACTAATGGACACAATACCCCACTACATCCTCAAGGGACCGTCCCTCAGTGTGCTATCACAATCTCTTCCGGACCGACCACTTCCCAGTGCCCTAGGAACCGATCGAGAGACTATTACCTTGTGCACAAGTTGTCTGAGGCCGATGCAAGATATGAACTCCTATCAGATAAAATATATCATAAGCACAGTTCTGAACACAAAAACACATTTCTATCTTCTCTTGTCTTATCTAATAGCTACACCCCACTGCATCACAAGCGACCGTACCTCAGGGTGCTCTATTAGTGTCTTCTCTTATCTAATAGCACACCCACTACATCCTCAAGGGACCGTCCCTCAGGATGCACTATTAGTACAGGGTCTTCTCTTATCTAATAGCTACACCCCACTACATCGCAAGCGATCGTACCTCAGGGTGCGCTATTAGCAGTGGCGACTCAAGGTTCAGCAGACTCAATGTTCATAAGAAGAATGCTCCTTGTTGAAACAGAAGACGATTGACCTTCGTAAAGGCTTCTTCTCGAGCCAGCAAACCAATATCTCTTATTACATAGTGCCAATGCGGAGCGGGACACTACAATAAGTGAAAAAAATAATAAAAACCCTTATAACATTCTAATTTGGGGTATTTATAAAGACACCCAAAATATTTATATTGCACTGGTTTTGGAGGGGAGGGGGGTTTGAGCCGACCAAAACCAGTGACTCATAACAATTAACATACAAGATTTTTTTGAACACTTCATAAACAGTTTGCTCAAAAATGTTCTAAAACCTATAAAATATTATTGTCAAGCAGACTTTTGTGATACATCACCCTAAAAAGGCCAAATCTTGTGTTTTCAGCCACCAACTCTCTCTATAATAGTTTTTTGTTGGATAGAACCAACTCCCATAGGGTAGAAGAAGCTTCTCACTTCACCTATTCTACCTCTCTAATGACAGTGACGTGAAATATTAAGGCTTGTGTTACTAGCAATCAATGGGAAGCCGAACACCCATATTTTGTAAGGGATTTGGCCCCTCAAAAGAGCCATTTAAAGTATTTGACAGAACATTGTCATCTAAAGTTTCAAAAAAATCATCAAAAATCTAGAGTAACTCATGAGTTACTAATTTTTAAAACTCGACAATAAAAAATTATTAGATTACATGCATCTCATTTCTTGACTTTTTTAAGAGCCTAAACAAAAAAAGTAAGTACACTTTCAAGGACATAAATAGAAAAACATGTCCACATGCCATAACCATACTGCAAGTTCTTATTTGACTTCCTATTTGAGTTTCTGTGAAAAATCATTGATCACCATAAATATCACACAATTATACATTATTTCCTAGCTATCTACCATCAAGTGTAATTGTTAATTCGTTCGATGTGCATGAATCTTTACTGTTTGAAATATGGCCCAATTCAGGATCCATTCTCGCAAGGAAACCAGGTTGCTTAGGTTGTCGTAAAGATGTAATATCAGCACCCAACATTTCGATAACAGATGACATCAGTGGCCTATCTTCAGGATAATTTTGGACGCATAATAGACCAATTTTTATACATTTTAGGACGTCGTTCATAGGGAAATTATTATTCATTGCTTCGTCAACTAGCTCCAAGCTTTTATCTTCGTTCCATAAGCTCCATGCCTAAACCATAACACAAAAGATGTAAAAAAAACTTACAGAAGTCAAAACATGAGTATCTTGTCAAGTTCTCACTTACATGAGCGACGAGGTTTAGATGTGGAGAGAATGCATATAACCCTCTATTCTTCTTTCCACTGATAATCTCTAGTAATAATACTCCAAAACTATACACATCTGACTTCAAAGAGAAGATTCCTTCCATAGCATACTCTGGTGACATGTACCCACTACATCAAGATAAGAACTCGAGATATGAGTTAAAAACATAGATATGATTATGAGTTACAAATATAGAAATATAAAAGAACATGAAATTATGAATCATACTATGTACCGACAACTTTTCTCGTATTATAGCCAGTCTCGTCGCCACCAAAAAGTCTGGCCATACCGAAATCTGAAATTTTTGGATTCATCTCCGTATCGAGTAGAATATTGCTGGCTTTGAGATCTCTATGAATAATTCTGTATCTAGAGTCATGGTGAAGATAAAGAAGTCCACGAGTAATTCCTACAATAATTTGATATCGTGTTTGCCATTCCAATAATGCAGCTTTTTCTTTCTCTGAAAATGATTAATTCAAATTTCAAAGGTGTTAATTTTGTTTCCCCAAATCAACTATTAGCAGAAACATACACTCTTCAACATTTATGATCCATGTAAGGAGATCATGAGAAACTACACAACTTTGTAACATGTTTATTTATCAATGAATCATACAATAAGATTAACATGCATGATATAAAGTAAGAAAATAAAACAGTACACAAAAACTGAAAGTTCAAACATCTTTATACCTTTGCCTATTGCTACAAAAAAGAAATTTATTTCAGAAAGACAATGCAAAAAGGATATTTTATTTAAATTTCTTGTATATGTTTTGGAACTTACTGCTAACTATAATATGCTATGCAATTCTTAAAACATTGAGTTAATATTGTTACTTTTTTTTTTTTTTGTAATAACATATACATACATGATGTTGGCCTCATCTGTTGGATTTAAAGAGATTATTTCACTCAGGTTGCACTATACACCTAACTTTAGAAACGTAATGTTCTTGTCGGTCGAGCTCAATAAACTTCAAAAGTGTGACAACTACATCATATAAAAATATGAAGTGTTCTAACATTCATTTAATAGGTAAATCTAGTATAAACAAAACCTTTATAGCCTTCCACGTGTTCCCCTGCAAGTGTATTCAACAATATTAAATGAATATAAGAAAATAACTGTAGAAAACAAGATTATACCAAATAAGAATGCGTCTAAGCTTCCGTTGGGCATATACTCGTATATCAACATCCTTTCCTCTCCTTGAATGCAGCAACCAAGTAGTCGGACAAGATTTCTATTTTGGAGTTTGACAATGAGCATAACCTCATTCTTGAACTCCTCTGCACCCTGCTGTGAACTCTTAGAAAGTCTTTTCACTGCTATCTCTTTATCCCCACCAAATATGCCCTGAAAATTGTGCCATCCAACAATAAGAACTTATATTATTTAAACTTAGCCTCCTTGAAAATTAGCCGGAATATCCTAAAATAGCTGAAGAAATTTAACATATTTTTTGACTTTTTATAGCCCAAATAAAAGCAAATATTACCTTGTATACAGGGCCAAACCCACCCTGTCCAAGTTTGTTTTCAGCCGAAAACGACTCTGTTGCAGCTACAATGGTGTCAAAATTAAACAAAGGAAGATCTAGGTCTTTTCTTCTGTCGTCTTTATCCAATTTCTCACTAAATAAAACTGTCCTCCCTAAGATCACTACATGAAATAGTGAAATATTAGCCAATACGTTATCAAGAAGCGAAAAAAAAAAAAAAAAAAAAAACAAAAAACAAAAAACAAAACGCTGAAGAGCGATAAAGAGAGAACAAGTTGGTTTCTGACCTCTTCCCCTTTTCTTTCTTCTCCAAAGGAAGAAAATGAAACAAGAAAGTAGAAGTGCTCCTGAAATAAGGCTTACAACGATCGCTACAGTTCTCCGACTCCGACCGTCCTTTTGACCCATGCGTACATAGAGATCTTGCCCGGCACCGAAGAGCTGCACCACATCCAAGAGATCGGTCACCCAAATCACACAGCCACCTCCACCTACACTGATAGCATATGCAGTGCAGGAGCAATTCTCCAAACACTTGGACCTACACGCATCAAGGCTAAAGGTCGTGTAACCCAAAGAGCTTGAGGACTCTGGCAGCTTCACCCCATTAACAGACAGAAAAACGTTGGCCCCCTTTCTGCAATCCAACTCTACGCTTCGTACACACCCATCGCCGTAGTGCTTTGACTCCCAATTTGCTGGATTCTTAGGCGCGAACCCTTGCAGGCAGCGACATATAATAGGCAACTCGACGGAAGTGTCGCAGATTGAATTACTACCACACGCATCAATGTTTTCACACAGGTTGGCCGGACTTTGCCAGAACACGTTCCATCCTTGAGCAATCCGGTCCCAAATTAGCAACTGTAAGACGCCTGACTGCCCAACCCTTAGTATCAGTTGCGCATTTACTTGGAAGGAGAACGCAACCTCTTTGTAGCTGTTCACAAAGCTGTAGGTGAAACCACTAAAATTCCAAACCCTTAAGGTGCCTAACTGGATACCATCCCATGGTCCGCTGCGCCATACCTTACTTGATCGGGAAGATAGGTACATCTCGGGGCTGTCGCCGATGACCATTGCCACGTAGTACTCTCCGGGGGACGGGTCGTCCGCGCCTTTCCATGCCGTAAGGTTGCGGTTGAGGTTGAGGCCGGCTGCTTTATCTACACCAAGCTTCATGCCTGGCAACAAAGTGTCAGTCGGGTAGTCGAAGCTCTGCCATAAATAGTTCTGACTGTTGTCGCCCTCCTCCCTCAGCACAAGGTTTCCGGTGTCCAACAACTCGACGACCGGATTGGATAAGCCAGTAGAATTAGTAACTGCCGACCAGACCTCAGTCGACTCCCGGTCGGTGATCGTAATTCTGCCATAGGCGGTGACAGACAGTTGCCCGGTGGATCCGATGACCGGGTTAGCCCGATTGGCCACCCACACGATATTTTGGAACGTGATGTCGACGTACCATATGCCGATGTACCACCGGCGCTCGGAGTTGTTTCGGGTGAAGAAGCCCAAGGCGAAGGTACCTCCACCTGAAACTAGAGTTTCGTTGTCGGCCAGGGGTTGAGTTGGGGTTATGGTATCTCTTGCAATGGAGAAGGAGAGGGACACGATTAGTACTGTGATGAGAAGTGGAAGGAGGGTCGATTTGCTGCGGACTGGTGCCATACTGAAATGTAGGAGTTAGGATGGCGGAAACAGTGTAAAGAAGTGATAATATGTCAAGCAGCCAATTGTGACCAAATGTCATGAAAGTTGGTGACATCTCCATAATGCATTTTTTACGGAAAGAATGGTAACAAAATAAGATCAAACTCAAATTTGCCACAGGCAATTGCATCGGAAGTAAATTCTTGAGCTGACGGAAGAAAAGAGTCCGATCATGTATAGTCCCGTACGTCATTTACAACAACAAAAAACATTTTCCAGGTACCTTGTACACAAGAGTCTATCCTCAGTATCCCCTCACCTCGATGAGTGACTTCAGCCAACACTCCAATCATGAAGGCCAAATCCCGCGTTTTCAGCCACCACCTCTCTATATAACACCCATTCTACCTCTCTAATGACGGTGACGTGAAATGTTAAAAGGCTTGTGTTACTAGCAATCAACAATCGGATACTGACAGTAATATCCTGCTCATTCGCCGTTAGATCGATGCCCTGTTCATTGCAATGTTGCACAAATAATCCACGAAAAGCTGGGCGACGGAGGCATGACGAATGTGTTGGAGTGGGTGGGGTTCCCAACCTATGTGAAAAATATCTCGGAGTAGGATTGAGTATTTCTACATATAATAGGAATATCTCAATTTATTTGGATTGGATATTCCTAAATATAATAGGAATATCTATATGAATTTGGATTGGATATTCCTACATATAATAGGAATATGTCAATGGATTTGGATTTGGATTGGATATTCCTATCTATAATAGGAATGCTAGTTGTGGGTTTGAGACTATATATAGGTGTCTCATGGCCCTAAAATAAATCTCTTTCTCTAAAAAAAAATATATAGCAAAAAGGAGAAAAAATGAGGCAAGAGTGTCATTGCAACATTTGAGAGGAGAAAGAAGGATTGGAGGACGTTTCAAAGAAGGAGGTCAGTTTCGAGTATTTCTCGTTGTCTTTCTTCTTCGTGGCTATAATCTATTTTCTGTTCCAAAAGAGTTGTAGTGATCTGTTTGGATCAGTGAGAAGTTTGTAAGGAGTCGGTGTATTTCTTATTCTATTAGTGGAGACTTTTCAGGGTTAGACTCCGATCGTCCCGTGGTTTTTCCTGCAAGGGTTTTCCACGTCAAAAATTTCTGTCTGCAATTTGTGTTTGGCGTTTTTGGTTTGTGCGTTTTATTCGGTTCTCTCGCAGGTACTCTCCGGTTTGGGAAACGGTTTCCGCACTTTCGTTCCCAACAAAATGGTATCAGAGCCAGGTTCTGGAATTTCAGAAGGGTGTCAGGAGTTGACAGGCAAACCAGGGAGGAGAGATGGATGCGAAGCCGGTGTGCATGGTAAACCTGAACGGTACCAACTATCATTAATGGAGGAGCAAGATAAAGGATCTGCTATTTGTCATGAAGCGGTATCTACCGGTATTTGCTTCCGAGAGGCCCAGTGACAAATCCGAAGAGGACTGAAATTTCGAGCATATACAGGTGTGTGGGTACATCAGGCAGTTCGTTGACGAGAACGTGTACAACCACGTTGCCAGTATTGAGCACGCGAGGACACTGTGGGATAAGCTGAAATCTTTGTATGGGAAGAAGACCGGAGTAAATAAATTGTTCCTAATCCGGATGATGATGGGTCTACGGTACAAACATGGGACGTCTATTACGGATCACTTGAGTGAGTTCCAGGGCGTGGTTGACCATCTATCCTCGATGGGAGTCAAGTTCGACGACGAGGTTCATGGACTATGGTTGTTGTGTACATTGCAAGACTCGTGGGAGACCGTACGAGGGTCTATGATCACTTCTGCTCTGAAAGGCGTGGTCGGTCTGGAGTTTGCCAAGAGTGGGGTACTGAATAAAGAGATGCGGAGACGTTCGCAGGGCACTTCATCCACATCCCACTCAGAGGCGCTTATTTTAGAGAGCCGCGGAAGGGGTAAAAGTAGGGGTCCAAGCGGTGGCAGAGACAAATGCAGGGGAAGGTCCAAGGGTCGGTACGAGGACTCGGACTGTTACCATTGTGGCAAGAAGGGCCACATCAAGCGGAACTTATTCGCTTGGAGGAGAGAGAAGAAGGGCGATAAGGGGAAGCAAAGTGAGAATACTACAGCGACGGCCTCGACACATGGAGGCGACGTAATCATTGTAGGTGATGAGGTAGTTATGAACCTCGCCTGCGATGACAACTCTTGGCTGGTGGACTCAGGTGCTTCAGCGCACGTATCTCACAACAGGGCACTATTTGCTACATACACAACAGGAGACTGTGGAGTGTTGAAGATGGGTAATGGAGATGTGTCGAAGGCGGTTGCCATTGGAGATGTGCATTTGAGGACAAAGACAGGTGCAGTTCTTGTTCTAAAAGATGTCCATCATGTCCCTGATATCCGTTTCAACCTGGTGTCGGTTGGAAGGTTGGATGACGAAGGTTTCTTCAGTCTCTTCGGGAATAATCAGTGGAAGCTTTCCAGAGGTTCGATGGTGATTGCCAGAGGAAGCAAGAGGTCCAGACTCTACTATATGGAAGGGAGCGCACAGGGGGCACAGGAGGTTAACGCAGCTACTGATGCGTCTACTGAGTTGTGGCACAGGCGTCTCAGCCATATCAGCGAGAAGGGGATGAGCTACTTGGTGAACAGGAAGGTGATTCCAGGGCTAAAAGTCTACAAAGTTGGAGAAGTGCACGCACTGTTTGGTGGGGAAGCAAAACAGGGTATCTTTCCAAAGTCAGCCAAGTTTAAGGAAGCCGGCGTTGCTCGAGTTGATTCACTCGGATGTCTGCGGTCCTATGAAGGTAAAATCCATTGGTGGTGCTTCTTATTTTGTAATATTTATTGATGACTATTCCAGGAAGGTTTGGGTCTATGCCTTAAAGACCAAGGATCAGGTGTTGCCCACTTTCAAGGAGTTTCAGGCCTCTGTTGAAAGGAAGACGGGCAAGAAGCTGCTATGTGTACGGTCGGACAATGGCAGCAAGTATATCGGTCTCTTTGATGCTTATTTCAGAGAGCAAGGTATACGACACCAAAAGACTCCACCAAAGACACCGCAGCTCAACGGTGTAGCGAAGTGGATGAACAAGACGCTAATGGAGAGGGTACGGTGTTTGCTGTCAGAAGCAAACTTGTCAGGCAGCTATTGGGATGAGGCACTTTACACAGATGTTTATGTTATTAATTAATCTCCTAGTGCTCCTTTGCAGGGTGATGTGCCTAACAAAGTATGGTACGACAAAGGGCCGTCATACAATCACCTGCGAGTGTTTGGTTGAAAGGCCTTCGTGCATGTACCAAAGGATAAAAGATCCAAACTTGAGCCAAAGACGAGGCGGTACATCTTTGTCGGCTATAGTCGGGATAATTTTGGCTATAGACTCTACGATCCAGTGGGAAGAAAGCTCTATAAAAGCAGGGACGTGGTATTCGTCGAGGATCAGACCATGACCAACACTCAGGATTTCGAGATGCCTTCTGAGACTGAGGAATTGCCTGAGTTAGAGTCATTTCGCTTCGAGCAGTTTCAGAGGACATCGCAGAGGATCCAGTTTTGGGAGAACCAGTACATGGAGTTGCTCCCAACCTTGATCATCAGCCTGCTGATGGTGATCAGGGTGACCCTCAGGAGGATGAGCATACCGAGGAGGCAGTTCCTGGAGGGGAGGAGGCTGAAGATATACAGCCATCACCAATGGTTCCGTTGAGGAGGAGCGATAGAGAACGTCGACCATCTACGAGATACTCACCGGGTGAGTATGTGCTACTGACTGACGTGGGAGAACCCAAAAGTTTCGTAGAGGCTACGGAAGACGAACACAGACAGGAGTGGATGGAGGCCATGCAGGAGGAGATGAGTTCCTTGGAGACCAACTCTACTTATGATTTGGTGCGTTTGCCAAAAGGCAATAAGGCTTTGAAGAATCGATGGGTGTCCAGAGTGAAGCAGACAGATAATGCTACTCGCCCTCGATAGAAAGCGAGGCTAGTAGTTAAAGGCTACGGTCAGCGGAAAGACGTAGATTATGATGAGATCTTTTCACCAGTCGTCAAGCAGTCGTCTATACGGGTGGTGCTAGCATTGGCATCCAGTTTCGACTTGGAGGTCGAGCAAATGGACGTGAAGATAGCATTCCTCCACGGTGATCTTGAGGAGGAGTTGTACATGGAGCAGCCAGAGGGATTCTGTGAGAAGGGCAAGTCATATTTGGTCTGCCGGTTGAGGAAGAGCTTGTATGGTCTGAAACAGGCTCCGAGGCAGTAGTACAGAAAGTTCGAGTCATTTATGGGGGAGCATGGCTATGCACGGACGACGTCGGATCATTGTGTTTTTGTGAGGTACTTCGTCGAGGATGATTTCATCATTTTGTTGCTTATGTTGATGACATGTTGTTGGTGGGTCAGAATGCCACCAGGATAGCAGAGTTGAAGTGCCAATTGGGTACGGCATTCTCTATGAAGGATTTGGGCGCAGTGAATACTATTATTGGAATGGAGATCAGCCGAGAGAGATTCCAAGCTGCTACACTTGTCCCAAAAGAAGTACATTCACCGGGTACTTTAGCGTTTCGGGATGGACGGGTCGAAGAAAGTGAGTAACCCCCTTGCGGCTCACTTTAAGTTCACTGAGGAGCAGTGTCCATCTACCGAGGACGAGAAGGAAGATATGGAGCGAGTTCCATATACCTCATCCGTGGGAAGTCTTATTTATGTTATGGTATATACGAGGCCAGACATTGCTCACGCAGTCGGCACAGTTAGCAGGTACAGTTCCAATCCTGGAAGGGTACATTGGAGTGGGATCAAGTAGATTCTACGATATCTTCAGGGTAGTGCCGATTGGAGAATTTCATTTGGTGGTTATGAGCCGAAGCTGGTTGGATATACCGACGCTGATATGGCTGGAGATGTAGAGACGAGACGATCGACTTCGGACTATATGATGATGTTTGCTGGTGGAGCAGTATCGTGGCAGTCGCGTTTATAGAAGTGTGTTGCTTTGTCGACGACAGAGGCAGAATATATTGCGGCGACGGAGGCTTGCAAGGAGTTGCTGTGGATGAAGAAGCTGCTGTAGAAAATTGGGCTAAAGCAGGAGCAGTATCCTTTGCTTTGCGATAGTCAGAGTGCTATTCACCTTGTGAAGAACCAGACATTTCATAGCCGGTCCAAGCACATTGATACCCGGTATCATTGGATACGGGATGTGGTTGACAAGAAGGAAGCGGTGCTTGAGAAGGTTCATACAGATGACAACGGAGCAGATATGTTCACAAAGGTTCTACCAAGGGAAAATATTGAGTACTGCAGGCGGATCGTCGGGATGACGACCCCCTCCACATAGTTTTGAAGGAGGAGATTTATTGGAGTGGGTGGGGTTCCCAACCTATGTGAAAAATATCCCGGAGTAAGATTGAGTATTTCTACATATAATAGGAATACCTCAATTTATTTGGATTGGATATTCCTAAATATAATAGGAATATCTCAATGGATTTGGATTGGATATTCCTACATATAATAGGAATATGTCAATGGATTTGGATTTGGATTGGATATTCCTATCTATAATAGGAATGCTAGTTGTGGGTTTGAGGCTATATATAGGTGTCTCCTGGCCCTAAAATAAATCTCACTCTCTAAAAAAAATATAACAACAAGGAGAGAAAATGAGGCAAGAGTGTCATTGCAACATTGGAGAGGAGAAAGAAGGATTGGAGGCCGTTTCGAAGAAGGAGATCAGTTTCGGGTATTTCTCGTTGTCTTTCTTCTTCGTGGTTATAATCTATTTTCTGTTCCAAAAGAGTTGTAGTGATCCGTTTAGATCAGTGAGAAGTTTGTAAGGAGTCGGTGTATTTCTTATTCCATTAGTGGAGGCTTTTCAGGGTTTGACTCCGATCGTCCCGTGATTTTTTCCGCAGGGGTTTTCCACGTCAAAAATCATTGTGTCTGCGATTTGTGTTTGACGTTTTTGGTTTATACGTTTTTCTCTGTTCTCTCGCAGGTACTCTCTGGTTTGGGGAACGGTTTCCGCACTTTCGTTCCCAACAGAATGCACCATCACTTACTTTGTTAGGAGCGATGTAACTGTCATTGCCCATCTGTCGTCCGTCTTAGAACTTAAATGCTGAGCCTAGATCTTAAATCGATCATTTTTGTTGGATTGTATCTCGTTTCCGGTTGATCCCTCAGAGGGTGGTGACAATGGAGTTGATAGTTTAGTCCCACATCGGGTAGGAAGTGGGATCATGAGGTGTAGATAATTGGGATTGGTTCAGACCTTACATGGGAATTCCCTTTCTAGACATATGGGTCCAATCCAATATCGTACCTCATGGGCCAACTCCGGTTCGGGTCACACCGCATACAAAGTTGTGTATTAATGGCGTGGTAGAGCCCTTGCAACCATTCAATGATATCGTGATTGATATGAGGCTCCTTCCGTAGACTAAAGAATCACGGTGATGATTTGACTTGGGATTTTCTCTCACCCCGTAGACCAAAAAATGGTGAGGATGATTTGAGTGACGATGTTAGAACCCCTGCAGCTAGGCAGTTTTGTAGCAGTCATTTGGAGAGTTGATGGATGAAGAGAATAGGGGTTCCACCTCTACATTGTGAGTGGTGATATCATAAACCTTTCCCTATGATGTATTTCAGCCAACTTATTTGTTTGTCTAGAATACGCGTGTAGTTATTTTATACAGACACGTAATGTATGTGTATAGGTTAAGTTACGATTACAATACCTTTAGAATATCTTAAAGTTAAATATCTCATCTTAATTCGTTTGTATATCCATTATGCAGAATCATCCACAACCAACAAAGAATGAATACCTACTTGGTTGATTATACATGGATGTACATAGGCCAACATGAGAGCAAGATTGGTTTGAGTAAAGATTTTAAGCCATGCGTTGAAGTATTTCTCAAGTACGCCATAAGCAAATTCGATTACATTGATGGCAAAAAAATTAAGTGTCCTTGTGCTCATTATCATAATAGACATTACAAAGAGGTGACAGTTACGAGGGAGCATCTGACCCTTAAGGATTTCGTATGTTATTACGACATGTAGAGCTCTCAGGGTAAACTTTATGCGAAAAGACAATATTCTTTTCATGTGGATTTATAATAAACGCCTACAGAGATTATGTTGAATATCAAGAATAAAACCTAGCACAGAATATGGTTATTGTCTGGACAGGGCCTAATTTTAACTCCGAGTATCAAAATCCTGATGCAAAGGTGTTCTATGATATGTTCAAGGATGCATATACTCCTATATATACCCTGGTTATGATACTCATTATGTACTGTCGGCAGTGATGCGATTGTTGAACCTCAAGTCTGATTTCAACTTGCTACAAGCATGCTATGACCAGATCATACAGTTTTTCAAAGGGTTGCTGACAAAAGGATCAAAAAAGTTGTCTGAAAACTTCTACAAATTGAGATGATGGCCGGACAACTCGGCTTAAGCAATGAAAAGATAGATTGTTGTCTTAATGTCTACACATTGTACTACAAAGAGAAAAAGAATAATTATAGATGCACTTTATGCATGCGGACCGATACAAGTCAGTTCAGGGGCAAAGAAAATTTAACCAGAGAAGCAAATATATTCCAACATTTATATAGCATTTCTATAATCATCAATCGATACAATCTAAATATAATTCCAACATTCTACCATCAAGACACAGTTATATCATAGGTATATCACAGTTATGTTCTACTTAACTCATTCACAAGATATAGACATAACCTACGACTAAAGATAATAAGAATCAATACTTTTTCTTTATCTAGTCTTTAATAAATAACCAAAGTTCAAATGATTCCAAATGGGAAATCATATATATATCCAAAAATACGTAGCCTTTAACAAATACAGTGGACTCTCTGTTGGTGATCATAATTGAGTAGTATTTGGAATATTTTCAAAGGAGTTGAAAAGTATGTGGAGTATGTGGCACAGTTGAAAAGAATTAGAAAGGAGAACAATATACTTCAGAATTTCTTCATATTTCTGAATACATCATGAGATGCAAAATTAAATGTCCCTCCTTATTTCGAAGCTTGGGAAACTTCAAAGGGCCCATCTGCTTGAAGATTCAAGCAGCCAATTGTGACCAAATGAAAGGAAAGTGACCAAAATCATCAACTCATAATTTCAGAAAGAATGGTAACCACAAAAAGATAGGATAGCAAAAATATCAACTCATAATTTCCACATCTTGAACTCCAAAGATTCAAGCAGCCAATTGTGACCAAATGAAAGGAAAGTGACATCTCCCTATGCAATTTCGCAATTGCCTAGGAACAAAATTCTTAGTAAGGGGAAGAGAAAGGGCCACATCTTGAAGTCCAATGTATAGCAGCTGCCAATGATGAATTCCTAAATGAGTTCTAGTAAGCACTGAGTCATAGTTTTCATTACATGCGACAGTGAAAAGAAAATTAACAGATCTAGGAAGAGAATCAACTCATACATCTAAAAATCAATAATACAACAAGAAGGCCTTTATTTCAAATTTCTGGTCTGTTGTTTAAATCTATAAAATCAATAATAATTAATAAATAAAGATTATGTCTCTCATAATTCTCACAAACCCCCTATATCTTTACTCTCTGTCTCTCCTTAAAAGAGGCCTCCATAGTTATAGCATAAAATATTAACCTTGAAATAATTTCTAGCCATTAAATATTTCTTAACCACCAACAAACTAATCAAAACTTTAACCTAATCTTAATTTAGATAGGACTTAGATAAACAAAACAAAACTTGAGCAAATCCTGACAATCTCCACCTCACATCATGTTTATCTAACACAAAAAAGCCCCTCAATCACGAAAATTCTAGGAAACCAATAAAACCACCATATGTTGTCCCAATTATACCTTTGTATCATGATATCATCCTGGTATATTAACAAAATAGGCACTGAATACTAACGCTCAATCTAAGCAATTCAAACCTCTTACTCAGACTGAATCCCTTCATAGAGCAACACCAAAACCCAAGTCAATGCATTCGTCTCTCTCGGAAGTGACAAATCTTCCAACAAAATCACAAAACACCAATACCGTCGGAATCATTAATCAGCATAATAAGTATCATTACCATGAGATGAATTATCATCAATAACAAACACCAAAATCATCAAATCCAATAGCAGCAGAATCTTCATCATCAACGTAGATCATGAGAAGAATTACCATCAATAACGTTTGGTCACGCTATCCTAGTCCTTATCTACCACCCGATGAACATCTAGATGCTTCTTCACGGGGCACTCACTATAATATGTTCTTGGTTGACAATGCATATGACATGCCATATGGAAATCTGAGAACGAACACAACCCTTATTGGCTCCCCAATGCTTGGCATGCCAAGTTCAGGAGCACTTACCTTGTCCGCTCACTTGGCCAAAAAAAATCTCATAGTCAAATCATGTTGACTAGTACCTCGTCTTCTGATTAGCTCAAGGTACTCTTCCATTGCTCCTAGATTGTCCAACCCAATCCACTCTTAAGACTTGCTTGAGCCATGTCTGCCAATTTGGTTACAGTCTTCAATAGCTCGAAGACTCGGTCAGTGACAAACATGGATTGATGAAAATTTCCCACCATATCATGCTCGGGTCAAAAAGTTTTCCTATGATGTTTAACAAATATAGCTCTCAAAACTACGACTAAGTAATATCAAATGCTTAATGAAAGTCAAAATATCCCAAAAATCTATTACACAAGCGATATACATATGACCTACACCACCAATGCATATCGTCGAGCAATATTAGAACCGTTAACCCCAAGACTTCGTACCACTAGCCAACAATATGGTTCTAGTGCATTTTAACTTTTAAGTAGTTGGGAGGTACATACCGTCCAACCCAGTGGTACTTACGTCCCGAGTTCTTTTTACCCATTGGCTTGTCCTTTAGTGCCTTTTGACGACTCTATTTTGAACGCTTGCTCATGAAGAACCTCTCTATTGGTTTTTATGGTTTATATAACCAATTGGAATTATTAATTAGTCATCCCTAATATTTGCATCTTTCCAAAATTGCTACATTCACTCCTTGCCTTCAATTCCTCAACCATCATCCTTCATAGTAGATCCAACAGAGCCTTTATAGTTCACTTGAGATAAATCATGTTTGAGATACTTGTGAGGAAGTGCTGTAGAAGTTTTTGGTTCCTTTACTACCATCTCAGTGGAAGAGGATTGTGGTAGTCTGGAGATCATGTTTTGTAAAAGGTAGAAGGTTCCTTTTGGACCTTGGATAATGAAATCTTGAAGGGGAGTTTCAGAGACTGGGCCTGAGTGTCCTAATTTGGAATTCTTGTATAACTCTTGGGTACTTATGTTTCTTCAACTCTCTATTTACCATAGTTTGCAGTATCGGCCGATACCGATCCAATACAACTGATATTGATACGGGTTTGGCATGTCCCGATCTGATACCATCCGATATTGACCGATACCAACATTAGGGGTCTCTTTTTCAGTCAATTCGGCAAAAAAAATTGATCAAAAAAGACTAATCAACAAGAATGTAAAAGCATAGTACGGTTGTAAATCATATAAATAAAGAAAATTTATGTATTGTAGGTAAACAAATCAGCAAGGGCGGCTATTATTTGATTTCACATTCAAAACTACTATGAAACAATATAGAAAACACTAAAAATTATGCCTAAATGTCTAAAATATTCTCTAAATTCATTAATAATCATTTGCTTCTGATACCAAATAATTCGATATTCCGATTTGAAACTATCAATACCACCGATCTGACTATCCCGATACTCATAGGAAGGGTCCGATTCATATTCCGATACTACGAACCTTGCTATTTACTTGCTTTCTATGTTGCATCGACACGGTTTCGGCAAGACACATTGCAGACACGGAGACACGGATGCAACACCTATTTTGGTATCATATTGTATATTTTGGAGTGGCGTGCCATGGCATCTCCGATACGTGTGTCCGACACGACATGTGTTCGACATGAATTTTGGAGTGTCTGTGCTTCTAAGCTTGCTTTTAATAGTTTATGTTAATTTTTAATTAATAGGGATGTTGGTAAAACCCTATCCAAGCCCACCCACCCCACCCACCAACACGACACATTTTAGACACCACGACACGGATTTGACACCTATTTTGGTATGTCATAGTGTATTTGAGAGTGGCATGGCATGTTCGATAAATGTGTCCGACACAACATGCGTACGGCATGAATTTTGGAATGTTCGTGCTTCTTAGCTTGCTTTTAATAGCTTGTGTTAATTTTTAATTATTAGGAATGTTGGCAAAACCCTATTCAAGCCCCCATCCAAACCCCCAACACACACACACTAACGTCTAGGGTTATTTAGTGACTTCACTTATGATGTGTAATATTTACCCATAAACATACAGTCAATGACAGACGTCTGCATGCTATTGCCTGTAAAACAATCTCCTTTATAGTGCTACATTTTATTTTCCTTATTTGATGAACTTTACACTCTATTGGTGAGTTTGAGATATAATATTTGTGCCATATACGAAACAACAATTTTCTTTTTTATTGGGGGGGATGGAGTTCTATTCCTTTGGCAGACACATCCTTCTTCTTTGTGACAGTGTGACATTAACCACTACCTTGGTGAAAGTTTCAAATGGTTTTTCATTCTTTATTTAAGGTGCAAAGAGTTCTCTGACCATATATAAAATCTTGGCTTTATAAGCCATAACTTCTCAAAAAACTTATTTAGTATAAGAAAATTATGCTAAAAATCAAACCTTACATGTTTAAGAGAGATCAATATCTGCTTGATAGAAAATAGTCGTCACGACCCGCACCCGGATATTCGGGCACGAATACGTGAGTACGTCCAGTCTACACCGCAGTATCGGTGTAACGACCCGCTCCGCTCAACCCGGAGGGCCGATTCAAACGGCACAAGTATAGCTATTCAGTCCGCCTTGCTCAGCGAGATGGCTCGTTCGATGCAAAGAGATTTATGCTGGGATCTGCAATGGAGGCAGACTTAGGCTATCAGAGGCGCGTCCGGAGTCTCGCTCGACCGATGCGATACATCGCTAAGGTGGGTGGCCCCGGTGAACCTGTCTCTACTTAGCTGCACACTAAGAAAATGAATGTTTTATGCTAGTTTACAGGCGATAACCTTTGCATGCTAATAAAAGAGATGAACGCACATAGCTAAGGGGATAACCCCGCCTTATCATCGTATAGAACATGGGGATTTTACTTACTATTTGTGTAGTCGGGATTGTTGGGTTGGAATGTAGTAATTTCTTCATATATGCTGTAAAGTAGTGTGAGTTCATACTGAGGCGTTGTACCGTACGGAACATGACACGGGACAGAGTAAATTCATGTTGCATGCATAGACGAGGAAGGCTATCAAGTAGTCGTTCTGAGTCAGGAGATGGAAGGGAAGGAAGGTACTCGGGATATACAGATCACCAAGGCAGTCTCTAATCAGGGAGCTGCGTAAAGAAGGAAAGATCCGAGTGTAGTCCTCGGCTAGGATGGATCCGAGAGTTGTCCTCGGCTAGGATTGGAAGTGGGGGAGTAGTTGCATGGTCACGGACAACTGGTTGCGCACCAGATAGAGAGAGTCCTCGACACGATTGCTGAGGCATCCGAATCGTGTCGGACCGGGAGGATAGTGCCAGTGTAGTCCTGGCAATACGCTAGCTGATGACTAGCGGGCGAGAGCGGGACATCCAGCAAGGCTTGCTACCGACCTGGATGGGCGTCGACTCGTTAGACGGCTAGGAGGCCCAGCAAGGCTAGCAACCGAGCTGGGAAGACAGCCGTCCATCGCAGATATTGTCCAATATGGCTAGCAGAGCCAGTGACCTTCATATAGATAAGTCATGTTTGCATAGCGGCTATCCGCATTAAGAAAAGGTGAAACGGGAAGAAGTGCTTTTGCACGACATTTGCATAATTAGAATGGATGCACGGTATCACACATAGTTCGAGTAAAATGGGTCTTGTGAGGCAGAGGCACGGCATAACACTTGGGTTTCATAGTTGCTTATTGTTATTTCGTAGATTGTTGTTTATATTGCTGCATATGACAGGGAAGGCCGAACGGTAAGAAATGGTAAGGTGAACTCAATTGTTCATTATTATGACACTCTTGAGCTGACACGGAGATTACTTTTTTTATATTGCCATGTAACTGATCCTAAGGCAAAAGAATAGAAAGACAACGAAACCAGTCTGTGCACATAACTAATGAACGTGCTTGTTTTGTGGCGTGGGCGAGAGACCTCCCCACCAGTGCATTCAATGTACTGATACCCAACCAGTCTGCATGCAGGGTGCAGGGGAAACTCGTACGGGTTCGGAGATCGCTTAACACAATGAGGCGCCGGACCGCACTTGGCATCTTGGAGCGTGGCGCTCGGACCTGGAGCTCGCATATATGGGACATAATGTATGAGAACATCATCATCCAGATCGTCTGTATCGGTTCTAAGCCTAAGGGCTTACTTATTGTAAGAGAGAGAGAGCATGAGCGATTTGTAATCTCGGCCTAGCGCCGCTTGTAATCTTTACTTCATATCAATAAAAGAGCTCGATTTGGATTCAATACTTGTGTTCATTTTATGTTTCCGCTTTGTCGACTCTGTGAACTAGTTATCAACGGCCGTTTCGGTATTTGCCTTACGCGGGCGCAACCCCAGGCTCGCACGGCATCGCGTCCCGATGGAAACGTACGTCCCGCGGGAGCGCTGGCGCGGTGATTCGCGCCTAGCGGGGACGGCCGATTCCGGCGGGAGATCGGGGCGTGACATATTGGTATCAGAGCACGGCCTTACGTCCTTGGAATTCGTTTCGATTCTCTCACTTTTGAACTTGTGTATTGAAGAAGTGGTAGATGCTCTCTCTCGATGCTTCGATGGATGTTCTATACAATAAGTCTAAATATTTTCGAAAAGTGCTTGTGAATTATAAGATTGCTTGAACGGGATTATGATGCGAGGGCTTTTGTCCCAACCTGTGAAAGACTTTGTGATAGTAGACTCGAGTTATAATCGGCAAGTTATATGTTTATATGGAAACACCAAGCGAGTAGAGTACGAGACGGTATATCGTTAAGACAGTGGTCTATGCACTTGGCCTTTTGGCCAAGTTGTATCGCGTAAAATGCACCAAGACCCTTGGTGCTAGTGAGTTGCAGCGAGATTGGGTATTGTTCGGACGAAAATAAGGTTTGGCTTAGGAGGGAAATCGATAGAGATGTTATCGGAGTACCGCTAAGGCGAGTATGGGAATCGTGTATGGAATTTCAGATACAGTTCGGACGGCTATTCATAGTGATAAGTTATGATATTAAGCATAGTCTGTATGGAGGACTATGAATAGAGGTGTATACAAGTCTAAGATCGTTAAGGCGATAAATAGGGACCGTGTTGGAATTCTAAGGAACGAATTGGGAATGTGAGTGAAGGATGCGAACGTGATTCAGGAGTTATTAGGATGACTCGATTCCTGAGTGGTGTATACGATAAGTCCCTGGTTAGAGTATACGAATTGTGGATATAATGAGTTATATAGATTTATGGAGTATAACTCGAATCCTGAGTGGATTATTGGTTGGCTTAGTAGTGTTCGAACAAATCAGAGATTCGGAGTATTAAGCGAGTCTAGCGGCAAGCGACGAGATTGGGTAAAGCCTTAGTATAAATAAACAATGCCTAGCAAGTAAGCGAACTCGGAAGAAGCATGCAATATTTGGTTCGAACGAGTTACAATGAGTTGATTAAGAGATAAGGCATGCATCGAATAGGATTTCAGGGCAATTGAAATTGATTACATGGTCGGGAAAACTTAAAGGATTGTACGAGCGATTTTGAGTTGAAACAAACGAATTAAAAACTTGAGTTGAGATCGAATAATTTAAAATACGATCGGAGTAAGTGTAATTGGAAATAATGGAATAAACGAATGATAGCGTGCATGGAAAATTTGGATTTGGGTAGGATATCGCTCGATAAAGTTCGGTTTGAGCACGAATGCGATGATTTCAATTTTGGGAGATTTTAGGCCATAACAATGTTTGGAAGATAAGTATGGATTGATGTAATTTAGTAAAATTATGATTTTGATAAACCGAGTTAAGCGGTAACAGATTTGGCTTGGAGTTTGGAAGAACGATCTTGAAATCAAGTTCAGAAGGATAACATTCGAAATCTGTCCCAGCGAGAACGATTATCCTGCGGGAGCGCCGTCGTGGTGATTTCACGTACGGCGGGGATAAGCGAATTCAAGGGAACATGTTCGGTGATTATTCCAAACGAACTCGATAAATAGAACGTTTCAAATGGGATAGACTTGGGTTTGGGATTTGAACTTAGTTGTTTGAGGAATGTTAAGAGTAGACTAAGAGATGTTCAAATGGTAATATTGAAGTTGGACGATTTGGCTAGACGAACTTGGATGGTGATAAGAACGGTTGTTAGAAGAACATGGCTTGGTGGATCAATGTACAACTTGGGATGAAATGAAGGGTAACGATGAGTTGTCTGTTCGTTCGGGGATAACCATAACGATTGACCCTCTTGTCTTGTGCGAGTATAACTTCTTATTCGCACATGCGTCACGTCCGGATTAGGACAATGATTCCGCGGGAGCGTTGGCGTGGTGATATCACGTCCGACGGGGATGATTGAACTAGCGGGAGACCGGAACGTGACAATTAAAGGATCATTGACTTGTGGTTCGATACGATAAGACAAGTTTCAGGATATAATGAGTCTAAGGATTTTGGTGAGGAGTTAGTCTAGAAACACGAAGTAAGAGATGTTGGATGTTTTCGTGAACAGATATGTAGATTGGGCTGGACGACTTAGAGTTCATGAAATACATCGATGATTTATAATGAAATTATGGCTTAGTGATACAGGCATAGAAAAGGATTTGATTGGTGAATTCTATCAAACGCGATAAAAGAGATAGTTGTGCGAATCGATGGGTTAGACCTGTAACGTGGGCGTATCATGGGTTCGGTTGAACGAACGTGTTGGTGTGATAGGATGATCTGTGCTCGATGTTTAGAAATCTGAGTGAAACGAGCTTGGGTAGAATACCCGTGTAAAGGAACAATGGTTTGACCTTAGGGTGTTTGGGGCGAGCGTTGTGCAACGCGGTTGCACGATGGGTCGTAAACTTGATTTTGTACCTATGACTTTGTGAGCTGACCTAGTGGCTAGGCAGACGATCCTATGCCTTGAGTTAAACTGGAGTAGCTGACTTCAGAGTATCGTTCAGGATGAACGATAGAACTAGGGCAACGAGATTTAGAGTTAGGACTTAACACTTAGAGTGTATACTAGTGAAGTTGGTGTTAAAGCAAACGCAATGCGAGATAGGACTCGGTAATAATCGATTTGGTCGGGTCGGTTATGCGACGGTGAGGAATAAGACGGTATTAGAGAATTGATGGGCAGAACTCTAACGATTAGAATTGGTGATATTGAAGATAAGTTAGCGCGATGAGTTGGATCGTGGCTTGGAAGATACGCGTTGCTACTAGTATTGCTAAACTTGGAATTGGGTGAGATTGGAATAGACGATAGCTGAAGCGAACCAGAGTTCGGTTATTCATATAGCAGAATGATCGGCGATTCGAAAGATTTTCACGAGTAGATTGTCAGACTTAGCTATCACTAAGCTTGGTTGAAATACACATATTTGGGGGACGCCTTGAATATGGGTACGATCCAGACTTAGCGATATGCATAACTCGGATGCAGCTGCAAATGAAAATGTTCGGATTCGCATGGATGAGTATGGCAACTGAAATAAGTTAGCCTCAACCTAAACTATCATAAAGGAAAGATTATATCGTTTCCCGTACTACCGGAATAGTTCTGCGCTAAGGCGCAGTAAGAGACTGAGTTTGGGAATGCAATAGTTGAACGAATGAACCATTCGGATAAAATGATTAAGCACTCGTGCGAACGGAACGAGTAAAACGAACAGGAAGTTAAGTTCGATTGAACCAAAGACTTGACGGATTAGAGCATACCCCAGTTGGGCAATTTAGCTCTGTGCTAAGGCGCAATATAGACTGAGTCAGAATATGTAGGTGATTGGGTGCGAATTCATTTAGCGAGATTGGATGGTGACTCAGAGAGATTTGATGCAAACGAGATTGGAAAATTAGCTGAGATTCTAGCTTTTGGGTTTAGACGTAAAGATGGGTTTCGATGGTCGACGTAAGGTAAAACTGTAAATGTGTTCGGATGCATTTGGTTCCTATGATAAGATAATATAACAAGTTGGGCAAGTCCACCCAATTATGAGTTGTAAGTGCCTATTGAGTTATAGAATACTCCGTGTTTGAGTAATACAACCCTACGCCAGGGGCGGTAGATTTTGAATCGGGAGTGCAACGAGTGAGTTGAGTATAACTCGATAGCATTGAACGATAGAGTCGTTCGATAAGAATTGGCCAACGTTAGCGTAACGCACGGTGAGGAAATAAATGATTGTGGTATTAAGACAGTCTTTGGGAGTTAAGTGAGATGTGTAGAGTTGGTTTAGAAAGTTGGGCGATAATACGAGTTGCGCTCAGGAAGTCTCGAGGACGAGACTTGTTCTGAGTGGTGTATAATATAACGACCCGCTCCGCTCAACCCGGAGGGCCGATTCAAACGGCACAAGTATAGCTATTCAGTCCGCCTTGCTCAGCGAGATGGCTCGTTCGATGCAAAGAGATTTATGCTGGGATCTGCAATGGAGGCAGACTTAGGCTATCAGAGGCGCGTCCGGAGTCTCGCTCGACCGATGCGATACATCGCTAAGGTGGGTGGCCCCGGTGAACCTGTCTCTACTTAGCTGCACACTAAGAAAATGAATGTTTTATGCTAGTTTACAGGCGATAACCTTTGCATGCTAATAAAAGAGATGAACGCACATAGCTAAGGGGATAACCCCGCCTTATCATCGTATAGAACATGGAGATTTTACTTACTATTTGTGTAGTCGGGATTGTTGGGTTGGAATGTAGTAATTTTTTCATATATGCTGTAAAGTAGTGTGAGTTCATACTGAGGCGTTGTACCGCACGGAACATGACACGGGACGGAGTAAATTCATGTTGCATGCATAGACGAGGAAGGCTATCAAGTAGTCGTTCTGAGTCAGGAGATGGAAGGGAAGGAAGGTACTCGGGATATACAGATCACCGAGGCAGTCTCTAATCAGGGAGCTGCGTAAAGAAGGAAAGATCCGAGTGTAGTCCTCGGCTAGGATGGATCCGAGAGTTGTCCTCGGCTAGGATTGGAAGTGGGGGAGTAGTTGCATGGTCACGGACAACTGGTTGCGCACCAGGTAGAGAGAGTCCTCGACACGATTGCTGAGGCATCCGAATCGTGTCGGCCCGGGAGGACAGTGCCAGTGTAGTCCTGGCAATACGCTAGCTGATGACTAGCGGGCGAGAGCGGGACATCCAGCAAGGCTTGCTACCGACCTGGATGGGCGTCGACTCGTTAGACGGCTAGGAGGCCCAGCAAGGCTAGCAACCGAGCTGGGAAGACAGCCGTCCATCGCAGATATTGTCCAATATGGCTAGCAGAGCCAGTGACCTTCATATAGATAAGTCATGTTTGCATAGCGGCTATCCTCATTAAGAAAAGGTGAAACGGGAAGAAGTGCTTTTGCACGACATTTGCATAATTAGAATGGATGCACGGTATCACACATAGTTCGAGTAAAATGGGTCTTGTGAGGCAGAGGCACGGCATAACACTTGGGTTTCATAGTTGCTTATTGTTATTCCGTAGATTGTTGTTTATATTGCTACATATGACAGGGAAGGCCGAACGGTAAGAAATGGTAAGGTTAACTCAATTGTTCATTATTATGACACTCTTGAGCTGACACGGAGATTACTTTCTTTATATTGCCATGTAACTGATCCTAAGGCAAAAGAATAGAAAGACAACGAAACCAGTCGGTGCACATAACTAATGAACGTGCTTGTTTTGTGGCGTGGGCGAGAGGCCTCCCCACCAGTGCATTCAATGTACTGATACCCAACCAGTCTGCATGCAGGGTGCAGGGGAAACTCGTACGGGTTCGGAGATCGCTTAACGCAATGAGGCGCCGGACCGCACTTGGCGTCTTGGAGGGTGGCGCTCGGACCTGGAGCTCGCATATATGGGACATAATGTATGAGAACATCATCCAGATCGTCTGTATCGGTTCTAAGCCTAAGGGCTTACTTATTGTAAGAGAGAGAGAGAGCATGAGCGATTTGTAATCTCGGCCTAGCGCCGCTTGTAATCTTTACTTCATATCAATAAAAGAGCTCGATTTGGATTCAATACTTGTGTTCATTTTATGTTTCCTCTTTGTCGACTCTGTGAACTAGTTATCAACGGCCGTTTCGGTATTTGCCTTGCGCGGGCGCAACCCCAGGCTCGCGCGGCATCGCGTCCCGATGGAAACGTACGTCCCGCGGGAGCGCTGGCGCGGTGATTCGCGCCTAGCGGGGACGGCCGATTCCGGCGGGAGATCGGGGCGTGACAATCGGTAGTAGAACGCTGTTTAGACCTCAAGATCAATACAAGTCTAACTAATAACAATAAGTACTCAATCACAATATTCTAAAGGAATAATGAATAAAGAAGATAATCCAACAAAAATCTAAAAGAAATGAAACTAAGACATGACACTGAGATAGAGAAAAACTAGCCTAGATCTCACCAGAGGTCACCACTAGGTCCACAGTGCAAAAGTAGTCTCGATCATAGCATCACTCTGAACTCAAAAATGTGGAGCAGAACAAGCCAAAAAATGTTATCCAGTCAGGATGGAACGAGTACAACTCCAACAGTAGTTCTAATTAAATGACAAAGACTATAAAACAGTAATAATGAGTATAATACATGATGAGAATATAGAACTGATACATAATCTATCAGTAGCAATATGAGAAATAGAGAAACAAGACTATATGGCATAGCAGGTAAAGAACAGTAAGTAGACAGAGCAATAGACATACATCAGGGAATATAAATGTAGACAGGAAAGAACTATACTAACTATGTGTTTTGAAGTATTAGTGTTGATATGTGATCGGCTTGGGAACTTGCATAATACGATAGAGCCTGACTAATCATACGTGAGGTGTATGATTAACACTCACAGTACTTGCTCTTGCACAGTAAGGGTATGATCACACATCTAACTAGTACTTCCTCATCCCGACTAGTACAAGGATCAAAATCAAGACATGTCACAATATACGAATCACAATACAATATCTGATCACAATACGATAACCATGCATAGTATGAAGGTAACATCTCATGACTGAGGATCCAACTATACCAATCATGTACCATCGTGTCAGGAATCAAGTAGAACATCACTAAATACATGAATAATAATAAATATCAAATAATAAAAACTATCAGAGAATATACTCGCCTGAAATACGGTGATGGAAATACCAAACTGTGTCTGTATCAGAGTCTTGAAGACCTATATATGAATTTGCATGACAAAAAGGTATTTTGGAATCATAAATAAGTCTTAAATAGATTTAAACCATGTTTCTAGGTCAAAACTAGGTCAAACTAAGTCAAACTGGGTCGAAGTAGATCAAACTAGGTCAATTGGGTTAATCTAGGTCAATACCTTGATTCTAGGTTTATTTTACCCTATGAGTTGACTTTTAGGGTCAAACTAGTCAACACTAGCTAAAACTAGGTTATACCTAAGTTTCTAGGTCAATACTAGCTAAACTAGGTTTTCTAAGTCATACTAGTCATTACCTTGCTAATATTAGACTATACTATCTAATACTAGTTAATACACTATATTATATATAATATAATATATATATATATATCACTAACTTATAGTATACTAGTCTATATACTCATTACCTCTCTATATCCCAATACCTTGCCCAATTCCTATTACCTTGGCTAATACCTATAGGTACATGGTACCATGGTACCACACTAATATCATGTGATACTAGTCATCACTAATCACCCTACCCATAATACCTAGTTACTACCTTCAATACCCCACTAATAACTTAACATACACAATTTGGTATCACACACAAAGGTTGATACCCAATACTAACTATATCCCAAAACCTCACTCACATTCACCCCATTTAACTACTCATTGATGTGCCATGAAGTGCACCTCACTGCATTATACTGAAATCCCTTGCTGATGCTGAACTACCTAACGGTTGCAACTAGGTGCAGTTGCACCAAGGCCTGTGGAACACACCAACTGAACCACATCACCTGTCTATCCCCACACTTCCCTGCTGCCCACATCAACTGAACCCAAGCCTATATGCTATGCCACAGGTTCCCAACCTACATACCTAAACCCGAGTCCTCTGCTCTAAATTGCACAGCAACTGAACTCAGATACTGCTGACCCATTCAGTGCAAGCACTGCTTATCCTTGCTGCCTACAGAACCCAGCTTGCACCCAAATCTTCCCACTGCAGTCCCCATTCCTCCAACTACTACTCCATACAACTGCTGCAACTGTTTCCCTTACCAAAGCTGCTACTAAGTGGCAACTAAACCACTGCTGTTACTGGCCTGCACCAGGCTACAGCAACCCGACCCTATAACCTGCTAAATAATGCACTGCACCCCCACACCCGAGCCAAAACTACTGCAACAGATGTTACTCCCTAGACGGATCAGAGATGGTAGAACACGAGCCATAGCAAAGCTGCTAGCGAGACCCGAAGGTCCGCTCTCTACTAGAACCCAAGTTGTCGTCGATATCAGAGATTCACACAAGAGTTCCTCATCTGATATTTCTCGATTCCAACGAAGCACGAACCAAGAATAGGTTACAAACTGGCTCCGAAGAAAATGAAGA
Source organism: Iris macrosiphon (assembly GCA_036927795.1). Taxonomy (NCBI): domain Eukaryota; kingdom Viridiplantae; phylum Streptophyta; class Magnoliopsida; order Asparagales; family Iridaceae; genus Iris; species Iris macrosiphon. The sequence continues at coordinate 119,328,666 of JAYESA010000008.1, read as the reverse complement.
TTACAATAAGCAACAAGTAAAACGTTCTTCTCTTTACGTTTGCAGACGCTACAATAAGAAAGAACGAAGCAAAGAAAAAACTGAAGAGAAGCTCATTGCTGGGGTGGTCAAAACCACCGTTGCTCAAAGCAAGTTTCGCCGTACGAACGATCAGCCCCCAGGAACCAACAAGTTCACAAATGAACTTCTGGAACGCTCAATGTCACCTTCGAAAAACACTCGAAAAATTACCATGTTAGAGGAAGACATTCTGGGCCGCATATGATCTGGCGTTCTCGGTTTTTTCCATCTATATTCTCCCCCTCAAATGAAAGAGGAGGTCCCCTGTATATAGAAGAAAACAACACATATGCGGCACAAAGGCGGTCGCATTACAGTTTCGTACAAGCAATCATGTCTTTCAAATACAATTTTTGAAAGTATTTAGACTCATTGTTGGAACATTCCATCAGGACATTTAGAGAGAGCGTGCAGATAACCCACGAAATAGCTTTCGAAACCGAAAAAATCGAAACGAAATTCAAAGGCATAAAACCAAGCTCTGATACCAATCTGTCACCTCCCGCAGGCTAATCGGCTGTCCCCGCTAGGCGAGAATCACCTCGCCAGCGCTCCCGCGGGACGATCGCTTGAACCATCTGGGCGTGATGCCACACGAGCGTGAGCCGCGCCCGTGCAAGGCCGTGGTCCATGCTGGCAGTAAGAGGTCTAAGCCACAGTGTCGCACAGATTGTCCGAGTGCAACGGAATTATAAACGCATAAGCAATTGGTAACAAGTTCACAGAGATGTCAACAGCAGAAGCATTGAATAACACAAGTATAGAACTAAAGCAAACTCTTTATTTATATTAAACAAGTGTTATAGGCGGCGCTAGGCCGAGATTACAAGTCGCTCAAGCCTCTCTCTCTCTCTCTCTCTGAAACAGTAAAAGCATGCTAAGTGGCTACATTTGTGAAATAAAGTTTAGGCGATGTTCCAATATTATATCATGTATATGTGCTTCAATTCCGGGTCGCAATGCTCCAAGGCTCCAGAGTGAACTACACGCCTTAGCACGCACGAATGAGGCATCCGCACCGAACAAGGTTCTCCCGCACCCTGCAAATAATCTGGTGGGTTATCAGTACATGAATGCACTGGTAGGGAGGCTACTCGCCTGCTCGACAAATCCAAACACATTCAATAGGTTCCGTGCACCAACTATTAGGTTATCTTTCTAGTATTACCTTAGGATCAGTTTCGTGGCAAAGATGAATAGCCTAACTAGTGTGGCAGTGTGACGTGCGATATAAGAGGAAACACGGCGAGATACCAACTTACCATTTGTCCTTCTCTGTCCAAAGCAAACCAAGTTAATTCAAGCACGAGCATTCATATAATGAAATCCAATGGCACTAGCATATACAAACACGTGTTATAAGCGAGACTATATTTCGGGTGCACGAGTATACAGGTTATCCATAAGTATTGCAGAGGATATTCTAGTGTCCCATATATATACTTGTGTTATGATCGTTTAGGTATTTCAGATATTCTCAATGCGATGCAATGACTCGCACGCGGATAGCTGCTAAGCAAGGATGACTTATCTATATGAACAGGAGGTCACTGGCACGGCTCCATAGAGGATGGCATAGTCTCTTGTCAGAATGGTGTGCAAGAAAAAACAGGAGGCATTGCACACATCCCGCTCGAAGCAGGCGACTACTGTTCAAAAATTTCGACCGGTCGGATCAGCCCAGGTGCCCCAAAAACTGTCCGCGGAACGGGATATAACAATGATCCCCCTTGTATATCAAGTTGTCTGTGGCCATGCAAGTCTTGGTCTTCCAAATTCACAACTTGACATGATAATCTGTGATTCTTATTCTGAACCGAGCATTTGCTCCACGAGCTGTGACAGGATTCTCGTTCAGAGGTAAACTTGATATGATTATCATTCAGATGTAAACTTGACATAATCCTCGATTAGTGATCCACTTGCCTTGATGCATTTCTCTGGTTCGGGGGCTGCCTGGGTGACCTAACGGTCCCGGATACTTTCAGGTTCATACTTGCACGGAACGACTATTAGATAGTCTTCCGAGGAGAACTTGATGAATGCATGACATGCACAGTGTTACACGGTTGAGGCATAGTTTATGCGACAAGCATTGAAACGAGGCAACAAAAATAAGTTAACATATAAGGAGGCAAGCGTTGCACTCATAAGAAAACTTAAGCATTCACGTTGGCTCGGGCCCGAAGGTAAGCCAAGAAGTGAAACCGTAAAGGGACTTTCCGAGCGACATTTTCTAGGGTCGTGCAGTGTAGCAAGTGAACAGTGCACTTCAGAGTATACATATATCGTTCTACTCGAGGTATAGCGGGGTCTAGTTGCATAAGGCAAAGGTAGCATGCGAGGGTCTGATTATAAGCAATGTTTTATTTCCATGTTCTAACACAAGTAATACAAGTTGGGATTACTCCCTTAGCTAGGTGCGTTGTATTCTTATTAGCATGCAGGGGTGATTCACTTAGCGACTAGCATGAAACATCCATATTTTAAGTGTGCCGACTAAGCAAAGATAAGTTTATCGTAGCCACCCACCTTAGCGATAATTCGTTTCGGCCGAGCGATACTCCGAGCGATCCTCTGAAAGCCTAAGCCGGAACTCCTGAAGGGCCAAGTTTGGAAATCATTTTGCCTCAAACGAGTATTCTCGCTGATGCGAAGCGGGTCGGGACGTTGCACTATCGCCGTTTGAGTCGACAGTCCGCTTGAGCGGAACGGGTCGTTACATTATACACCACTCAGAAAAAGTCTCGTCCTCGAGACTTCCTGAGCGTAGGCCGTTCTATCGCACTATCGAATCTATCCTAAGCGTATCAATCGGTACCACTAGATTTTTTTGAACACAATCTTCTACTCGTTCCTTACTCCGTGTCGCGTGTATGCTGAGTCGGTCTCATTTGCGCCTTAGCGCGGGACATAATGCTTAATGTCGGGTACATTATAATCCATCTGAATAACGATCTAAGGCTGAGGCAAACTTATACAAGTCGTTATACTTGTTCAGGAGGATATTCACTTGCACTAGCATCGAGATCATCATATCGCGAGTCTAGATCGTGTACATATTCGAAGTGCCCCTCAAACATATGCATGTCAACCAACTCGGCGATAGCGAAGTCTCAACGCTCGAGTTTCACATCTCATTGAGTCTTGGATCGTGCACACGTTCTAGGCGTCCCTTAAACATATGCATTCAATCAAACTTAGAGATAGTGAAATCGGACAAGCTACTTGCGAAAATCTCAAGGGTCTCGTCTTATGAATTACAAGGATACTTCCGAAAGGGTCAATCCAATTCCATATCATTTTTCTCCAAACTCAATTCAAGTATTTGCACTACCGTTAAGCACGATCTATCCGATTTAACCGACAAGCGTCCATCTGTTCGGGTCAAATATAGCACACATTATCGTTTTCAAGTCTAACTCTAAGTCTTGTTGCCCCAGTTCTATAGCTTTTTCAAGCAATAGGATAAAGTCGGTCATACTTGTTCGTTCACTCGGCACAGGGTCGTCTGCCTAATTTCTAGGTCAGCTTACAAGGTCATAGGTACAAGTTCAAGCACACGATACATCGTACAAATTTGTCGCACGATGCTCGCCCCAATTCCTAGGGTCAAACCATTGTTCATAGGCACGGGGTATTCTATTCAAGCTCGTTTCACTCAGATTTCTAAACATCGAGCATAGATTTTTCTTACTCTCAATAACACGTTCGTTTGTACGGGGGTTTAAGTTCGTTCAGTAAAATCTACGATATATCCAAGTTGCAGGACAAGCCTAGTGATTTGCATTGTCTATCTCCTCAATAATGTTTTGATAGAATCCCTATCAATTCCCAATCTAGACCACCAAGCCAATATTCAATTCTAAACCTTTTGTTTATAACTCCAAGTCGTCCAACCTGATTCATGTATTCGTTCATGAAACCACCAAGCATGATTTATTTCAGCTTCTAGGCTAACTTATCCTCGAAATATTTTCGATCACTTGCATTCCCAAATTTGTCTTATCGTGTCGAACCAAAAGTCAAGACGATCCATTAGTTGTCACGCTCCGGTCTCCCGCAAGTTCGATCGTCCTCGTTGGACGTGAGATCACCATGTCAACGCTCCCGCTGGATAATCGTTCTAATCCAGACGTGATGTATGTACGAGCATAGAGTTACGCTCGCACAATACAAGAACGTTTGAACATTATGATTTTCATCGAAACGATCAAGACACTTTATCCTTAGTCTTTGCTCCATCCAATTTATATATCGAAATCCACCAAGTCAAGTCCGTTCATGCAGTGATCATAATTCGTCCAGCAAAATTATCCAACTTCAATGTTACCGTTTGGTAATTCCATAGTCTTACTTCTATCATTCCTCAAGCAGCTAGGTTTCAAATTATCAAGCCCAAGTCGATTCCATCTTTTTGATACGTTCCATTCATTGAGTTCGCTTTGGAATAATCACCGAAGATGTTCTCGTGAATTCGATCATCCCCGCCGTACGTGAAATCACCACGCCGGCGCTCCCGCAGGATAATCGTTCTCGTTGGGACTGATTTCGAACATTATCTTTTCGAACTTGATTTCAAGATCGTTCTTCCAAACTCCAAGCTAAATCCATTATCGCTTATTTCTTTCATCGAGTTACAATATTTATTCTCGGGCTAACTTCTATTCGAGCGATATTGTATTCAAATTCAATCCATTTGTTTCAATCCGAAATCGCTCGCACGAGACTCTAAGTTTCCAACAAGTCTCCTTAACCAAGATATTGATTTCCAATTCCGTGAATCCATATTCGATATTAGCCTTATCAGTTATTCAAGACATTTTTCAATCGATCAATCCGATTATCGCACGAGATCTACGAATCCGTTTGGACATTTCTAAATGATCCATACACCACTCAGAATTGAGTCATCCAATCAAATCCTCAATCGTATTTGTATCTTCCAACTTGAAATGTCGTTCGAGCTATTTTCAAAATCCAAGCATGATTCTCTATATTCGCCTAGGCGATAAATCTGATAACGTTTCTATCGATTGGCAATCTAAGTCTGATTTGTCTTTTTCCTGAACGATATCTCATTCTCGTTTGCAACTTAGCTTGCACCAAAGGGTCTTGGCGCGCGACACTCAACACAACTTAGCTGAAAAGCTGTTTACATAGCTAACCGTTCGGAACAATATTCGATTCCGCACACTAACCAGTTGGGTAATCACGTATAGGCATTTCGGGTTTGCACATAAGTCACGATTCTAGCACGAGTCTAATCCCAAAGGGTCTAGCACAGGTCGACACAAAGGCCATCATATTATAGTTTCGTACAAGCAATCATGTCTTTCAAATATACTTTTTGAAAGTATTTAGACTCATTGTTGGAACATTTCATCAGGACATTGAGAGAGAGCGTGCACATAACCCACGAACGAGCTTTCGAAACCGAGAAAATTGAAACAAAATCCAAAGACATAAAGCCAAGCTCTGATACCAATCTGTCACGTCCCGATCTCCCACAGGCTAATCGGCCATCCCCGCTAGGCGAGAATCACCTCCCCAGCGCTCCCGCGGGACGATCGCTTGACCCATCTGGACGTGATGTCGCACGAGCGTGAGCCGCGCCCGTGCAAGGCAGTGGTCCATGCTGGCGGTAAGAGATCTAAGCCACAGTGTCGCACAGATTGTCCGAGTACAGCAGAATTATAAACGCATAAGTGATTGGTAACAAGTTCACAGAGTCGTCAATAGCGGAAGCATTGAATAACACAAGTATAGAAGTAAAGCAAACTCTTTATTTATATTGAACAAGTGTTACAGGCGGCGCTAGGCCGAGATTATAAGTCGCTCAAGCCTCTCTCTCTGAAACAATAAAAGCGTGCCAAGTGGCTACATTTGTGGAATGATATATAGGCGATGTTCCAACATTATGTCCAGTATATATTATTCTATTCCGGATCGCAACGCTCCAAGGCTCCAGAGTGAACTCCACGCTTTAGCACGTACGAAGGAGGCATTCGCACCCTGCAAATAATCTGGTGGATTATCAGTACATGAATGCACTGGTGGGGAGGCTACTCGTTCGCTCGACAAATCCAAACATGTTCAATAGGTTCTGTGTACCAACTATTAGGTTATATTTCTAGTATTGCCTTAGGATCAGTTTCGTGGCAAAGATGAATAGCCTAACTCGTGTGGCAGTGCGTCGTGCGATATAAGAGGAAACACGGTGAGACTTACCAACTTACCATTTGTCCTTCCGTGTCCAAGGCAAACCAAGTTAATTCAAGCACGAGCATTCATATAATGAAATCCAATGGCACTAGCATATGCAAACACAAGTGTTGTAAGCGAGACTATATTTCGGGTGCACGAGTATACAGGTTATCCAGAAGTGTTGTAGAGGATGTTCTAGTATCCCATATATATACTTGTGCTATGATCGTTCAAGATATTCTCAATGCGATGCAATGACTCGCACGCGGATAGCCGCTAAGCGAGGATGACTTATCTATATGAACAGGAGGTCACTGGCACGGCGCCATAGAGGACGGCGTAGTCTCTTGTCAGAATGGTGTGCAAGCAAAAACAGGAGGCATTGCACATATCCTGCTCGAAGCAGGCGACTACTGTTCAGAAGTTCCGACCGGTCGGATCGGCCCCGGTGCCCCAAAAACCGTCCACGGAACGGGATATAACAATGATCCCCCTTGTATATCAAGTTGTCCGTGGCCATGCAAGTCTTGGTCTTCCGAATTCATAACTTGACATGATAATCTGTGATTCTTATTCTGAACCGAGCATTTGCTCTATGAGCTGTGACAGGATTCTCGTTCAGAGGTAAACTTGATATGATTATCATTCAGATGTAAACTTGACATAATCCTCGATCAGTGATCCACTTGCCTTAATGCATTTCCCTAGTTCGGAGGCTGCCTTGGTGACCTAACGGTCCCGGATACCTTCAGGTTCATACTTGCATGGAACGACTATTAGATAGTCTTCCGAGGAGAACTTGATGAATGCATGACATGCACAGTATTACACGGTTGAGGCATAGTTTATGCGACAAGAATTGAAATGAGGCAACAAAAACAAGTTAACATATAAGGAGGCAAGCGTTGAACTCATAAGAAAACTTAAGTATTCACGTTGGCTCGGGCCCGAAGGTAAGCCGAGAAGTAAAACCGTAAAGGGACTTTCCGAGCGACATTTTCTAGGGTCGTGCAGTGTAGCAAGTGAACAGTGCACTTCAGAGTATACATATATCGTTCTACTCGAGGTATAGCGGGGTCTAGTTGCATAAGGCAAAGGTAGCATGCGAGGATCTGATTATAAGCAATGTTTCATTTTCATGTTCTAACACAAGCAATACAAGTTGTGATTACTCCCTTAGCTAGGTGCGTTGTATTCTTATTAGTATGCAGGGGATGATTCACCTAGCGACTAGCATAAAACATCAATATGTTAAGTATGCCGACTAAGCAAAGACAAGTTCATCATAGCCACCCACCTTAGCGATAATTTGCCTCGGCCGAGTGATACTCCGAGCGAGCCTCTGAAAGTCTACGCCAGAACTCCTGAAGGGCCAAGTCTGGAAATCCTTTTGCCTGAAACGAATATTCTCGCTAAAGCGAAGCGGGTTGGGACGTTGCACTTTCGCCGTTTGAGTCGGCAGTCCACTTGAGCGGAATGGGTCATTACAGTTACTACACACAACATGGAACCTTGCGCTTATGTGCGGTGCTACGCCGCTGTGACATGGCTTAAAGCCGAGGTTCACTCCCTCATGTGGTGTCACCCACTGTAGAATGAGGTCACAGGCCTCTTAGTAGTGTTATACTACTTTCCAGCATAAAGCCTTGCGCTTTCGTGCGGTGCTACGCCGCTGTGACATGGCTAGAAGCCGTGGTTCACTCCCTTATGTGGTGTCACCCACTGTAGAATAAGGTCACATGCCTCTTTGTAGTGTTGTACTACCACTCTTTATTTTTTTTCAGCATTAGGCTACCTGTCTATATGCGGTGCTACCGCCATTGTGACATGGCCCGAAGCCGAGGTTCACTCCCTTGTGTGGTGTCATGCTACTATAGCATGGGATACAAGTTCCTTATAGTGCTGAAACTACTCGTGATTCCTGCAACGCACGCCGGACATTCACTCTGCCCGAGAACTCATTAAGGCGTCAAAGTCATCCTCCCACAGGAAATGTTCTGATCAAGAACAAATAGTGGACCACAATGGTTCTGGGTACATATCCCACAATGTCCCTGAGGACTACCCACTGTACCTAATATTCTCCTGGTCAATGGTCCTCCCTTGAACCAACAGCTAGATGCCTGGTAGATTTCTCCTTAAACCAATAGCATAAAACTAAATAGTAGGATTGCAGAGACGCAATACCAGAGGTCCTCCAAGCCCATATCTGTTGTGTCCTTGACTATGTGCGGTGTTACTGCCGCTGTGACATGGTCTGCAGCCGAGGCTTTACCCTATCGAGGTATCTCATAGTGGTGTCATCCCACAGTAACATGGAGTACTACGCTCCTTTATAGTGCTTGACTCTGACTATATGCAGTGTTATTGCCGCTGTGACATGGCCCAAAGCCGAGGCTTTACTCTATCGAGGTACCTCATGGTGGTGTCACTCCACGGTAGCATGGAGTACTACTCTCTTTTATAGTTCTTACGATCAGCTGGCACTTTAGGCCTATTAAGAATGCATCTGCCAGAATCACCTGGCTCCGAATGTTAACCACTGTAATAATCTATGCTAGATGCGCTGATTCAGTGGTCTATGTTAGCCTGTTATGTACGGATCCGCCAGAATCACCTAGCTCCGAACATTAACCACTATAATGATCCACGCTAGTTGTGCTCATTCAGTGTTCTGTGTTGTCCTATTATGAACGGATCCGCCAGAATCACCTGGCTCCGAACATTAACTACTGTAATGATCCACGCTAGCTTCGCTCATTCAGTGTTCTGCGTTTTATCCGCACAGTTCTTTTCAGACATTTGAAGAGATGAATAGATGCCACTGCTGCAGCTTCCTGGTTTTCACAGTATTTTAGTATCACCCGAATCTGTGTACTAACCATAGAAAGTTTATCTGAGAGCTTCCAGAGCCATCATGCTTAATATCTGCAGCTGATAGTGCAAAGAACTCTTGAGAGTAAAGACTGCTTCTTCGACTTCCACGATCTAGCAGGACGACTCCTGGAGAAGTCACATCCTTCTGTGGATCTTTTACTCTTCTTTCCTGAGCACAAACTGGAATTACTGAAGCCTTCCATCATATCTAGATAACTGCTGTAGTGCAGGATATACCACTGAGTCCACTTGAAAATTCTGACGACTATCTTCACAGCTTCCAGTGTTAAATAACATACATACTGCTCGTGAACTGACTCAGCATCCCTACAGCGAGAGCTATATCAGACCTGGTATTACTCACAGCTTGAATCATACACCTGATGATGCTTGAGTACACCAATTATCTGATTGGATAAGACTTCATTTCCATGTCACACCTGAGGAGTATCGTCCCTGATACCCAAAGCATGTGATCAGCTCTTCTTATGCAGAGAGCTTATGACTGAGCAAGCCCACCTGACATCCGGATTATCTTATATCCTTAAGGATGACATCCGCAATCCCATGTCCTAAGCCTGGACAAAAGGATATCTTTGTTCTAGTGACACTTCTATATCCGCAACTGGGATTAACAAGTCGTCCACATAGATACAAAAGATGACTCCTTTATTATCAGTGACCTTGTATAAGCACACTCTTGGTTTGTCTTGCTGATCCTGCGACAACTTTGACTAGATGACTTGTCAAACTCCTGCTGCCACATCCTAAGATTTGCTTCATGCCGTATTTGAGATATCACCAACCCGCAGACTGTCTTCAAACATGAATGACAATAATTTTGACTGTTGTCCGTGAATCTCTCATGACTGTCTTCCTCCAAGACTTGCTGCCTCCCCTTTATCTGATAAAAAATTAGCTTATGAATAGCAGCTACGGCAATCATCATCCTGATATATATGACACTTCAACGAGGTGCCACAAAACTCAGTCCCCTGTATCTGAGAAAATCCCTAGGCTACAAGCCTAGTCTTGAACTCAAATGTTCTGTCTGCTTCCATTTTGTTCTCCTGAAGATATATATATATATATATATATATATATATATATATAAGCATATGATATGTTTAGCTCCTTCATGCAGATTGATCAACATCCAAGTGTTGTTATGGGGTCAATCTCTTCATGGACTGCCTCCTCCCAGCAAATCGAGTCCCTGATCTTCATCACCTCATCATTGGTAAGTGGTACAACCTCCATATGATAGGTGATAAGATCATCTTTGGTCATTTGACCTCCTGACTCTTCTAGCTAACTGCTCTTCGAGTTTTGGTTCAAATATTCTCTTAAAAGATAACTTCTTCCTGGACTACGTCTTCTTCTATAGAAGTGCCAACAACTCTAGCTGATACGGTCCTCCGAAAACCCCCCACAATCGAACGATATTCATATGGATCTGACATTGAACCAGAGTTACATTAGAAGTGACGAACTGTACTAGGGACATGACCATAAGTGCAACCTTCTCCCATAGACAATCTGAAAGGCCCTTTGAACAATAATATAGAAGTCATCATTACTGTTAACTACTCGTCCTTCCTATCTGCACCTTCAATGGACTGGGAGAGTACGAAGATGTCGTTCCATAGTTAATTCTATGTTCTAAGTTGAATATGTGAATCCAAAGAACGATGCATGTTTCATAATCAATTTCATGTTCTAAGCTGAATGATGTGAATCCAAGAACAATGCATATTCCATAGTCAATTCTATGTTCTAAGTTGAACGATGCGAATCCAAAAAATGATGCATGTTCCATAGTCAATTTCATGTTCCAAGATGAACGATGTGAATCCAAAGAACAAAGCTCTTCGTACAGAAAACTTCTGAGTCTATTAAGTTATGAACCGATATGACCCTCAGCTCCAAACTTGAAGTCCCTGAGGTTCTCGAACGCTTCATCCTTCGATTATGAGAAGATACGTGAACGCGTTTTCCGAGAAATCGTCAAAGAAAGAAGTGATAAACTTTACCCCGGCCATTTATGGATAATAGAAGTCACAGATATCTGAGCGCACCAGCTCCATAGGATCTGTACTTGTAGTCATCCGTCTAAACGGCTTCCTGACTACCTATGTCTGAATATAGCCATTACGTCTTTCCACCTCCTTACTCCCACATCTTGGAGATATCCCTGAACTTAGACATCTTTGTTGAAAAAGACATGTCTTAGTCAGATGCGTCACAACTCAATAAGATCAATCTCTTCCTCAAGCCGGAAGTCCAGAATCATAATCCTGATCCCTAGATCTTCTGCTTGACACTTGTTCACAATAGAAACCTCCTTCTTTAGATAGTGCTCTTCCTTGGTGAACAGCTCTTTCACAGAGCATGGGTGCCCGAATGCACCAGTGTCTACCCACCAGTTAGTAACCACGCTTGATAACTCAACCTGCGCAATCATAGCAACCAAGTTAAGTAATCAAAGGAAACAAGTTTTAGCTATACCTTGCTATATTGGTTCGAATTGGTTCTACTTTCAAGCTCCAATTTCAGCCATGCGTCAAGTCATGCCATGCGCCCATGTGTCCTGTATGTGCATAAGCCTCCATACAACCTGCATGTGCATAAGCCTCCATGCGCCCTGCATGCACATAAGCCACTATGCGGCCAGCATGCGCATAAGCCACTATGCGGTCAGCATGCGTATAAGCCACTATGCGGCCAGCTCTGCCATACCCAGAGACATCCATGCGCTTCCATGCGGCAAGTCTGCTTATGCAGCCAAGTCTTGCCAACCACCAAGAACTGTCATATGCTAAGTCTTGTTATGCGCATACTATGTAATCCTTGGTCAACTTGTAATCTTTCTTCCAACTGAAATGTGCATCCTTCAAACGCTAACTCCTCTATTCTGGGAAATGGTAGGTTCTGACAACTCATGTTCAATATTTGACAAAGGACTCCTTCCCACATCCAAATGTTCGAAGTGTATTACGTCAATCTTCTCAAGTTTGTGAAAACTTGTTGTCGAGAAGATTTGATCGAATGTTCTACCTCTTTCTTCGGATCTTGCTTTGAGATTGTTACTCCCTAGATGGATCAGAGATGGTAGAACACGGGCCATAGCAGAGCTGCTAGCGCGACCCGAAGGTCCACTCTCTATTGGAACCTAAGTTGTCGTCGAGATCAGAGATTCACACAAGATTTCCTCATCTGATATTTCTCTATTCCAACGAAACACAAACCAAGAACAGGTTATAAACTGGCTCCGAAGAAAATAAAGATTATAACAAGCAACAAGTAAAACGTTCTTCTCTTTACGTTCGCAGACGCTACAATGAGAAAGAACAAAGAAAAGGAAAAACTGAAGAGAATCTCCTTGCTGGGGTGGTCAAAACCACCGTTGCTCAAAGCAAGATTCGTCGTACTGACGATCTGCCCCAGGAACCAGCAAGTTCCCAAATAAACTTCTGGAATGCTCAATGTTACCTTCGAAAAATATTCAAAAAATACCATGTGAGAGGGAGACACTCTGGGCCGCATATGATCTAGTATTCTCGATTTTTTTCATTTGTATTCTCCCCCCTCAAATAAAAGAGGAGGTCCTCTATATATAGAAGAAAATAGCACATATGCAGCCTGAGGAAACTCCAGGCCGCATAAGCGCTGAACGACCAGATCCCCCAAATCCGGGTGTCAGAGCCGTCGGCGCCGCAAGTCACGCTGCACTGCACGAGTCTGACAGTGCCGCCAAACGCTGAAAGCAGACGCACGCACCGCCTGACACGTTGTACTGCACGAGACAGACAGTGCTGCCAAACGTCGAAAGCAGGCCTTGTCCCCTCCACATTAGACTCTCCACATAGCACCTTGCCTCATGTCGACCAGGCCGCAAGGCCCTGGCCGAATGAGCACAGGCTACATGGGCACAGGCCTCATGGGCACCAGGACGCATACGCTCTTGGCCGCATGGGTACCGAGCCGCATACGCACCGAGCCGCATGGGCACCGAGCCGCATAGGCCCCTGGCCGCATGGGCACCGAGCCGCATACGCACCTGGCCGCATAGCGCCTGGACTCAAAGCGCTGTGTCGTATGCGCCACGAAGCATGGGTCCGAGCTAGCAACCGTGCATGCAACTTGCACAAGAAAATAGCGCATGAGCGCCATGCGACGATGCTGACGTGCTAAGTGCAAAGTGCGCCAACAAAGCGCCACTTTGCGCCCTTGAGCACGAGCCCGAGTCCAAGTCCGAGTTGCTAAAGTCCATGCGGGGCTTAGCTCCTAAGAGAAACTTCCCAAAGGTTGTGACAAAACAAAGATTGTCATAGTGGAGTTCACACTTAATCCCTCTAGGAAAAGTCATCCCACGTGGACCTCCACCCCATGTGCATATACCAATACTAAGCATCGCTATATATTGAGATATACACATTAGTGGTTTTCCAATATGGGACTAAAACTCCCAAATCCAAGTGGAAAACACCAACAACAGACATCTCTCCTCCAACCTAGGTGCAGAACCCAAATGCCTACTTCTGTACCAATAGCTTAGCACAACCTCCCCTCTAATCCTGCTACACACAGTCCCTAAGTTTCCCCTTCTCTCCATATTACACCACTACACTAACACTCTTGCATCAATTCCAAATGCACATACTCAACACACAAATATTAGCTCCAACTCTCCACTAGCACACACAAATGCACCTAACACCAACTCTAATACAATCAAATACACAAACACTAAATGTGCACCACATGAGTTTCACACAAATTCTATGATACACTCTCCAAACACTCCAATACAGCACCAAATCACCTTGAACACAATTAATATATAAAATATAAATAGAATTTAGTAAAATAGAGTAATATAAGTAAATATATGAAAAATTGACATAATGGAACACAAATACCAAAAAATTACCAATTTTACACTACCGTATTATGACGAATCATGATATGCATTTTTCGTATCCAATTTTGGACACAAGAATACCAACTCACTATCAAATAAACCCCAATAGTCCACATGAGGACACAAATCATTCTCTACATGGACACAATTGGAATTTTTTCCAAATTGAGCCCCAAACCAATAATTCACATGACACAATTATAGATCTACCAAATTGAGGGCTCCTAATGCCTAGATCTACTATTGGAATGTCAAATCTAACCATAGGAAGGTTCCTACATGTCCATGGGGTATTTTTAACCATGAATTTGATTAAATTGAGAGAATTACCTAGTGTTTTGTTGGTATATTAGAATATTCTTGGTATATTTGTTGGTATATTAGAATATTCTTGGTATATTTGTTGGTATATTAGAATATTCTTGGTATATTTATTGGGATATTCGAATATTCTACATGGGGTCTTAATGGGGTATTAATGTAAGATGAATGGTTGTAAGGCTATAAATAACCAAGAGATTATCAATAAAAAATATAACAATTACTCCAAAATATTCTACATGGTATCAGAGCCCAAACCCTAGACACCACCTCCCAAACCCTAGCCACCGCCACCGCCACCGCCACCACCATACAGCCCGCTACCACTGCTGTCGTGCAACCACCATCACTGAAGCATCGTCCGCCACCACCGCTGCTGCAACGCTCGCCCGCCACTACCGTCACCGCTCGTCGGCAACCACCACCTCGAAGCTGCGACTACCACGGAGCCTTCTGCCGCGGTTTCGGACATCTCCCGAGGGTCGTTCCAGACATTGACATCGAAGGCCTAGATCTGATGGAGGAGAGACATGATCAGGTCTAGGAGAGGATGAAGAGGGCGAACATGAATCGTGGGACGGGTGTGAGGTGATCGGAGAAGAGGAGGATCGATGGAGGAGATTATCAAGAAGTTGGACTCTGCGGAGGTCGCAACGTTGATGAAGCTGATGAAACTGTCGGCTGGTGAGAGCGCGACACGAACATTGGCAAAGTTGGAGCTTCCATCCATCGATCTGAAGCTTGATGGACCAGCCACCTACTTGAGTTGGTCACAACGGGTGAGGAGAACCCTCACAGGGAAGAACCTTGAGGGTTTCTTGTCAGGAGAGAAGACAGAGCCAGATGAGGGCTCGGCAGGACGCGACGAGTAGAAGTCCACTCATATGGTGGTATATATTTGGCTCCTCAATTCTTTAGTCCAGTCGATCGCCACCACAGTGGATGGCCTTGAGATGGTGAAAGACGTGAGGGAAAAGTTGAGGAGAACCTACGATGGTGTGGGGAATAACATGAGTGTTTTCCAGATCAAGGAGGAGATCGACGACACCATACAGGGAGAGAAGACGGTACAGGAGTATGCCACAAAGTTGGAGCATCTGTGGTTGGATTATGATCACTTCTCAGATCGGACAAGCTGCGAGGACCCGAAGTGTAAGGAGAGACAGGTATGTCTACAGGAGAGGACGATGAAGTTTCTTAAGGGGCTGGTCGCAGTGTTTGCTCAGAGAACAGCACTACTTCTAGCCCAACCGAAGATTCCTACACTTGAGGAGGCTATCTCGGCCATGATCCAGGAGGAGACTCGTATCAAGCTACAGGAAGGGACAGGTGGTCCTCCTGAAGTGAAGACAGCACTGACGGTTGGCAATTCAGGCAGCATAGGACCTAAGGGAGACCCCCGACACTGTTAAAACTGCAGGGAGGTGGGCCATCTGAGGTATGCTTGTACCAAACCACCCAAAGAGGGAGATTCAGGTGGTGGACGTGGACAAATTAGAGGACGTGACCGTGGTTGTGGGGGTCGACGAGGTGGTCGAGAAGGTTATCGGACGAACCTGCTGGTAGCAGAAGGCAAGGAGAGAACTAATGGTGCCTATAATAAGGAGGATCAAGCACTACTGAGCATGCTGGAAGTACTCAGGAGAAAGAAGAGAACGTCAAGCAATGGAGACAGGAGGAGTGGGACTGAGGAGGCATCCACCTCAGTCTTTGCCAGAGGCAACGTTGCCAGGTATGTCCATCTATCGGAAGGTACTGAGGACTCACTCGTCCATGCATCTATGTCTTCCCTTAGATCGTCGGATTGGATTGTCGATTCGGGTGCGTCTCGATACGTGACATGGAATGCTAGTGAGTTCTCTTCCTACACTCACCTAGCATCTGCAGACATCATTCAAACAGCCGATGGTACTTTCCAGCTAGTGGTCGGTAAGGGTACTATCGATTGCACAGGTTCAGTAAGATTATCCAAGGTTTTACATGCTCCTTCTTTTTCAGTCAGTCTTTTGTCCATTAGTTCTATAATCCTCCAACTAAAATGCATTGTCTCTTTTGATATTCCTAAGGTGATCTTCCAGGAGAAGGAGACGGGACGAAGACTTGGGACTGGCACTTGGCATGATGGACTGTGGTACCTGGATCGGGAAGGACTGGAATCGGCATTGGTGTTTGTGGCAGAAATGGCAGGAATGAGAGGACCAAAGATGAGTGTCGAGGATACACTGATACTCCATCACAGGCTGTTGAGGTACTCATCTTTTGGTATTTTGAGTAGGTTGTATCAATCTATTTATGAGAAGGCAAATAAGGAGAAACTGGTATGTGATGCATGTGATTTAGGCAAACTTACTAGGAGCTCATATGTTGGTACGGACCATAGGAGCTCTTCTGTTTTTGATATTATACATTCTGATCTCTGGGGGCCGTGCACCACAACTACTATGAACGGTTACAAGTATTTCATCTCTTTAATTGATTGTTCCTCTCGTGTCACCTGGTTGTATTTGATGAAGAATAAGAGTGAGGTATTTTTCTATTTACGGGACTTTCA
The DNA here is from genome assembly GCA_036927795.1 of Iris macrosiphon. NCBI lineage: Eukaryota > Viridiplantae > Streptophyta > Magnoliopsida > Asparagales > Iridaceae > Iris > Iris macrosiphon. The sequence goes on along the minus strand of JAYESA010000008.1, from coordinate 119,311,726 downwards.
TAAACATGTCCAGACTCAGTACAAAGCAGTGGTGAAGGAACTAAGATCTGACAATGGAACAGATTATACCAACAAAGCACATGAGGAATATCTGTCAGCCCAACGGATACAGCATCAGACCACATGTGCATACACACCAGCGCAGAATGGAGTGGAAAAAAGGAAGAACATACACCTTCTGGAGGTGGCAAGGAGCATGATGATCGCCATGAATGTTCCACATAGTCTGTGGGGGCATGCAGTGTTGACAGCAGCTCGATTGATCTACAGGATGCCCTCGAAGGTACTGGGATGGAAGTCTCCATGTGAGATATTGTAAAAAAATAATAGTGGGATACTCCCACTAAAGGTGTTTGGCTGCGTATATTTTGTGAAGGACAATAGACCGTCTGTTGGAAAACTTGACCATAGAGCAGTCAAGTGTGTATTCGTGGGCTATTCGGCGACTCAGAAGGGGTACGTGTGCTAGAGCCCAGTAGAGAAGAAGAAGTTTGTGAGCATGGATGTTCACTTTAGGGAGTTTCTGCCATACTACCGTCAGGAGGGAACCTCATCTATGGGCAACTCACCTGATAATGAGAGTATGAGACGAGAGAGAAAGATTGGTGAGAGTGTGGTGACCGATTTAGGAGTATGGCATGAAAGAACGTTTGAGGATAATGCAGTAATCATAATTCGTCATCCATGGGCAACTCATCCATGGGCAACTCACCCGTTCATGCAGTGATCATAATTCGTCCAGCAAAATTATCCAACTTCAATGTTACCGTTTGGTAATTCCATAGTCTTACTTCTATCATTCCTCAAGCAGCTAGGTTTCAAATTATCAAGCCCAAGTCGATTCCATCTTTTTGATACGTTCCATTCATTGAGTTCGCTTTGGAATAATCACCGAACATGTTCTCGTGAATTCGATCATCCCCGCCGTACGTAAAATCACCACGCCGGCGCTCCCGCGGGATAATCGTTCTCGTTGGGACTGATTTCGAACATTATCTTTTCGAACTTGATTTTAAGATCGTTCTTCCAAACTCCAAGCTAAATCCATTATCGCTTATTTCTTTCATCGAGTTACAATATTTATTCTCGGGCTAACTTCTATTCGAGCGATATTGTATTCAAATTCAATCCATTTGTTTCAATCCGAAATCGCTCGCACGAGACTCTAAGTTTCCAACAAGTCTCCTTAACCAAGATATTGATTTCCAATTTCGTGAATCCATATTCGATATTAGCCTTATCAGTTATTCAAGACATTTTTCAATCGATCAATCCGATTATCGCACGAGATCTACGAATCCGTTTGGACATTTCTAAATGATCCATACACCACTCAGAATTGAGTCATCCAATCAAATCCTCAATCGTATTTGTATCTTCCAACTTGAAATGTCGTTCGAGCTATTTTCAAAATCCAAGCACGATTCTCTATATTCGCCTAGGCGATAAATCTGATAACGTTTCTATCGGTTGGCAATCTAAGTCTGACTTGTCTTTTTTCTGAACGATATCTCATTCTCGTTTGCAACTTAGCTTGCACCAAAGGGTCTTGGCGCGCGATACTCAACACAACTTAGCCGAAAAGCTGTTTATATAGCTAACCATTCGGAACAATATTCGATTCCGCACACTAACCAGTTGGGTAATCACGTATAGGCATTTCGGGTTTGCACATAAGTCACGATTCTAGCACGAGTCTAATCCCAAAGGGTCTAGCACAGGTCGACACAAAGGCCATCATATTACAGTTTCGTACAAGCAATCATGTCTTTCAAATACACTTTTTGAAAGTATTTAGACTCATTGTTGGAACATTTCATCAGGACATTGAGAGAGAGCGTGCACATAACCCACGAACGAGCTTTCGAAACCGAGAAAATCGAAACAAAATCCAAAGACATAAAGCCAAGCTCTGATACCAATCTGTCACGTCCCGATCTCCCACAGGCTAATCGGCCATCCCCGCTAGGCGAGAATTACCTCCCCAGCGCTCCCGCGGGACGATCGCTTGACACATCTGGACGTGATGTCGCACGAGCGTGAGCCGCGCCCGTGCAAGGCCGTGGTCCATGCTGGCGGTAAGAGGTCTAAGCCACAGTGTCGCACAGATTGTCCGAGTACAGCAAAATTATAAACGCATAAGTGATTGGTAACAAGTTCACAGAGTCGTCAATAGCGGAAGCATTGAATAACACAAGTATAGAAGTAAAGCAAACTCTTTATTTATATTGAACAAGTGTTACAGGCGGCGCTAGGTCGAGATTATAAGTCGTTCAAGCCTCTCTCTCTGAAACAATAAAAGCGTGCCAAGTGGCTACATTTGTGGAATGATATATAGGCGATGTTCCAACATTATGTCCTGTATATATTATTCTATTCCGGATCGCAACGCTCCAAGGCTCCAGAGTGAACTCCACGCTTTAGCACGTACGAAGGAGGCATCCGCACCCTGCAAATAATCTGGTGGATTATCAGTACATGAATGCACTGGTAGGGAGGCTACTCGCCCGCTCGACAAATCCAAACATGTTCAATAGGTTCTGTGTACCAACTATTAGGTTATATTTCTAGTATTGCCTTAGGATCAGTTTCGTGGCAAAGATGAATAGCCTAACTCGTGTGGCAGTGCGTCGTGCGATATAAGAGGAAACACGGCGAGACTTACCAACTTACCATTTGTCCTTCCGTGTCCAAGGCAAACCAAGTTAATTCAAGCACGAGTATTCATATAATGAAATCCAATGGCACTAGCATATGCAAACACAAGTGTTGTAAGCGAGACTATATTTCGGGTGCACGAGTATACAGGTTATCCAGAAGTGTTGCAGAGGATGTTCTAGTATCCCATATATATACTTGTGCTATGATCGTTCAAGATATTCTCAATGCGATGCAATGACTCGCACGCGGATAGCCGCTAAGCGATGATGACTTATCTATATGAACAGGAGGTCACTGGCACGGCGCCATAGAGGACGGCGTAGTCTCTTGTCAGAATGGTGTGCAAGCAAAAACAGGAGGCATTGCATATATCCCGCTCGAAGCAGGCGACTACTGTTCAGAAGTTCCGACCGGTCGGATCGGCCCCGGTGCCCCAAAAACCATCCACGGAACGGGATATAACAATGATCCCCCTTGTATATCAAGTTGTCCGTGGCCATGCAAGTCTTGGTCTTCCGAATTCATAACTTTACATGATAATCTGTGATTCTTATTCTGAACCGAGCATTTGCTCTATGAGCTGTGACAGGATTCTCGTTCAGAGGTAAACTTGATATGATTATCATTCAGATGTAAACTTGACATAATCCTCGATCAGTGATCCACTTGCCTTAATGCATTTCCCTAGTTCGGAGGCTGCCTTGGTGACCTAACGGTCCCGGATACCTTCAGGTTCATACTTGCATGGAACGACTATTAGATAGTCTTCCGAGGAGAACTTGATGAATGCATGACATGCACAGTATTACACGGTTGAGGCATAGTTTATGCGACAAGAATTGAAATGAGGCAACAAAAACAAGTTAACATATAAGTTACACCTGATTTCTTTGGCAGCGAACAGTGGATGAAAGCTACACCAACTGGATGTGCAGAATATGTTTCTTCATGGGGATCTAGTAGAGGAAGTGTACATGGAGATACCACCAGGATTCTGCACCGATAAGACAGTGGACAAGGTCTACAGGTTGAAGAAGTCCCTCTATGGACTGAAACAGTCTCTTCGAGCGTGGTTTGACAGATTCAGGAGGGCGATGATAGGGATGGGATATCAGCAAATCAATGATGCCCTCGAAAGTATTGGGATGAAAGTCTCCATGTGAGATATTGCAAAAAAATAATAGTGGGATACTCCCACTAAAGGTGTTTGGCGTATGTTTTATGAAGGACAACAGACCGTCTGTTGGAAATTTTGACCCCAGAGCAGTCAAGTGTGTATTCGTAGGCTATTCAGCGACTCAGAAGGGGTACGTGTGCTGGAGCCCAGTAGACAAGAAGAAGTTTGTGAGCATGCATGTTCACTTCAGAGAGTTTGAGCCATACTACCATCAGGAGGGAACCTCATCCATGAGCAACTCACCTAATACTGAGAGTATGAGGCGAGAGAGGGAGATTGGTGAGAGTGTGGTGACCGATTTAGGAGTATGGCATGGAGGAACGTTTGAGGAGCAGGAGAGTGAAAAGGAACAGGAGGAGGCGATGAGAGGTATTAGGCCCACAGCTCAGAGGGAGTTACCTACAGCAGCAAAGGGAAGCAAACTGCAGGACCAATACCTATAGTGCCAGTGCCGAGTCCCTTGCCTGTGTCCGTCTCAACTCCTGAGACACCTACACCACCACCACCAGATTCCCCTTCAGGTGATATTATTCTTCCTACTCCTCCCACACCATTATCAGTACAGAGGACCACTCGCAGCAATACAAAAAATCCTCCTGATAGATATGGTTGGACCTTGCTCAGTTTGTTTCATATAATAACATCTCTTATTCTCATGGAGCATTCATTGCATCTTTGGATAGTATTACTGTACCTAACAATTGGCAGGTTGCCAAGAACGATCCAAAGTGGAAAGCGATGATGCACGAGGAGTTAGGCGCTCTTGAGAAGAACCACACTTGGGAATTGATAAAACTGCCAGAGGGAAAGAGGGCAGTCGGATGCAAGTGGGTCTTTACTGTGAAGCAGAACCCATATGGAAAAGCAGAGCGCTACAAGGCTCTGCTGGTGGCAAAAGGATACAGTCAGACGTACGGCATTGACTATGATGAGACATTTGCACCAGTGGCGAAGATGAGCACCGTCAGGACATTGAATTCTTTGGCAGCGAATGGTGGATGAAAGCTACACCAACTGAATGTGCAGAATGCTTTTCTTCATGGAGATCTAGTAGAGGAAGTGTACATGGAGATACCACCATAATTCTGCACCGATAAGACAGTGGACAAGGTCTACAGGTTGAAGAAGTCCCTCTATGGACTGAAACAGTCTACTCGAGCGTGGTTTGACAGATTCAAGAGGGCGATGATAGGGATGGGATATCAGTCGATCAATGATGATCATACTGTGTTCTTCCGTCGGAGTGGAGGCCACATCACCATGCTTGCGGTGTATGTGGACGATATGATTATCACAGGAGATAATAAGTAGGAGATTGCCCGACTCAAGGGGAAGCTTGGTAAGGAGTTCGAGGTGAAGGACCTTGGCCTTTTTTTGGTACTTCCTTGGGATTGAGAATTGCTCGAGAAACATAGGAAATTGTTCTTTCTCAGAGAAAGTATGCACTGGACCTTCTCACAGAGACAGAGATGTTGGGATGCAGACCTGCAGCGACGTCGATCAACCATAGGTTCAAGCTATGTGCTGAGGCTGGAGAACCAGTTGACTGAGACAGATACCAGAGACTGGTAGGCAAGTTGATCTATTTGAGCCACACATGTCTTGATATCTGCTTTACAGTGAGTGTGGTGAGCTGCTACATGCATAACCCAAGGAATGGTCATATGGACGCAGTGTACCAGATTCTGAGATACTTGAAGGGTGCCCCCGAAAATGGGTTGATATTCAGGAAGAATGAGCACTTGAGCATCGAGGGCTACTGTGACTCTGACTGGGATAACTGTACTGATGACAAGAGGTCTACCTCAGACTATTGCATATTTGTAGGAGGCAACTTGGTCTCTTGGAGGAGTAAGAAGCAGTCGGTGGTGGCCATATCGACAGCTGAAGCTGAGTACAGAGCTATGGCCTTGGGAGTTGCAGAGCTGCTATGGCTGAAGAGTATGCTGGTGGAGCTGAAGCTGGATCAAGGAGCCAAGGTGAAGCTGTGGTGTGACAACCAGTCAGCCATCAGTATCGCCAACAATCCAGTGCAGCATGACAGGACCAAACACATCGAGATCGATAGGTTCTTCATTAAGGAGAAGTTGGACCATGGACTACTGGAGTAAGGCCATGTTCCAACCAAGGAGCAGGTAGCAGACAGTATGACCAAGGGACTTAGCTCTGCAGATATGATTAGAGGATATGACAAAATGGGCTTAGTGAATATCTTTCGTCCATCTTGAGGAGTAGTGTTGGTATATTAGAATATCTTTGGTATATTTGTTGGTATATTAGAATATTCTTGGTATATTTGTTGGGATATTAGAATATTTACAGGAAGTTTTAATGGGGTATTAATGTAAGATGAAGGGTTGTAAAGCTATAAATAGCCAAGTGATTATCAATAAAAAATATAACAATTACTCCAAAATATTCTACAGTTTTTTAGCTCATTTGGAGAATTCAGAATTTGGACACGGAAGAGATGAGTCAGACATTATCTACCAGGACTTGGATTCCTCCTCAAGCTCCTCCTAGTGCTCCAAGCTCCTTACTCTCCAATGGAAGTAGAATGGGTGGTTTGGTGGAAAATTGGATTGGGAATTCAAATTCTAGATCTAGAATTTGGGTGAAAAAAATGAAATGAATAAAATAACCATTGCTGGAAAAGAAGTAGAGGAAAAATTGGAGCAAAATTAATTTGAATTGGTTTCCACATGGAAGGCTCCTATTGGTTGGTTCAAATGTATGCACATGGCTAATGTCACTGTTCCCTCCAAATTGAATTCAAAAATAAAGAGGGAAAGGAATCTAATTGGTAGGAAAGCATCTCTACAATTAATAGAAAATATTTTATCCATGACACTTGTCATAATTAATTCTAATCAACTAGCTTAACCACTATCACTAATAATTTTAGGCAACACTAACTAATTCTAATCTAACCACTAATATAAAATAATATAGTACAATTTATAATTATACAAAATTACTAAAATATCCCTACATGTAAAATTATCAAAATATCCCTACATGTAAAATTACAAAAATACCCCTATGTTGAAAAATGGTGGTTACAATAGTATCAGTCAACATAAGAGAAAACAATTAAATACATATTTGAGCCATCAAATCAGGAAGCTATTACCCAGACATCTGATTGTCAGGTGGTGCTTCATAATCATCTGTTTTTATGTGCATTAATTTGGAGAACTATATCCTTAACTATAATTTTGGGATATAAACTACAACCACTAAAATATCCATCCAACCTTCCTCTTTAGTACGCCCAAATCTTCTCTGAAGCTTATAAGATGTTCACATTCCAAAATTTTTGGCATGCAAAATATTTTTTTTAGTTTTCCTTCTTCTGCTGTTATTGAGCTTTGGAGTCATCTAGCTTCTGCACTTCTCAGGAACATCTTTTTTTGGTAATGATGGTTAGGTTATGATAATTCTTTGCACAGCTGCTTCAGTGGAGTTCAACCAGCTCACAAATTGTTGCATCAATTCCAGGAACATTTTTCTATGTATGGTATGCTTCATAGAAACATTGGCTAGCCAACAATATTCTGGGAATAGCATTCTGCATTCAGGTGTGTTCGTGTCATCTGACTCCTTAATTTTTTGCTAGTTGTAAAATCTGTTAAACTCCTTTTTATCTTTATTGTTTCACATATAAATATCAAGCACTCTTTAAGATATAGATATGAGGTTGCTGTACTTTGAAGAGCTGACTTTTAAATATGAGCACTCAATCTTCATTATTTTACATTATCAGTAGATAATATGCCTTTTTTAATTAATTTCATTACATATTCAATAGATAGTATGTTTGTCTTGCTTGATTTCATTGCATATTCTTCTTTGCAAGCCATGATACATTTCATCAGATTGTTTCCATGGCCTTCTACCCCCTAATGCATAGGTATGTTGAATGAGCACAAATATGACACACGATAGGACATCCTTGTGTACATGGCACAGATTTTGGCATGTCCTTGTGTATTTCTGAGCGTGTCATGTCCCATACATGTCCAACGTGATGTGACATGGATACTGCACTGTTTTTCGAACATCTGTGCTTCCTGATGCATAGTGATTTCTGTTGAAATTAGTTGATGATTTTATTGATTGTCTCATTGGCATTATATAGCCTTACAGTCATTAATACAATGATCTCAATCATTATGACAATAATCTCATAATGGAATATCCTGTGACATATTCTGGCATCCCAAATATGTCCTCAGGATATTCCCATGTGCTTATACTATACTTAAATATGACACCCAACATACCATATCAACACTCCCCCTCAAGATGGGTGAAAGATATTCACTAAGCCCATCTTGTCACATCCTCTAATCATGCTCACTGAGGCGAGTCCCTTGGTTAGTCCATCTGCTACTTGATCCCTGGTTGGAACATGGCCAAGCTCCAGTAATCCACTATCCAACTTCTCTTTGATGAAGAATCTATCAATCTCGATGTGTTTGGTCCTGTCATGCTGTACTGGATTGTTGGCGATACTAATAGCTGACTGATTGTCACACCACAGCTTCATCTTGGCTCCTTGATCCAGCTTCAGCTCCACCAGCATATTCTTCAACCATAGCAGCTCTGCAACTCCCAAGGCCATAGCTCTGTACTCTGCTTCAGCTGTCGATCTGGCCACCACAGACTGCTTCTTACTCCTCCAGGAGACCAAGTTACCTCCTACAAATATGCAATATCCTGAGGTAGACCTCCTGTCATCAGCACAACTAGCCCAGTCAGAATCACAGTAGCCCTCGATGCTCACGTGATTGTTCTTCCTGAATATTAGTCCCTTCCCGGGAGCACCTTTCAGGTACCTCAGAATCTGGTACACTGCATCCATATGACCCTTCCGTGGGTCATGCATGTAGCGGCTCACCACACTTACTGCAAAGCAGATATCAGGACGTGTGTGGCTCAAATAGATCAACTTGCCAACCAGTCTCTGGTATCTGTCCCGATCAACTGGTTCTCCAGCCTCAGCATCAATCTTGAACCTCTGATCTATTGGTGTCGCTGCAGGTTTGCACCCCAACATCCCAGTTTCTGTGAGAAGGTCCAGTGCATACTTCCTTTGAGAGAGAACAATCCCCTCTGCTTCTCGAGCAATCTCAATCCCAAGGAAGTACCGAAGAAGGCCGAGATCCTTCACCTCGAATTCCTTGCCAAGCTTTCCTTTGAGTTGGGCGATCTCCTGCTCATCATCTCCTGTGATAATCATATCGTCCACATACACCGCAAGCATGGTGATGTGGCCTCCACTCCGACGGAAGAACACAGTATGATCCGCATTGATCTGCTGATATCCCATCCCTATCATCGCTCTTCTGAATCTGTCAAACCACGCTCGAGGAGACTGCTTCAGTCCATAGATGGACTTCTTCAACCTGCAGACCTTGCCTACTGTCTGATTGGTGCCAAATCCTGGTGGTATCTCCATGTACACCTCCTCCACTAGATCTCCGTGAAGAAACGCATTCTTTACATCCAGTTGGTGTAGCTTCCATCCACCATTCGCTGCCAGAGAAATCAGAGTCCTGACAGTGCTCATCTTTGCAACTGGTGCAAAGGTCTCGTCATAGTCGATGCCGTACGTCTGACTGTATCCTTTGGCTACTAGTCGAGCTTTGTAGCGCTCAACCTGTCCATCTGGGTTCTGCTTCACGGTAAAGACCCACTTGCATCCAACTGCTCTCTTCCCCTCTGGCAATCTCACAAGCTCCCAAGTGTGGTTCTTCTCCAGAGCTCCCAACTCCTCGTGCATTGCCGCTTTCCACTTTGGATCGTTCTTGGCAACCTGCCAATTGTTAGGTACAGTAATACTATCCAAAGATGCTATAAATGCTCCATGAGAAGAAGAGATATGGTCATAAGAAACAAACTGAGCAATATCCCAACCATATCTGTTTGGAGGATTTCCTGCATTGCTGCGAGTGGTCCTCCGTACAGATAGTGGTGTGGGAGGAGTAGAAGTAGGAGAAATGATATTTTGTGAAGGAGGGGGTATCACCTGAAGGGGGGTTGGTGTCGGTGCCTCAGGAGTTGGGACCAACGCAGGCAAAGGACTTGGCACTGGCACTGTCGGTACTGGTCCTGCAGTTTGCTTCTCTCTCCTGCTGTAGGTAAGTAACTCTCCCTGAGCCGTAGGCCTAACACCTTCACCTTCTTGTCCCTTCTCCGTGCCTCCATGCCAAACTTCTAAATCGGTTACCACAAAGTTCTCCATCTCCCCCTCTCGCCTAATACTGGCAGTATTAGGCGTGTTGTGTGAAGTTCCGTCCTGGTGGTAGTATGGCTCATGCTCCCGAAAGTGGACATCCATACTGACAAACTTCTTCTTCTCTACTGGACTCCAGCACACATACCCCTTCTGGGTCGCCGAGTAGCCTACGAAGATGCATTTGACCGCTCTAGGGTCAAGTTTCCCAACTGATGGCCTGTTGTCCTTCACAAAACACACACACCCAAACACCTTCAGTGGGAGTATCCCACTATTATTGCCTTGCAATACCTCACATGGGGACTTCCATCCGAGGACCTTCGAGGGCATCCTGTTGATGAGTTGAGCTGCTGTCAACACTGCATGCCCCCACAGACTCTGTGGGACATTCATGTCGATCATCATACTTCTTGCGACCTCCAGAAGGTGTCTGTTTTTCCTTTCTGCAACTCCATTTTGTGCTGGTGTGTATGCACAGGTGGTCTGATGCTGTATTCCGTGTGCTGACAAGTATTCTGCAAGCGTCCTGTTGGTATACTCCGTTCCATTGTCAGACCTCAGTACCTTCACAACTACTTTGTACTGAGTCTGGACATGCTTATGGAAATCCCGAAAACAAGCAGGTACATCATTCTTATTTTTCATCAAATATAACCAGGTAACACGAGAGGCACACTCAATGAAAGAAACAAAGTACTTATAACCATTCATAGTGTTAGTAGCACATGGACCCCAGACATCAGAATGTACTACCTCAAAAGCAAAAGTGCTCCTATGACCCGTGCCAACATATGAGCTCCTAGTAAGTTTTTCTAACTCGCACGCATCACATACTAATTTCTCTTTTTTTGTTTTTGCATAAATCTCTGGATATAACTTACTTAGAGTATCAAAGGAAGAATGTCCCATCCTCCGATGATGGAGCATCAAGGTATCCTCAGTCCTCTGCTGCAGTCCTTCCATGCCAGCCTTCTCTGCCATAGATACCAATGCTGAGTCCAGTCCTTCTCGATCTAGGTACCACAGTCCCTCATGCCAAGTGCCAGTCCCAAGTCTTCGTCCTGTCCCTTTCTCCTGGAAGGTCACCTTAGGAATATCAAAAGAAACAATGCATTTAAGTTGGAGGATTATAGAACTAATGGACAAGAGACTGACTGGAAAGGATGGAGCATGTAAAACATTGGATAATCTTACTGAACCTGTACAATTAACAGTACCCTTACCGACCACTGGCTGGAAAGTGCCATCAGCTGTCTGAATGCTGTCTGCTGATGCTAGGTGAGTGTAGGAAGAAAACTCACTAGCATTCCCAGTCACATGTCGAGATGCTCCCGAGTCGATAATCCAGTCTGATGATTTAAGGGAAGAGGTAGACGCAAGGGCAAGTGATTCGTCAGTACCTTCTGATGGATGGGCATATATGGCAGCGTTGCCCCTAACAAAGAATGAGGTGGACGCCTCCTCTGTTCTACTCCTCATGTCTCCCAGTGCCTGGTCCTCCACAGTAATGGTGCCATCAGCTTCTCCGTTCCCTTCTGATATCAGGAGGTTTGCTCGATAACCTCCTCGGCCGCCTCGTCTACCCCCTCGACCACGACCACGTCCTCCATTATATCCTCGTCCGCCGAACGGTCCTCGTGCACCACCTGAGTCTCCCTCCCTAGGTGGTTTGGTACAAGCATATCGATGATGACCCATCTCCCCACAGTTGTAGCACTGCCGGTTATCCTGCCAGGGTTCTCCCTTAGATCGTGTGTTACCTGAGCTGGTGATCGCTAGTGCTGACTTTGCTTCGGGGGGACCACATGTCCCTGCTTGCAGCCTGATGCGTGTCTCCTCCTGGATCATGGCTGAGATAGCCTCCTCAAGGCTAGGGATCTTTGGTTGGGCTAGAAGTAGGGCCGTCCTCTGTGCGAAAGCTGCAGTCAGCCCTTTGAGAAACTTCATCGTCCTCTCCTGCAGACACACCTGTCTCTCCTTACACTTAGGGTCCCCGCAGCTCGCCCGATCTGAGGAGTGATCATAATCCAACCACAGACGCTCCAACTCCGTGGCATACTCCTGCACCGTCTTCTCTCCCTGTACGGTGTCATCAATCTCCCCCTTTATCTGGAAGACCCGTAAGTTGTTCCCCACACCATCATAGGTCCTTCTCAACTTCTCCCACACATCTTTCACCATCTCAATACCGTCTACTGTGGCGGCAATAGACTGGACTAAGGAGTTGAGAAGCCAGATGTAGATCACCATATGAGTGGACTTCCACTCATCGCGTCCTGTCGAGCCCTCGTCCGGCTCTGTCGTCTCGCCCGTCAGGAACCCCTCCATATTTTTTCCTGCGAGGGTTCTTCTCACCCGCCGTGACCAACTCAGATAGGTGGCTGGTCCATCTAATTTCAGATCGATGGAGGGAAGCTTCAACTCCGGCGACGTTCGTGTCGTGTTCTCACCAGCCGACATCGTCAACAACTTCATCAACGTCGCCACCTCTGCAGAATCTAGCTTCTTGATGATCTCCTCCATCGATGCTTCGTCTATCCAATCACGTCACGTCCGCTCCACGACTCACGCTCGTCCTCGTCGTCCGCTCCTAGATCCGAACATGTCCCCCCTTTTTCCAGATCTAGGCATCCCTATTAGGCGATGTCTAGTGCTGGTGTGGAGGAGGCGGCAGCACGCATGTCACAGCCGCCGTCGCAGCAGCAGCAGCAGTCGCAGCAGCCGTGAAGATTTTTTTTTTTTTTTTTTTTTTTTTTTTTGAAGGGAGGGGGGTAGACGAGGCGGGAAGGGAGGGGGGCGTGGAAGAGTTCGGTGGAGGAGATCTAGAAAATCCTCCTGTGGGTTTGTGGAAGCTTGGTGACGGCTAGGGTTTGTGGAAACTTGGCTCTGATACCATGTTGAAATTAGTTGATGATTTTATTGATTGTCTCATTGGCATTATATAGCCTTACAGTCATTAATACAATGATCTCAATCATTATGACAATAATCTCATAATGGAATATCCTGTGACATATTCTGGCATCCCAAATATGTCCTCAGGATATTCCCATGTGCTTATACTATACTTAAATATGACACCCAACATACCATATCAACAATTTCACGTGCCATTTTTTCTTTTTCTTTTCGCTTACTATTCTTCTGTTCTTTTTTTTCATTACTTTGATATGCTACACTTGCTGGTTCTTGATGGTGTTTGAGTTCATGTGAAAATATACTAACGATGTGGATCATGTTGTTGAGCAGATCATTTTAATTCAAAATCGTTGATCCGGCATAACTACTTGTGTACGTAAGTGAAAACTTGACCACCAGTTGTGTTAAATGTGAATTGCAATCTTGGCCAAATGTACCTTACATTTTTACCAATCGAAATGGAAGATGACCAGTCTATTATAACTTACAATAATGCATATTGAGTACTTTCCAGGCAAAAACCAAGAGTGAGTACAGATTTACTGAAGCAAAGTAACATAAATAGAGTGAACTTAACAATGTTGATTCTTGCAATAACGATAAAGCCTTCACTTCTCCATCTACTGAGAGGTGACAATATAAGAAGAGTGGGTGACAGGACAATTAGAGTTTGTTTTGTAGTCACTAACGACAATGTTAGGCCGACATAAGAGACAAGAGACCTTGAGAGGGCAGGGGAGCAAAACACTTAGCGTGTGTATCGTCTTGATACTGGAATCGAGACGTATTGATTTTGGCATTTCCGATCTGATACTCACCCACAATGGTACCATTCAATACCAAAACTGCAGCTCTCTTCCACGATTAGTTAAGCAAAGAAAAATTAAACGAAAACGACAATGATGGAAAAACCAATGCCGACACAGTGTGGAAGATCAACACACTAAAATATGTCAATAAAATTCATTACCTATACAATGTAACCATTACCATTTGTTGAAGTTTGCATTCCATAATTTCACAACATTTATACATTTTAGTATTATTCCATTCGAAATTATATATTGTACGAGTACTTTGTATAAAAGTAAGTAAAATAAACAACAATATTTGAGTAATTTATTAATGTTGAATATTATTCCATTCAAACCTAATATGAAACAACAAATAATAATAGATAAGACTATGCCTAACTGTACCAACTGTTTTTCTAGTTTTTTAAATAAATGATGGTTTTACTGGTTTCGGATCAGAATTTTGGAGTTCCGATAGTATAAAAAAAACTCTGAAATCAATTCTGATATCGATATTATGAACCTTGCTTCATATCTATTAGATCAGAGAGGGGAAATAGTAATACTAGAGCTATGGTTGTACTAGAACCTAGTTTCAATCTTGATATAGAGCTACCTAGGCACAAACATAGGTTATACCAAAAAAATAGCAGGGAGATGAAAAGTAAATCAGATTGGATTAAGACCTATAAGCCTATATTTCGAGTCCAATTTTGTCGGATGGATCTGAGTCAGATTTGATCGAAACCCTACAAAGTGTCCGATCATACTTACAACCAATATATATATATATATATGACAAATGGTTGTAGTCGAATACTAGTATGACAAAATTCAAGAAAAGTAAAACATATATATGTACGTACCTAGAGAAGCAGCTGCTAGATGAACGTAGAGATCTTGCTCAGTAGAGTAGCTGCACCAAATCCAACAGCTCTGTGACCCAAATCACACACCCACCTCCACCCACACTAGTAGCATAGGCAGTACAGGAGCAATTCTTCAAACACTCTGAGCTCCAGGCTGAAGGTCTTGTTAGTCCCATTTCTGCAGTCCATTCTTACTAGTCGAAGACACCCTCCTGACCAATATTTTAAAAACCACTCCGACGGATTCTTCAGCATAAACCCTGACATGCAATTGCACATAGGTGACAGCATACTGTCACAGATTCCATAAGGATGATGCATACCTGAAATGAACTAGGCCACTGGAAACACTGCAGGAGCTATTCTCAGTAGGTATCAGCTTATATTAGAGTATCAGAGGCCACTGTTTTCCCTTTAGCATTTAAATAAGCCATGTCAGCAATTGTCCACTCAGCAACTACTTACCCGCTCACTTTGGCCAGGTCAGCATTAGGCAGCATAGTCAGCATAACTGTTTGAGCACAGTCAGCATTACTGTTAGTATCACCAAGGAGTATCAGTAATAACAATGTAAAGTAGTGTAATGCTGGTTGTATAGAGAAAGGATTCCAGTTCGGATCTATAGATAGAGAATGTAAGAGAGAGAGAGGTATCAAGGATTGTATTCAATTTTATGTTATTCTCAAATTAGGTTTTCTTCTTGTAATCTCTTGTTCTCTATCCCTAGTTCTTCCCCAAATTCTCTGTCCATTCAATTTTCTGTGCAATTTTTCATTCCACACTATGTCCAATCGAGTTCGATCACCACCATTGCCTGGAGCTCTAGGAAGAAGCTCAAACAATTCGGTATCAGAGCCATTGGAACCGGTTCTCGAAGCCACCGGAGAGCAGTCTTCGAGCAGTCATGGTTCTCGTGAAGGTTCGACGGAGATTCACCAATTTGGGGATACGAACGGAAGGCTCCTCGCTATGGAAGGTATAATTCATCACTGAAACTCTAAGATCGATCGAATTTTGGAGGAAATGGTTAGATCCAAGCGAGTTGAGTTAGGTCAGGGAAATCTGGCTATGGCAGATCCCCAAACTTACATGAGTACTCGAACTCTGCCCACAGTGAGTGCTAGTTTTCCTACGACTGCTTCATTTTCTTCCTTAAGTCTACCTACACCAGTGCTAAATTCCTATGCACCAGGAGTATGTCAAACTGGTTAGAAGACAACAAAATTTCTCAGATCCACCTACTCAAACTATATCACCCAGTGAACTACTAAGGAGGAAAAACATGGGATTATATTTTCTTTGTGATGAAAAGTGGTACAAGCGCCACAAATGCAAAGAAAATAAATTGTTTATGCTAATTGCAACAGTCAGACCAGGAAGAAGAATCAGAAGGAGACTTGAAATCTGAGTCCTTCTCCATTTCCTTGTAAGCACTCTCAGGTACTATGTATCAGTCTACTATGAGAATGAAGGGGACAATGCAAAACAAGTTTGTGTTAATCCTGGTAGACTCAGGTTCAACCCACAGTTTCATTGACTCACACTTCAGTGAAAGACTCATTCTGCCCTTGTCTAATATTGATGCTTTTGAAGTAATGATGGCTAACGGGGACAAGCTGAGAAGTAAAGGTCTGTGTAAGGGAGTAGTGAATGAATGTCAAGGAAAGAGAATTATAGCTAATATGTTACAACTTCCAATCACAAGTTGTCATATTGTGTTAGGAGCATAGTTTAAAGTATCGGCCGATACCGATCCGATACGGCCGATACCGATACAGTTTGGCATGTCCCGATCCGATACCGACCGATACCCGATACTGACCGATACCGACATTAGAGGTCTCTTTTCCAGTCAATTCGGCAAAAAAATTTGAATTAAAAAGACCAATTAGAAAGGATGTAAAAGCATAGTAAGGTTGTAAAAACATATAAAAGAGAAAAACTTATCTATCACATATAAATTAATCGACAAGGATGACTACTATTTCATTCAATATCAAAAATACTAAGAAACAATACTAAAAATACTTTAAATTATGCATAAATGTATAAAATATATTCTCTAAAATGTTAATAATTTACTAATAGTTGTTTGCTTTCCGATACCAAAAAATCCGATACTCCGATCCGAAACTGCCGATACTACCGATACCGCCGATCCCGATACTCATAGGAATGGTCCGATACCGATTCCGATACCGATACTTTGAACCTTGGTTAGGAGCTAACTTTAAAGAATTAACAATGAAGTATGAACAGCAAGGAGAGGCTCAGTGTTTTAAGGGAGTGAAATAAACCAGTTTACAACTCCTTGAGCTCATGGATAAGGACCTGAGACAAAGGCCACAGTTCTTCATCATCCAACTTTGTTCTTCTGAAGTGATTCAACCAGACGCAGAGGAAGACTCAGAGTTATTTAAACTATTGGACAAGTTTAAACACCTATTTGAAGAACCAACAGGGTTGCCTCCTAACAGACATTTTGATCACAAAATTACACTGATACCAGGTGCCCTTCCTTTCTGCACTAGACCTTATAGGCACCCTTATGTGCATAAGAATGAAATTGAAGCTCTAGTGAAGGAAATGCTAAAAAAGTTGGGATCATCAGGCCTACAAACAGTTCATACTCCTCACCAGTCATACTTGTGAAGAAATCTGATGGTTCTTGGAGGATGTGCATTGACTATAAAGCACTCAATCACAATACAATTAATGATAAATTCCCCATTCCTTTCATAGATGAAGTATTTGATGAACTCTATGGAGGTAAAAACAAAATTCTAAACTAGACTTAAGGTCTGGTTATCACCAAGTTAGAATGGCAGAAAATGACATTCACAAGATTGCTTTCAGAACTCATGAAGGCCATTATGATTTCTTGGTTATGCCCTTTGGTCTCACCAATGCTCCATCAACTTTCCAAGCCCTAATGAATGATGTATTCAGGGATTATTTGAGGAAGTTTGTATTGGTATTTTTTGATGATATATTGATCTACAGCTCTAACCAGGAATATCATTTCCTACACCTCAGTTTAGTGTTTCAAATGTTAGATGATAATCAACTGAAAATTAAGAAGACTAAATCTCACTTTAAACAAAAAACAGGTGGGGTACTTGGGACATGTTATATCTGCTACAGGAGTCCAGGTGGATACTAGCTAAGGGGCAGTTACACAGTGGCCCAGACCTACAACACTGAAGAAGTTAAGGGTTTTTTTTTTTTTTTTTTTTTTTTTTTTTGTGAGTTTTGAGTTTAACAAGCTATTACAGAAGGTGCATCAAAGGCTATGGGAAGATAGTTGGACCTCTAACTGGGTGAAAAATGATGCTTTCCTGTGGAGTGACAAGGCTCAAGAATCTTTTGAAGCTCTTAAAAAAGCCCTCACTAGTCCCCCAATTCTTAGGATGACAGATTTCACACAAGAGTTTGTGATAGAATGTGATGCTTATGGAGAAGGAATAGGTGCAGTTTTGATGCAGGGAAAAACCTATTGCCTATTTGAGCCATCAGCTGAAGGGAAGGGCTAAAGTGTTGTCCACTTATGAGATGGAGATGCTAGTTGTATTGTTGGCAGTAAAGAAATGGAATCAATATTTGTGGGGAAGGAATTTCTTGATCAGAACAGACCACAAGTCTTTGAAGTATTTGTTGGAGCAGAAACTAAATACTGAAGTCCATCATAAATGGATACTTAAGCTGCATGGTTACAACTATTGAATGGAGTACAAGCAAGGTAAAGAGAATAGGTTGTAACAGCAGACTCGATTCAACAATTTAGAGAACAGATGGGCAAGTCTGACTACTAACAGGAATTAAAAGTCAACTACGGGAAGCATATGAAGAGGAAGGTAAAGGAACATTGTGGGAGCTTGTGATGTGTGCGAGAGACATAAAAGTGAAAATGTGTCCCCAGCTGGCTTGCTACAGCCCTTGCCTATACCTGAAAGAATATGGGAGAATGTATCCATGGACTTCATTGAGGGACTTTCCAATAGTCATCACAAAACTACCATTCTGGTTGTAGTAGATTGGTTGTCCAAGTATATCCATCTGTTTCCCTTCGGACATCCCTAGACAGTTACCATACCTCCATGGATGTTGGTGTGTGGTCCATTTGAGAGGTGATTTGTATTATTTCTGGTCTAGGAGGAACAGTGAGAAGAGGAATAACCAGAGGTCTTGGGACCTTTATATTTGAAATTGGGATCATAGTTACTAAGCTTATGTACCATTGTAATTAGGGTTGACACGAAATGGTTTTCCATTGATGGTGCCTGAAGAACGGAACAAGAAATATATAGAGCATAGGGTGCAGCATCGGATTGAATTAAGACCTTGGTTTTATCAGCAATATAGACATCTTCTTCTTCAGAGACGTCCATATTACGAAAAACATCATAGACAAATCATTCGAACAAGGTCGTCATTAGGAACAAGGGTGCTGGCCTCGACAAGTTGATCAGCAAGCTCTTGGGTAGCTTCAAGGTAAACCGAGACATTTTTGTCACCCTTTGTGGTTGAATGAAGGTTGGGCTTTCAATTACATAATATGAGATCGAAATTTTATTTGCATAGCGCCGTTTTGAGTATTTGCCAAAGCTCCCTAGAAGAAGTGCAAGAAATAGAGGCCCGTAACACAGTTGTGTCAAGAGTGGCGTTGATACACATCATGATAGTGCGGACACTCAAGGTATTTGGGGTTGGAAGTGGTGGAGGAGGAAGAAGTGACAGTGGAGTCAGTAACAAGATAGTGTGGTGGTTGGAGAAGAGAACCATCAACATTTCCCATGAGATCAGGGATTTCAAGCACTAGTATGAGAACGCTTTTCCAGAGAGTATAATTGTCTCTGGTGAGTTTGACGGCGGCACAATTTGAGATGTTGAGAACAGAGGTTGGTACAGCCCTTTGTGGTAGAAATGGGAGGAAGTTGAAAAGAAGATGATGGCCGTTGGATCTTTACTGTTCACATACCATAAAAGATAGAACTCTGCTCCAGGGACCGCGGAAGAAACCGCAGCCACGTGTCCGGCTTTGATTGGCCGGATTTTTTTGGCCTACGTTAGCAGGAGAGGACTGACGTCATTGATTTTGTTTCGGCCAATCGGATGTGGCCACGTGGCAGCTCTGTTTTGACCGTAATTTCTTTCGCGGTCTGTGAAGTATTTTTTGTAAAAGATACAAGTCAGAAATAGTTTTTTATTTTTATTTTTGTTCCCAACGTTAATTACAATGAGAAGTTATGTTCTTAGGGTCTATTTGGATAGCGGTAACTTCTCAAAAGTATGAAAGTGATATTTGTAACATGTTGACTTGCTGTGTACTTGCAGCATGTATGACTTTTCAAAATGTGTTTAGATACAGTCTTTTTTGTCCTCCACAAGTGAAGAAAATGACTTTCAGTATTTTGATGTCATCCCGAGTAAATGATGTATTCACCAATTTAATTATCAAACAGTCCCCAAGTAATATAATTACCAATTTAATTACCATCCAGTCCCAAAAATAATTTAGAAACCGAAGTCGACACTGTGTACAAATTCACATCCCTGTGTCCCTGGTCCGACCCCGAGGACACGCTTACAATCGATCCACCCTCCCGGCCTGAGCATCGGCCGCCCAGGCCGACAGTTTCCCTCCGACTAACGTTGTCTTCCTCCTCCGCAGTGTTGGCGAGCTACAGTCGTCTTCCTCCGACGACTCCACCAAATCTGAACCAATCTTTGCATTTCCTTCCGATCTCCTCCAGCTATCCGGTGCTCCCTTCAAATCTTCTCAAAATCCTCGGCTTCAGATTCCACGACCATCCGCTATGGCGTCCCACGAGCTCAGGCGCCCAGATCCCGCCCTAGCCGCCACTTCCTGGCCACCCGCTGTGTCCAGATCCGGCTACTACCGCCCTTCCCCGGAGCCAATCCACCGCTGCCCTCGAGTTCTATGCCTCCAGCTGGAACTCCGACCTCGGTCCTCTCCAGCGCTCGCCCATGCTTTCCCGTGCACTTGCATGTGCGATGCCACCAGCCGAGCAAACCCTATTCTCGGTGGCGAGTTCTCTTTCCAACTTTTTTTTCTCTGTAAACCCCCTGATTTTTCAGGGATTTTAAAAATCAATTTTCACAATTTTCAGAAATTTTCTGTAATTTTTAACTAATTAAAAATCAAGGTAATTTAGAATTAAATAAATTTAAATATTTTTATAAAATATTAAAATATTATGAAAATAATATTTTTGGGAGTAAAATAAACTATTAGACATAGGGTAATTTTTCTGAAATTTATTTGACCCCAGAACCATTTTTAAAGACCTAAAAACTAATTATTTATTAAACCAAAATAAACCCTAAATAAATCCGGTTTATTTCTGACCCAAACCAACCCGAACCGGACCGACCCGGTCTAGCTGAACCGGGCCCAAACCCTAGCGGGTCGGATCCGGGCCCGTTAGCCGACCCGACCCGATGCTACAGTGCATCCCCAATTTCTCCCGACCTTGCCGCTTCGCCTCCGCCAGTAATCGTCGGCTACCCCGCTCCCCGCGCCGCTCGGCCTCCCCGCAACCGTCGACGACCCCTCGGTTCCCCTCCGTGCAAACCGTCGCCCGCTCCTCCTATTTAACACCCCGGCCAACTCGCTGCCACCGTCGTCTCTACCATCTCACCCGTCGCCCGCTGCCTCGTCGAGCCCTCAGCCACCGCGAGCAGCCCCGAGCTCCACCTCTCTCCACCAGCCTCCACTCCGTCAGCTTCGCCTCCGCCGAGTCACCCCTCCGCCGAGGACCTCGAGCTCTGCCAGCACAGTCTCCACAGCTCCGACAGCCCCCGACTCGACGACAAGCCGACGACCCCACCACGACGAGCAGCCGCCAGCGCTGCCGCCAGCGCTGCCACCAGCTCCGGCCGCCTCCGGTGAAGACCTCCGGCAGAAACCCTAGCCCTAGCCGCTTCGCGAAGCGCATTTCAGCCCTCTACGGAGCCCTGTTCAGGTAGTCGTTTTTTTCTCCTTGCTGCCCCATTTTTCGTTTCGTCTGCTGTGACGTGAACCCTGCGTGACCCTCTCGATGCCCGTGCAACCTGCTCGGTGTGTCACGTCCTGTGGCGATCGCGAACTGCGATCCAAAATCAGAAAAATATTCTCCCTATTTTTTCTCGGAACTGAGTGCGCCCCGCCAAACGGGACGACTTGGTCGTGTGCGGACTTCACCGAAAGGTGTGCGCCGTTAATACGGACGTGTGAGATTTTGCGAAAGTTGATTTGGATGTGCGTGCACACCGGAATCAACGTGTATCCGTCGATAACGCCCCGTATCGGTCATGTTCTGGAACTCGTTGTAACTTCGTGTATATACGTCGTATCGAAACGAAACTTGCGTCATCGGACTCGTAGCAATACGCTGGTCCTGCGACCCAAGTTTGGTTTGGTTCTGAGTATGTTGACAAAATTGCGTATCGTGGGTCCCGCGACTCCACTTGACGGGCGATTTTGTGATCGGCTCATCAAAATCCAGTTCTGAACATTCCGTTGTGTTCGTATCATCGTTCTGGACTTGTGGACCCTAAGTTTGACGAATTTAGAGAACATTGTCTCTAACACATTTTTTGGTGCGAAGCGGGCCACATGTGGACCCCGCTTTGACCAAAAACTGTCACTTTTGCCCCTATGTCCAAATTGGACTCAAGGACAAGCAATTTTAGCTATTTGATGTCTTATGAATCTGATGGTAACATTTATTTCAGCAATCGGAGGAGTACCTGCAAATTCCGCTGAAACCAGAGCAACAGTTGGAACCAGAACCCCAGGCAAGTGTACCTTGCCAAAACTTGCAGTACCTGCTTCATATTGTTATCTTGATTTATTTATATGATGTACATGCTTAACCTAGGACCGTGTGACATTGCTTAGCGTCCGAATAATATTTGGGTGTCAACACTGTACGCAGAGTTGTGTAATGTCACCTAGACATGGATATCGCAACCCAATTTATTCTCGTTCTTTCATTATCAAGTACGTCATACCTCAGGACACCTGACACTATTTATGAGACAGAATTTTTCTGAGATATTTATGGTGATTTTGTATAGGTTACATAATTCAGGACATAGACATTGCATGTGCTTAGCTATAATTATGACTTATTGCATCAGTTAGAGGTCATGATCCTGCGTGACATGGACATGAGACGTCGTGGACATGAGACGTGTGATTACATTAGGTGGGGAGAGTATTACCATATCAAAGGCTGATTATATTATATATATTGTTATCTGGAGGTATCTTAGTCTCTGACACAGAGCTTTAACACATGTACTGTCCCTTCGAGAAAATGCTGCTATGGGTTTCTCTGACACAGAGCCTATGGTAGTTTCAGCCTGAGTATGATTAATGCTCTCATATTGCATATCACTTAGCTGGTTATATAGTTTACCCTATTGTTTTATTTATTGTTGTACTGCATTTATTTTGGCATGAGTTATTTTGTACCTTGCTATGTCCCCTGAGGACCTGGATCCGGATTATGTCCCCAATATTAGCAGACGGGATCTATCTCGAGGTATACGGGATAGGAGCATTAGTAGGAGCAGAAGCAGGAACAGTAGCAGGCACTGGAGCAGTACCAGATCCAGAAGACGAGGTGATCGCCGAGGATATCTTCTGAGTATATATTTTATCCATACTCAATATTTGTTGTTATTATCTTTATTCTTGCATCTTGACTATTGTACCAGACTCATTATCGGGTTATTTCTCGAGTTTATGTTTTATTGAGATTGATCTTGCTTTATGATTCTGATATTGTTGTATTCATTTCTGTGGATGAGATTAGTATATTTAGACCCTTATTGTTGTATTACAGCTTAAGTATACCCTGATGGGCCCATTAAATTGGGTTTGTCCATTGGTGTGTGCTGCTGGCCATTGCCACGTGTCTAGTCCCTCGATATTTTGGGACTGGCGCGTGACATAATTTTTGTGGTGGCCCTTGCAGGTCAACGACTAAATTGTTTCAGTTTCAACTTAGGGACCAAGCAAGCCTGCAATAAGATAGGATAAGGATCTCAACCACTTGCTTGAATCGTTCTTGATCACTATATCGGATTCGAATTAAATTCTTGACTTGCATCCTTCTTTGATTCCTGTGCGCCTCTTATAGTTTATTTTTATGCAGAGTAATGGATTCACGAGCAAACGACGAAACTCCTACAATAACACCAATAGGTGCTGTAACCACCTATGGAAAAGATAAAGTGACGCCACTGAGAGGAGATCCCTCTACTCACCGAAGCAGCCAAGTAAATCAGCATGCTTCTAGATTTTGGCGAGATGACATTATACCTCTGCCACAGTTTACTCAATCAATGCCCGTATTCCCACAAGGGCAGGCTATGGATGGACAACAGATGTTTCAAATGATCTATACAATGATGCAAGCCCAACAGAAGATTCAACACGAGGCTCTGCGTCATAGCCTAGCAATCATACTGGAGCAGGCAGATCTATCAGCATGACAGCCAACGACGAGCTTTATCACCGATTTTCGCCAGCTGAAGCCCCACACCTTTTCAGGCAAGGAGGAGCCCACAGAAGTTCATGAGTGGCTCACCAACACTCAACATCAATTAGAAGCAGTTGAGCTTCCACGAGAATGTTGGATGACTGCTGTCAGAATGCAATTGACAGGCAATGTCCATCACTGGTGGCTATCTGAGGAGACACGGCTCGGACCAGACCGAGTCACTTGGAAAGAGTTTTCCAGACTCTTTCAGGATATGTACATTCCAGCTATCGCTCGATCAGAACTTCGGGACAAGTTCAATCGCCTCACTCAAGATAGTATGACAGTGGAAGAGTACAACGCGGAGTTCATTCATCTAAGTCGCTTCGTCCCAACCCAGATCCCGATAGAAGAAGAGAAGGCTGAAAAATTCTTTGACGGACTAAACTTTGAGCTACAGAGAATGATCGGATCCATTGCACCTACTTTGTATACGGACGTCCTTGCTGTAGCTTGACGTATGGAGCGCGTCACCAGGAGAGAGTCCAGCCTTAAGCGGCCAATCACATCAGCACTAGCCAGAGCACCACAAGAAGAAGCTGCAAAGAGACCTCACCTACAGCAACAGCAGAGAGCATCTACACCACTAGCACTAATCCTACCTTCTTGCCACTATTGTAGCAAGGCAGGACATCTTGCCAAGGAATACCGACGCAGATTGGGATTATGTTTAGCTTGCGGATCCAGACAGCATTCGGTATGGGAATGCCCTGAGCATCGAGAAGGAGCACCGATAGTAAACCAACAAGCTCTACCAGCACCAGGAGGATATCAACTGAGGCCACCCTTGGCCCCACGAGCAGCACTTTTTCAGCAAGTCCAGCAACAGCAGAGGGCACCACCGCAAGGACGCGGACAGGCTTTTGCAATGACCTTGGAGGACGCACAGACTCGTAGAGTAGCAAATGCGCGTAAGTTTTCCATAATTATCTATTCCTAATATTGCTTTAGCTCGTGCCTGTTGGTTCGTGACCTTAGCCTTAACCTGGTAATTTTGAACTTGTTTATAATTGATAACCTAGTATGTTTTATAAGTGATAACCTAGTTTTCTAAAGTGTAGTTTTCTTGCTTTAACTAGATTTCCTTCACTCTAGAAATTGTATAACTTCTATTGCTTAGGAAAATGATATTTTCATTCCCTATGTGTTTTTGCTTAAACCCTCATCCTTTGATACTCCTGAATCATGA
Source organism: Iris macrosiphon (assembly GCA_036927795.1). Lineage (NCBI taxonomy): Eukaryota > Viridiplantae > Streptophyta > Magnoliopsida > Asparagales > Iridaceae > Iris > Iris macrosiphon. The sequence continues at coordinate 119,286,319 of JAYESA010000008.1, read as the reverse complement.
ATCTTGATAGTGATGTGCTTCGAACAATGCTTGCAACCGTGTCATCTCTGTTGACCGGTTATTCTTTGATTGCAAGGACGCAATCCTCTTAAGGGGGGTAGATTATAAACCCCCTGATTTTTTAGGGATTTTAAAAATTAATTTTCACAATTTTCAGGAATTTTCTGTAATTTTTAACTAATTAAAATCAAGATAATTTAAAATTAAATAAATTTAAATATTTTATTAAATATTAAAATATTATAAAAATAATATTTTTTTTGTGTAAAATAAAATATTAGACATAGGGTAATTTTTCTGAAATTTATTGGACCCCAGAACCATTTTTAAAGACCTAAAAACTAATTATTTATTAAACCAAAATAAATCCTAAATAAATCCGATTTATTTCTAACCCAAATCAACCCGAACCGGACCGACCTGGTCTAGCTGAATCGGGCCGAAACCCTAGCGGGTCGGATCCGGGCCCTTTAGCCGACCCGACCCGCTTCGACCCGACCCGATGCTACAGTGCATCCCCAATTTCTCTCGACCATGCTGCTTCACCTCCACCTGTAACCGCCGGCTGCCTCGCTCCCCGCGCCGCTCGGCCTCCCCGCAATCGCCGGTGACCCTGTAATCCCACTGATTTTCAAGAAAATTTTAATTTTTGGATATTTACATTTTTCTGGAAATTTTCTGGAATTTTTGGGAATTTTCTGAAATTAAATACAGGTATTTGAATTATTAAATAATTTTTTAAAATGATAATAAATAATAATAATAAAGTGTGTTGAAAATTATATTTTCTAGTGTAAAATTAAAAATCGGACATGGGGTAATTTTCCGGGAATTTATTGGATTTCGGATGAATTTTTAAAGCATTAAAAACTATTGTTAAAATTTAACTAATTAATTAAACCAAACCAATATTACTTAAACCAACCCGAACCCAAATTTGAACCGGACCGGACCGGCCGGTTTACCCGATACGGACCGCTCAGCTAGCGGGTCGGATCCGGGTCAGACCCGACCCGCTAGGCCCGACCCGACCCGTTGAACTTTTCCTCTTCCCTTCCCTGCGTTACCCGCCGCTTCGCCTCCGGCCGTTGCGCCGCCGACCGCCCCTCTTCCTCTCCCCCTCACCGTCCGCCTCTCCCTCTCCCCGCCGGCACCCTATATAAACCCCTCCCTCTCTCTCCGCCTCCGTTCTCCATTTCCGACCTCGCCGGCTCCCTCCGCCCACCGCCTCAGACCCTCCAGTCGACCCTCCTCGATCCGCCCGGCTCCGCCACATGCACTGCCCTCCTCCAGATCAGCCGACGCCTCGCCCAGCCCCCTCTCCTCCTTCTTCCTCCTCTTTCCTCCACTTCCAGCCGAGCCCAGCAGATCCCTCCGGTCAGCCCCGACGCCTCTGGCCGTCCACGCCCTGTGCCGCCGGCCGCCTGCACTGCCCCAGCGCCGCCTCTCGCGCACCCCAGCCTCCGGCCGCCAAGCTCCGGCCGCCGCACAGCAGAATCCCTGAACCCTAGCTTCTGAGGACACAGCACGTGTCGGACACAAGTTGGATACGAGAAAACCCTAATTTTTTGAGCCTGTTCAGGTACTCGTATCTTCCTCCTCGTAGTCCTGTTTTCAATTTCGTCAATTACATCGCGAAGCCTGTATGACCCTCTCGGTGCCCGGACAAACCGCTCGGGGCATCGCGTCCTGTGGTGATCGCACACCGCGATCCAAAAACAGGAAAACCAATGCCCTGTTTCACCCCGGAACTGAGTGCGCTCCGCCAAACGGGATGACTTGGTCGCGTGCGGACTTCACAGATACGTGCGCGTCGTTGATACGGACGTGCAGGATTTCGCAGAAGCTGATTCGGATGTGCGTGCACACCGGAATCAGTGCGTATCCGCGGACACCGTCCCGTATCCGACCATTTTGTTTCTCGCTGTAACTTAGTGTACACACGTCAGATCGAGACGAAACTTGCGCCATCGGACTCGTAGCAATACGCTGGTCCTGTGAGCCAAGTTTGGTTCGATTCTGAGAACGTTGACAAAATCGCGTGTCGTGGGCCCCACATGCTCCACCCGACGGGCGATTTTGAGAACGGCTCATCGGAATCCAATTCTGAAAGTTCCGTTGGGTTTGTATCATCGTTCCTGACTTGTTGACACTAAGTTGGACTGATTTGGAGACCTTTGACCCTCACGCATTTTTCGATGCAAAGCGGCCCACATTTGGACCCCGCCTTGACCCGAAAATGACATTTTTGCCCTTATCTCCAAATTGGACTCAAGAACAGGCGTTCCTAGCTGATTAATATTTTCTGGATCTGATGGTGATATCTATTTCAGCAACCGGAGTACTGCCTGAAATACCAGCTGAAGCCAGAGCGACAATTGGAGCCGAAAACTCAGGCAAGTGTACCTTGCCATAAATGCAGTTTAATGATTCATTTTCTCCAGATTTATTTTCCTGTGACTGTTGTACATGCTCAAACCTAGGGCCGTGTGACTTGCTTAGCGTCCGATTATAGTCGGGTGCCAACACCGTATGCGGGGTTGTGCAATATCAAATTAGAGATGGATATCGTGACATTTATATTCTTGTACTTGCATTATCAAGTACGTTATATCCAGGACACCTGACACAGATCATGAAACAGAATCTTCCTGAAATATTCAAGGTGATTCTGTGTAGGTTGCAGGATTGGCTTAGACATTATATTAAATTCCTAGATGTTATATTCATAGACATAATATGACTCACTGTATTATATATGATCTCACGTGACATGGACATGGGACGTATGGTTACATTGGGTGGGGAGAGACACACAGGCTACAGGCTGATTATATATATAAATCCATAGTAAACACATAGTAAAATTCATAGTATACTCCGCTACCGGCTCCCCGACACAGAGCTTGTAGTGGTATCAGCCTAAGTTCTAGTGATGCTCTCAACTTGCATATCACATAGAAGGTTATATAGTTGACCCTATTGTTCCCTTATTTACTTTATTGCATTTATTTTGGCTTGTGTTTTCTGTACCTTGCTATGTCCCCTGAGGACCTGGATCCGGATTATGTCCCCAGGATTTGCAGACGAGGTTTATCCAGAGGTCTACGGAACAGGTGCTCTTCACGGAACAGTACCCGTAGTTGAGGATGAGGTGATCGCTGAGGACTTCTCCTGAACAATTGCTTCGCCATGCTCAGTCATTATGACAAATAGTCTTTATTTTCCTGTTTAATTAAACTCTTTAATTCCTGTTTATGAGAACATTGTAACAGACTAATATCGGGTTGTTCCCCGATTTTATTTACTTGGACTGGTTGTTGTTTATTATTGCTTTGCTGATATTTCTGTCTTTATTCTGTGGATGAGAATAGTAAAACCCTGACTGATCTAATATAGCTTAAGTATGCCCGATGGATCCATTAAATTGGGTTTGTCCATCGGTGCATGCTGCTGGCCATTGCCACGTGTCCAGTCCCTCGGTATTTTGGGACTGGGGCGTGACATGGTTTTTGTGGTGGCCCATGCAGGTCAACGTCTAAATTGTTCGGTTTCAACTTAGGAACCGAACAGGCCTGCAAATAAGAATAGGATAAGTTTTAGGATCTCATCCACTTGCTTGAAAACGTTCTTGATATCTGTATCGTACTCGAATTAATTTTTGACTTGCATCCTGCCTTGAATCTTGTGCGCTTCTTATATTTTATTTTGGATGCAGAAAGATGGATCCAAGAATTGAAGATGAAATTCCTTTGAGTACGCCACAAGACGCTGTGGTTACCTATGGAGATGGAGTTACACCAGAGAACAGAGGGAAATCCTCTCAAGGTGGTCAAGCTGAACAGCATAACTCAAGGTTCAGGCGCGATGATATCCCACCTCCGCCGCAGTTCCCTCCACAGATGCCTGTCTTTCCACCAGGGCAAGCAATGGACGGGCAGCAGATGTTCCAGATGTTTTACACCATAATGTAAGCCCAACAGCAAGTTCAACAGGAGGCACATCGTCAGGAGGCAGAGTACCTAAGAACCAGCCTAGTAAATGCATTGGAGCAAGTGAACCCACAAGATAGGCGACTAGCGACGGGATCTATCACTGATTTTCGTCAACTCAAGCCCCGTACCTTTTCGGGCAAAGAAGGACCAACCGAAGTTCATGAGTGGCTCACCAACATACAACACCAGTTGGAAGCAGCTGAACTTCCAAGAGAACGTTGGATGACCGCCGTCAGAATGTAGTTGACGGACAATGCTCATCACTGGTGGATATCTGAAGAGACCAGGCTCGGACCAGACCGAGTCACTTGGGAAGAGTTCTCCAGACTCTTTCAAGAGATGTACATTCCGGCTATCGCTCGATCAGAACTTCGGGGCAAGTTCAATCGTCTCACTCAGAGCAGCATGATAGTGGAGGAGTACAACGCAGAATTCATTCGTCTAAGTCGCTTCGTCCCTACTTTGATCCCGACGGAAGAAGAGAAGGCTGAGAAATTCTTTGACGGACTAAACTTTGAGCTACAGAGACTCATCGGATCCGTCGCACCTACCTCTTACTCGGACGTTCTCGCTGCAGCCCGACGCATGGAACGCGTCACCAGGAGAGAGACCAGTCTGAAACAGTCTTCCACATCAGCCAGAGCACCACAAGAAGAAGCTGCAAAGAGGCCTCATATACACCAGCCACCCAGAGCCTCTCCGCAGACATTACCTACATGTCAATACTGTGGCAAGGTAGGCCATACTGAGAAGGACTGCAGACGCAAGTTGGGATTATGCTTGATTTGCGGAACCAATCAACACTTAGCCAAGGATTGTCCTTATCATCGAGGAGGAGCACCAAGAGCAAACCAACAAGCTCTACCAGCACCAGGAGGGTATCAACCAAGGCCACCATTGGCACCACAAGCGGCACTCTTCCAACAAGCCCAGCAGCAGCAGCAACAGAGGAATCCACCAGGACGCGGACAAGCCTTCGTGATGACTTTGGAAGACGTGCAGAACCAAGGAGTAGCTAATGCGCGTAAGTCTTTATAGTTTTTCCGTTTCTAGTATTGCTATAGTTCGTGTCTGCTGATTCGTGACCCCAGACTTAACCTGATAATTTAACTTGCTAATAATTGATAACTTAGTGTTAACCTAGTAATTTTGAACTTGCCAATAATTCAGAATATTTTATAAATGTTAATCTGATAAGTTTTTAAAGATAACCTGGTTTTATAAAAACAGTAATTTTCTAGATTTCCCACATTTGGGAAATTGCATAACTTCTACTTAGGAAAATAATTTTTCCTATGTGTTCAAGCCCTGAACCTTGATTTTCTTTATTGTTTTGTGATTCGAATAAAATTGGTAACCGTGTCATCTCTGTTGACCGGTTATTCTTTGATTGCGAGGACGCAATTCTCTTAAGGGGGGTAGATTGTAATCCCCCTGATTTTTAAGAAAATTTTAATTTTTGGATATTTACATTTTTCTGGAAATTTTCTGGAATTTTTGGAAATTTTCTGAAATTAAATACAGGTGTTTGAATTATTAAATAATTTTTTTAAATGATAATAAATAATAATAAAGTGTGCTGAAAATTATATTTTCTAGTGTAAAATTAAAAATCGGACATGGAGTAATTTTTCGGGAATTTATTGGATTCCGGATAAATTTTTAAAGCATTAAAAACTATTGTTAAAATTTAACTAATTAATTAAACCAAACCGATATTACTTAAACCAACCCGAACCCAAATTTGAACCAGACCGGACCGGCCGGTTTACCCGAACCGGACCGCTCAGCTAGCGGGTCGGATCCGGGTCAGACCCGACCCGCTAGGCCCGACCCGACCCGTTGAACTTTTCCTCTTCCCTTCCCTGCGTTACCCGCCGCTTCGCCTCCGGCCGTTGCGCCGCCGGCCGCCCCTCTTCCTCTCCCCCTCACCGGCCGCCCCTCTTCTTCTCCCCCTCACCGTCCGCCTCTCCCTCTCCCCGCCGGCACCCTATATAAACCCCTCCCTCTCTCTCCGCCTCCGTTCTCCATTCCCGACCTCGCCGGCTCCCTCCGCCCACCGCCTCAGACCCTCCAGTCGACCCTCCTCGATCCGCCCGGCTCCGCCACCTGCACTGCCCTCCTCCAGATCAGCCGAGGCCTCGCCCAGCCCCCTCTCCTTCTCCTTCCTCCTCTTTCCTCCACTTCCAGCCGAGCCCAGCAGATCCCTCCGGTCAGCCCCGACGCCTCTGGCCGTCCACACCCTGTGTCGCCGGCCGCCTGCACTGCCCCAGCGCTGCCTCTCGCGCACCCCAGCCTCCGGCCGCCAAGCTCCGGCCGCCGCACAGCAGAATCCCTGAACCCTAGCTTCTGAGGACACAGCACGTGTCGGACACAAGTTGGACACGAGAAAACCCTAATTTTCCGAGCCTGTTCAGGTACTCGTATCCTCCTCCTCGTAGCCCTGTTTTCAATTCCGTCAATTGCATCGTGAAGCCTGCATGACCCTCTCTGTGCCCGGACAAACCGCTCGGGGCATTGCGTCCTGTGGTGATCGCACACCGCGATCCAAAAACAGGAAAACCAATGCCCTATTTTACCCCGGAACTGAGTGCGCCCCGCCAAACGGGATAACTTGGTCGCGTGCGGTCTTCACAGATACGTGCGCGTCGTTGATACGGACGTGCGGGATTTCGCAGAAGCTGATTCGGATGTACGTGCACACAGGAATCAGTGCGTATCCGCGGACACCGCCCCGTATCCGACCATTCTGTTTCTCGCTGTAACTTAGTGTACACACGTCGGATCGAGACGAAACTTGTGCCATCGGACTCGTAGCAATATGCTGGTCCTGTGAGCCAAGTTTGGTTCGATTCTGAGAACGTTGACAAAATCGCGTGTCGTGGGCCCCACAGGCTCCACCCGATGGGCGATTTTAAGAACGGCTCATCGGAATCCAATTCTGGAAGTTCCGTTGGGTTCGTATCATCGTTCCTGACTTGTTGACACTAAGTTGGACTGATTTGGAGACCTTTGACCCTGACGCATTTTTCGGTGCAAAGCGGCCCACATTTGGACCCCGCCTTGACCCGAAAATGACATTTTTGCCCTTGTCTCCAAATTGGACTCAAGGACAGGCGTTCTTAGCTGATTAATATTTTCTGGATCTGATGGTGATGTCTATTTCAGCAACCGGAGTACTGCCTGAAATCCCAGCTGAAGCCAGAGCGACAATTGGAGCCGAAAACTCAGGCAAGTGTACATTGCCATAAATGCAGTTTAATGATTCATTTTCTCCAGATTTATTTTCTTGTGACTGTTGTACATGCTCAAACCTAGGGCCGTGTGACTTGCTTAGCGTCCGATTATAGTCGGGTGCCAACACCGTACGCGGGGTTGTGCAATGTCAAATTAGAGATGGATATCGTGACATTTATATTCTTGTACTTGCATTATCAAGTACGTTATACCCAGGACACCTGACACAGATCATAAAACAGAATCTTCCTAAAATATTCAAGGTAATTCTGTGTAGGTTGCAGGATTGGCTTAGATATTATATTAAATTCCTAGATGTTATATTCATAGACATAATATGACTCACTGCATTAGATATGATCTCACGTGACATGGACATGGGACATGTGGTTACATTGGGTGGGGAGAGACACACAGGCTACAAGCTAATTATATATATAAATCTATAGTAAACACATAGTAAAATTCATAGTATACTCTGCTACCGGCTCCCCGACACAGAGCTTATAGTGGTATCAGCCTAAGTTCTAGTGATGCTCTCAACTTGCATATCACATAGAAGGTTATATAGTTGACCCTATTATTCCCTTATTTACTTTACTGCATTTATTTTGGCTTGTGTTTTCTGTACCTTGCTATGTCCCCTGAGGACCTGGATCCGGATTATGTCCCCAGGATTTGCAGACGAGGTTTATCCAGAGGTCTACGGAACAGGTGCCCTTCACGGAACAGTACCCGTAGCTGAGGACGAGGTGATCGCTGAGGACTTCTCCTGAATAATTGCTTCGCCATGCTCAGTCATTATGACAAATAGTCTTTATTTTTCTGTTTAATTAAACTCTTTAATTCCTGTTTATGAGAACATTATAACAGACTAATATCGGGTTGTTCCCCGATTTTATTTACTTGGACTGGTTGTTGTTTATTATTGCTTTGCTGATATTTCTGTCTTTATTCTGTGGATGAGAATAGTAAAACCCTGACTGATGTAATACAGCTTAAGTATGCCCGATGGATCCATTAAATTAGGTTTGTCCATCGGTGCATGCTGCTGGCCATTGCCACGTGTCCAGTCCCTCGGTATTTTGGGACTGGGGCGTGACAGACCCCTCGGTTCCCCTCCATGCAAACCGCCGCCCGCTCCTCCTATTTAACACCTCGGCCAACTCGCTGCCACTGTCGTCTCTACCATCTCACCCGCCGCCCACTGCCTCGTCGAGCCTACAGCCACCACGAGCAGCCCCGAGCTCCACCTCCCTCCACCAGCCTCCACTCTGTCAGCTTCGCCTCCGCCGAGTCACCCCTCCGCCGAGGACCTCGAGCTCTGCCAGCGCAGCCTCCACAGCTCCGGCAGCCCCCGACTCGACGATAAGCCGATGACCCCGCCACGACGAGCAGCCGCCAGCGGCACCACCAGCTCCGACCGCCTCGGCGAAGACCTCCGGAAGAAACCCTAGCCTTAACCGCCTCGCGAAGAGTGTTTCAGCCCTCTGCGGAGCCCTATTCAGGTAGCTGTTTCTCTCTCCTTGCTGTCTTATTTCCCGTTCTGTCTGCTATGACGCAAACCCTGCGTGACCCTCTCGATGCTCGTGCAACCCGCTCGGTGTGTCGCGTCCTGTGGCGATCGCGAACTGCGATCCAAAATCAGGAAAATATTCTCCCTGTTTTTCCTCGGAACTGAGTGCGCCCCACCAAACGGGACGACTTGGTCGTGTGCGGATTTCACCGAAAGGTGTGCGTCATTAATACGGACGTGTAGAATTTTGTGAAAGTTGATTTGGATGTGCGTGCACACCGGAATCAACGTGTATCCGTCGACAATGCCCCGTATAGGCCCTGTTCTAGAACTCATTGTAACTTCGTGTATACACGTCGTATCGAAACGAAACTTGTGCCATCGGACTCGTAGCAATACGCTGGTCCTGTGACCCAAGTTTGGTTTGATTCTGAGAACGTTGACAAAATCGCGTATCGTGGGCCCGACGACTCCACTTGACGGGCGATTTTGTGATCGGCTCATCGGAATCCAGTTCTGGACATTCCGTTGGGTTCGTATTGTCGTTCTGGACTTGCGGATACTAAGTTTGACAAATTTGGAGAATATTGTCTCTGACACATTTTTTGGTGCGAAGTGGGCCATATGTGGACCCCGCTTTGACAAAAAACTGTCACTTTTGCCCCTGTGTCCAAATTAGACTCAAGGACAAGCAATTCTAGCTATTTGATGTCTTATGAATCTGATGGTAATATTTATTTCAGCAACCGGAGGAGTACCTGCAAATCTTGCTGATACCAGAGTAACAATTGGAGCCAGAACCCAGGCAAGTGTACCTTGCCAAAACTTGCAGTACCTGCTTCATATTGTTATCTTGATTTATTTATATGATGTACATGCTTAACCTAGGACCGTGTGATATTGCTTAGCGTCCGAATAATATTCGGGTGTCAACACTGTACGCAGAGTTGTGTAATGTTACCTAGACATGGATATCGCAACCCAATTCATTCTCGTGCTTGCATTATCAAGTACGTCATGCCTCAGGACACTTGACACTATTCATGAGATAGAATATTCTTGAGATATTCATGGTGATTCTGTATAGGTTACATGATTCAGGACATAGACATTGCATGTGCTTAGCTATAATTATGACTTATTGCATCAGTTAGAGGTCATGATCCTGCGTGACATGGACATGAGACGTCGTGGACATGAGACGTGTGATTACATTAGGTGGGGAGAGTATTACCATATCAAAGGCTGATTATATTATATATATTATTATCTGGAGGTGTCTTAGTCTCTGACACAGAGCTTTGACACATGTACTGTCCCTTCGAGAAAATGCTGCTATGGGTTTCTCCGACACGGAGCCTATAGTAGTTTTAGCCTGAGTATGATTAATGCTCTCATATTGCATATCACTTAGCTGGTTATATAGTTTACCCTATTGTTTTATTTATTATTGCACTGCATTTATTTTGGCATGAGTTATTTTGTACCTTGCTATGTCCCCTAAGGACCTGGATCCGGATTATGTCCCCAGGATTAGCAGATGAGATCTATCCCGAGGTATACGGGACATGAGCAGAAGCAGGAACAGTAGCAAGCACTGGAGACGAGGTGATCGTCGAGGATATCTTATGAGTATATGTTTTATCCATACTCAGTATTTGTTGTTGTTATCTTTATTCCTGCATCTTGACTATTGTACCAGACTCATTATCGGGTTGTTCCCCGAGTTTATGTTTTATTGAGATTGATCTTGCTTTATGATTCTGATATTGTTGTATTTATTTCTGTGGATGAGATTAGTATATTTAGACCCTTATTGTTGTATTACAGCTTAAGTACACCCTGATGGGCCCATTAAATTGGATTTGCCCATTGGTGTGTGCTGCTGGCCATTGCCACGTATCTAGTCCCTCGATATTTTGGGACTGGGGCGTGACATTCTCTCCTCTCCTTGTTTTTTTAGTAAACAAAGGAACTATTTTTTTTTCTCCACTTTCAACAATCATCCAAACAACGTAACTATTTTTTCCTCCACTTTCATATTTTTCAATTATACCAACCAAACAATTTTTGAAAAGTCAATCTTTTTGTATACATATTTCGTTTTTCTACTTTCACACTTGCATACACTTTCGTGCAACCAAATAGCCCCTTGGAGAGGAGTTATTGTTGTTTTTTGGTGTAGAAAAAAGGAGGGAGACAACAACTTGACGTCAGAAAACACACTTGCAGCGCAATTGCGAAGCACAACCAAACACTGAAACTTCGACTTTTACCGCACACTTGCAGGGGAACTAGCAGTTTCAAGCCACTTGCGACTATCCAAATAGAGAAATGAGATAATCACTGTGACTAAAAACTCCAGCCTGTGCCCATACATATAGCGACAAAACCGTCCAACCAATGTAGGTTAGGACTGTCAAAATTTTAGCAATAATAAAATAATAAGGACTGCAAAAAGTTTGACAGTCCTACATAACTATCAAAAAAAATCTTCTCTTAGTAAATTCAGAAAATTTGTTGTACGCAAATATTTTTAAAAAAATTAGCTAAAACGAAACTAATTCAGTTAAATTGGAAGTTATGAAAGCTTTTGCCATCTGGGATGGCAAAAATATGTAAAAAAAAAATTATTTATTTTTTACATTTTTTTCATCTGAGATGGTTTCGCCATCTCAGTTGGCGAAATTATATGAATAGGTTTTTTTTTGGTTTTATTTTTATGGTTTGTTTTTTTTATGTTTAGGGTTTGTTTTCGGTTTTTTTTTATTTATGTTTAGAGTTTATGTTTGGGTTTTATGTTTATTGTTTGTTTTGTTTTTGTTTTGTTTTTTTTTATAGTTGGGTTTGATTTTTTTTTTCTGGGTCACTTATCAAAGTTTTTTTTTTTTAATGTTTTTATTTTACCAATGGCTCTTTCTTTCTCATATCTATAAATTTATGTCATTCTATTCATTTCTTACTCAACCCACACATACTTTAAAAAAAAATTATATTCGTTTCTTACTCAACAAAAGGTGATTTCTTACTCAAAAGAAGCTAGTTCAGCTCACTCTCTTGTCATGGATAAAAGTCTAATAATACTATGTTCGATTGGAGGTGTGCTAAATGGGTTAGTTTATGAAAGAGGTTTAACTAATTTTTTTTTTAATTGATCGAAATATTTCGTTTGATAGTTTACGTAATCAAATTGTTGAGCAATATTTTATTGATTATGAATTTATATTGGTACATATTTTTTTAAGTAATTGTATTAAGTTAGTTAGTGAACAAGCATAAAAATTTATTCTCGAAGTTAATGTACAAGCAACGTATATTAATATTTATGTAACTTCACCACCACCTAGAATTAATATTGTAAGTAGTATACGTGCTTCTAATCAAGTTAATACTGTTCCTAGTTATTCTCATCAAGTTATTTCATTTATTGAACAAGAACATATAGTAGATGATGGTAATAGCGACGATAACAACAATGATGATTTAATTGAAAATTTAGATGATGAATTTGATGGCAATGTTGATAGTGTTAGCATTTCTGGATTATGCGTTGGAAGAAAATTTGATAATCGTTTTGAATTTAGATGTTTTATTAGTGATATAGCAATTGCACATATTTGCCACATCTAGTAGCAAAATGGTCATTTCTCCGAATAGTAACTGAAAGGTATTTCTTCCGAGCCACCACCGCTCAACTAAACTGAAGATCAAGTCTCTGTCGTGACATAGAAAATGTATCTGATAAATATAGTTAAAACCAAATACGTTCACCAATGCATATTGTTCTTCAGTCAACATCTAGTACCCAACGTCGTCCTCATAACGCCATGAGCCATGCTCTCGTGCTCGTATAGTTTCAGGACAATCATATTGCCATATATGAGATATATAAACGATGTTATTATTAGACATGTAAAAATATATAAATTACATTGACTAAAATGATTAAATTTTAATATATATATCCAGAAAATATTAAACTAGAAATGTGCGACTCACGCTGCTGGATAATCATATCAGTGGTAGGTCCTCCTGGAATACGTCCATCGTTCTGGGTATCCATCTGTAAAATGTTAGTTAAGATTTAGATTCGAAAAACATTAAGATTAGGGTTAAAATTTCTGCTAAAGTTATGGTTAAAATAGTTAGTATTAGTAATGGTATTAGGGTTATAAAAATATTTTGAGTTATGGTTAAAATGGTTAGTATTAGTATTAGGATTATGGTTAGAATTAGAAAAATGGCAGGGTTAGGGTTATGGTTAAGGTTAATTTTCCATAAATTTTTCGGTTTTGCTAAATTTAGGGTTATGGTTAAAATAGTTAGTGTTAGTAATGATATTAGGATTAGAAAAAATAGTTAGGATTAGAGCTAGGTTAATATAGTTAGTTTTTCTAACGGGTTATGGTTAAAACGATTACTATTAGTATTAGGATTATGGTTAGGATTAGAAAAATAATAGGACTAGGATTATGGTTAAAGTTAATTATGCATATACTTTTCGGTTTGGCTAAATTTAGGGTTATGGTTAAAACAGTTAGTGTTAGTAATGATATTATAATTAGAAAAATAGTTATGGTTAGGGTTAGAGTTAGAGTTAGGTTAACATAGTTAGTTTTACTGTTAGAAATTGGGTTAAAAAATGATTATGTTTAGAGTTATGGTTAAAATGATTACTATTATAGTATACTACAATTATAGCCATTTTCTAACCCTAAATCCTAATCATTTAACTATAACCATAACACTAACTACGTAGTAACACTAATACTAACTACGTAGTAACACTAACTACTAACACTAACATTAACTACTTAGGATTAGAAAAATAGTAATGATTATGATGTAATCATAACTATTTTGCTAAAGAGTAGTATTAGACTATAACTAAAATTAAAATTACAATTAATAGTTTTTCTTCAATCATACTAAAATTAATTAAGAATATTAACTATCAAAACTAAAATGATACAACTATTTAGGTAAATGATTAACATGCTAAATATTAACTCTAACACTATATTATTTGATTTTTGTAAAAATATTTTTCCTGCCTTCATCATGCTAACAATTATAATAACATTCTAACCATTATAAAAATGACTAACAATATGATTTGTACTAAATGATTATGGCTACTAGTATGAGGATTACAATTATAATTATGGCTAAGATTAGAAATCAAACCCTATAATAAAAATTTGATTATGACTACTAAAATGATACAACTATTTAGAACAATTATAATTATGGCTAAAAATATTACTTAAAAAAAAATTATAAATCAAACCTCTCTTATTGTTCTCCTTCTCTGCTATTGCTACTGCTTCTCTACTTCCTACTCTACTCCACCCCACTCCACTCCACTCCAAGCGAATACCACTCTTATGTGGATTCACTACTTCATCCTCCCTCCATATACAACCCACACACCAAATACTCACCCACCTTATTAAACCAACCACCCTCTTAAACTGATCAAACCGTATTAAATATCTCCAACCACTCACCCAACCGAACCACGACCCTGAGCTGTCCATTTTTTGCCAACTTAGTTGGCAAAAATCAGACCCACGTCAGCAGCTGAATCACACTACGCCACGCTCCGCCACGCTCCGCCACGTCAGCATATTTGTTCAATTTTTACTAACATAGTTGGCAAAAATATGCAAACTTGATTTAAAAAAATTATTTGTTGTTTTTTTGCCATTTGGGATGGCGAAAGCTTTCGTTACTTAATTTATTTAAATTTTTTTTTTTTTGATAATTCAGTTAAAAATATTTTCGTTACATCAATTTGTTTTGTAAATTTTGTAGTGTTCTTAATATTTGCGGGTGGCAATGACACAGTAATATCATTAATACTATGCAGATCGATACATCTTTACTTCACCATGAGTTTTTTCTTTTTCTTTTTCAAAACCCTGATCATTGACTCTCTCATGCCGAACGCATTTTTTTTCTTAAAATAAAAGAGAGGAAGTATAATACCGGAGAAAAAGTAAATAAATGGATACATGCGGAACACGTTTCCTGACCCAATCCTCACAAGCACTTGGTGGGAACTGGACTTGCAGCCCAGACACACCTACCACCCGAAATCTGCCACGTGTCTCTCCTGGCCCAACCCTGGTTCATATATGACCTCATAAATGTCATTTGTCATCAGTGAGTTACTAGAGTAGAAGAAGCTGCACAGAGAGAGAGAGAGAGAGAGCTTCGATCTCTTCTGCCGCTATGGAAGCCGCATCCCAGCTCATCTCCTCCGGAATCGCGCCTCTCCGGCGATCGCCGGCTACGTCGGATCAGAGGAGACTCCGCCGTCGATTTCCGGCATCGCCGGCGGCGTTTCGGAGGTCGGCGGTGGTTTCCGTCGCCACGGAGCCGAAACCTGGAGATTCCGGCACCTCTCCCGCCACACCCTTGCCAAAATCCTCCAATGGAGCCGCTACAGTAAGAAATCACATCACATCATTCTATTTGTTTTCTTATTTCTGAGGGTTTTTTCTCCCTCAGTATTAGCCACCGGACCCCTCCATAAATTATTATTAGTCAAGTCATGGGAAAATACTTTGGTTGTCTGTAAATAATGTTGCAATATTTACAAATCCAGTATTTGGAACTATGTATTTTGGGTGCTTGGTTACAGGACCGGACCCACCATAGTCGGTGGGCATTACGCTCCCGCATGAGTTCTCGGTACCCTTACATAGGTCGGAGGTTTTGAATTTAATACGCACCAGCCGCATTGTGATTGGTTTATAATCTATGTTGCAAGAGTACAGACACGGATAAGGACACATACAGGTACGGGATATGGGCATTTTCAAATATGTAAAGTGTAATGGTCTACGAGGTTACGTTGCACGAAAACAGATACGTGTACGGACACAATAACAGAACCATTTTACCGTGTCCGTGCAATATAGTTTATAATATTTTTTCTAAGTCCTATACAATGTCCCCTTATATTTTTAAGTTAATCTATTTTTGTTCTGCTGGAAAGAGTTTTAATGTCCGTCCCTGTCTCTGTCGGTTGCAACTTTTCTTCCTGTAAAAGTTGTTTGGTTGGGAGTATACGATATTGAATGAAGGGAGTTGAGCAATTGCCGCAAGAGGTAGGTGTTGCTGCCATTCTAACGGACAACAAAAGGGCAAGATTTGAAGGGGTTTTTGCAGCATTCCTTGTTGTGGTGGTAGGCACTCCTTAAAGCAAACTAAATGCTGGAAATGCTACAACAAATGTTGCAGCAACATTATTAACAGGCAACCAAAGAGGCCCTAAGAGAAATCAAATCTAGCTACAACTAAAATCTTAAACAACTGGCCTCTTCCCACCTTTGTTATAGTGGTGTTTTGGCCTTCCCTTTTTAGAATATCATCTCAATGATGTCATGAATGAAAGCTACAACAAAATCAAACCCATGAGAGTGAACCGGTTGAAGATCATGACCTATGTATTTACAATTTTTTTGAATTTTTTTTTTTTTTTGTAATTTTTGGTTGTAGGAGCAAAGATTGTAAAAGTCGCTAGGTGCTAGTCAGACGGCCATCGGGTGCCTAGTCTGCCTAGGCGGCCGCCTAATTCTAGGCAGTTTATAAAAATTTAAAAACAAACCAAAATTTATGCTGAAAATTGAAGCAGTTGTCCAAAAAATCCCAAAACATGCATAGTCGGACGTCGGGGGCACTAGACGGACGCCTAGAAGGACACCGGGCTCCTAGCTCCTAGGCGGCAACCTAGGCCAATTTTAGAACAGTGGTACGAATGTAAACCACAAACCTATGTTTCAGTGAAATTTAGTAAATTTGGTTCAAATGTGGTACCACCGTACCATATGTAATTTACTTCTAAACATGAGGAAGGGAATTGGGTTTTACTTTTAGTATGACTTCACCAGTAGCTAGATGACGTGCACTAAAACTAAATGCAAAGTAGCTAGATGACGTGCACTAAAACTAAATGCAAAGGAGACCTGTGTAATACCATATGCAAAATAGAAGGATATGACCGTAAAATAAAAAGGTAATACTTGTACCGCAAAATATGGTAATATGAAAAACTTTAGGGGAGGTTTAGGCTATTTACTCTTTTTGTAGCCATTTGATATTCACAGGCTTTTTTTTGGTAATTTGCAGAGATTGGGATCCAAATCCTCCAATGGAGCCACTAATGTAAGTAATATGATCGAACTAACTAAATGTAATTTTTGTTTAGTTTTGATATTTAGAGTGGTTTCTTCAAAATTTGCAGAAGAATCAGAGTGTTAACCCCAATGGAGCTGCTACAGTAAGAAATGGATCAAATTATATATTTTTCGAGTTTCCCCCCCTGTAATTATTTGATATTTTAGGGTTATTTGAATTTTGCAGGTGTTGAAGTCCAAATCTTCCAATGGAGTTGCTAGTGTAAGTAGTATGATTGAACTAACTAAATGTCATTTTTGTTCATTCATTTTTTGATATTTGGAGGGGTTTTTTTTTTTTTTTTTTTTTTTTTTTTGAAAATTTGCAGAGGAATGGGAGTGTTCCGGGAACTTCACGAACCTCCTCATCCACAACCACCAATGGAGCAGCCAGCGTAAGAGATTGGAATAGTTATCTTTTTCTTAAGTTCTTTTTACAATGGAGTTGCTACAGTAAGAAATGGATCAAATTATATATTTTCCGAGTTTTTCCCCCTGTAATTATTTGATATTTTAGGGTTATTTGAATTTTGCAGGTGTTGAAGTCCAAATCTTCCGATGGAGTTGCTAGTGTAAGTAGTATGATTGAATTAACTAAATGTCATTTTTGTTCATTTTTGATATTTGGAGGGTTTTTTTTTTTTGTGAAAATTTGCAGAGGAATGGGAGTGTTCCGGGAATTTCTTCACGAACCTCTTCATCCACAACCACCAATGGAGCCGCCAGAGTAAGAGATTGGAATAGTTATATTTTTCTTAAGTTCTTTTTACTAGTACTGATATGTGTTTGTTTTATGAAAAGTTCCAATCAGTTGGGGATGTCTCAGCGGAGATCAGAAGGGTCCGGAAGCAGATGGAAGAGGACGAGCAGCTGGCCATACTCATGAGAGGCTTACGTGGACAGAACCTCAATGATTCACAATTCGCTGATGAGAACGTTAAGCTTCGCCTTGTTGAGGTCTATTCTCTTATCCTTACTAAGTTTTAAGTTCTAATTTCAGAGTTCAATAGAAATTATTGTCTCGTTCATAGATATTGTTTTTAATTAGTATTTCTTTGGAATAAATGTAAAAATAAACCTCAACACTCATCACAACTCTAGAGTTTTGGTATAGTGACAGGGAGTTTAACATGTTACCGGGGCCACCCAGGTTCACATCTCGCCTCCCACACCATGTTAAGTGGATTAAAAAATTACAGTGATGCATGAATCCCAGCTCTTAGCCCATAAATATAATATGAGATTCTGATGAATGGTAGATGGGGCTTTAAGAATTTCACAACATGAATATGAGTAGTACCTATAACAATAAGATTTGGATGCTTTTTTGCAGAACTGTCTGGAGATATCGGTAGATTAGATGTACTAAAATTTTAAGTCTATAACTTTTTTTTTAATTGTTTGAATTTCAAAGACTGCTTCTCTTGTTTCCCTCTACTTTATTTCACAAGAAACACTGAAAGCTGGTTCACAAGTGCAGCTTGATTTGTACTTGACACCACATATTCTTGAGTGGTTTTTTGATTTGCACTGCCCAAATATTTGATACTATGGAAAATATGTCTCTCTAAAGCTTATTACATAGAATTTACTAAGTTCCTCAGAAATGCTGCTGATTTGTATTTGGACAACATTTCCAACATCAAATGCTTGTGTTTCTTTTTGGTGCAGCATATCTAAGAGCAATAATGTTTACATGCTCGACTACATATTAGTATGTTTTAATGTATAAGAGAGGTATTGAATAAATATACTGTTGGAACAAGAAAGCATAATACAGGTGAGTGTCGGACGGATTTTCTGATCAACTGATTATTTTATTAGTATTCAATTTATTTTGGGAGTTCAGGGGGTCCTTGGGACAGCTAAATGTCTACTCAAGAGACCGTAACATTATAGATCATTTGCTTTTTATATTATTTCAGACATTTTTAAATTTTGATATGTTGATATTTATGAAGAATTATGAGTATCTCATTTTTAATCAGGGACGTTATGATTCATAGCACTTGCGAAGCTCTTCATTTTTTCTTGACTGACTATTTGGTTCTTTGGAGAATTATCATAGCCTCTAAGGTAGAGGTGGAGTCACACTTCAAAGTGGGAAGAGTTTGTTCTGAATTTTAGTGACATGGACATCGGACAAGGGCCATTTATATGGTTACGTTCCTCAAGGTTAAATCGTGGCTACAGTTCAAATGGGCGCTGTAGGTTTGCCCATTTATGGGTGTGTGCATAGACATAATGTACACAAGGATGAACATGGAAGGCCTGAAGGTGGATATACCACAGTACATGGGGCACTTTATGTGAGGCTAATGAAGGCTATGGCTAGAAATAGTCATCTTAAGATCCTCCAATAAGGATTTACAGTAACCCAGAACTTTCAGATGAATTATAACAATATCATCACTGAGGATCACATAATCACGAAGCAACCTTTTGTTGGGCTGGATAATCCACATCTGTTGCCATCACCACCCACCTTTAGTCATTCTTTCTAACCCCATGACCAGGCCAAATTTCTTCGAACCCGTTTTTGTTTAGAAAAACCAGAAGCTGATACGAACATGCTTCTGGTTGATGAGGAGACTTGTGGACGAGTTGTAGGTGCTGGGTGGCTCGGTGTAGCACATGATAGGAGGTTTTGCCAAAAGCCTTGTATTTATGGAGGACTTAAACAGTCCTATGGATATTAATGATTTCCAGGGCTTTGCTATATTGTTTCAAAAGGACCGAGAGTAGGTTTTAGGTCTTGGCAGATTGTTGAAAGACTCTACCTAGAAGATCTCAAATGCTGTTGAAGGTTCATATATTATCTCAAAGAAAACTTCACCAAAGGGTCCTATTTTAAGGGATGTAGGGAAGGTTTTGAGATTATCTTCTAAAGTTACCATATATTTGTTCTTTAATGCTTATTTCCCTTTGAGGGTTCTCAATTACCTTATCATGTTGATATTGATATGAACTTACAATCTTCTTCATTGATTATAGGCACTATTTCTTGTATATTAAGAAAAATAATGTTTATGGATTATTTGTTGTCCCGATGTTAGCTGGAAAAGGTTGTCTAGACTTCACTTTCTAATCAACTTGTTTATTATCCACCTTTTGAGATCAATGCTCATAATTCATGCTCTTGTCATTGGCTTAATAGGTATCAGGAGCAGAAAGCAGTGAGGCATTACCTATAGTGTATGATCCTGATATTATTTCAGAATACTGGGGAAAGCGTCCCAAAGCTGTTGCGACACGAATTGTACAATTGCTCTCTGTTGCTGGTGGTTTTCTGTCTCATCTAGCTTGGGATCTGGTAACCAAGAAGGTCAAAGAGGTAAATCAGTTGTTATTTTCCTTCATTGTTTAATGCTTCCTCTAATCATTACCCTGTTTTCTGGTTAGCTTTCCTTTTCAAACTTCTTTGGGTTTCTGCAGATAATTCATATTATCCCCTAAATATTTTCTGGATACCGTACTGAAATTTTATGTATACTTGTACACATATATCTTCTTGATACAGGACAAAAAGGCATATTGGATGTAATTTTTTAGAACTGCTTATCTTCAAATTTGGATCAAGTTATTTTACATTAGAATTATTTAGTTATGATAGGATTATCTTTATTCTTTAGTTGTTTAGATAAGAATTAGTTAGTTTCCATAGGATTTATCTTATCCTTTGATTGTTTATGTGATCTTATAAAAATGGAAATTTTATGAAAAAGAGAGTTTCCTTTAAATGAGACATCCTTCTGCTCTTGGTGTCCTTCCGAGATGTATTAGCCTTAGTGTGATTCCCTTACTAGGTGGTGTGAGATCATATATCCTGGAGTGATTCCATTGCTATATACCCGGCGGTGTGAGGCAACCTATATTCATGGAGTGATTCAAGGAAAATGTTATCTGGAGCAGTCCTAAACTGTCTTCCATCACTTTTTTGTATAATAAGAGTAAGAAATACTGTAATATCTGCGTACCTAGCTACTATAGAGCTACGTTATCACTGCATTAAAAGTAAGGATCGCCTAATTCATGCTACACTTTACTAGCTGCATTCGAGTTAGTGTCATGAGAAGTGTAACTTAAGCACTTATATAAAGTCAAAAATTGCTTTCAACACTTTCTATTGACATTGAATATGCCATGGATTGTAGCTCTGTATAGGAATTTTTGTTGGCATACATTTTACTCTTTGATTCTTACTTATTTCTGGAAATATGTTATTTTTATTTTTAGGGATATCTTTTTGGTAGAGATGCTTTGTACACTGTGATTAAGGTTAAACTTGGAGAGACATGAAATATGGTTTAATTGCTTTCTTTATTATTATTATTTTTTTATATAGTCGGGACTTTGTAGCTCAAGTGGCAGAGGGTGGAGACATGAGTCCCATGCATGGCATAAGCTAATTTTCACTTAAACCCTAATAAATCACATTTTCCCAAGTTGCTACACTAAAGTACTTTTTTTTATCAAGTTAATACCTTGAACTTTTTTTTTTTTTACTTAAATGCCAACTATGGCTATTTTTCGAGTTAGTCCTTGTTCCGGGAGAATCTTTTGTTTAAGATCTTTTCGGCGGTTGCGTAAGATTTGGTTGTTACATTTAAATCGTGGTAGATTAGATAGTTATACTAATTTCCAGTAAGATCATGGGAGTTTATGCTGAGATATGGTGATTGCAACTTATGCAAATTTTTTTGCCCGATCTTGAAGATGTTTGTTGTTGTTTTTCGTTGTTTGTTGTTCCTATCTAGTAGAGCCTCCATGAGGATATGTGTGACTCTTGAGGGGCTATTGTAATAATCCAAAATTAAATAAAAACTTGCCTCTTCTTTTAAGGAGAGATTCTACCAAATTTTAGTTAAAATTATACTTATTCTTTATACGGATCGGTCCTAACCTAGGAAATGCGGCACTCCAAAAATCTAAATCCAAGCTTTGTTATGTTATACATATATTGGACAAAACTTTGACAGTTCGTCATATTCGTGTTGTTGTGCCCTTCTCTTGACATATCATGTCCGTGCAACTAGGTTCTAACATAAAATATGAGAAGACCAAAATTCCCTTATTTGAGAAACTAAAATTTAAAAACTATTCTAAAAAATCGTAACCTAACCCTAATCCTTCCCCTCCCCCAACGACGGCGGCATTGACCCTATTCGCGCTCGTTGGTGCTAGTGTCCCACTCTACCCTTTTCTCCTCCGTTCTCCAGTGGCCGACTAATGAGAATGGGGGTAGGGACTTAGACATTGCCACCAACAAGCGTTCATGGGGCAGTGCTCCTGATAGCGGTTGGTGGGTTGGGGGGGAGGTGTCATGTTCGGCTCCCAGAATACGAAGGGTCAGGATATATAACACTTGTTCATGCTACACGATTTACGAATACACCGGTATCTGCACTCGTGATTGTCGCATGTGATTCTAGGATAGGAATAACTGGAAGACATATAATACTAAAGTATCAAGTCAACATCAAAAACTCAAAAAGTTATGTGATTTCATACAACTCCCACATGTACAATTCCCAACTAAATTGTGTGTGTGAGGGAGCGGAATAGATGCATTTTTGAGGGTTTGGTCACAAACTAGGAGCGGATTACAAACAACATAGAAGAGGAAATCCAAATTCTGGCCCCGTCTAATTAAGGCTAGTAGTTTTAGCCAGGATGAGATTGTACATGAATTTTTTAATATAGAGTAGAATATTTTGGAGTAATTGTTATATTTTTTATTGATAATCTCTTGGCTATTTATAGCCTTACAACCCTTTATCTTACATTAATATCCCATTAAAACCTCCTGTAGAATATTCTAATATCCCAACAAATATACCAAGAATATTCTAATATACCAACA
Source organism: Iris macrosiphon (assembly GCA_036927795.1). NCBI lineage: Eukaryota > Viridiplantae > Streptophyta > Magnoliopsida > Asparagales > Iridaceae > Iris > Iris macrosiphon. The sequence continues at coordinate 119,263,522 of JAYESA010000008.1, read as the reverse complement.
AATATACCAAGAATATTCTAATATACCAACACTCCTCCTCAAGATGGGCGAAAGATATTCACTAAATCCATCTTGTCACATTCTCTAATCGTATCTGCAGAGCTAAGTCCCTTGGTCATACTGTCTGCCACCTGCTCCTTGGTTGGAATATGACCTAGCTCCAGTAGTCCACGGTCCAACTTCTCTTTGATGAAGAACCTATCGATCTCGATGTGTTTGGTCTTGTCATGCTGCACATGATTGTTGGTGATACTGATGGCTGACTGGTTGTCACACCACAGCTTCATCTTGGCTCCTTGATCCAGCTTCAGCTCCACCAGCGTACTCTTCAGCCATAGCAGCTCTGCAACTCCCAAGGCCATAGCTCTATACTCTGCTTCAACTGTCGATCTGGCCACCACCGACTGCTTCTTACTCCTCCAAGAGAGCAAGTTGCCTCCTACAAATATGCAATAGCCCGAGATAGACCTCCTGTCATCAGTACAACTAGCCTAGTCAGAGTCACAGTAGCCCTCGATGCTCAAGTGATCATTCTTCCTGAATATCAACCCCTTTCCGGGGGCACCCTTAAAATATCTCAGAATCTGGTACACTGCGTCCATATGACCCTTCCTTGGGTCATGCATGTCGCGGCTCACCACACTCACTGCAAAGCAGATATCATGACGTATGTGGCTCAAATAGATCAACTTGTCCACCAGTCTTTGGTATCTGTCTCGGTCAACTGGTTCTCCAGCCTCAGCACATAGCTTGAACCCCTGGTTGATCGACGTTGCTGCAGGTTTGCATCCCAACATCCCTGTCTCTGTGAGAAGGTCCAGCGCATACTTTCTCTGAGAAAGAACAATTTCCTCTGTTTCTCGAGCAATCTCAATCCCAGGAAAGCACCGAAGAAGGCCAAGGTCCTTCACCTCGAACTCCTTGCCAAGCTTTCCCTTGAGTCGGGCAATCTCCTGTTCATTATCTCCTGTGATAATCATATCATTCATACACCGCAAGCATGGTAATGTGGCCTTCACTCCGCCGGAAGAACACAGTATGATCATCATTGATCTGCTGATATCCCATCTCTATCATCACCCTCCTGAATCTGTCAAACCACGCTCGAGGAGACTGTTTTAGTCCATAGAGGGACTTCTTCAACCTGTAGACCGTGTCCACTGTCTTATTGGTGCAGAATCCTGGTGGTATCTTCATGTACACTTTCTCCACTAGATCCCCATAAAGAAACGCATTCTGCACATCCAGTTGGTGTAGCTTTCATCCACCATTTGCTGCCAAAGAAATCAGGGTCCTGACGGTGCTCATCTTCGCCACTGGTGCAAAGGTCTCATCATAGTCAATGTCGTACGTCTGACTATATCCTTTTGCCACCAGTCGAGCCTTGTAGCGCTCTATTTTTCCATCTGGGTTCTGCTTCACAGTAAAGACCCACTTGCATCCGACTGCCCTCTTCCCCTCTGGCAGTTTTACCAGTTCCCAAGTGTGGTTTTTCTCAAGAGCACCTAACTCCTCGTGCATCGTCGCTTTCCACTTTGGATCGTTCTTGGCAACCTGCTAATTGTTAGGTACAGTAATACTATCCAAAGATGTAATGAATGCTCCATGAGAATAAGAGATGTTATTATATGAAATAAACTGAGCAAGGTCCTAACCATATCTATTAGGAGAATTTTTTGCATTGTCGCGAGTGGTCCTCTGTACTGATAATAGTGTGGGAGGAGTAGGAAGAATGATATCACCTGAAGGAGAATCTTGTGGTGGTGGTGTAGGTGTCTCAGAAGTTGAGATGGACTTGGCACGGGACTTGGCACTGGCACTATAGGTATTGGTCCTGCAGTTTGCTTCACTTTCCTGCTGTAGGTAAGTAACTTCCCCTGAGCCGTGGGCCTAACACCTCTCATCGCCTCCTCTTGTTCCTCTTCACTCTCCTGCTCCTCAAACGTTCCTCCATGCCATACTCCTAAATCGGTCACCATACTCTCACCAATCTCCCTCTCTCGCCTCATACTCTCAGTATTAGGTGAGTTGCTCATGGATGAGGTTCCCTCCTGACGGTAGTATAGCTCACTCTCTAAAGTGAACATGCATGCTCACAAACTTCTTGTCTACTGGGCTCCAGCACACGTACCCCTTCTGAGTCGCCGAATAGCCCACGAATACACACTTGACTGCTCTGGGGTCAAATTTTTCAACAGACGGTCTGTTGTTCTTCACAAAACATACGCAGCCAAACATCTTTAGTGGGAGTATCCCACTATTATTTTTTTGCAGTATCTCATATGGAGAGTTCCATCCCATACCTTCGAGGGCATCATGTTGATCAATCGAGCTGCTGTCAATACTGCATGTCCCCACAGACTCTGTGGGACATTCATGGCATTCATCATGCTCCTTGCCACCTCCAGAAGGTGTCTGTTCTTCCTTTCTGCCACTCCATTCTGTGCTGGTGTGTATGCACAGGTGGTCTGATGCTGTATCCCTTGGGCTGACATGTATTTCTCAAGTGCTTTGTTGGTATACTCTGTTCCATTATCAGACCTTAGTACCTTCACCACTGCTCTGTACTGAGTCTGGACATATTTATGAAAGTACCGGAAACAGGCAAAGACCTCACTCTCATTCTTCATCGAATACAGCCAGGTGACATGAGAGGAACAATCAATAAAATAAAAGACCTCGGCACTCATCTTTGGTCCTCTTATTCCTGTCCTTTCTGCCACAGACACCAATGCCGAATCCAGTCCTTCCTGATCCAGGTACCACAGTCCATCATGCCAAGTGCCAGTCCCAAGTCTTCGTCCCGTTTCCTTCTCCTGGAAGATCATCTTAGGAATATCAAAAGAGACAATGCATTTTAGTTGGAGGATTATAGAACTAATGGACAAAAGACTGACTGGAAAAGGAGCATGTAAAACATTGGATAATCTTACTGAACCTGTACAATCGACACTACCCTTACCGATCACTGGCTGGAAAGTACCATCGGTTGTTTGAATGCTGTCTGCAGATGCTAGGTGAGTGTAGGAAGAGAACTCACTAGCATTCCCTGTCACGTGAGACGCACCCTAATCGACAATCTAAGGAAAGACATAGATGCAAGGGCGAGTGAGTCATTAGTACCTTCCGATGGATGGGCATACATGACAGCATTGCCTCTGGCGAAGACTGAGGTGGACGTCTCCTCAGTCTCACTCCTCCTGTCTCCATTCCTTGACGCTCTCTGCTTTCTCCTGAGTACTTCCAGCATGCCCAGTAGTGCCTGATCCTCCTCAGTAGAGGCTCCATTAGCTTCCTCCTCGCCTTCTGCTACCAGCAGGTTCGTCCGATAACCTCCTCGACCACCCCGTCGACCCCCACGACCACGTCCTCCAAACTGTCCACGTCTGCCACCTGAATCTTCCTCCTTGGGTGGTTTGGTGCAAGCATATCTCAGATGGCCCACCTTCCCGCAGTTGTAACACTGCCGGGGGTCTCCCTTAGGTCTTGTGCCGCCTGAATTGACAACCGCCAATGTTGTCTTCACTTAAGGAGGACCACCTGTCCTTGCCTGTAGCTTGATAGGAGTCTCCTCCTGGATCATGGTCGAGATAGCTCCTCAAGTGTAAGAATCTTCGGTTGGGATAGAAGTAGTGCTGTCCTATGAGCAAACACTGCGGCCAGCCCCTTAAGAAACTTCATCGTCCTCTCCTGCAGACATACATGTCTCTCCTTACACTTCGTGTCCTCGCACTTGTTCGATCTGATAAGTGATCATAATCCAACCACAGACGCTCCAACTCCGTAGCATACTCCTGTATCGTCTTCTCTCCCTGTACGGTGTCGTCGATCTCTCCCTTGATCTAGAAAACCCTCAAGTTATTCCCCACATCATCGTAGGTTCTCCACAACTTCTCCCACACGCCTTTCACCATCTCAAGGCCATCCACTGTGCCGACGATCGACTGGACTAAAGAATTGAGGAGCCAAATGTATACCACCATATGAGTGGACTCCCACTCGTCGCGTCCTGCCGAGCCCTCATCCGGCTCTGTCTTCTCTCCTGACAAGAAATCCTCCAGGTTCTTATCTGCGAGGGTTCTCCTCATCCGTCGTGACCAACTCAGGTAGGTGGCAAGTCCATCAAGCTTCAGATCGATGGATGGAAGCTCCAACTTCGCCAATGTTCGTGTCACGCTCTCACCAGCCGATAGTTTCATCAGCTTCATCGACGTTGCGACCTCCGCAGAGTCCAACTTCTTGATGATCTCCTCCATCAATCCTCCTCTTCTCCGATCATCTCACACCCGTCTCACGATTCACGTTCGCCCTCTTCGTCCTCTCTTAGACCCGATTATGTCTCTCCCCCATCAGATCTAGGCCTTCGATGTCAACGTCCGGAACGACCCGCGGGAGACGCCAGGAACCGTGACAGAAGGCTCTGCGGGAGTCGCGGCTTCACGGTGGTGGTGGTGGGCGAGCGGTGCGGCAGCGGTGGTGGCGGACGGTGTGGCAGCGGTGGCGGTGGCGACGGCTAGGGTTTGGGAGGTGGTGGCTAGGGTTTGGACTCTGATACCATGTAGAATATTTTGGAGTAATTGTTATATTTTTTATTGATAATCTCTTGGCTATTTATAACCATACAACCCTTCATCTTAGATTAATATCCCATTAAAAATCCCTGTAGAATATTCTAATATCCCAACAAAATATACCAAGAATATTCTAATATACCAACAAATATACCAAGAATATTCTAATATACCAACATATAGTAATACATTTACCCTTTTTCATATATATATATATATATATATATATATATATATATATATATATAAGGGGACTAGTATTTGTTACAAGATAAACTGAGGTACATCAAAAGTAAGTATTCGTTTTCATATTGGTCCATTTCTGCTCCTCGCTCTCCTCTACATTGTACGAAGGAAGTGTCCCCTATAGAGACTCGTCTATACCTAGCTAACAAGAACTAGGTCTCTCAAAAGAGTGCAAGCCCTACTCAAAGAACACTAAAAACATAATAAAATAAATGAATAATCAAAACGGAAACGAGATCCGAATACTAGAAGATGTCGAGAAGGGAGATACGATAATTTTACAACCTAAGTTTTATAAATCCAAATACTACTTAAGTTCCATAAATCCAACACTCACAATCTCAACTTGATACAATTCAGTCACAAACATCACATAATTATATAATATGCAATTCGAGAACCTTTAAGGTCACACATCCTAATCCTTGATAATAATCCCGTCTACCTGGGATAATGTTTTCTTGCAAGATTGATCGGCAGGTAGTTCCGGTCCGGCCTTGGGCCCACAATAAGTTCTATTCAAAGATTCTCTAAAATCTCAAGCAAGGTCAAGTCAAATAAGGGTCTAATCACCAATCGGTTACCTTGACAAGTTGTTGCTGAGAAGCCTACATATAATTAACATTAATTGTTTAAGTTGTCCATAATTACTCTGTGTGACCCTATTGTTCTCCCTACCTCAATGGTGGAATCCTAACAATTACAAACAATTCATAAGTTGTTATTATCTTGTTTGAGTAAGAGTACGTGTATTGCTCTGCGTGTGCTAAGGACGACATTGCACTAAACCGGGTTTCACTAAATGCAAGCAACCTTGCAATCAACCGAACCAAGCATTGACTTTATGTTCCATCTTGAGTCCTCTCACGTCTTAAAGAGTATCTATCGTTCGTCTTCTAAGATTTATTAATTGCTATCGGTGTGTTGAATAATTTCTAGAAACTATGCTAACCGGATACAATTAGTGAATCTTTGCGTTTTAAGGTTTCTAAATTGAAATTAAGTTTATCTTCGAATTTTTTGGGTAGTCTCCTTTGTATTTCTTGGTTCAAAAACCTGTCAAATAGAAAACAAAGATCGGGCACAACCTGTCGTCGCATTTCTACATATATAAACACACAATAATATTTTCCTCGGTGGCCCAACGCTTACCGGAATACAACAATTCCATATACCACAATCTAATAATACAAGAATGCGAGAATGAAACAAGAACAATCGTACGTTGCTTTTTATGCATTCCCGCATATGCTTGTACCTAAAAACTTGTTAGTGCATAAGACAGAGATATATGTATAAAGCTAAGAAGCAAACAATTCAAGGATATACAAACATAAACAAGCATTGAAACCAAGTTACTAATGTTCAAGATGAAATCTAAGATCCTAGAATAAATCAATGAACTCTAAATAATAGCAAATCTGAATTTTAAGAAAAATAACATAAAGTTGGGTGAAAAAGTTCAAGAATTGGATTTCGACATGCTCGAGGGTCACTAGGCTTAGTGCAAATCGAAATCTAGAGTTAACCTTACTAATTTACACCGGGACACTCACCTACGAGGGCTATAGTGCTGAATTTTATTCAAAGTACCAATTAAGAGTCAATTTACCAAATTTTAGGGTCCGAATTAACCTTGAGACATACTGAAACTAAACTGTAACTTAACTAAACTAAACTAAACTTAGGTTATAAAGTCGATAACTACAAAGGTTAGGCACTGAATACTACCATAAGCTATTCAATTTTAGGTTGACTCGAATATCCGATACCATTTCAGACATACTCCATACTTGTAGAAATAATTATACAATATTAATACCACTCTAAGTTAACCAAATCTTCTAGTTGTCCAAATTTTCAATTCCGGACAGTTTGGGGACATCAAATTTCAGAGAGGAACAACACAATTACAAGATTATTGTTACAATCACCAAGTCAATTTCCCTTTCATAAGCTCAAGAACAATATTCTCATACTAGGGTTTGGGATTGAAACTTAAGCAAATCGACTGGGATTTTTAGTAAACAAAACCCTAATTACCAAATTGATCTAAAATCAACCTACAAGCAATCATGGTTATGATCTATAATTAAAGAATAATTGAACTAACAACATTTTAATTTATTTTGAAGCAAGGAAGGGATGGATTCATGAAATTGATTCTTAATCAACAAGATAAGGAGAGAGAAATCAAGCATGAAAAAGGAAGGGCTTGCCTAGGAGGTCTTTCTCTTCTTCTTTTCTTATTCCTTTCTTCTACTACTACTACTCTCTTGGGCCTGACCACCAAGGGGCGGCGGCTGGTGGTGGCCTCTGGTCAGTCACCCCTCCTCCTCCTCTTCTTCTTCTTCTTCTTCTTCTTCTCTCTCTCTCTCTCTCTAGAGGATGGATAGGTGAATGGGTGAAATGAATGAAAGAGAAAGAATGGGAGTGTTAGTCATGAAGTTGGGTCCATTTGGAATTGACATCTAAGGCTCATGAGTCACCCAAATAGACTAGGGTGTAGCACATAGCCTAGGCCAAAATATATTAATAATAAGGGCTAATTAGCGTTTAGACCCTGGATTTTATACCAGCTTAGAGTTTAAGTCCTAACATGTCCAATTTGAAAGTTTGGACCTTTGATTTTTATTTTTTATTTTTTTCCCCTTTATACTCTCCCTAGCCTATATAGGAAAGCTTCATTGTCACGCATGTGAGGGATGGTATAATAGGAAAAAAGAAACAAAAAACAAATCCAGGGTCCAAACTTTCAGTTGGACATGTGAGGGCTTAAACTTTAAGATGGTATAAAATCCAAGGTCTAATAATAATAATATAGGAATCAGGGAGTAAGGAAGGGAACTTATAATGAAATACATAATAGGAAATTAGGTTGAGGGCAATTTAGTAATGAATAATTCAATTTAATTTTGAAATTAAAATATTGAGACAGGGATAGAATTCAGATACGTATAACAAAGAAATCAATATAATAACATATATACTCAATACGACTATTACAGAAGGAATTAGGGTTAGGTGGACAAAGAGATTTTTAACTTAAAAATTAAATGTTTTGTTGATTAAAAATATAGTTCAAGGTAGTAAAGTGAAAAATGTGATAGCTCATGGTATTTGAGTTAAATTTTAACCATATAATAATAAAACATTTAGTTGATTATGAATGGCGATGATCATCTAGTGGAATAATCAACTTTGCACCTTTGTAGGTGTGAAGGTGTCATTCATAATTGTATAGGTGAACATTATAATGTTGCCTTAAGTGCATTTTGTGTAACAAGTCAAGTTCACTAAGCTACTAATTGACTGTTGAGATTTTCTAAAAAGCTCAACTCAATGGATTAATTAATTAATATAGAGTAAGTACGTACTTATAGTAGAAGATGAGCCTCTCACTCTTTTTCATGTCCAATGTAGGACTAAAACCAGAGACTAGTACAAAAGAGAATACTAAGTACAGAAAAGATACGAAAAAATACTCTCTTAAACTCCCCTCGCAAGTCTAGAGTAGATGTCAATCATGCATAACCTGACCTGGAGGAGAGAGTAGGAACAATTGTTCAGATCTTAAGAAACTCATAGTAGGTCAACAAATCTCAGTAAAACCTCGATTCAACGGTTCTTATTTCCCCAATGACGGAAGCTCGTTTCTCCGGCGACGTGAGCACGTTTCTCTGGCGACATGAGCGCTTTCCATAATTTTAAAAGAGGACATAAGTTATGGGAAGAAAGAAAAAATTTAATACACGTTTGTCAAAGTAGCAATAAATTAAAGATTACATACCTTAACATCATAAAAAATCAACATGCCAATGATCTCTCTGTAACTTTGTTCTGAATTTTATAAATTCTAATAAATATTAAGATATTTATAAGTTTTGATAATAATAATTAATAAACATAAATTTTTTATTAGCGCACGAATCCAACTTTAGACTCTTCTAAGTAGTCGCATTACCCCGCTCCCGCTCCCGTTCCCACTCCCGCTTTTGGCTTGTAAAGTTCAGATAGAGCGTTGGTGAAAATACCATCAACTGGGAGGCTGTAGGTTGTGAAGAAGACGAACCTCCAAAAAGATCACTGTTGAAACAATTCTGATTCCAAGTGTTGTAGCCATTTGTGGTTGACAGTCACTGAGATAACCCGAACAATGTTCAACTTTGCCATCGGAGGCTCCTCATATTCTATCGCATAGCAACAAGCTAGCTGGTTCCTATTGGTGGTGGCTATGGAACTTGTTGACACCGTCAGTGTCTTCATCATGGCTAGTCAGTGACATTGCAACAGTCCGGTAAGTGCTCGGACAAATCACAAGAGCACGTAGGGGCAAAGGCGATCAACAATGAGCTTGAGGCTAGAGGCTGGTATTTATGGCAAGCTCGGATTTGGAGTCCCTGGTATTCCTAGTTCACCTTTAACTTTCCATTTGCCAAACGGGCCCTCACACTGACCAAACATATTCTCTGTTTGTGTGCATGTGTGCACACCCGTGCTTGTGTTTGCACGCACATTTGTATATAAGCATGTATGTAGGTGGGTCTATGTCTTTATGCATGCACACATGTATGCCCATGCATCTATTACGTATGTGTGTCATATGATTTCTACTATTTGACTTTTTGTGGTTAAAATTATGTATTCTCATACTACAATTTGCACTTTTATCTTGTAATTTTCTGTCATTGTTTCATTGAGGGACATCAAGCTATCTTTTTTTGCTTCTCATGTTTCTACAGAATGAAGTTGCAAGAGCAATTGAACTAAGGGAGATCGTAACATCCTTGGGTCCAGCTTATATTAAACTTGGGCAAGCTTTGAGTATCCGGCCAGACATATTATCTCCTTCAGCAATGACTGAGCTACAAAAGCTATGCGATAAGGTAATTAAAAGGCCTTCTGAGAGTAAACAAATGACTGAAATGAATTATATTTTATCTCACAAGTATATAAGATACAGGAGAATACCTTGATATTTTTACTAATTACTAGAATATTTTTGTTGAGATGAATAACCATATTTCAGAAAAACAAAGAATGTGGCATTCTTAGTTTGACTGTTGAAATATTAAATCATACCTACAAATACATTTTTACATGTGTACTCATATGTTGTGCGTCAGAAAGCTTCTCTATATAGTATCTTTTCAGCTAGGTGTATATTAAAAAAATATAGTTTCAACTTGGAGTCATAACCAAGCTCTTGAAGCTTGATTTCTCCAGATCAGCTGAACTTTGAATCTCTTAGTTCATGCAATATCTTTTGGTTTTCACCAGTTCACAAACAGTATATACTTATATTAATTTGTAAGTAAAACCTACACTTAATACAAGCACCACATTAACCAAATGTATTACTATAAACATGTATAACTAAAATACGAATTGAACCCATTGTAATACAATCTGAGGCAAACGTACGTGACAGGAGGCAAATATCCCCCTCAAAGGTGAAAATTACATTACAGATTGTTTACTTACCATCTTAATTACTGTTACAAACCCCTCGCCCAACAACCTATATCATCCCATCCACTACCCACACCTCTACCCACCATCTGTCCTCCCTACTGACCCACCCAACCCCCAAATGACGGAATGGAAATGCTTTGATGTTGGAAGATAAGATTATACGTGACCAAAATAAGTGGTTCAATACATCTCAGAAAGTTCTAACCTAGAATTCTAGTGAAAACACCAATAATCTCACTTGTACACATCTCTGTCAAAACTCAAAAGACAAAGTCTCCACTGACCCCCTGAAACCACCCCCCCACCCCCCCACACACACACACATTCTGTAGTGTTAAGTATATCTATTTGGCAGTACTTGTTATCTACATTCATGTTTTATTTTCTAGCATAATAAACTCAACCCAGAAAAAGGAAACCCAAGGCTAACATAGAAGTAAAAAAAATAAAAAATACTGATCTTGCGTAGATTGCAGCCTGTCCCTCAAATTTTGAGGTCTGAGAACTTACTATCACTGTGACTATTGTGAAGCTCAACCATGAAGGCTCACAAAGAGTCCAACCACAAGTCATTATGTGCCTAACTTCCGTTGTGGTTTCATCATGCAACCCACCTCCATGGCAGAAGTCCTCACCAACTTACACATATTGACTAATCTCAAGCCTCTTTTGGCATCATATAAATTTGGTGCCTGTTAATTTGGATACAATGTACTATCCTTAAGATACGGGAATAGGCAGCTGCAGCCACAATGTTGTGAAATTAGTATCGAGATTATAAGAGCAAGTAACAAATTATGAAGAAGAAATTTCTTTCACTAATATTTTTGACTCAAATCTCTTGAAGGCTAACCCCACAAAATTTCTCTAAAAGCTCAAAACAAAAACAATTAAATAAACCAAAAAAAATCAACACACCAGCAAAAATACACATAGTACAGAACTACAGTAACCAACCCATATTTATCATCTGCTACTTCATCGCCCAAATAACTGAGTCCTTTTGTGATTTGTTTATTGAAAAACTTCTTATAAATGATACTTTATGTATGATTCTTTTTCTGGTCCACATACGAGTCAAATTTCAACACAGTGGTGAGATCCTCAATACAAAAGCAGGAACTTACCAACCAGATTCCTATATTCAAACCAACCTTCCCTTCTCCTGCAACAACCAATTTGGCACCACTCCAACGGAATAGGAATCCATCGACCGAGCCACAGATGTGATGATGAGCACGCTATAGAGTGCCAAACAAGAGGGCAGTGTGGCGAAGAGAGTTAGTGAAAAAGCTACTAAAGATTAATAAAATCAATTATATGTTTACTAAGCATGTTTTATGAAGATATGTTTGATCCCCATCCAATATTATATGTCCATTATCATTGAAATTATAAGCAACAACAACAACAAAGTCTTTATCCCTAAATTTAGGGGTCAGCTATTTGAATCTTTTTCTTCCATGCAACTCTCTTAAGGGTCATTACCTCTCTAACATTAACAAAAATCATATCAAAGGTTGGTGTTATATGCTTTCCTTATATTTAGGGATGATAATGAACCATGACAGAGCCTGAGAAAGAGCCTCGATCGGGCTCTGGTACGACTAGAAAACGAGTCGAATAGGGTCAAGTTTTTTGGATTTATCTGTTTCCGACCGACTGTGGATAATAGTCGACCCAATTTCTATCCGACCCGACCTGAAACCGACCCATTGTAGGCTCACTATCTACCCATATAAAGCTAATGAGAGTTCGACCGTGGCTCTTAATGAGGTCGATTCTAGATCGATTTATCGGCAACAGAGATCCCCCAAAGAGGCCCGGCCCAATCAGAAAATTCCAGTTCAGTGGGCCTTTCGATACAATCAAATAGATTGCCACAAGGGCGCCATATTCTAGGAACCCAAACTATGTGATTGAATAAATTCTCCTCTATCTGTTGTGGGTCGAGGGCGCCAGAAGAAGGAACTGTCAAAATCAATCGAATTATGCCCAACCCGGGCTTGCCTGAAGAAAGGTCTTTCTGTCGCAGATGCCAATGGAATTCTTTCCAAACTATGAGCTGATCGAAGAGAAGGCGCCCGAAGGCGAACAAAGTGAGATGACCGTTAGGCGCCCGAAGGAAGGAAGCGCAAGCGCCTCTTTGATGGTTTGATTAAGTGAACTAACGCAGTCGAGAATGCCCTACCCTACACTGAAAGCCACCTCCCCTTTGACCTCTTCCTCTAGCGGCAACATTGACAATCAACATTTTATTTTTGTAGAATCGCCATGTTAGTAGGTGCTTTTAGCCCTACTATCACAAACGGTTGGGAGGGAGATAGCCCATGCCCCTAAGACAAGAAGGATGGTCCAAAGCCCTACAAACCATACAAGGAAAGTAGTAAAAGTAAAAACAGATACATCGATAACTAAAGTCTAGAAAACCCTTGCCCATGCGCATCCAGATGCAGAGCTTGTTGTGTACCAGCAGGTAGCTGAGAGTTATTAACATATTTGATCTTGTTGAGAATTATGAGCATATTTGACTAGAGCATCAGCTACAGAGTTTCCTTCCCTGAAGGTATGCTGAATCTGTGTACCAGTGGGGAGCACTGATCTGATGTTTCTGATCCAATAAATGAGGGTCCATGGGGTTTTGTGTTCCTGGGAGATGATTTCTGGAAAACGGTTTCATCTCAACTTAAGTGGATGCCATTTTCTCTGCACAAGACTAATCCAACAAGCAAGGCTTGAGTTTCTGCATCTAGGTTAGAGCCTAACCAAAATCTTGTACTGCTGTGGAGTTTAATGATACCCCAACGAGTTGTGAAGAAGAAAACTGTGTATCCATTAGGCCTTCGAGCACTATAAGGGGATAATCCCTTGACAGCTTCCAGAAATTCAGGCTCCAGTGGTAAGAACACAGAGTGGAGTTCATCTCTTGACTTATAAAAAACGGGGAAGCAGTCCAGGGCAGCAGTGTAATATGGATATCCAGAGGAATAAAATGAATTATAGTAGTAATCCTCGGCTTTCCTTTAAATGATGGTTGTATCAATAATAGTGGTACCTTTATCAGTTATATCTTGAACTTTGGTTTGGTTTGTCTAGCTTTCAGGAGGCTATGATAATAAGCTCTGTTCCTTTCACCGTGTAACCCACTTGACCCTGGCCTTATCTTGGAGAAGTAGCTCCTCCTGATCATAGGTTTGCATGATAAATCTTCTTGCTTTCCTGAGACTGTTCATAATGGTTTGAGACCATTGAGTTTGTGCCATAGCTTCTAAGTTTTGAGCCTCAATTTGCATTTCCTGTTTGGTCTTGTGAATGTCCCCAAGAAACTCCCAATTACAGGCTTTCAATTGAAGTTTGAGCCTTTTGAGTTTATGGTGGAGTCTAGGCAAAGGTGGGCCGTGTGCAGGATGATTCCAAACTTGGGTTACCACTGTGAGGAAAGTAGGGTGTTCAACCCACATTCTGAGCAATTTTAAGCTTGAGGGATTTCTATCTGTGTTAGTAGGTGAGATGAACAAAGGGAAGTGGTCAGAATGCAGCTTAAGGTGGTGGTTGGTGATGGATGGTAGTTGAAGAAGGAATAGATGGTTTATCAATATTCTGTTCAGCATAGCCCAAGTATCAGGGTACCTTGGTTGTTGTTCTGCCAAGTGAAATGGTTTGCTTCATAGCAATGTCAAGCAGACCAACACTGATAATGAAGTCATTGAAATCCTGAGTTGCAGTAGCAGAAATTCCTCCTGTTCCCTGTTTTTCAGTAGCTAAGGAAACTACATTATAGTCTTCCCAAATCAGCCAAGGTAATGAATTCTGAGAATGAAAGGACAGAAGATCAGCCCATAGAGCTCCTTTCCTGCATTGTGCATATGCATAGGATGCTGGATAAGTCTCTGAAGTGGCCTTGTCATGAACTTTAGTAGTTATAACTTGAGAGCTAGCATTTAATTCCTCCACATTGATAGCCTCAGACCAAAGTATCCAAATATGAATATTTATGGGATTACTGTGCATAGAATGAGAGTAACCCAGGTATTTAGCCAAATCAGGTAATTATGTGCCTTTCAATTTAGGTTCTAGAAGAACTAATAGCTCCCCTTAGGATTTTCTGACAAGAGATTTAAGTTTTCTCCTACATTCCATATTAGTAACTCCTCTAGTATAACATATAAGGCTATTTATCATTATGATTTGCAGATAAGGTGTCCAAGGGATTTACTTTTGCTCTGCTTGTTTTTGTTCTCTTTCATTTGGACCTTGCTGCTCTAGCAGTGGTGATGCTTTCCTCTTGGCTTGGTGGTTCTTCTTGACCCTGGGTGTGTGCTTGCAGTTCCTCCTCAATACACTCCATTACCTGAATAAGTTATGGGGGTATTGGGTCATGCGAGTTATCAGGTTCCACAGATGGTTGTCGGGATTTTGTGGTAGAGATAGTGTGGTTGGTAGTGGTTGGTTGGGTGATATCAGAGATAGAGGGTTGATGTATGAGTGTTGTGGTTAGCGGGTGGGTATTTTGCCCAAGTTATCAAGTAAGCAGTATCATAGTATCAGCTACTTGTCCAACAGTAAGGATAAGGAAATTTCTGAGCTCTGTCTGGGTGTGTGGTGGGTGGCTAACCATGTGGGGCCTTGCAGGCTAGTAATAATGTTGGAAGGAGTGGGGTTTTGAAAGTTTCCAGTGGAGGTAAGGGTTCTCAAATTGTAGTACTAGGTAAGGACAGATCCCTTAAATGTGAATGTAGAGGATTGGCTGCATCGTTAACAGCAGGGTCCTTGGAACCAGTGTGATATGAGGGCTGTCCTTTGTCAGTGACCTCCGGATCTCGAGACTGGTTATTACCCCCAGGGTTCAGAGGAGCTGTGTTCATCTTCTCCAACTTAGGGTTAAGGTTCCTTCTGCAATCATAGATAGTATGACCTTGAAGATGACAAACTGAACAGAACATGACACGTGTTTCATAAATAACTTTCTGCCAGTAGCCTCCTTCTTGACCTGTGGTTGTGAGAGATCTTGCTGCAGACAAACTCGAGAAAATCCTGGCCTATTAAGGTTTTTAGTGGATGTATCTGAACGAGAAAGTACATATAGTGCTTGCAAGAACTTTTAGATAAATGGTATAAAGAACATCAAATGGGGGTTAGGGAACCTCACCCAGAAAGCAGCTCTACTTGAATCCTTTCTAGGATTGAAATCAGTGGACCACTAACAAATTCTGAACATAGAGCTATCAAGTTTGTGAGATTCAAAAGAAAGAGCAGTTGCCATGTCTTCTTGAGATGTTAGATGAAATAACATGTTTGGGATCTAAAATCCCCACTTAGCCTTGGTGAGCCCCCATTGAGAGATGGAGAGACTGATACACGCCAGGTATGGATTACCAGGTGAGATTTTGATTATCAGTGTGGTGTTAAACAAGTTTGCAGCTTGCTGCATCTCCATAGGAGTGAAAAACAGTGAGGGACAACCTTCATGCTTCCCTGGTTGCTTTGGGTTGACTGGTGCATCCTTGAGTTGTGGTGGTTGATTAGACTGAGAACTGGGGGGATCTTTAGGGTTTGAGCATGGGAGGTATGAGGGTCTTGAGCGATGGGGGAGGGGGTGACAAGCTAGTGTAGCTGATAGGCCAGCAGTGGAAGATGAAAGTGGAGGAAAGGAAGCAGCAGATAGTGGTGGTGGTGGTGGAGGTTGAGGTGATGTCCTGAGTTCAAAGCAGCAGCAGCAGGAGTAGCCTGGTTGGTGACCATGGTGGCCAGGCCACCAGAGGCGGTGGTGGAGAAATCCTCTGGAAATCGCCCGACCCCTATCCCTCCTTGTGGTTTCTGCTATGGTTTCGTGTACTTTGTCACCTTGACAATCAGCATAACTTTTATCATATTCATAAATTCTATCTTATATTATGTGCTTGATTGCATTGTGCAAGTAAATTTTGATTAGACAGGGAAACAGTTAATTAATTGTACCGATTGGGAGTATGAAGGTTTTGTAAGACGAGGGCTTGGCCAATTTTTTTGGGCCCAAATTATAGGACTGAGTCTTTGAATATTGCTTTGCTTGATCTGACACGATACTTAAAATTAAGTAAAAGTTACATTTAATATGACCACACATCTTGCTCTCTTGCACTTTATAAATCTAATTTATCTGTTTGTGACACTTGAAGGTTCCTTCATTTCCAGATGATATGGCAATGGCACTTATAGATAAAGAGCTTGGCCAGCCTTGGCAAAATATTTATTCTGAGCTTACTTCTTCACCAATTGCTGCTGGTACTTTCATTTTAATTCAATAGAATAATATTGCTTGATCTTCTATTAACTTGTTTAGCAGTCTGTAATGGAAATCCACCTTCAAATTGCAGCATCCCTAGGTCAAGTTTACAAGGGTAAATTAAGAGAAACTGGTGAGTTGGTGGCTGTAAAAGTACAACGACCATTTGTTCTTGAGACAGTAACAATAGATCTGTTTATTATCAGGAAACTGGGATTAGCACTGAGAAGGTTTCAACAGGTAATATTATCATTTATTTGACTTGAAGCTGTGAAACTGGAGTTTTACTTACATTATGGTGTTTCTTCAAACAGATATCCATAG